>JAWWES010000001.1:95939576-96012406 GCA_035583135.1 Lophotriccus pileatus
TTTACCAAACTGTCAAGGCTGTAAATGGTGCCTCAGAAATCCTAGAGCTGTAATTCTGGGCGAGGAATTTTATGCTGAGCAAGACAAGCAAGCCAACACATTTAAAAACCCAACATATTAATAGTCCATTTATTTAAACAAAAGGGTCTTTTACTGTATGGAGGTTACAAGAGAGATTAAAACAAAATGGATGAAAATTAATTGTAAGAAACATATATCTTTGCAGAGATATGCTCCTGCTGAAAAAGGATCAAGTCTTTATACCTGTTTACATGTCTCCTAGAAGGCAAATGACGACATAAACCATATCTGTCTGTCTCACATGCTCTTTCACACACTCTCTCAAGTTATAGGAAATGACATCAAGCCATTGAGCACAAACCCAGTTCCAGGGTACGCAATGATTCACACATTGACATGGTTTTATGAGTATTGACAATGTGAAAAGTTGGATCCAGCTCAGCACCTAAAGCTACCAGCCCTGATAGATGGGAGAGCTTCTGGTTAATCTCTCATCACTGCTAGTGTTACCTTCAGACAACATGCTTATAGCCTCGTCAGTCTGCTGGCTGTCAGTTGTCGATATCTTCTTTGAATCATGGATGTTGCTTTGGTAGTTCACTGGTGAGGGATAGGCATTTTCCCCCGCAGTCGATGAGGACATAGATTCCCAGGGGATTTCTCTTTTTCGCCATTTCAGGTCCACTTTCCATCCTGTCCACCCATAGAAAGCTAACGTGAAAAGAAAGCCTTGCATTGGATTAAGAACCCCCTGGGAAAGAGAAATACAACAGGAATTACACCAGCAAGACTTCGTTTTGAGCTCCAGCAAAACACTTTTCATGTATTAACAACTTCCCTTTCAATGAACAATTGCTGATTTTAAAATACGCTATTTGCATGCAGATAAAAATATATGTTTTGGCCATTGCAGACACAAACAAATCAGAGTAAAATACCATGACCTGTTGTTCTAAAATGGTCGAGGCCATCCCAGAGAACCAAAGCAAAGGCACCAAATGACTTCATAGCATGAATTTTAGCCGGTCAATCCTCTGGTGTGTTTTAACTTTCCCCACAAACTCTAAACCTTTTTATTCATGAAAGCAAATACTGTTTTCATTAGAAATCAAGTCAAATTTATGAGAGTAAGCACTAGCATACACAGACAAGCTTTTTAAATTAGCAGGAATTGATCTGTCTGGAATTCCTTTAGATTCTTGAGTCAGTGAAAATGTCCATCAAAATGGGAGAGAAAAATGGGAAGAGGCATTGAAAAAGAAAATCTCGAGTGATCTCCAAAAAACTTTGCCTGTTCCCAGTGCCATGGGATGCTTAGCAAGTTAATGGCTTTAGCTGCTTCCATTTTTCTCACAGGAAAAGAGGAAATTATTTTTACAGCCAATTTAAAAAATAGTTCAGTTCCTAGTCTTGACCTCTTGCTCTCTAGGTAAGCAAGAGCAAGGTCCCTGTCACATGAATGTGTTCACTCCTTCTCAGAAGAGGACATTGTATTAAATCAGTTGCATCACTTAATCCTGCAATATCAAACTGCTCAAGGGCTTAACTATACAAAGGATGCTCAGGTCTTACAGCTATTTAACAGCTCCAGAATAAATCCTCTTGGAAAAGGAACATGCAACATCACCTCTGAAAAATCTGTTGTCAAATATTCTAGTAGGAGAAAAGAGAGTAAAGTACAGTAACAGACCAGCATCTTACAACTATTTTTGGTGCCTTGTTTCCAAGGTTTTTCATCTATTAGTCCTCAAATAATGACCAGAATGTCAAGATATAAGATGTAATTATTCTTTAAAATTAAAAAACCCCACCTTAGTTGCAAACAGAGAATTACCATAAAATGCCCATTTAATGAAAAAACCTTCAGGAATTGTGAGCTAAAACTTTGCAGCGTGCATTACTGCAGAGATTAGCAAGGCTAGAGTAGAAATCATTGTAGTGATCTGTTCTGGATCCTAAAATGGGTAGTGATCACTCACAGAGAGAATGCATACTCCAGAAATGGGAGAAAAAGTTGGTCTCTAGTACATTTTTGTCGAAGTGTCTATGAGAAATGCGCTCCCAATGACTGCTCATTCCTTTCTCTTACTTAATGATTTTATTCCTTGATTTTCAGAGTGTTTATATCCCCCCAGTATATCCCCCCATAATCACATACTATACTGGTGCTGTTCCACCAGTCTTATAACACTGATTTCTAAAACTAAGCAATGTCACTCTTTACCTACCATTATAATCCATGTGATCAGTGCAGCACTTCTGATGTTTTTCAGGGGCATTTCATTGATATCTGGCTGCATTTCAAGATAGAACAAAAGGGTCTCATTGATGATATTGGATGACCAGCTATTGGAGGAGCAGAGAAGAAAAAGACAGTTACGTATATGTATGTACATGTAAAATATGCTTTACTTTTAAATTATAGAAATTAAGATCACCAGTAAAGACAATAAGTTTTTTTAATCATAGAATCATAAAGGTTGGAAAAGAGCTCTAAGGTCATCAAGTCCAACACAGCTGGACTTATTAAATCTCAGTCTGAGGGGACTGATCTCATTCTGAGATCATGATCAAAAACCAGACATTTACCTACTAGCCCAGGCCTAGGCAAAGAAGTCAACATAAGAAAAAAACCCAACCAAAGAGAACCTCATAATTTGAACTTGCTGGAGAACAACGACAGTAAATTGCAGAATAAAACTGAGATGAAAAGCAACTGTGATCCATAATGGGAACATCATTCATGCTGACTTTTTTCACTGGTGCCTCGAAAGAATTGTGCTCACAGATAAAGAAACCAAATATATGCACATGTTGTTGTAAAAAACCTTAGGAATTCCAGCTGGAGTTGGAATTTCAGGGTTAGATTACCGTAAACTTTCAAAATGTCCATAAAAAAACCCCTACAAAGCAATACCAAAGTTGACTTTAAAACCCTTGAAAATGCTATCAATTTTTTTGAATAAAGGTAATGCTTGTTTCCAAATGAGGATAATCAAGCCTCATTATGTGAAAGAAACTGAGTATGTTCTACACTAAATAAAGGTTATAGCAATTGGCTGTTATTTCCTATGACTTCTAAACAGTTAGACCACCATTTCTTTATTAGTTCTACTGCAGCTTCAGAAAAGTAACCATCAGCATCCATGTCATACTTTCCAAAAGGTTTTATGTATGTGCTTCCCCCAGTTATATTTTTATCACAGTGTAAAACCTCCTGCTCTCCCTCCCAAATCTGTAGGCATTTCTTCTACCCTGTGTTGCCCAACCTGCTGTCTTTGACTAAGTCATTCCAGATTTGACTTCTGGAATGGAAGGAAATCTTCCCTAAGCTTCTGAGAGGGGACTGCCTCAGTCTTTCCCTCCAGTAATCTCTGAGAGAGGTTTTTACACTCTAAAGCCTATGTTTTATGAGAATAAAATCCTAAATCAGAGCTGTGATTATTTTTTTTTCAATGGGAAAGCCCAGAATGAGACATAATGGAAATAAACAAATGTCCCCACAGTGTCCATGGGAAATTGGCCTTTTCTTTCATGCTTGCTCCCAGACCATCAAGCTGGCCACCATTCCTTAGGTTGCAACACACTTCTGTAGTGCCTCTGGGCTCTTTCTTTCCACAGCCCTGGAAGCTTAACTAAATCTCTGCTCCTCATTATTTCAGCAATTTCCAGGAAGCCATGCTTCAGGATCCTTTGCTGCTGTCTCTCTCTCCTTTCTCTGCTGGCTACCCCACCCTTCACATTGGAAACTTTACTTCCAAGCCAAGCGGACTCAATTATTCCCTAAGAAAAGATAATCATTTCCCCTCAGAGCACTCCAGAAGCCAAGAGAAGATAAAAACAGCAGCCTTTCTCTCTGCTCAGCCTTTTAAAGCAATGTAACATGCATTAATACACCTGTGCATAAAAAAGTTAAGTAGTTGTAGAGACTGTAAGTTTGGCCAAGTCATTTCACTACTCTGGGACCATTTCCTGTTGCCTCACTCCTCTCCTCCCTGTCCTACCATCTCTTTCCTATCCTACCCCAAAGTACTATTTTCATAGAGCAAGATGGAACACTAAAAAAAAAAAAAAAATTAAATAATCAGAAATTTCACACACATTCATATGGAGATTTCTGGCATGTAACCTTGTATTTCCAATCGATAACCATGTTCTTTTCAGGCATTTGGGAATTGCAGAATACAGAGGTGGCAGCATTACATAATCATAGTCAGAGCCATGAAGCCAGTCTTAGAAGCATATTTATTGTAGGTTTTCAGTGATGTGTTTGGTGACAAGAGGCTCTGAGAAATCTTGATTACAGAAAGCCATCTATCAGCCCTCAGTGCTGGGGAGCTGCTGAACCACACAGCTTCAATCTGTGCCCAACCTATTGGGAGTTTTTTACTATTGTTTCATGATGCTTTTGCTTTTCTATTGGTTAAACATTTTATCATTTCCTCACAGCTTTGTGATGTCACAGGAATGATTCAGCTCCTTTGTGAACTCGTATAGAACCGTTTCCTTCTTATACACCTTCCCTTCCAAGCATAAAGACAAAAACAATTAAGCAAATGATCAGGCTTTACTCTTGTGCCTGATCCTCTCCATCTGGCAAAAAAGCAGTTTAAAACAAAATAATGTACCTCTTACCAAATAACAAATACCAGCATAATTTTGAAGAAGCGCATCTGGATCTCTGTTCCCAGACGTCTTTCATTCTCTGTGTAAATCCCTTGTCTTCCTTTCAGTAAGGAGGCAACTGGAAAGTATACAATTATGTTCATTAATATACATTATCTTGTTAGTTTAGGCACAAGAATCCAGAGAACAGATACCTGTAAAGAGGGAACAAAGGATTTGTCTCCAGCACCAGTTCAGAAGCTGGAAGGACCGTCATCAAGGAATCTCACATGTATCCTAATACTAAAGGAAAACAATTACACACATTTGGATTCCTAAAACAAATGATGTCCCACAAGTCAGTTTTATTTCTCTCAGTCCTCCTGAATATATTAAATAGTATGGTCAACATACTTTTATTTTATAACAACAGGTAGTGCATACCACTTTTATATAATGTGTGGTATAATTATATGCTTACTATGTGATATTCAGGCTAAAATAGAATAGATTCTATCCTATTATGCACATCATATTTCACTGTGTCATTGATAAAGCCTTAGCTACACCTCTAAAACTTGAAGATGAAATGTCAGAAAAAATAGGTATGTCACATGCTGTTCAGATACCACAAGGAATATACAAATGCACAAACAAATATACTCTATGTCTTTTCACATAAAAATGGCGAGTTCTTATGGGAACAACTTCTTAAAAGAACAACTGTTCCTTTGAAAATCAGTATTGCTGAGAGACACAGGATAGATGGAATGAATACTAAACTGAGAAGACTAGATCTTCTCCTGCTGTTTTGATATAATCAATGTGTAGATAAATTCAGATACTGCAAACATCTAGAACTGATCATATAACATACAAAGAATGCATTGAATCTGTGGCTTTTATTCAGTCTCATTTCTTCCAAGCCACGGATAATAAATTAAATTGGAACTTCAAGATCCCATCTGAGTTGAGTACAATTCCCATTTATTTCATAATCTCAGAATCAGAAGAGACAAAATTCTGATCACATTTTATTACATTTTTAGCTCCAGGGCTGCCAAGAAGTTAAAATCAACTCTCAGATCTCACCAATGTTATCTTTAAACCAGAATAAATGCAATTTCAAAGTCCAGGTTGGTACCAAAACTACAGTAGAGTTCAGCATCCACTATACATTGCCTCAAATGCTTTAAATGAAGTAACATAGAAGTATCTTCACCAATCTACAGTAGGGGTTTATAACAGAATAGGTTGAGTATGTCATCAGAGTGTGCCTCTAGGGCAAATTCCCCATCAAGATGGTATCTTCATTTCAATAGGCAGCTCCTTCCCACCCTTTGCTGTATCTTTCTGATTTTTTGAGAAGCTGTCCCACATCACTGAATACAAAGATATGACTTTCTACAGTATTGTTTTGTTGCTAAATAACACATATTGATTGATGTTGGCCAGTAGGAACATACCTGCTGATACTGTCCTCCTAAACAGGATTGGGTTGACCACCAGCACTAGCAGGAGTGGGGCATAGGTTGTGACATAATGTGGGATTGCATGTTCCAAGCCATTTTCACAGCTGAGAAGAAATCATTAAAAGTTTATGCATTTTTTCCCCACAGCTGATAGTTCTGGCTATTCTATGCCACCTTTAACTTAAAAAAATAAAAGAATGAAGCAAACAGATGCAAAACTTATAATTCATGGACCTTCACCACTAGTTCATATTGGACATAAAGCTGATTTTTAACATGCACTGTCTGTGCATTTTTTCTCAGATTTAAAGGAAAGCTAAAACCAGGAGTGGGAGAGCAGTGGCTCAGCAGAAGCTGTATCACAGCCCTGCAGCATGGCCTGTATTGCCTGGCATATTTCTTCTGGGCCCCCTGAAACCAGGGAGGTATTTCTAGGATGCTCACTGACTCAGTGGGACGTGCTTGTCAGAGATCAAAATGGCCAGCTTTTGGACGTCTGTCTCCAAAGCTGAGCAAACAACATTCAAATGCCCAGAGAGTGCTACGATTTTGCAGTCTGTTCCCAGAGTTCTGCTTACCTGGAGATAGAAGGGTAGTAAAGCAGTGCAATCCCCTCCACGCAGAGCAGCACCGCAAGGCCCCACGTCATCATGTGGTACAGCACAATTGTACTGCAAGCACCAAACGGGACAGGCACGATTAAAGACATCAGACCTTACACTTTCCATGTGACAAGGTAAAAATAGGACCCTCACCAAAAAACAGCTTTACAGATAGGAAATTTGCAGAACACTGGCAGTACATTAAACTAAGGAAAGCAGGTATGGCAGGGGGGCTCCTTCAGAAGAAAAATGAGCCAAAGCAAAGTTATTAGGTCCTGTCCCCTCCAGCCTGTAGGGTGGATGGTCAGGACTTCTTCCCTTCCCTTTATCCAGAAGGAACCCCTGCATCTTTAATTTCTCCTGCAGAGAGCAAATTAGCAGATTAAAATTTAAGAATGGAGCTGAACAGTCAAATAAAACACTCACTGAATTTGAAGAGAACTATGTTTAATTTTCAAAGTTGGATACTGCTCCTGTCTCAGGGAGATTCAGATCTCTGTGTGTAGAAATTCTTTTGCTGTTTACTCTGGTCTTAGAATCAAGCACAAATACACATGATTTTCTTGGCTAACAGGGAAGGGGGAAGGAAGCAGGTCCCAGACGTTTCAGACTAGAACTATGGGACTTTACAAAATCAGGTTTATCCTCAAAAGTCTGAAATTAACTCAGAAAGCCCCATCTTGGTAACATCTGCCATAAGAACCGTATCTTCTGTCCCTGACTGCTCAGTATCCTCTGGGAACAGAAGCACATAATTCCACATTTAGCAGTAGCAACTGAAGGCTATTTTGTTCTTTTAAAAACCAACTTAGAGACATCGTATATTTTCTGTCTGGCATTAAAGCATGGTACTTTCCAAAGGGTTTAGGTTTTTCTGTCACAGGCATTGCAGAAAAATATATAGTAAATACCTTTCATTCTTCTGAGGAACTTTACAAGTGTGATCAGAAGGGAAATAATGACCACCCTGAGAAGTGGATAAAATAGAAAATCCGAGAAAAATTTAAAAAATGGGGAATGAACTATATGAAATTCAGCACTTTCCCCTCTCAATTTTTCATTTTCAGGATAACACTTTTTTTTGCTGCAAGAATCAATTTCAGGTAGAGAGTAGGGACTAAAATAGTTATGTCACTGGCATAAAATTTATAGACCACAATTTGCTCCATATTTTTCCAAAGGTTAAATGAGTCCATTTATATTTAAATTCAGGTTGGATGTAAATAAACCTCTGAGCATTGCCCTGGCAATTTAAGTACTTGGAACACCACTCATCCCTATCATTACCCGGTAACCATAGGAACATCAGATGGTTGTACAAACTTCACTTACACCCTTAGATAGCTGCAAACACAGATGTACAGTGTTGGAAGGAAAATAACAAATTCAGAGCTTTAAACTCTGGTACCTCAGTCCAGCTGATCTTCTCACCACCAAGTAAGAATCAACAGCATAGCAAAACAACCACCAGAAGCCAGCGCTATATAACAGCTGGATCCACATCTGGAGGGGAAAAAACACCAAATATCACAGCTGCTTCTTGAGTACCACTGGGGCAGGGGAGGCACTTTGGCCTGGTGAGTTGTTCTTCAAATGTATATATTTGCCAGACAAGATTATGAAGTATGAAACCTTACTCAAAATCACAGAAACAGCATTCTTGTAGCCTATGGGTCAAGTCATAGGTAAATTGAGCAGTGTTTGCTTTCACAGCTTATTTCCTAGTTTAGAAAACCTGTTATTTACCTCTCCATTCCTAACCTCAGTGTCGTAAGTGAAGCCCAAAGAAATCTATAGTGAGGATGTTTTAATTTTAGGTTAAAATTTTAAGTGTTTTTCAGTAGCTGAGGCATGAAAATATAACTGAGGTCAGGTATAACCACAGTGTGCCTGTGCATTCTGGATTCTGCATGTGATAGGTATTTTCTCAATGCACAAGAACCTGACTCAAGGAATGGTTATCAAGAAAAAACAGGTCATTAATGAGAAAATCACTTACCCTCTGCAAAAATATCCATACTGAATTCCCTGACTGATTTCTTCAATAGAAATCCATAGGAAAGACTTCAAGTCAAGTTAAATTCAACAGCATTCTGGAGATGACCCTATGCATTTTACCCATGAGTTTGTATAAGATAAGTGACCTTTCTCTGCCGCTGTATATAAATTCCACATTTCTTCCCAGCCAGAGCTGGCTCTTTGTAATAGTCTGGAACTGTTTTAATATTCAGATTACCTTCCCTCCAAGACGTCTTTCAGTTCTTATCTGAATATCCTTTATCACGGCTCCTTAGTGGCATCATTTTACATCTAGAAACCAACATACTTTTTATTGAGCCAAATGTTCGTGAATAGAGATCAACCATTCCATCCTCTGAAAGCCAAATCAAGCAGGGAAATATTTCCTTTCACCATGGGTGTAGACCCTACCTCTAGTCATTTGTGGCACAAATTATTCAGCATTTAATTCAAACACCAAGACATTTTCCTAGTATACAGGAGCCAAAATACAGTCCTCTTTCTAGTGCACTTTACCCATGGCACTGAGCATGTAACTTCATCTGCATGTTTACATATTTCTGCAGTTGAAAAATGCAAAATTTACTATGTATACACACACACACACATACACAAAAATAAATTGCAGGGATTTCTAAGAAATCCAACATAGACAAGGCTGTCTCGAAAAAGAATATAAATCACATGCACTTAAAACCAAAATCTTCATATATTATCTTAGTTTTTAGCAAAATGACACACTTTGCTACAGTGCCTGAGAGACTACCCCTCTGCAAACCATTTAAAGGAGATGTCTAACAGCCTCACTATTTGGAGTATGTATTGGCTTGTGGTTAAGTGAAGTAAAACAGTGGTACAAAAATAAAAATAAAGCAGAATTGAAACATTGTATTAACTCACATGAGAATATGTATGGGAAGTGAGTGGCAGGACGGTTAGTTTTCATTCCAATATAATTACATCTAAATTTAAAGTGACTAAAATTACAGCATTTTACTAGAGTCCAAGAAGGGGAAAATAAAAGTTGTGGTAGACCGCTATGCTGCTCACCATCTAACCTGAAATTCAAATGAAAAACAAGCAGTCTGCATACAGTATCTTGTCATCATTGAAAAATACTGTTTTTTGTGTTAAGGACCAGAAAGTTAAAACATGAGGAAACACAGGTTTTGAATAGGACATTCTTGCTACAAGATACTGATGTTGTTGGTTTCCTCTTCCTTGAAGAAAAAATCAGTATTTGCATCCAATAAGCAAAATGTAAACATATATGACAGAATTGAGATTGGTGTGTGCAATTGAGAAGCAATAGGTGTGTGCAATTTGTATTTGTGTACATGGCACAAAACTGTCATGCTTGAAATTGCCATTATATAGACATATAAAGCACAGTAACTTCAAGTTGGCACATATTGTTCTATTTACAAAGTACTGAATAATTTCCTTTACATGCAGCATGTCCACTCCTACACTGTACACTTTGAATTGCAAATCTAATACTATTATTGCTCATGCATTAATTCACTGGGCACCCTACCTGTTGAATTTGGGTAAAGTGATGATCTGTCTTATTTGTCATTCTCCATGTTTTGGTAAAAAATGTGACCTTTATTCTTGTATAGTAAACTCAAATTATATGTCTCGGACAGTATTATGATTGTAAAATTTGGAACTGAGTTTTAATCTGTACTTTTGGAATGCATTTACATTTTCTTAATCTTGTGCTGTAATCCAGAAGATACTTAATTCGACTTGGCCAGATGCATTCACTGAATGCCCATATAAGCAGCAATCTGAGCTGTAATCCTACATGGCAGAGACAGACCTTCTGCCAGCAGCTTTGCAGCTTTAAGTATATTTATCTTTCAGTTCCTCTGTGTCTAAAACACACATGCTCATGCCACAAAAGCTAATTTGAACTATCCAAGTTGCTGGTTTTAGGAGGTCCCTGCTGTCACCACACAGGCTGTAGTTTCTGACAGAGAAGGTGGGAAGATAACCTCATGCTGCCAGTGTGATGGAGCCACTGGGGTATTAGTGCCAGTAGTGGTTCACAGCCCTTTCAGGATTGCTTATACCTTTGTGGTTCTATATTCCTGACTTTAGTACAGGTGTGTCCTCCACTACCCTGGCACTCCTGCAATGAGTGAATACTAAAAAAACTCTTAGGATCACTTTGACCTGTGCTGCCCTACATCCTCACAGGCACCATGAAGCATCGTGTAGCACCCTGCCGTCCTGATCCGGCTCTCAAAGGGAGGCATGAACGCACTTGCAGGGGTGTGGCAGAGGCTGAAACCACCATATCCAGGCTCTGACTCACAGCCGCATTTCCTTTCAGACTCCCCACACGGAGGAACTGTTAACTGGGAGGAGGAGAAGGGGGGGATGATCTCTGTACCTACCGCGCTCCCCACGCAGAAAGTGGAAGGCCACACATCAGTCCCGTTCACCACAGAAATGTTAGCTATGAAGCCCGGGAAGCCTAGCCATACACTTGACCTAAAGATCATACCTAAAGAAAAAAGAAAGTATTAATGCTTTGAATCTGTTGGTGTGATTTGAGTCACATGCTTTCCCCTAGACACATATTTCACATCGCAGCCCAGATTTTGTGTGTCTCCCGGAAGGCGACGGCTGCAGAGGAGCACAGTAGGGACAACTGTGTTATTTAAATGTCAGTGTAATTGTTCAGTGAAAGTAGCCCCAAGAGTCGGAAGCTGCTGGGACTTGCAATATTACTTAGATTAAAATCTCACTTACTTACAGATGGTCTCGCACACTTCCTCGAAATAAACTGGGTAGCAGTTAACAGACTGACATAAAACAGCCACTAACTATTATGATTTTACCAGCATATATTCATATGCTGATATTCACTTCTCTATAATCCCTCACTGCAGAAAAAAAGTTATTTCCCACTTTTTGCCGCCTTCATTTTTACAAGCAACTCTTTTCCTCTCTGTCACAGGACTGTACCAAAGCAGGGCTTCGGAATTAGGTGAGAACAATGCCGTTTTTAAAAATAAACTTAAGAGTTTGTTAGTGAGGTTTTCTGGGTTTGCTTGAGACAAAGTGCCAATGTATAACAAAACAAACCCTCCAGGTTTCCCACCAAGAATGAACTGTTTCCCACCCACCAAAGTGAGTCTAATACAAAAACAATACTGGATAACTAGTTTGAGTTTACCAGTGAGAGAGAAAGGGGAAAAAAACAACAGTACTGGCCTCATCTGACTAAAAGGACCTTTTCCAGGTGAATGCATATATGTATTTTCTATATCCCTCTTTCTTTATTCCCCCCTATAATGTTTGTTTTCGTATTGGTACTTACTAGGCACTGTGAGAGAACCTGGCTAGGTATGAAAGGGGAAAAGACCTGAAACACACAGACACAGACACACATATCCCCAGCAGCAAGAAAGACAAAACAGCACTACTTCTGTTACCTAATGTGAAGGAAAAAATGCTACTGTAGAAACAAACTTGTCCTGTATTTTCATGTGTCATGGTAATTTATACACAATTTGGCCGTAAATGACGGAGGGGACAGCTTAAGACACATTAGTTTCATTTTGACTTGTGCATTTTTTATTCTCTGCTCTTCTGTTCCTCCAGCTTATCAGCCAGGGGCTGGACAGCAGGTTATCCTTGATAAGGGAACTTCACTTGCATTTCCAAAGCCTGTGTCCAGCTGCAATTGAAACTCACTTGCTGTCAATGTGATGTGCCCGGAGAAGTGGCTGGCACATGAACAAGAAGCACACTTGGTCTGAGAGGATTTAAAGACATAACGGTTTTCAAATGTAGTCCTAAGAATTGGCTAAGGGTCTGATGTCAGGTTTAGTCTTCAATGTGCTGCATCACCACCACTTTTATGCCTTACTCTGAGGACCTGTCACCATTCCGGATTTTAATTGGTTTTAAATCATAGATTTTAGTGCAGATTTGTGAAGTGCTTTCACTTCTAAAGTATAACTATTAAACAAGAACTTTCACCCCAAAGGCCTATTATTTTCTGATCTCACCTAGCCCAAATCTTTCTGTGAACACATACAGCATGTTTTCCTCAGAAATCTCTGCTATCCATTCACCAGTTTCATTTGTCTATGGTACCTCAGGGCAGCAGGAGCCTGCTACAGCAATGGCAAGGGACATTGTGGGCACTTACCTAGGCCTCCGAGGATGTCACAAATGGAGATAAGGAGAAGGATGGTGGAAGAGGAGGAGGCTTTGGGCATCTTCCGTGGGCTCTGCCCTTTCTTTGGCAGAAGCTGCAGGATGGTCAGCGTCAGACTGATCGAGGCACTGCCAATGCAAACTCCGCAGAAGACTTCAGGCTGGAAGTTCATCACTAGCTGTGTAGCTGCATCCCTGTTAGGGCAGCAGTAGGTTTCTAACCTTGGAGAAGCCATGAAATTTCTGGCTGGTGGAGGGGCCCCAGGAGCAGAAGAAAATGCTGTTGCTTCCCCAAGGCAGCATTTACTTTTTCTTCACCCTCCCCATTAGTCCTTGGTGGTGAGAATCACGCGATTGATGGGTCATGTGCTGCTGCTGCTGCTAGAAGTAAATCCCCCAGAGCTGCCTTTCTCAGCCTCTCCTAGCAAAGAGATCAGATCCGAATAAGAAAACACAGTGTAATCTGAAACATGCCCCATGCTTGCTCAGAGCCATTGGCAACAGTTCACTCACATATTTCTGTTTGCACAGTATGTGATACAGGAAGACTTAAACTCGTCAGAGAATTGAAGATGGTTTAAAATAAATAAGAATGCAGATACCAAAGTAAAAGCATTAGATTTTAATTATGTTTCTCTTTAGCACCATCCCACACAGCACCTTTTAATTACTGCAAATTAATTGAAAAGATGAGTCTGGATACAAGCAGCCCCAGTCTTTACAGGGAGGAGCAGGGATATAAATCCACATCCTAACCAAAATCTTAGTTTTAGTGATCCAACCCACCCACCTCTGTAAATAAGATTAGAAACATACTCTATCACTACAGAAGGAGATTGCAATTGGGAAAAAATATTAACCTTATCCTATTTAAACGACAAGCACAAAAAATCCTCTCTTTATTCTGTACTGTCTGCATTGGATCAGCTTGACATGGAAAATTCCATGACTTAGAATTTCTCAATAACATTTTTCTCTTTTCTTTTTTTCTTTTTTTTTTCTATTTTTTTTTAATTTGGTAAGGGTTTTATATGAAAACAGGATTTTGACCTGCAACACTTGTTTTTACTTTATAAGCTAGACAATATCTTTTAAGACATATCCTGTTAGACACAGCAGCAAATACTCACAATTACAAACACAAAAAGTAATTCTCCCCTCTTAGCTAAGCTTCAAACTCCCTGTATCAGTGCTCACCCTTCCAGAAAACTTGTTTATAGGAAAACATTCAGGAAATACAGGAGGGAGCATTGCCAACAGACTTGAAGTCAACAGTTTGTTTATTAACATAGTCATGGATTTTATAATTAGTCCCTATAAGAACAATTTACCTAACCTTTTATTTCTTCTTTTTTTTTTTTTTTCCCCAGTAGTCCAGCTTATTATTTTAGGAGAAATTATGAAGGGCTAGTGAATGACAGTGGGATGTTTTTTGTGTAGGGCTTAAAAACACAGAGGTTTCAGCCAGTGTGTTTGCCCTCAGTACAGAAAACAGCCACTAGGCCTGGGTAAAATGGTTCCTGCTGGATTCTTCATTAGGGAAAATACCTTTTACACTTGATCCGAGCAAAACAACAAACCCCACGAAGCTCATCAACCTGCTGACTGCTGGCAGGGGCCAGACAGTGGGAGCAGGGCTTGGGCGGCGGCTGGAGCCGAAGCTGCCAGACCTGATGTGTGTCCACCCAGCCTGTTCCAGGAGACTCCCCAGCGCTCTGCCCGGGCTACAACACTCAAAGAGCAGGATGTTAGTTTGCAAATTCAGACTCCTACACACGGATGTCCATTCGTCAGCAAGGTGTCTGAACTCCCATTATAGTCAACTGAGGTCTTAGGCAGCCAAGCTTACAGTCTAGACTTTGTCTAGAGAGCTGTTCAGCTCTTCTGAAAATATATGCACATGGTGAGCTGAGTAGGCTCCAGTGACCATACTGGGAACTTAGGCATACACATCATCAAAGGCTCTGAAACCCAAGCAGCTGAGTTGAATGTTTTTGCTGGATGGTTTTGCTCCTTTACAGCAAAAAGAGATTTCCCTCTCCACGGAGGAGGACAGATGAGTGACCTGGATGTTGCAATCCTATTTTTGTTGCTACTATGTATACAAAGATATACTGGGGACATCAAGGTTGCAAAATCAGATTGCCCAGCTCCGGGTTGTCAATACAAGGCTCTCACAAGTTTGGGACTCCTCGGACTTTATTCTACCTCTGCTAGGGCAGCAGCGCACGGGGTTGCCACATTTCTATCAAGACACAGCGTTGAAATCTACTTGGCTACTAAAGAACAGAAATTACCATCCACAGAGATAGATTATTAGTTAAAATAAAGCCATCATATGCCATATATACAAGTCAAATTAGAATAAATTATGTTTGTTCTCATTTGAAGGGAAATTTACATTGCTTGGCTTATGCTTAGAACAGTAAAACCTTAAATTATTAGACAGAAATGGAAACTGTTTAATAGAAGCCTTTCACTTCCACCATCAGATTCTACAATTGTTCCCGTCACTATTTGTGTTGACATTTTCCTTCCTTCAAAAATTTGAAAAGCATGTCAAGTTGTTACCCTGATTGTTTGTTCTGGCTTACAGATCGGAATGTTTTGTGTGTTTTGCTTTTTCTGCTTATCATTTGTTTTCATTGATCTTGACTGCAATCTTTTAGTTTGCCCACATGGATTTACCGCTTATTATTGTAACTTCTCCCTGCCTTTTTTTCAGCCACTTTGAAACTACTTTCATTCCTCAACTGTACTCTAATACTCTGGAGACTAATTTTTTTATCTTTCTCTTCCTTACTCTCCGCAGTTTTGCCAGCTGTGCACCTTATTTTATCACTTTACTTCTCTGAGTGAAGAATTGGTTTTTAACCTGTTCTGGGTCCCTTCCCTCCTTTAATCTCTCAGGATTTGATTACACAGTTACTTACACAGGGAATAAGTGTTTTTTATTGGAAGCAAAGCATAAGACCTCTAGCATACCTAATGCAAAATAGAAAACAAGTGCCTCATAAATGAATGGATACTTGCCACGATACAAGTAGAGGTGTCTAAAACATGTCAGCATTTGAGGCTGAATGGGAGATGGATCTGCCAAAGTAATGAGCCACCCATTATCTCAGCTGGTAAAATCTAGCTAGTCTCTGGTTCTTGTTGTTGGTGTCAAAGTATAAAAATTTAGAACAGTCAAAGAAATTCAAAGCTGGTTTTGCAGTCTTACACTTGAGATTAAACTGTCTTCTTGTGGTTATGAAAATGAGAGAAAAAAAGCTGGGGACAAAGGAAAGGAAACAGAAAAGTAGTGAAAAAAAGTAAGAGAATTGTTATTTTGCCTTGTTAAGGGCTGTTATGTATTACTCAATAATACTTACATCATACTACAGGCCCTGATTCTCTCTGAAATTATTGACAGTTTCCATTTCTGCCAGTGGTACAAAACAGACCCATGAATATGGTGTTGCCTCATTGCTGCACCAAGGCAGGATCTCAGCTAAGCAAATGGTGTAGCTTGGAGACAACCATTAGCACACATACAAGAAACACTTTAAAAAAATCAACCAAGCAAAACAAAAAAAACAAAACCAAAACCAAAACCAAAACCAAACCAAACCAAACCAAACAAAACAAAACAAAACAAAACAAAACAAAAAAAAAAAAAAACAAAACAAAACAACAAAAAAAAAAAAAAAAAAAAAAAAAAAAAAAAAAAAAAAAAAAAAAAAAAAAAAACAAAAAAAAAAAACACCACCACCACCAAAAACCACACAACCCCCTGGCATTTGGCATTGCAAATACCAATCAATCACACTCATAGTATAAGTACAACATTGCATAACACTAAAAATTCCAGTTCTTGTTTTTGGACATTGGCAAGAGTGTGCTCAAGAATGAGAACAATACTGTGCTCCTTGCAAGGAGAACATGTGTGTACTCCAAACTTTAGAAACACCTACTCACTCTCTCCTTGGATCTGGGACATAATGTTCTACCCCTGTCCATGTTCATCATTAAGATGAAACAGTGGCTTCTAAGGGAAAGCAATAGGTTTACATAAATATGACAGACATGTATCTCTGTTGTTAATATTTCTGTGTGTTTATGGCTTATATAGTGTGCAGCTATACATACTTCACCATTTTAATTAAATCTGGGACTACAGCTCTGGTTTAGAAAGGACAAGGAAGTTTGTGGATATAGAGACAGAGGATAGTTTATTTTTGTTTAGATGTATAGTTCAATGCATGAACTTACAGCTCCCAATGAAGATCTTAGCTACCTTACAAATGTAAAAGCTATGCTTGTCAATGGTTCGTGATCTAATTGTCTTTTACACATCACCTGACGTAACATTTCCCAAACTGAAGAAAACTAGGTCTCTCTTCAAGCTAATGGATGCAGTTATGATCTCCCCAACAGATCCTGAAATACGTTCTGAAAAGCCTTGGCATACAAATTTTCTATATGCTTTAGCATCGTTCTTCATTTTATCTACATAGACTTCTTGCAATTAGATTTAATTTGTAAGAAACTATATGTCCTTTCCATAACAAGCAGTACTGATTTTTAAAGGTAATTTTAGAACGGCTTTTCACTTAATATATAACTGAAATTAATGGGGAAATTCACAACCCATTATTTCTATTTCAAGTTTTATGTAAAATTGGAACAACAGTGATATTCAAAGCGTAATATCTGCCATGGTTATAACTGCTACAGACTCCATTAAAAAGAACTGGAAGAAAAACATGCATCAAATTCCTCAGTGATTGAAATATAATTATAGAATTGTAGATTATTCATTTACATTTAAAGATGGTGAATATTAATTTAGTATTATAATTAATATCTAATATGCATAAAAATAATAATGTTTAAGTTCTTTTTTTCTCTAAGAATAAAAACATAAATACATGAAATGTGTGTTCATTTGAGCAGTTCAATAATTGTGTGTATCTGACTGATGCAATCATATTACACATATTTTATTGACTTATTATATACCTTCTCCAGGGAAATGTTACCTTACCTGTCTTTTGTGAAGAAACATACAAATATTAGTAATTGAAACTGTGCCTGTAATGCATTTAAACTAGTAAACAAGATTTAAACAGATGAAGTACAAAATAACTGAGTAGAAAAATGTATCCATAAAACTTGAGAAAATTATTTTTACTTAGGGATTGGAAGAATGAAATCCTAGTTTCTCTATGCCAATGCTGAGAATATGACAGTCTTCGAAACTGTATTAAGACAAATTTTTGTGGCCACATTTCTGGACAAATTCCACTCTTAATCACTGTCATTGTCAATATTTCACAGAATAAAAATATACCTCTGTTTAAGCACCTACACAGACTACATGAGACAGAGTTTGAATAGGAGCTGAATAATGAAAAAGACTGTGAATGAAGGAATATTATCTCTCACACACTGTGATATTGAAAATTGGATATTAATGTTCATAAGCCTGTAGATGGTACCCTACATCTACAAGATGTTGAATGTTTATCCTGCCCTCAGTATCTTCCAAAGGAATCCTGGGCCCCACCTCTTCTGCACTGTCTTTGAGAGGTTACACAAGTTGATTCCCTCAAGGGAAATTAGGTAGGATACTCTTATATCCTTGTTATGATTGCTATACCATGAGATCTTGTTAGGTTATATCACACACCACCCAGCAATTATGTTTTCAGAGGCCATTAGCACTAGAACACTGTCTCATAAAACCTCTGTTTTCAGATCAATCTATGTAACCAAATCGAAATATATTACAGCGCTAACTTCACAGCTCTTACAGTGCAAGAACTCTCCAAGGCTTTATTAATTAAATTGCTAAAAATACCAATGAACCATGGCAAATTAGATGGCCTTGCTGAATGTTGTAACCAAGTATCAAAGGGAATTCTGACAAAGTGCACAGTCCAGGTCCCGACCACAGACACCAGCCAATATCCCCCCCTTTGAAATTCCATGAGCATCACTGGGCTTTTTGTCTCTGCAGTGGCTGCATGGCCAGCAGTCAGCCCTGCAGCATCTTGGGACTGGGTAAAGGAAAGCTTCAACCTTCTGTTCCACAAATTGTTGTCTTTTGGTTTCTGACATGAGCAGATAGCTCAAAAGCATGGCTTAGCTGCCTCTGGAAGTCAAGAGGAAATGCAGTAATAACATCAGGAACATTATAGTGCAGGAAGGAGTTGGGATCCACTCTTTTGACTTTTCTTTGAAATCATGATTAAAGATAAGATTTCATTGTCAGGAGTGGACTTCACAGTCCAGGGTGGACAAAGTAATGAGCATCCAATGTAGTTTACTGGATATGCCCTTCAGATGAGCAATATGGCTACACTATATATTTATATTACAGCTTGACTACATCAGCTACTCCTATTAGGACCGAACGATTTCTTGGAGTTGTGCTCCCAGGAAATTGACTAAAACTGCTTCAGAAAATGCAATCTTCTGAACGTAATCCTCTGTGTAAGCTTTAACACTCCATAAATTCAGACCTTCAAAAGAAATTAATCTTTGTGGTTGCGACAGGATCTGTCTTACCACAGAAGATGGGCAATAATTCCCCATACCGAAGCTGTTTCCTCAGGATGCTACTAACAATGCTCCACTGGCATGAGTCTGCTTTACACAAAATTCAGCTAAGGAAGTAGTACCTTCCACAGCCTTATTCTTTCTAAGGCAAACACAAGACAAGAAATGCTAACTTGAATGTTGCACTTTTCTCATTTGTATGGCTTGGTAGGATTCCCTCAAACGTTCTATCAACGGCTAACTGTTCTGGTAGCAGAACTGAGAGGAGACCACACCTACACATTTAGTATAAAGGGGCATAGCACTCCATGGGGATGTGGCACACACAGAAAAAACTTCTGTCTCCTGGATTTTTGGGCATGCTCAAAACAGCCTTACGTCTGCCCTAATATCATCACATTCATGCAGTACCATAAGTCTGACACTGCTGGACCATAGCCTGTTGAGCATAGCTGATGCTTTAGGGTAAAATGCTATGGCACTGCAAAAAATGAAGAACTTTACTTCATGCCTTATGCATGCTTAGAAGGACTCTCACAGGTGTTACATCCTATGACCTTCACCTGGACACGGTTCTTTTTCTGTGTAACCAAGCTGAGAGTAGAAAGGTCATTTGTAATGAAGAAATGCTGTTTGTTTATAGAGAGCACTGAGAGATTTATTTATACATGGCTGATAGGCAGAAAAAGGAAGGTCTGCTTAGGGCTAGCTAGCAAATGAAGACAAAGTCCAAGTGAAAAATACCAGATTACAAGACTTTTTTCTGCTCTCATGCATACTCTGGCCTCTTGCTGTTTATCTACTCTTTTAAAAGTCTTCACAGTGTTCTCTGCAAAAAAGCATTTGAAACTCTCTCTTTGGCATTTTCCCTGACCATGCCTGCTCCAGTGACCATCTTCATCAAGTACAGAATTTAGATGTAACAGGCTCTGATATCAGAGTTTAAATGCATTAAAGACTTTTGTTAGCCTCTGAGGGTATCTCGCTAACATAATTAAAATGGTCCAGCAACTGTTTTATAGCACATGAGGGCAAGTGGCACAGCACAGATTGTACAGAGAATGTTATGTAACATGTATTATCAAAGAAGATGGACAATGAAAAACACTCCCTAATGTCCCATGATCAGAAACAAGGCAGCAAGAATATATATTACAAATGATGCTTCACTGAAAAGATGGAACTTCATGAAGAAAAAAAAATCCTATGTTAATGAAGCTGCAATGCACATATATATGATCAGACACAGCTATATAGTGAATATACATACATATATATGTACATTTTTATATATATATATATATATATATATATATATACACACACACGCATATACTGCTGGACTCTCTTCCACAACTAAAAAAGAGTGTCTTCATCCATACTATCTCATAGTAACAGCCACTGGCCCACATTATCTCCCAAACTGTGTTCAAGCATTGCCTAGTTAGCTTGTTGATGATGAAACAGCATGGACAGTTATGCAACTGGTGGGTGCTTCAACCTGTGTGCTCTCACAACCTCTGCTTTTTGGTTTCTTTGTAAAGTAGTCATCTGAGATGTTGTGATACAATTTGATAAAGGGCCCTAATGTAGGGGAAATGGAATGTGTATGCAGATACTGGAGGGACTGTGGCCCAAGACAGGAGTTAACGTGTGCCTGAAATTGACTACAAGCTGAAAACTGCAACCCTGGGGAAAACTAGTTACCTATTCACCTCCTCTTGTTATGTTATCTTCTGAGTCTGCAACCACATACGGAGTTGCTATCGACATTTTTTTTTACTTCAATCTTGTTATCATGCAACATCATGAAAATTATAAATCCTGAAGCAGACTACAGATTACAGGAGTCTGTGTTGGACTCATCGCTTTTTTCTTGTCTACAGGTCTAATAGGTCTCAAGATCTAATCCAAGAATATTATTGTTGGCAAACCATTGTATTTTTTCTTTGTCATTCATAGCTACACTTTGTTCCACAGTACATGCTCTCACCCTCATAAAATTGCCCTGAAGTACAAAGCATATGTGCTGTGAGAATAAGTAAGAATTGAATAAAGTTTGAATTGAAATCATCATGGGAGATAGAAATATCTGGACATCATATGAAAC
Source organism: Lophotriccus pileatus (assembly GCA_035583135.1). Lineage (NCBI taxonomy): Eukaryota > Metazoa > Chordata > Aves > Passeriformes > Tyrannidae > Lophotriccus > Lophotriccus pileatus. Next base: position 95,961,131 of record JAWWES010000001.1, read on the forward strand.
GCTATTCTTTCACAAATTTCAGCTTTATAAAAAGCCCTAGGTAAAAAATACAGAAGATTTTTTTTTTTTTGGTCATAAAGAACTGAGGAACTCAATATATATTTGAGTTATATATATCTGAAAGGTTGAGAACTTCTAAGGCTTTTTCCAGCACTAATTATGTGCTGATGAAGCCTTATTTGCAATACAGGAGAAACAAGACACACTTCAGAAAGGTTTTTAAAGTGCCTAAATCATAGAGGAGACATCCTGATGGAGCTTTTCAACATGGTATTTTTCATTCTGGTAAAGTGGGTAATTTGTTGAAATCAAAGTGTTTTGCAGAAGAGCGTGATCAGGTTGAGTTCATCAGAAGCAGTATGGCAGGTTTCCAAAGGAAAGCCTCTTGGTTCCCAGATATGCCAGGATGTCTGTCTGTTGGGCTGCTACCCAACCTGTTTCTCCAGGTTCTCAGGACTTTCAGACTACACAATAGACTGTCAGCAGCTTGCCAAACCTTGAACTACTTGATCAAAAAATCCATCCACTTCTGTTGCAGGAACTTCTTATCACTGTTTCAGTTGTTTTGGTCTTTGTGATGATAATTTTCAAAGACATTAGGGTTTGAAACAGGAAGGAGCTGGAAGCCACTGTGCAGCTAGAAGGCTACAGTCTAATTGCTATCACTGAAACGTGATGATATGAATTGCATGACTGGAGGGCTGCCATCAATGGCTATAAGCAGATCAGAAGGGACAGGCAAGGAAGAGGTAATAAATATGACAAAGAAATTCTTGACTGTGAGGGTGTTGAGGCACTGGAACAGGTTGTACAGAGAAGCTGTGTATGCCCCATCACTGGACGTGTTCAAGGCCAGGTTAGATGGGGCTTTAAGCAACCTGATCTAGTGAAAAATGTCCCTGACAATGGAACATTGGATTAAATGAACTTTTAAGGTCCCTTCCAACCCAAACCATTCTATGAGTCTATATTTCACTGTATGTTTTGCTAATTGTGCCATAAACATTTATAGGATTAACTTTTGCTCCACCTACATGTGCATGCATGCCCTATAGCTTTTAACAGTAATATTACAGATTGCTGTGCCAGTGAGCTATCTGGGAATATGATATGCAAGCCCATAACTCCCATCTTGTGACTAATTTCTCTCCTCAGTTCTGGCAATAATCTTGCTGGATTCACAGTATTGTCACAAAACTGTAGCCTTCAAAAAGTGTTTGGGTTTTGTCGGGGTTTTTTGTTTGTTTGGTTGGTTGGGTTTTTTTTGGTTTTGTTTTGGTTTTGTTTAATTTTTTCTTCTTCATTGTAGAGATCACACACTATAGAGAGTGCTGGTGACTAAAACAATATTCCTTCAGCAACTATGTCAGCTGGTTACATAGAAGATGATGCCTTGGTACAATTATAAAATAGCTAGGTTATTTTGGCAGATGCCACTAAGAATGTGTATAAGTCTGCTCTACCCCTGTGCTGGAGGTTGTAACCCTTGTAACTGAGCTGATAGAGCAGAACATGGGCAGTGGATCAGCTGTTCAGTTTCAGTATCTTAACTTAAATTGTCCATGAACTATGCATGCTCCAGGGCATCAATTTTTAATTTCATATGGATGAGGCAGAGGCACTTTGTCTCTTCATCGACCTGTTGATGTTTGGTGGTTAGCTCCAGGAAAGGAGTAGTAACAAACAGTGGGAGGTTGTAAAGGCTTACTTCACCTCAGTTCTTTACTCCGTAACTATGAGTCAAAAGCCTCTCCTTCTCCCAGATTTCTCAGCTGCTGGGAAAAAAAAAAAAAAAAAAAAGCCCTGCTGACATTGTGAGGTCCAGCACAATGAATGGTTTCAAGACTGACAGTAAAAAATCCTGTTCCAGAGCCATCTCGCAGGTATCCAGCATGATTCAATGCAAGGTGCCTCAAGGAAAAGATATGTGGTGTGCAGCCACAAGGGTGAAGCAGGCTGTACCTCAACATCACACTGTGCCTGACACTGTGTAAATAAAATCCTGCCATATGTAATTTATTTACAGTTTTGGTAATACCAATGACTAAGTAGAGAAGAGGTATGCAATATGAGCAACAGAAAGAATGGAGGCTGGGTAAATTCTGTGGAACAAAATTTCCCTTGAAATTGTTAATCAAGCTTTAAGTACTGAAGTAGGAAGACAGATGAAATACTGTGAAAAGAGCTCGGATTTTACAAGGCAGGGGTTCATAAACCAAGTATGCGGGAACCATCCCTTAATATAGCCTGGTATCTCCTTTTCCGTGGCAGGAGAAGGCATTTAGTAACTTTTGTATATCACTGTGAAGTATCTTTGATACATGTATCTTTGGCACGTTTTTACAGAAGGGGATCCTTTTTATACCACACTGGTCATAGCTGCTTCATTTTCTGTCCTTAATGTGAAAAAGTCTGTTACTTACTCTGATATATTCATAGCTCCCTGATGTATCTTGCATTTCTACCTTCTCTTGCAAACTTCCATGTACTCAGAAAACATTTGACGAGCTGAGGATTTGGTCACTGAGTCTTTTGTCAAACAAATACAGTTATCATTAGTTCTCTTATCACACAAATGAAAAGTAATATTTTAGAGCACATTCACTAAATCTTTTGTTCTTTATTTGAAACATTGTGAAGGCTGGTAAAGCTGCAGAAATTAAAGTAATAAAATTATCACAATATTTTAAGATGAGCAAAAGTAAAAGGCTCCAGCTGGGTTCTGAACAAGCTTCAAGTCCCACAGAGAGGGAGGATATAAAAAGATGTGGAGGGAAGTTTGACCAATATGACAAAAGAGAATTCCTGTCTTGCTTTGACTTGTCACAAGCTGAGGATCTGCTTGATGACTGTGTCAGACTATCAGGCTGTAAAATAGCCTGAAACTTAGCTAGAAACTTGTTCTTTACTGAGGCCTCTCTTAACCGTGAGTGTGAAAGCTTTCAGATGTTCTTTCTTTAGGCAACTGCTTTCCCAAGAGCTACATGTCCTCATCTTCCACTGGTGTAATTACAGTATCAGTTTGACAGTTTCCAAAGGATGATGATCCCTGGCTCTAGATTTTCCATTTTTAAAATCTGTGCTCAGATTTCTTCATCATTCTCCAATACTGAACTTACAAGACCAAATCTAAAAGCCAAACAGTAATGTAAATCTTGAATTTCTTATGTACAACAAAATGTTCAAAATGAAAAAGAATGAATGTTTTGCAGTTGAAAAAGTGGATACAAACAGGGAAAGCCTTTTTGGAAGCAAAATTTGCTCTTCTCATTAGTGATGTAAGCTATTCTATTTCCATTTCATTTCATTTGGCATACTTGGGGATACACTAAAGTTCAAATTGTTTTTCTGGGTCTTTCTTCTATTATTATGCTTACAAAACCAAAATTGTATACTGCAGCTCTTTAAAACTTCCAGCTATAGGTTACTGAGTATACATTGCTGTGTAGACAACCTGGTATGCCTTACACAAACATAATTGTAGACTTTGTCTCAGATCCTAAGAAAAACTGGAGACAGGACATTGAGTAAACCACTTGTATTTCTACTTGTCTATATGATAGAAAATAATTAGAGAAGAAATCTGACTGAGGATTTGAAAGTCCTTAGAGGCCTCAAATAACTTGATGCAATACCTAGGTTTGGTAAAAGGTTTGTATTTAGCAGGATTCTCATAGATGGATGTGTAAGTTTAGGTACCCTCTCCACTGTTCCTTCTATCCCTTAATCATACCAATTATGTATTTTTCTTGTTTCTAAATATTGTCCAATCTGCTGCTGTGATTGATGATTCAGATGCTCTCAATCTTGAAACCAACGTTATCTTTAAATATTAGAGAAACACCCTGTAGATAATGTTGGAAGTATTGTAGAAACAAATTGCTTTGGTGCAAGACAGGAGAGTTTCAGGAGGAATAAACCATCTGAAACAGGAGTTACAGGATCAGACTGCATAATTAGAATGGCGTAACGGTCACTTTCTGAAAGCAAAATATGTCACATCAATATACAAAACCTTGACATCCCACTGCATATACCAGACATCTTTATGAGACAGCTTGTCACAGGAGAAAGTCCCTTGAGGTTCACTAGTCTTTCAGAAACTAAAATAGAGATTTCCCTATGTCTTACTTAGATCAAGCAGTACTTCATCTGCTGGAGGATTGTGTGCTGGCACACAAGTACTCCAGGCCAAGTCTGGTCCTGATTTAAGGCACTGAAACCTATAAAGTGATGCAAAAGAGCTGAGAGGATGGCAAGAAATATGCATTTTACTCCCTAACTCAAGTGTTGGTATCAGGCAACCCTAAACCTTATTTCCTATCCATAAAATAAGATTTGCGTGAAGATTAGCACTTCCACTCTGCTCGCACTCCGCAATCAAACTTTTTTGAGTCTAGGACTCCAAACTTCTTCGCCGCTGGGTTCCTTTGCTGTAGGCTTCACCTCCCTTTCCCATCCCGGCGCCAAGCCCGTCCTGGCCGCGGTCCTGACCCCGGAGGCCTGGGCCGGGCGGTGGTGCGGAGCTGCCGCTAGAGGGGCTCGGAGACAGAGCCCAGCCCGCGGCCGCGGGGCCCCTCCGCCCCACAGGTGGTGGAGGCAGAGCGGGGCGACGGGCGCGGCCGGCAGAAAGCGCCTCCCTCGCTCGGCGGCTCCCTGACTGCCCCCCGCGCTGCCCGGCTGCCCCCGCTCAACCCTCCCCGAACACCGCGGCGAGACGGGAGGAGCCACCCCCCTCTCTGCTCCCTACCCCGGCCTCCCGCCGCCTGGCACCGCGAAGGCGGAGCGTCCCTGGCCTGGGGGGCGGCCACAAGCTCCGACTGCCCTTTCGCCCGCCCTCCACCTGCTCGCCGCTTTTGTTTGGGAACGGGGGTGTGGGGGAGGCGCGGCCGGCCCTGCGTGTGGTGTGGTGGGGCGGGGGTGGCCCGGGCACGGCTCCGGGGCGGCTCGGGGCTCACGGACCTTCTCGCCGCCGCTTTTGTCTGGCGGTCGGTCCGGGACTGCTCCCCACTTGCCCTGCATCTGCTCCTCCTGGGCCGGGGGATCGCACCGTGGGGCAGCCGCTCCCGGGGAGGGGCGAGCGGGCGGAACGCGGGTTTCGCCCTCTTTTCGGGGCGAGAGGGAGGCGGGGGCGCCTCTCCCCGCCCGGCGCTCCGCGCTGCTCGGCGGCTTTTGCCCCGCCGCCAAGTTGCCACAAGTTGGAGCCGCCCCCCCGCCGCCGGGCTCTGGCCTCGGCGTGAGACAATACCGCGGGCTGCGGGGAGGAGGAGGAGGAGGAGGAGGAGGAGGGGGCGGGCGGAGCAGCCCTCGCTCGCCGCCGATGGGGCCGAGCCGCCCGGCGCTGCGGGGCGGGTAGGTGGCTCGGCGGGGGCCGCCGGCGGGCGCGCACCGGGGAGCGGCCGGCAGAGGAGAGCCAGCCCCGGTCGCGACCGGCGCTCCATGGAGGACGTGGGGCTGCGGGCCGGGCGGGAGCGGCTGGCCGGGGGCGACCCGCGGCTCGGCGCCGTGCTGGTGGAGCCAGGGCCCGTGATAGGGATGGTGGAGCAGCGGGCAGCCGAGGGCTACAAGCTGGTGGAGGTGCAGCTGACCGGTGGGGCTCCCTGGGGCTTCACGCTGAAGGGCGGACGGGAGCACGGAGAGCCCCTCATCATCACCAAGGTGAGCGGCGCCGTCGGGGCGGGGAGGTGGGTCCGTCCGGCTCCATGTTGCCGTGCCCGCGGCGGTGACAGCGCGGCGGGGGCAGCGGGCCCGGCCCGGCCCCTGGCGCAGGTACCGCGGGGCAGCGCGCCCAGCGCAGGTGCCGCCGGGCCGGCCCCCTCCTGGCCCTGCTGCGGGGTCGCGGAGCCGCCCTGGGTGTCCGGGGAGAGGGGGCCCCCGGGGATGGAGCGCATCCCGGCAGCTCCGGGGGCAACAGGTTGCTGGGCGCCGGCAGCCTGGCGGCCCCGACCTGCCGGTTCTGGCCGCTCTTGCTGCCCATTAAACAGCCGGTGCCGTCGTTGCGGGCGCTGATAACTGGCTGCGGGACCCGAAACCCTCTGCTGTGTTCCCTCCCTCTTTTCCCTCCGGGCTCCTGGCGCAGGAGGGTATGGAGACTGAAACTCCCGGCTCCGAGGCTGAGTTTTCTCTGCTGCTGTTGTACTTGCAAATTCTAAGTAATTAGGGTAGCCTTTTGTATATCCCTCCTTCTTTAAACAAAAAGGTCTTGTGGCTAGTGACCAAATTCATCCTCCTAAGACGGGGGAGGGGGACGTTCTTTATATGCACTTTCTGGTTGCCTTTTTTTCTTTCTTTTTTTTTTTTTTTTTTTAAGTTCTTGTACATTCACAGCTTTAATCTCAGTATATTGGACGTGAGTTAGAGAAATACATCAGATTTTCTAGAAAATGCTTTTTACCTGGGTATGTTTTGATTTAAGAACCCCTGTCCTCAGTAACTGCTGTGTTTTGCTGTTAAGACAGCTTTCATGTTGCACAGTAAAAGCATATTAAAATAGATTCATATGGATTTGTGAAAGAAAAATCTTCATTAGCAAAGCACATTTTGCTCAAGATCTATAGGAAATATATATGCTGTTGTCTACAAGTCCTCTGGTCTCTGCCTGTTTCCATTTTAAAAGTGCCACAGGGTGTCAGAGGTCAACAAGTCCTGTTTTATCCACAGCAGAAATTCTTCTAATCTTATTTTTCGGTTGTCTAGTTGGTTCCCTTCTTCCACTCTTGAAACAACTGTGAAATGGACTTTCCAAGTTAGGACTTCTGAAACCATCTGTTTCTTGATTTCTTCCCTACTGCTGTTTTTTGAGACAACAGTCAGTGTCAGAATATGTATATGCTGAAAAAATGACTGCCAGTCTGTTGGCCTCTTACCAGTACCCTGAGTTTACGCAATAGCAAACCTGGGAGGATTTGAGGAAAGGAGAAAAGAGCTACTTTACTATGTATGTACTAGCTATTAAGTGCCAATTCAAATAATTCCACCTTTCTGGTAGTGGCTAATAAGTGCTACATCTACAGCCTGATCAGTGATACTTATTCATAATGTTACCTAGGTATTAAGTAACAGGCTCAAGTATTTGTGGCATGAGGATGTGGCTGTGGTATGTGAAGAGAAATGTCTAGGGCTGGGAACCTTGTAAACTGGGTCTGTTGCAAGGGAATAATTAGGTGGAACCACACAGCATGGAAGAGAAATCTGGATCCATCCATACAGACCTAGGGATAAGAGAAAACCTGGGTCTTTAGGTTTAAATTTTCATTTGTCATCATTGGATATGAGTGTGTAGTACTATTTTTGAAAGCAGGGACAGGAACTCATGTCCCTGGGACTAGAATTATTTAGCTGCAAAATTTTCCATCTTGATTTGGCCCACCCATCATGTTGTTTGGTTGTTTTTTTTCTGTACTGCTTCTAGTGGTGGAAAGCTACTGGGAAGAATAATTTCGTACTGGGTGGTTAAAACAGACGCTCCTTGCAGGAGATTTAAAGTTTTCCTCTTAGCTGAAGAGAGCCTTGGACTTGAGTTACACCCTTCCTGAATCGTGATCATTGGGCTGCCATGGATGAGGAGATGCCATTTCACCCACACTTCTCATTCTGTGCACCCTCCCTTCTCAGGTAGGCTGGTGACTGGTCAGTGGGGGATCCAGGAAAACCCACTGCACCGACTGCTTCAGGATACCTGTGAAAAACCTGGTTTTGTGGATTCAAACTGTGTTTAAGCATTAGCTGGTTCTCAAGCTTTGTCTCACTCTAGTCCAGAGCATCTCCAGGGAAGTAAGGGTGGATGATGCCAACTGCCACTTTTTGAGAGAGGAATGTGACAAGGTGTGAATGGAGTCTTAGATAGCAGCTACTTAAGGGGGATTTCTAAAATTCTGCTGTCTCCTTTCTTACAGTCTCAAAAGCAAGATCAGCCTTTGAAGAAAGTTGCCCCTTTATGTAAAGGCTGGGAAGACTGTGGTGTAAATATTTCCTGCTTTCCTTAGCATATATGGCACAACTGCCAGAAAAGTGGCATCATAAAATACTGTAATTGAAAAATTCATGAGCAAGTGCTTTGCAGCGCTTTCTGTGCAACACACATCTTGTGTGTTAGTTTTTCTGGTTGTGTGGCTATTTCACTTGCTGATAGGAAAGGAAGATTTTTATTACAGATATCATAAGGAGAGTCCAGGGCAGGAAGAGCTACAAATACTATTTGGGAATTTGTTACCTGGAAATCTAGTCAATTAAAACAAGAGTTGTCCTTTGATCCATCAGATTACCAGAGAAGGGAAGGCATGCTAAAGAGGAGAAAACGTGTCCAGCCTTAGCAGGGGGCTAAGCGTGTGCTCTGCTGCTGGAATTTTGTCCCTGCTCCTTGCAGGGAGGTTGCACTGGATGACCTTTAAAAGTCCCTTCCAACCCAAACCATTCCATGATTGATGTTGTGAGGGACACGCTTTGCCCCGGGAGAGGTCAGTGCACAGTCACGCTGCTGGTGCCCGGTAGTGGGCCCAATCCTGGCGCTTTCCCCGCTTCATGGTAGCGTTTCTTTATGTAATGAAACAAGACTTCTAGAAAGAGTCCTGAACGGGGTAGGCAGAATACCGAGTTCACCTGCCAGGCACAAGCCTTTTTATTTTATTTTTTTTCCCTTGCCCTTTTTGTTATTGCTGCAATAGACACAGAGGAAAACGGTGCATGATACAGCTTGCTTGATCTTTAAACATAGCTGGTCTTCTAAAACGTGCCCCACCCACGTACAAATGGTGTTGCTAATATTTAAGAAAAAGGTCGTTTTCGCATTGTCGCTTTGTTGCATACTATTATTTTTTAATGTCCCTTTAAAAAATGCTTTACGTTTTTTCTGATCTCTGCATGTGTTTGTGATAACATTCCAAAAAAAAAAATTGCCCAAAGGCAGCTTGTTCTTGCCTAATTTGACATCTTGAAAGAAAGGACTTGCTTTTTATAGCTACATGTGTATTTCTACAGAAGGTGATATGAGAACTTTGAGGACTTTAATTGGAAGTCTCACAAGCCTCAGTTTGCGTTTTCTGCTCTTTAAAGAAAAAACCTCTGAAGAGGGAGATCTTACTGGAAATAGTGAAAAGTCAAAGTGCTCAAGTGTGAATCTTGTTAAAATCTCCCATAGCTGCATTATCTTGATTACTTTTACTGTAAAAGGACTCTTATCTGAGATGCCCAACTTATAGTGTCAATCATAGTGTTGATTGTGAGTGGTGGACAGAAAGTCATTTCACTTCCTATACTAACAATATCCTTAGGAACTCAGAAGTTGTTCTGCAGTCAGCTTTATCCATATTACATTCATACATATGAAAACACTATGGTTTATGCATTTCAAGAAAGATTGATGTATGATTTAAATGAATTTCTCTTTAGTATCTGCTTTACAAGAGCCTACAGCTATACCTCTTCGAGCAATGATCTCATTTCAGTCTAATCAAGGCTGGGCTTGGCTGGTATTTCTGCAAGATTTCCAAGTGAAACCTGGACTGTTGCAAGAAGTTTTGTTGATGATTTAGTAGATAGAGCTCTTGTCTCTTGAATCAGTGCTGAATTCATGCCCCAGCTGGAGGTGCTGTCTTTTAAAAAGGAGTATCAGGCAGACCCTGAACTTTTACTTTGTTTATTCCATTGCACTTTTCTAATGTTCTCCTGTGTGTGGTTAATTGTGAATTGTAATTTGTTTAACCCAACAATTATTTAAATTGTATCAAGAAATGCTTCTCTATTAATTGGCTGCAAGACTTCTCCATGTGACTTTTATTAATTTATTGTTTCAGTAGTAAGTGAAGTGATTGCTGTTCTCATTAGGTAATTCTTTATTCTTTGGCCTTAAACATCTAACTAAAAGCAATTACTTACATCATTGTACTGCAACAATATTTAGAGGGGGAAAAAAGCTTTAATGGTGCTATATACAAATGAATCAAAAAAAAGACATTTTCGAACATAAATGATAGTTGCCTCCCTCAAGTTAGGTGTTTGAGTTGAGCTGCCTTGCTTGTAGACATTAACAATTCTTAAACTTGGCTGTAAAGCTTGGTGTCCAGAAAACCAGCATTTAGGAGTAATCCGTGAAATTACTGCTTCAATATAAATGCAGTCATTCATGTAAACAGCTGATTTATAAGTTATTAAGAGCCATTGTTCTGTGGCCAGGAAACAATTCTAATCTAGATCTCTGTAACCCGGCAAATTTCATTCAGTTCCTTTAGTTCGGGAAAAATTCTGTTTTCTATTCATCTGCTCTTGGTTGTCAAACCCAAACAGAATTGCTGACCTGTATGACTCAGAGTTTGAACAGGTATCGTAATGAGCAACTTTTAAAGAATGTATCAAGTCATGTTCTATGTTTCTTTTGAAACCTTTATTCAGCTGCTTATCTTACAAGAGGGGTTTATGGTGTGAGTTGTATCTCTCTATGTTGTTAAATTTGATAGTTGAGAAACATTAGGAAATGTGTATACCTTAAAATGAACATTTTAGGATTGAAATACTATCATGTAGCTGTTTATCTTTTTTTCCTTACCAAACATGTTTAAAATTGGGCTTTTTTTCAATGCTATAAAAACTGTTCTGAGTGATCCGGTTGTTATATTATTGGAAGAGAGGAATTTGTTTTGATGGAGGAAGATCTTACTGCTTTTTACTTTGGTAAGCTGACTGGTGAAGGGAACGCTCTCAATTTTAGTGCTTTAATGGTTGTTGAATGTCCACTTTATTATGACTGTTAATTTACTGGCAGAATGGAGCCCACCACCCTCATACGTGGCGTAAGGCTTGGCTGTGGAAGTATGAAGCTTAAGAGGTTGGGTTTGGGTTTGTAAGGAGTTGAAATGAAAGGATGGGTTAAAGGCTTGTGACTGGAGAAGTTTCAAGTCAGTTGAGTTCCGTGCTTAGCAGTCAACAGTGTGAGTGTGGTTTAAGAAATGGGGAGGGTGTGCTTGCAGTACTGAAACTGCAGTCTTCCTTTGTGCATTTCACGCTGCATTTCAGTACAAAAATCTTCCAAGGACTCAGAATGCTTATGTTTAAAACCAGAACCAGAACTAAGAAACTTCCTTACAACAGATGAACTTCTAACTTTTGGAAATACTGATTGCTTTTAAATTGTTTGGTTTTCTCTCCTCTGCATTTCTTCCTTTTAGCTACTTGGGCAAAAATTGTCAGATTTATTGTGATTTTTTTAGTTTAAGAGAAAACACAAACAAAAGCATTCATGTCTGGAGTCTGACAGAGGAATTGGTGTGTTTTGTGGGAATAGTTATTGCAATAGGAGTTAGTGGGACTGAGTGTTTCAATGTTCATCAATTTAGTCTATTTAAAGGACAATTTAAACTTCTCTAGTTGTTAATTAATTTATATGTTAGTTCATACTTTTCAGTATGAATTTTGTGTGCCACCATAGGCACTGGCCTAAAAATAAAAGATCTGCAAGAGATCTCCTGTTACTGCTTGCTGTTGTCAGAGGTTTGCCAGTAATGCCATTTATTACCTAGGTATCCACCATGCTTATTGGTTTGTTTGTTTTCTTCTTTAAGAGGAAAAAACAATGTGGGTATGGGTAGTGTTTATGCATATGCTACATATGCTTTATTCAATAGATTGTACATACTGTTTTTGCAGACCTTGATTCATTGTTTGTTCTCCTGCTTAATGAATATTTAAAATAGGGTAATGTGGAAAGAATAAGGTAAACGGGAAGTGAAGCATGGTCATGTATAGATTAGAGGAAACAACTGTTCAGCGGTAACCAAATCAAATCTATATCACATATGTGAGCTTCTTTTTTCTCGAGAAAAGCCATTTGTATTTAGTCTTCCTATGCATTTGTAAACTATTAATAGAATACCTAGGATGTATATGGATCTAGTTCTGTGAGTCAGTTTATTACAGAAGTTTGAGACAGGTCCTAGTCATTAAGCAGATTTTTTACTTGCTGTATGTTTAAGAGTTACAGTGCATGAAGAGTTTCACAGAGAATTAACTAAAAATTGATTTAATTATACTGAGACTTCATCCATTTAATCTACACGGACTTGCTATCTACTGTCTGTTTTGAACCTATATGATATAAGATCAGTTGAAGGTTTTGTTAATATGTGCATAATGAAAAATATTGATCCCTCTCTGTAAACTTAACATAATTATGGACTTTTGGTTTTGATTTTTTTGTTGTGTGTTTTGTTAGTTTTTTGTTTGTTTGGTTTTGTTTGTTTTTAATTGGGAGGCATGTGTTTGCTTATCATTAAGATAAGAAACAAACTTGGATGCTTTCTAATTCCACATAGCATAATATTTTTAGTTTGTTAAAGGTTTTGCAGGAGGAATGTTGTTGTGCTCTCCTCATCTGCAGCCTCCAAGAATATTATCATCTCTGTGTGTTGAATTATTTGGAGTTGTAATTCTTGTACTACTTGTAACTTCACGGATATGGTCATATTCAAGCAAGATGGAATGTAAGGTTTATGGAATTGGGAATTGAATGTGTTGTGTTTGAAAGCATTCAATCAGTGACAGGAAAAGGCTACAAAGTTTTGAATTGGAACCAGTTTTGAAAATTCAACTTGATGGACTTGGAGATGTTTGTGTCCTCCATATATGCTTTGCCAAGCAGCAGACTTTTGGTGGTGTTCACAGAGGCTTAAGCTGAATGTTTAATAGAAGTTGATACTTTTGGAAAGTGGTTTGTAGTGTTTAAATTAGACAGGACTTAAGTGCTCCAAGTTGCTCTCTGAAGGTGTGTACCATGTGATGTGAACCGTGTGAGAAGCTGAGGATACCTGTGGTTCCTCGACACATACTTATCTGCCTACGTCTACTGTAGTAAGGGGAAATATTATTGAGCAGTATTATTATCTCTGTATTTGCAGTGTGTGTGGCTATACTAAAATGTTCCAAAATTCCTTATTTCTCTGATTGTTTATGAACATAGCTTTTCAGTTTGATTTATCAAGCTAATCAAAGTAGAGTTGTAACCTACCAAGGACCAAAAACATTTGTTAGGGGAGAACTTCTCCCCCCCCCATAAATTAATACAGTATTAATATTCAGTCTTTAATTAATTCTGGGCATTCTTGTGAAGCACAGGTCTCTTTTCTCAAAGATAACAGAATGGCATCTGCAATATTGACAAGATGTTGTAGGGTCTTTAGTGGCCTTTGCATGTACCTGGCAGTCATTGAGGTGTGCTCGACTCCTCCAGGCAGAGAGAGCCGACTGTTTGGTAAATGCTGGAAAGGCAACAAATTGTAGATTTGAGAAACTGAATAGCTTTTATCAGGTACACAATTCTTCGGTTGAGTCTTAAAGTAGAAACAGATGGAGTTGAGTGTTTGATGATAGAAAAGAGGTGGGTATTTCAAAGTTCTTCTGAACCCTGATGAAACACCAAAATCAACTGAAAGCTTTGAACTGTGTAGTCAAAAGCTCAGTAGTGTTGGCACTGAGGGGAATGCCTCACATCCTGTCCATGTACTTCTACCTCACTCCGTACAGAAAAGAAGGCTTCCCGTCTGCAACCAGCCCTGCTCTCTCCCCATTTAAATCGCTCCATTTCTGAATTGTTAGGTTCTTTGAAATGTATAAATTCCTCTTACTTAGCCACATCTATCAACTGATATATGAGTTAGGAAATATGTGTCATGTTTCTTCGATACAGATTTTCTGAAGAACTGTATTTAGTAATGAGGTTTTTAAGGATGCAGAGTGGCCTGTTTTTGAAAGGGCAAAGAATGGTCTCAATGACTGAAAGTGGGAAATAGGCAACATAATGAGAACTCAACTGCAGTGCTGTATCCCTTTGGATAGCTACTAACAATGCAGTTTCATCCATTCTTGTAGTCATTTTTCAAGCTGAATGACTTTTAGAAGGGAGATGGATCATGATGAAGGGTTTTCTTGTTATTGTGATTGTAGGTTGCCTTATTGGATCCCTTCCTTGCTCCAGGCTCTTTGGTATTCTGTTCATCGTGTTTTGAGACCATTTCTTGCAGAACTCTAGACCTTTGTGTATTTGTGTCATCTATAACAACAGGGTGTTTAATGTTCTGGTAACAGCAGAGGTAGTTATCTCTGATCAGTGTGATAGAGTCTAAGAATGCTTTTGCTGATGTGTAAAGGTAAATTCAATTTGGTTTTGTTGAAATGGTTGCAGAACCTAATGAAACTAAGACAGAGGTTTTTTTTAATGGAAGCACATGAACTTCGTTCTAAGCTGTGCTTTGTTTTGCGTTGTTTTTCTTTTAATGGAAAAAGATCCAAATGTTAGTGAAACTTACTTGAAACAAAATCCAGAGCCTTTTAAAATGGCCAGACACTTTCATTTTAGAATAACAAGTTCTTCATCTTCAATCCTATTATATTCTCTTGGTAATGGATTTGCAGTCAAGCCTGGATAGCTGAAGGAGGGAGGGATCTGCCAATGGGGAGTGTGATAGTACAGTAATTCGTTTAGAAGGGATGCATAGGTACCTATGCTGTACTCAAGGTAGCAGTTTCAGTACTTTTCCTCTTTAGTAAAATATTTGATTGTTCTTAAAATCCCTTCATGAAGCTGTGCGAACAGATTATTTTGAAATTTTCTCTCTCTTGAGCGAAAATGTACTTTGTTGTACATTTGCTTTGAAGGCTTACAACATAAACTATTAAACAAAGCAATTATCTCCCAGTTTTCCAAATATATATGAACTAGTCAGCATTCTTTAGGAAATAAACCTCTGATTTCGTTCAGTAAATATTGTAAAAAGTTACTGTTGGGGGGTAACAATACTTTTTTGGAAGGTGTGTATTTTTCAGTAAAATACTGTAATATTTTAGGATAGTATCATAGAAACATGATCTAATGGTAAAGGAAGTGAAATGCTTCCTACACAATGTCAGTTAGTCATCACTGTGTTAATTTTCTTAAACAAATTACATGCAAAAATGGGATTGTGGGTGTTTAGCTGGCCGATATCTGATGTAGTGAATTATCCAGCTCCGGATGAGTATTTGTATTCTGCATAACACAATAATTACAATCTTGTAAATTGCTTTATTTCCTCTACAAATACATATTTTGTTGATCCAGAAGAAAGGGAGACGTTTGATTTTCATCAGATGCATTTCCAGTTGTATTTTTTTTTTTGTAATGGAATAGCAAAACATCCATTTCACAACCATTCATTTAAATAAAAGGTGCAAACATACTGTCTGGATGTAAAGTAGTGTTTTCTTGGGTGTATATAGGTGGAGAGAATTTTAAGATAGCAGAGAAAACTTGAAACTTCATTTATCTGTTAAATATAATTAATGTGATAAGACAACTGTATACTTTAAAAATCAGCTTTTATATACAGTTTGTAATATGTTTCTTACATGACTATTTTGGTCAAGTGCCTTTATTTCTAAATATAAAAGCCCCCGTAAAATAAAAAAACAGGGTTTTGTTCTGAGGCTGTAAGATGTGATATAAATAACAGATATAAATACTACATTTTCTTAAATGCAACTCTAATGTCATAATTCTATTTCTACTGCCAGAAAATGGTTAGAACACAACTTTTAAGCTCTAAGGTAGATTCCCCCCCGCCCTTTTCACTATGTATTCTTAGTCTGTGCAAGAACTTTCATATTTCTTGTTCTTTCTTTCTCCTGTTTTGTAAAAGGTAAAACCCAACAGTTTGCTCCCCTGCTTATAAAACAAATAGTACAGTAAAATAACTTTTTTCCTACAGTCTTTACCTTCTGGGAACTTGATGTTTTTCCTCACTGCTGGGGAAGATTGCTATCAAGAGCAGAGCTGTGCCTTTCCTGACACCTTGGAGACCTGAGGAGTTTCTGTGATGACTCAATCTCATGTTAGGGAGGGGTGTAAGACAAGTCTTTTATTACTCAACTTAATTTCTTCTGTCTGATTAAGGAAATCGTCATCTTAACAAATATTGTAGCTGTGACCTGTTATATCAAACGTGTAGGTGATTAAAGTATGTGTGTGAAGAGGCTCTTTGGTGGTGGTTTGGTTCCTTGAAGGCAGTAATGGGTCCGAGTTTGCAAAGTTTCGATACAAAACCCTGTGAGAAGCAAGAACCAGGAGATCGAGTGAATTGAAAATTTGGAGGTCTAGTAAATTGGTTACCTGTTTTGCCACAGGTTTCTTGTGTACCTGTGAGAAGGTATGTTGCACCTTTACCTCAGTGTCTGCTATTGTGTGGAACCAACAATATTTCACACAAGTTTCTCGAAACCAACCTGATACAGAAGTGCTGAAATATTATCTTGACAAATACTTTATGGTCTTTTAGTAAAACCCAGAACACAAATACATGAAACCCCTAAGAGTACACAGAGTTGTCTCAAAAGGATGTAGCTGTGCGATACTGTTGGTAGTAAATTCTTCACAATAGAAAGCAGTGCTTTGTGCTTGTGCATCTACAGTGTTCATCATCAATAGTGTACTGCAGTGTACAATTAGATCTCTGTTTACAAAATTAAACCCACTAACTACCCAAAATACACAGATGCTCTCAGTACCTCAGAAAAATAGAAGAGCTGAATGGAGTGAGATAGACTATCAGCACCTGAGCAAGGGGCAAAAAAGCCCTATAATGTGGACTCCTTATATAGATGGTCAACCAGACATTTGACTCTGAGATTTGTAATCTATTGGTAATAAAGCTTCATAAGGAAATATATTTTTGTAGCCAAAACACATCTTTGCTGACCACCTGAATTTCCTTCTTTCTCATTACATTTCATTTCTTTCTCATTACTGTGACCCACTTACAACTCTGTGACAGAAAGACACTGTCAGTGACTTGAAGACTGATGATGAATTTACTTTTCATCATTGTCTAAAGTGATACCATACAATTTTCATGAGGAGGGCACGAGCATTTCTTCTAGCCGCAGACAAAATAAAAAATTTAGTTTCTTTGTCTGCACATCACTAGCACTAATTGGAGGCTACTGTCTGCTCCAGTATATTGTATCAGTAGTTGTTATGATCACCCTAATTTCCACCTAAAGGTGTTGGGATAGCATAAGACTCCACCCTAAATCCAGTGCTGCAAACATCAAGTCTTTAGCAACCTAGTTTACTTTGCTGAAAGCTGACTGAGGAAATGTTGCATGAGCAATTTAATTATCCGATTACAGGGAGTGGAGATGAGCAGCAGGGAGTGGCAACATTGTGGTGGTATACAGTCACATGCTGTGCAGTCACTTACAGGCTGTAGTCCAGCTGATTTTGAGTGAAAATTAAATGGAAGTGTGGAAATAATTTGTAAATTATTATTATCTCCTGTTTTCTAACTTTTGAATTTTCATAAATGAGCAGTCTGAATCCAGACATGTACTCTTTCTTCATCTTATGATTACAAACAATAAAATGTGTTCAGCCCTCTTCTGAGGATAAAATGGACATAACTGTTACGGATATCAGAGTAAAAAGAAAATTATTTTGCTTGTTTTAATTTTTTGTTACCAAAAAATACTTGACATTTGACCATCTAGGAGAGTATGTTCACTGAATCAATGCTAAACTACGTCATGGCAGATTGTAAGTAGGTCTGCATCTGTTGTAGGTGCCTTTTTGTCTACAGCCAGAATTTTCTGGTATACTTGGTTTATGCTGGCTGCAATTTTTTATGGCCAAGTTTTCTACTCTTTGAATTCTGGGGAAATTTCTGTGAGGACTTCTTTGTGCATCTTTTTTGATAAGAAATAAAAGTAGTTGTATACCTTTTAGTAACATAATGTTAGTGATTACTGCTTTCTAAAAACGTTTTTAGACTTCGCACTGAGGAGTCTTCTTCTAGTTTTCTAGTTTGTTTCTGTTAGCTCTGTGGATGCCCCATCCCTTGAAGTATTTAAGGTCGGATTGGGTGGGTCCTTGAGCAACCTGGTCTAGTGGAAGGTGTCCCTGCCCATGGCAGGGGGGTTGCAATTAGATCTTTTTTAAGATCCCTTTCAACCTAAACCATCCTATGATTCTATTTGGCCGTGAAATTTGGCGTGTTATTATGTATGGCTGTAAGGAGTCTGGGCTAGAGTTGTGCATATAACACTTAGTTGCAGAAGTCTTAAATCATTCTACAGTGGTTTGGTCTTTACATTTTATATTCATGTGATAATTTTGATGTTTGTTTGCTTTTGCTTACTTTTTTTAAGAGAAGGCAAAAGAAATGTGGTATCCCAATGGTGTCTGTATAATTTTATCAGCTGAACTGCAATTTTCCAAACTAATTTTCCTGTGGGGCTCAACACTGGACTGGGGTGCCTTGGCCACTGGGTTTAGGTTTTTCCCCTGCCAGGGGAGTGTTTGGATTCAAGAACTTGCTCTCCAGGTTCTGGAGAGAGTGTGTTGTAGTTGCTTCTTCTTTCTGGTACTTGAACCCCGACTTTTCTGAATTTCCTTTAACCTTTTCCAGTGTTACCTCTTCCTTACTCAGAAATCTTTATCCCATATCATTCTCCTCATGTGAGTGATTGTGGATTCAGTTAAATAGTCAAAATCTTCTTTCTTTACTGGTATCATTCACTCTGCTGTTTCTATCCCTAGCTCCACATCTTGTTTTGCCTTTAAAACCCCAAATCTACAAAATGTTTAAATGGAGGATCTCTCACAGGACTTGAAGTTGAGACTTCTTTGAAAATGTCCAGGTATTAGGTGTTTAATAAGTGACATAAAGCATGCACACACACAGACGACCATGCTCATGTAATGGATTCTGTCTGATTTTGCTGAAGCAAGGATCACTGGAGCATTTCAAAATTAGTTACCAGTTTTACTATTTAACGTAAGCATTTGTTTTCTGCATTTTATTTCTTCATCTGTTTCTTGGGTGAACCATTTCAGTTTAAATTTAAGAAGGCTGAGTGTTTGAGGCTGACATGCACAATGGAAAGTTTCTGCCTAACTAATTGAAGTATGTCAAATTCATCAACCACTGACAGAAAATATGATCTCATGATGAAAGCATCGAACAACTTTGATTAGTGAAGTGGCTAATACCACCTGTGGTTAATTATAGACATGGATTTTAGAGTAAGGTGAGGACATAAGATGATTTTTGTAAAACCATGGCTTAGGTACTACTTTATTAGGAAGGAGTAATATGTAAATAAGAATAACAAAAAGATGTCTGTACTTACTGTTGCATAAATTTAAATACAAATGAAGAGGAAGTCAAAAGCTTGCAGGAAGAACAGTGATTTTTGTGTTTTTGTAGTTGTATTTGAAGTTAATCGGGCTGATTTTTTTAATTTTAAGCCAGAGTACACACAACAAACTGTGACCTGAAAAAGTGTCCTGTGAATTTTGGTATGCAAGAGAGCATGTTGGTTTTTTCTCTACCTCTGTGACTCATGCAGCTAAGACATCTTGTCCCGCTTTAGTTTTGAAGAGAGGAGCATCTAGCAAGGTTAGTGGATGTTTTGTAATGGTTGATGATAGTTGTCCAGGTGATGACTAAATTATACCAAAGCATTAAAAAAATGTGTCACCTTTCTGAGGTATGCTGAGAGTTATTTCCCTTTCCGATTAGACTGTGAGTTGAGGCAGAAGGAGCACAATGTATGTAGTTATGCATTTTAAAAAGCAGAACTAGCTTTAATGTACAGTGACAGAAAAAGAATTTTCCAATCTTGAGCACGTATTATTCAAAGCTTACGGTTTTGGAAGGAAAACAGGAACACCTTATGACCTCTAGCATATTCCAGTGTTTTGGTTTTGAGGGTTTGGTTGGTGGTTTGGTTTTTTTGTTTGTTTGTTGTTTTTTTTTTAAGGGATAGTATAAATGCATTTTGTTCTTATCTGATTTACATTCACAGATCCATTTCCTGAACTGACCAAAATTCTGATGATGGATGCCAGTTTCTTCAAGGGTTTCAAAGTTATATAGTGAAAATTAAGTCTTGAACTTCATAATCTTTTCTTACTGAATGCTGGACCTCAGTCTCAAAGCACTGGGAAAAAAATCCAAACCTGTAATCTGTGTCTCTGTTGCAGCACTCCTTGCTGTAATGCAAATGCAGTGCACATTGTGCATGTGGGAATGGGGACTTCCTCATAAGGAAAGAAGAGACTTAAAATTTTTAATGTGGAGATCAATATGCAGTGGCATCAATAAAAAAAGGGATAGTATGGAGTCTTGGGTACTGCAGCCCAGGGTATAGTCACCATAAATTGGTGGGGTTCTTTAATCCGGTGCACAACAGTTGACACAAGCTTCTAGTTTATTAAAAGGATGTTGAAAATTGAATATGGTGCTGGAAAACAGCGTAACAGTCACTTAAAAACTGACAAAATGTATTTTACTCAAGGAAATTGAAACACAGACCAAAATTCAATAGATTTTTAATCTAACAAAGTAGAAGACGTCTCGTGTTTGAAATAATGGGAATAGTTCCTAACCTTTAAACAGTATTTCTTTAACTTTGTCTTATGTTTTCTGTTGTTTAGTGGTGTTGGGTTTTGGTTTGGGTTTTTTTTGTTTGTTGTTTTGGTATTTTATTTTGTTTGTTTGTTTGAATACTTGCTTGATGTGAAACTAGTTATTTGGCTCAGGTCAATGTACCTGGAAGAAAGCGGATCAGAAATAAAGTTGGACTGTGAACTCATAGAGCTTTTTAGTATTTTTTCCATTCATAGTTTCTGAAGAAATAGAAATGGATTGGGTTCCAAACCAAAAAGCTTTGAATTGTATTATAGCAGAGTAAATGCTAGGAAATTATAGGATCTGTAATTTAGCAAGCTGTTAATTAGTCATATGGCAGCTGAACAGTGAAACTTTTGACTGATACCATTCAGGTTAAGTACAGGAAGAAGTGGGTTTTGTTTTGTATTGCATTGTGTGTGCAGCATACTCAAATGAAAATATGTATCTCTGTTGGTAGTTAAACACAGCTTTGAATCTCTGTTTTTCCATGGTCATAAGATTGTTTATATAAGATATGAGGTCAGGTCTTACTCTGAAATAGTACAATATTTTCATTTATCAGTTAAATGCCAGATAATTTTTGAGATTAGACTAGATAGTGTTGGAATTTCTTCAGTCATTCCTCATATTTTATCCATAATTTCTTTTTTTAAACTACAATAACTTCTTCAGTAGTTCTGGAAAAAATCACTGAGATTGCTTAGATACAAGTTAAAATTAAATTCTTATGCTTAATGTAATATCTCTGGGTTTGTATTTTGTATTATTTCCTCCTCTTGACAGGGGTTCTTAACCTTATTTTTAGTGTCATGGTAGTGTTTGGAGGTAAAGCTTTCTTTCTCTGGTCTTCTCTGTGGTGTAGAAAATTCTTAAATCTGCCCATTCTCTTTCCTTAGGGCCTATCTTAGCAGTTAAAATAAACTTCTTAAAATTTCTAGCATTCAAAACAAAATTGTGTTTACTTCCTAATTTGATTTCCCTAGTTTTCTCACTACTGTACAGTAGTTTTAATTCCTTCTCACAGAGTTTGTCACGCTGTCAGAGACAGCGTGTAAGTACATCTGAATCATAACCTGTTTCTAATGAAAACAAAAGACCTGGTCTAGCGGACTGAACAACCTTTTCGAGTGGAAGGTGTCTGGGCCCACGGCAGGGAATTGGAAATCTTTAAGGTTCCCTTCCAACCCAAACTGTTCTATGATATATCATAGTCTATGATGCTGTGCACATGGTAAAAGTTCTTTGGTGCTTTGGTATAACAAGCCTCAGTGACTGTTTCTTCCACAATATTCTTCTTGCTTGGGGCTGCTTTTGGGTGGAGACCTGAGGGTGTGCAGCAGCACTGGAGCTTATTATACAAGATGACAATAGCAGCAATTTGTGGTTATCTCTGTGGCTGTATCAGTTTTGTGGTTGTAATTCTCACAAGGAAAACTTCCTAGGGGAGCCTGCGTCACACTGATGTATGGCTGCTCTGTTGTAATCTGGCTGGAGTCAGCTGGTGACTCCTTGAGTGTGGGAGATGGATCAAGCCATAGTTTCTGGTTGCTTGATAGTTTCATCTGGAAAGATCTGCAGGAAATAAATGTGACTAATACATTTGCAAATGTGATGATCTCTTAACGTGCAGGCCATAAATCGTAATGCTGTATTGGACATCCCCACTGATGAAGAAAACATCTTGGTCTTGCCAATCAAAGATTTCCATCAAGGTCTAGACATATTTTTTCCTGATTTGCCACAGTTTCTGTGTAATGACTGTTGCAGGAACACTTCTGTGTATTCTCAGAGAGCAGCTTCTAATTCTTTCACATTTAAAATTTCATATGTTTAGGGAGAACCAGTATTTTCAGGTCTAAAAGAACATATCACACTGGTTCACAGAGGGGAAAAAATAGTTATAGCATAGCCCTGGAAAACTTAGAAGACCAGTACTTTCAGTTGAACTTATGTTACCCAGGAAGATTCCTGTTCATTTTATTTAAGTGTACATTTATGGAGTCACTGCAAGTAAGGAGAAAACTTACATCAAACTATCTTTATTTAGTCATAAATTCATGTGTCTGGACTTACTGTGTTTGTCCACAGTTTGGCCTTGGTATTCTGACATTGAGATTGGATTGGAGTTGCAATTTCCGTTAAGCTTTAAAACTCTCAGCTGAAATTCTTCTATTTAGTCAGTTATTAGCACTGGTAGAGTCTACTGATGACGAGCCTCTGTCAGTATACACTGATGGTGGTGATTCATCTGCTATCCAGTACAAACCAGACAACCTGATAAATTAGGTGTGCTCTCCAGTCAATAATATTTCCTTTTTTTATAAGTATAATAAATAGCAATACAGATTTCTACCAATTCATTGCATTTTGCAAAAGCTTCTGGTTGACTTTGGCATGTAAGGATGCTCAAAATAGTGTTACTGCTCCGCATGCAATATTGCCATGAGTATCTGTGTCATCAGCTTAAGAATTTGTATATATTAGGCATATTGCTTTTATTTCTTTTCCTTTATCATTCAATGTGTTTGCTCTTGTCTCCAGTTAGACCTCTGGTTTTTTTGTAGCTCTTTCATTTGCGATCACTATCCTATGAATATCTGTTCTATGGATACAGTCTTCCAGTGCTGTTTTCCCAAACCTGTTTACTCTTGAAAACAACATCTGCTGCTCCTGACTATCATAGTGTTGCTTAGAGACGTTATGACCTTGTACCTCTTTCTGAAAATGCCTTACCTGTAGTTGTTGACAGTATCCTTTCCTTTCAAATCAAGAAAGGAGTTATTTTTTGTTCTTGTTGATTTGCTAACATTATGCATTTTATAGTAGCTGGTGTATAGCCATCTTAATGTGCTCTTTGTGTTATGGATTGATTTCCTCCTTCCTCCCTCTCTTTCCTCCTTAGCATCATGACATAGGACTGTTGTCTGGGTGGGCCTGTCTGCTGTATCTAGGAACATGAGAACAGCTGTACTGAGTAGGGACAAAGTCTACCAGACCTAGTTTCCTGTTTGTGGAAGTAGCTGGGAGCTAGTAACAGGTATGGTTCTAAGAAGCAGAAGTAATATTGTGTAATTTAAAAATTGCTATTATTTCCCCTCTTTACTTTTTTGATTTTTTTTTTTATTAGACAGCGAGGTAGACATGTCAGAGTTATTTGTGTTTGAGTCAATTAGTAAGTTCATGGCAGGACTGATTTTTTTTTTTAAGCTCATGGTATTTTTAAACTTTTGCCTTCCTCAATATCTACTAGCAATGTTTCTTACCTGCTTTTAAGAAAACGGTGCTATTTTACACAGCTGTATAACTGACTTTATTATATTTCTGAAAAATAACTGACCGTCCCCACTTTGCAAATTCATGACAGTTAAAGGCTAATACATAATAGTTTGTCTTGCCACATCTTTTCTATGCTCAAGTTTGTCCTGATTAAATGCTCCTCGTGCAGATGATGGGTCAGTATCTCTGACCAGCCTCTTTTTCTTTCTAATGTTCTAAATTCTGCTGATGCTTGTTTGGGTGGGATTACAAGAAACCTTTTTACATCATCAGTAAACTTTGATTGTTCATCCTCTTGCAGATCATTAAAAAAAAAAAGAGAAAAACAAGTAACCTACTAAAACCAACACGAACCAAAACTCCAATTAAAACCCTCAAAACCCAGAAAAATTGAACTGTTCACAGTGTAGATGCCAGTGAGATGCTTTTGGTATCCTTTCAGTATTGTGAAACTGGCCTTTCTATTTCTGTATTTCTATACCTTTTTTTCTCCTGGGCTTCTAGAGAGGAATTATTTTTAATCCCATGAGAGCATAAGTTCTTTAAGAAGTTTTGATAAGAAACACCATCAAAAAAGCAGGAAACGAACTCTTTCGGTGGGGGGGGGAAATAATGTATTATTTGAGTAATTCTTTATGTTGAGTTGTAAAGAATTAAACTTGAATACAGGACAAGCCTGCAGAAATCACACTGTCCTGTTGCCTGCTGCATTTTACTAATGCCATCTCTCCTGTAGTGTGTAAGTTGGCAGGAATTATAGTATTCCTGTACTTAATTTTCTCAGGACCTTTGTGGGGCTACTGTGGAGATTATTTTAATATATTGCCTTCATTTTGTGAGGTAGCAAGGTTGTTTTAATTGAGGGGATATACTCTGCAATATGAGTTGGTTTAAACCATGGTCTGGTCTTGATTTGTTGAAGGTTGTTGTGGTGATTTTTCCTTTTGTAAGAGATTACTCTTTTATGTGGGAATTTCTAGGTTTTTGTCTGAAGCTTTTTTTTTCTTGAAAACTTTACAGAACGCTCCATTTAACTGTTAGAGGCAATGCAACATCTTGCTGAGTGTGTTTATTGCACACAGATTGTTACTTAGGACCGGCAGTTTGTGAATGCAGATCTAAATTATTTATTTTGGCTCCCCAGATCAAATACTGAGGCTCCTTTCTTGATCTCCAAAAGTTTCTAGTTTGGTTCTTGACGTGCATTAGAATAGCAGCTTTGTGATTTTAAGTGAGCAGGAAAGGCTGTGTACAAAATGACGCTGTATGGTCCTGTGGCTCTTTAGAGAAAGACTTGAAATAAAATCTGATTTACAGTGTGAGTGATGTGCTTGTACTCACAGACACCTGGCCAAAAGCAGATCTTACAGGCAGCTGTATTTTTCATTCCATAAGTGCTCTTATACCTTCTTTATAAGACATAAACATGATTGCTTTCTGATTGGGGGTATTTACCAGCAAAATTTGAGTGTTTCTTACCTCAGGGTTTGAAGTTTTTGGTGTGTAGTTTTGTGTAATAACAGACTATAGCCTGTTATTTTTTTATAAAGTAAATATTCTTTAAATTCTTGCTTAATTGGATAATTGACCCTGTCTTCTTTCTAGGAGGAAGCTGTTCTCAGTAAGACAGTCCAATTTCTTGAACTTCTGTCTAGCCAGTCCTGGCCTGGCTTTGTTAGACAGTCCTGTCCTAAAAGCTTTTTTCAGGTCTTGTTCTGGACTCTGAGGCTTGACATTTGAGGATCATCGGGCCCAAACCCACTTGCACATATTGATAATGCTTTCTTTGTTTTTTTTTCAATATGTTCCTTTTCTGTCTGTGGTGTAGAATTGCCTGACTGTATTTGTTTTCTTTCATGTCTCTAAGTGCTTGGACAACATAATTCACTTATCTGGCATTGTCTGGGTACCAATATAATTTGCTTTTCTCAGGCGCAAGGAAGTGCAGCTTTTGTTCTGCATTAAAGCCATAGTTACAATGTTGCTTCCCTTAGTTCAAGAAGTGCTCTGAGCTGTGAGTGAGCTTTTTTTGAAATGAAAAGCATTTGGATAAGTTAGGGGGTTTTTTGAGGTAACTTTTGCCAAAATTGCGATTATTGGAAAATAAGGGCATGTCAGGTTATGTTGTGAACTAGGTTTTACCCAAGGGCCTGGATCCTGTTTCAGGGTTTATTAAAACCCACTTCTCTGAATCTCTTTTTGGCAAAAGAAACTTCAGTGTGAGAGGCATCCATTGTAATCTCCTTTCTCTGTTATTTTGTCACACCCTTGTTCGCTTACATGAACTCAACTATGCTTTACTTAAGAGAAAATATCATTTCTCCCAACATACTGTGTGGGCTGGCTGATTGGAAAATACATCAGGCTGGCTTCTTAGCTGAGCTGTGGCCTTGATTTACTGTAAATGGGCTAATTAACCATAAGGTGCCATACTGCTCATGTTTGTGAGCAAGGAAGATACATAGGGTTTAACCTGAGTTGCTTACGGTTTTCTGTGTCTGTCTGTTGATTTGTGGTAGTTGTATATGAAGAGTATAAGTAGTAATGTAACAAAACTTGAAACAAAATGTAGATAAATAGGCAAGACAAGGCAATTTTGTGAACTGCTCAGTTTGTGCTAAGCATTTCTAGATCTTTTTAAAGTATAGTAGCTCCGATTTTTGTATTTTTTTATTAAATAACTGAAAAGAGGTTTGTGTTTTGTGCTTACGGTTGTTCTGGAGAGTCTTAATAAAGAATAATTGATGAAGGGCCTGTACTTTTTAACCCTTTCATGCAGAGAGACTTAGGAAGCTCAGTGTGCCAGTACATTCAAAGAAAGAATAGAGCAGCAACTGCTATGATTGAGGTAAATTGGGTTATCTTAAGGGAGTCATTATAAACCCACTATCTTTTGGTATTTTGGTTTTTTGTTTCCCCCCATTTGAATGACAGACGAAACTTCTTAAGAATTCTGTTGTTGCTGAACCTCTCTCCTCTATAACTAAGACAAATACTAAAAATCTCATACTAGCAAAATTTGTACATCTGTCTGTTCAGTAAAAGACAGAAGTTTGCCCTCCAGCCTTATCATTCTACCATTTTGTACCATCTGTAGCCAATTAAAAAAACAAGGTAAGAAAATATTGTTTGCTTTTTTCTCTATATAAATAAATGGAAGTGAGCATAATAGGAGCCAAAGGAAACATTCCTCTGTGATTGCAGCAAGGTTTGTCCAAAATAATAGGCCCTGTATTTTGTAAATGTTTGGTTTGCCTCTGATGTTTAACATTTTAGTCTCTTTCATGTATTTGGGTACATACCAGGCAAAGTGTAAAATTTCAAAATCCATTGGTGGAAGTCTTGTAAGACGGGACCACCTGCTGTGTTTGCTCTGCTGTTTCAATTACTCTGTTATGCAAATTCTTCCATTGCAAGTTGAGGAGGATGGAGGAGGCCACTTGGTTAAAATATTACTTGACATTAAGTGTTTATGCTGGTCACCATTTTCGTG
The DNA here is from genome assembly GCA_035583135.1 of Lophotriccus pileatus. Classification (NCBI taxonomy): domain Eukaryota; kingdom Metazoa; phylum Chordata; class Aves; order Passeriformes; family Tyrannidae; genus Lophotriccus; species Lophotriccus pileatus. Next base: position 95,988,332 of record JAWWES010000001.1, read on the forward strand.
GTTTGGGAACAAGTTTTATACAGATGACTTCTAAGTCTCTTGGATCCACAGAATGATGGATCCTTCTTTATGTGGATCTAACCAACTTGGGTTGGATGCACAGAAAGCCAAACAAAGGCTGAACTCCTTCTGCTTCCCGTGAAGTGATGAGACTGTGAGACTGGTGTTCTGTGTGTATTTATTCTCAGGTTTTAACACTGAAGGAGCTGTTGAGGCATTCTGTGTAGCTGATTAATGTCTTAGCTGGTTAATGAAAATGGTTAAGAATGATAAATTCTTCAGGCTTTCGAAGTGTCTTCATGTCAGTGTTCTGACAGAAATAATGGGCGCTTTGTTATGGGACTTTAAGTAAACCATGCAGAACTGTATGGTAAACAGTAATAATTTTGGCCAAAAAGCATCTGAGTCAACACAGATGATCTGAAACATTCCTTGGTGTTGAGCAAGAAACATGGGCTTTTCTTCTACTAAGAGGACAGTACTGGTCAGTATACCTCTAGTTTTATAAACAGCCTTCTGCACCTGTGGAAGAAAATCAGGGTTTTGAATATAATCGAAATGATGGCCTTGTCTTTGTATTTTACAGGGTGTCTGTGACTGTTGACTAAACCAAAAGTGTAGTCAAATGAGAATCTCCAGAATTCATAAGCAAAATTAGGTTTTGTCCTTTGTCCAGTCCTTCTCTGTAGGAAAAGGCCTCTCAGACCTTTGTGAGCACCAGTGACCTTTGTGAGCACTGATACAGAATGACCCCTCAATATTTGAGCCATTTAAAGAGCTTAGTTCCAGCAGCATTTCAAACAAAAGTTGCTTTGAGGAATTGTTCTTCAAGGTAAAGTGGTGCTGATGTGGGAGACCTAGAAATCACCCTAAGGAAACTTGTGCATGCCCTCTTACCCACAGCTAATGCTGGGCAAATACTGTCAAGTGATTAAATTTGCCCCTTACAAGATGTAATGAGGAAATTGTGCTTTAATACAACTTAAAGTATTAAGATAAATCACAGGCAATTTAATGCTGTTTTGGAGGCAACTCTAATGGGTTCTGCCACCTGGATCTGTCACTTATGCAGTAAAGTCCTGGTAAAAAAAGCACAGATTTTTCTCTCTGGACTGTGCAGGACTGAGCACGTAGAAATGTAAACAAGTACAGTAATGGAAAAGCAGTGGGTAAGAGGAGCGTAAAACGTGTATGTAAGAAGCCCTGTAAATGTTGACTGTTAAGGATAGTTTTAAAGATCTTATTTTGTCCAACTTTGAACTGGGTTCATGTAGGAATGCTATTTTGAGTAAATCCATCTTGAATCAAGAAAATTAAAGGATCTAAATAAGTGACATCTTCAGTTTTCACAAAGAAAGCATCTGTAGCTCTTATTTTTTCACACTGAAAATAATGCTGGCTAGTTAGAATAGATTTCATTTGCAAGATTTTTCTAGTGGCTAACAAGGTTGGTCAGTGCTAGGATGGGTGATTTAGAAGGCATTAGCCTTTGCCTTCTTGATTGTCTTTTCATAATTTTGATCACTGCTTATTTTGAAAAATTTATCTGAAAATGGGTAACAAAAAATTTTAGGTGATGTTGCCCAGGTTTCCTTGGCAGGAGTGGAGGTGGTAGTCTTTCACAGATATAATTTTAGTTTTGTTTTGTAGGGGTTTTTCTTTTTTTTTTTCTTTGCCTGACTGCTTTTACTCTTTCAGTTGTAGTTGGTCCACGTCCTTTCTACCCCAGCCCCCAACTCCCAACAGCTCAAGGTCAAGAATTTGGCTGTTAAAGGAAACTGTTTTGTTTTGCATTAAGATTAATGGAGCTTTAAACTAACTAGAAGAGAAGAATTGTTCTGCTGAAATTGTTAAACATGTCTACCCTTTTCAGCAGACAGGTTTTTGTTCTCAGTAGTGCTGGAAATGAGTTTTTAACAGATTGCACAGGCAGTAAGATATTCAGTGCGAGTGCGTAATGCCATTTTTAAATGAAAGGTGGATTAGATACGTGTAAAAGTGGCAATCACAGTTAAAACTTAAGCACACCATAGTCCATAATATTGCTCTGTAGGAGATAATTCAGTTAGAAAAAAACTAAAATTACACTTCTATGCCTTTGTCCATGTGTATGCTCTTCCTGATTGCTCTAACAATGAGACACACTGATGATGGTTCACATATTCAAGTGATTTGATGGAAACATGGAGAGAGAATGCAAGGAAGGACCTCTGAGCCTTCCTTCTTGTCGTTCAAAAGACATAATCATTCCCACCTTTTGCACTAAATGTCTTCAGGAATCCTTGTGGGAGCAATATGGCAGCTGCTTAAGTAATTTTGGAACAGAAAAATCTCAAAGTAAAAATCAAGCAGAGGTGTTTTGTCAGCAGCATATTTTTCATACATGTTAACTTCTGATGCTTTTTCCCCCTATCCCCTCGTAGACACACCTTGTTGGTCATTCTTTCTGGCTTGTACAAGCATTGTGAAGCATGGCCAGCAGCATGGCTCATGCCCTCTCTGTTCAATTCTATGTATAGTGTATAATACTGGGAGTAAAATAAGGTATCACCAGTCCGTTCTGGCTCAGCCCAGTATAACTTTGACTACAACAGGCAATAACTTGATAGTCTGTCTTATGAGTAGGAGGAGTTCACTGCATCTGTGCTGCCCACAGAAGCCTATGCTGTCATTTTTCACTGAGAGGGTATGCAATCCAGAAATGAAATGTTTCAGCCAAATACTTCCAAATTCTTGAGGCCTTTTTAGCCTGCTCACTTGCATTTATGACTGGCTAAACTATTAACATCCTCTGCTCTCCACTGCTTTAGAACTATGGTTACCTATTTTCATTTTCTCCCTGTAAGACAGGTGATGACTTTAGGGGATATAAGACAAAGGCCAACATTTGGGAGTTTCTCCTGCAGCTGAAGTTTCCTAAAGAAAATAAATTAGATCTGAATTTATACAGGAATGTTTGACTTGCATTCCACACACTGAGTCAATTTATCTCAGAGGCTCTCTTTTTCTTCCTTCCCACCCTCTTTAAAGGCTTGGTGACTGGAAAGAAAAGTAGGGGCGTATGGTAGATTGTAGAAAGAGATTTTGTAGCCACTGGTGCCAGGAATCATTAAGGAATGCTTAAGTAGTGCCTCTTGTGACAGCTTCCAGTCTATTGGAAAAGCATCATGTGCCATCTGGCTTTGATTTTGACTTAATTAAATGCATGCAGCCGTTTTTAACAACTAGTCTAAGATTCAGCTGTCTTGACATTTTGTAAAGAGCTAGAGTTCAGATTTTGTTGGGGAAGCTCTAATAGTCACCTGATTTATGTTGTTTAGTCCCATTTAAGTGTGGTCCGTGCAGTTTGCTGATATTTGAGTGACAATTCTGTTTAAATAAACTCTTAAGACTTGCTGACTTCTGGAAGGCTAATTCAGTAGGGGTTTTCCACTATAGATTCTGGCATTTTTCTTAGAACTGCAGTTATTGTGGAATTTTTTTAATAGCTAAAGGATATTCTTAAGTTCAGCCAAGTCATTTATCTGGGAAAAAGGCAGGCTTCTTTGTAAAAGATTGGTTACTCCAAAAGTTTGGCTTTTGAGTGGGGAGGCAGAAAGGGGGAAGATGAGGGGAAGGAGGAGAATGCTTTCTTTACTGTTAGCCAGCGTCGTTCTTAATGCAGAGAATAGCAAGGAACTACTTTTCATGGGCTAACCAAACATCTTGCACTCCTGAGAGACTGTTCTTTTTAGTTATCTATTTTTTCATCTGGCATCTTTAACAGAAGTTTACTTATGTGGATGAAGGATGGTGAAAAAAATATCTGCAAAGTTCTACACATGCAGTTGTAGCTAAAAAACACACTTCTGGTGTTCTGAGTGCTAGGTATCTTGATTTCTGAGATGTTATCACTTTGATCTTTAAAATTTTCAAAAAAAATCAAGAGAAAACATGCACAGAAATAGTATTTTTTATTTAGCATCTAGGTGAGATGAACAAAGACTCATTCAAATTGCCCTTTTTACTCTTGCATCAAATTTTATCAAGTTGACTAGTGATGATGGTCAAGAATTAATTTAAAATAAGTCTTCTACCATATTTCTAATACTTCCAAATGGTCAATTTTCATCTTTCAATCTTTTCGTCAAGGATTACCCCATTTTTTCCTTTTTTTTTTTTTTTAATCACTGGAAAGGTTATACTCTTGGAAGGCCCTTGCAGAAGAGGGTGTAGTTTTGTAATTACATGTGCAGGATTAGCTGGCCCTTTTCTAGTTCTATATTGGAAGAAACGTTTTCGCTTCTTAATCTTTCTAGGTCTCTTATTTTTAGCAAGTTCTCCTTGGCCCATTGCCACACATTGTATGAATGGAATTCTACAGCTCTCATTACGAACATCAGTTTGCTTAGACCTCTTTAGCTGATTCAGTAAGTACAATATCCAGATCCCTCCTGCTGTGTCTTAACAGCTGTGCTGCAGGCTTGGGTTAGACACTCACTCCCCCTGCCCTGCCCCCTCCACCTGCCTTCCCCAACCTCCTAACCTACAATACAATAGGCACTCTGGCCTGCTTGTTGAAGAGAGAAGCTTTAGGAGCTGCTTAAGGTGCCCTCACATCTGTTTCCCTTTACCCATTTATATTTGAAATCAGGACTTATGAAAAAATTGCTGTTTTGCTATCACCTTGGTGATAAGTCCACTATCTGTAGAAGAGAAATACCATGAAGAGATAGCTGTCAAACTGCCTCATGCAGTGCTGCTAAACATGTGTTAAACCTGGCCTTGAGAGCCCTGTACCCAAGGGTGAGGGACTGCTGGACTTCTGCTTTTCATACATGTTGAATTCTTGGCCTCTGCTTTCAGGCTGCTGAAGAAGGCTGCAAATAACATTTCTTGCAAAGGAGGCACTTATTAGTGATAACCAAGAACATCTTCCTTCTAATGTTAATCTGATTATGTAGGACTAATTGACTCAAAGCAGTTGAGAATCAAGGAGCTTTAATTTCCTATTGTCCACTTGTACATGTAAGCATCAGGTTAAGAAGAGACTACATTGTTTGGAAAAGCTTGAATCGTTTGGAATTAATTTCTTACAATCACATGCTAGAATGCATTGTATATGCATTATTATTACTTTTATTTACTGCTAAGTTATATACTTAAATTGAGAGGGCCCCCAAATGTTCTTGTTGCTGATTATGAATTGAGTATCAAAACACATGAATCTCTTTCCTTCGTGGGAATGCATTTAGATTGTTTTGTTTGTGTGCATCCCGAGTTATTTTAGTGGGAATGGTGCACAGTCTCTCTGGGTTTGAGGGTGGCACTATTGCAGTGGTAGATGTGGCCTTATATAATTTTCGGAAAGTGTGCATCTACATTGCTCTGGTTTTGGAGAGATATTGGAGATGTTGTAATATATGCAAATAATGTTGACAGATTTACTTACCATAAAACAGGCGAATAAGGCAGCGGAAGCTGGGATGTTGGAAATAAATCTCCAGGAAAGCTATCTGGTTGTTCTGCCTGTTTCCTTTTTGCTCACATATTTATTTGTTTGAAGGACACTATAGGACAGGAACTCAAGCCAGAATTAGGCTGGGATAAGAGGAAAGGAAATGATTCAAGCTAGCAACTCTTACTCAGTTGGATTGAAGTTGGCTACAAGTTCCTTTGGCTCCTCCTGTGAAGTGGGGTTGTGGGACATCACTTGAAGAGCCCTAAGAGACTGCAAACTAGAGAAATTGCCTGAAAACGTAGCCAGGTTATTCTATAAATCCCTGATCCGAGGGCAGGAATAAGTGCATCCGTTCTTGGGAGCCCTTCCACAGGTGATGTGAAAGCAGAGGAAGTTTGCAAGTTGACTGTATTGAAGGTCTAAGATTGAGTCTCTTGATTAGTGGCTCAGCTATAGAGCAAGTCAAAAAGGGTGTAACTGCTTTGAGTGAGACTCCCTCTCTACGTCTCTATTTGTACATTGCTCTTGTATGAAAGGTAGGGAGCATATTTTCTATAACCTATTACTGAGTTGATTTGTGTTTTTTGACCTGCAGCTTTAATTTCAGTTTCATTCTTATTCTAAGGTTTAGCAAAAATGTTTGTTTGCTTTGTAATTAGCTTGTAGTAGATGCCTCCTATAGAGGACTGAATCAATGCTTAGTGTTCTGGCGAATCACAGTGCACTTTCTTGTGTATTGCAGTTCTAAGTTCTGTGGATGGAAAAACAGTCTCCTTAAACTGTGTTGTTGTAGTGCATAGTAGAGAGGTCTTGGTGCTTGACTAAGGCTCTCAGAGACCGTAGTGCAAGCTTTTCATTTTTTGTACAATTAACTGTGTGTCTGCATTTTTTAATCTTTGGGGGAACAGACTTTTGAACCTGAAGATACTCGTACTGTTTCAGTTTACCACACTTCGTGCGTTTACAGGTGCATTCATGTGGGTGCATATAGTTTGAAATGAGGGAGAAGGGCCCCTGAGGTGAAGATTACCTTTATGTGAATATCTTCATCACCCCCTTATATTTCTAACCATGAAGTAAACAATTACTTAGAGAAGGGAGTTCTGGCCAAATAAACAAGGTCTCAAAAGTCCGAGAACCTGACCTGTGCAAAAACTAAGGAAGAAAAGAGCTGTGTACCTGACTTTTCTAGGATTATTGGTCTATTTTTATCCAATGTGATTTGTCATATGAGATTTTGAAAGGCTTTATGCTGACTACAATTTAAATTTTATTTAGACCATCAGGACTGTATCTTGTGTTACAACAACTGTACATTGCACTAAGGAAAAAGTTAACATCTTTCGTGTGGCACAATTTACCTGGTTGTGATTTTTGAAAGTGCTGTTTGGAAGACACAGGACACTTACTGAAAACTGGAAATTAAGCTTAGTGGAGGTTGAAAACAGGAAAGAGAAAAACTTTTTCCTCTCTCTTCACTAACTTTTCACTTGACTGCTGGAAAAGAGAGAGTAAACAGTAAGGATAGATTGTTTTTTTAATAAGTTCTCAAATACATTTTATTTTGAAAGGATGCTTGCTTTGATGTATATTTTTCAGGCTGAATATTTTGAACAGCTTCAGTTTCATGCCTTCACTGTTGTTGAGAATTTTAAGGACAGTAACAAAATAGATTTCAAATCATGATTGCTTTAATAAACTTTTAATAAGGAGAATATCTCTCTGAGAAGAGTGAAGCTAAAGCAAGCCAGTATAATTTCTTAGTAAAAGTTTGGTGATTTAGACTTGAGAGAAGAATGAGGCTTCTGTGCAATGTGGCTAGGCCTTGAATTTTTTTATTTTGTTGATTGAAACTTGCCCTGTGACATGTAGTCAGGATGTGAATGTAGACTTGTTCTGTGGGCAAAACGGGGAGTGAACCTCCAGAGTGTAGGTTGTCCTGGGCAGACAAGTCCTGGAGGGTTAAGGCGTTCTTACAACAGGGATACCACTCCAGCCCTTGCATCTTTTACTGGCTGTAGTACAGCTATCTACAACATGTAAAATATGTTTTGTTTGCAAGGCAATGAGCACTGTGGAAAATACCTCTGAAAATTGCCTCTGAAGCCATACAGCCATGTGCATGTTTTGTGGGTAGGGAGCTGGGCTGCAATAAATTCCCTAGGTTATGTTGCTCAGATGAGAAAGCAAAATATAGTACAGTGACAATACTTGAGTGTGCATATAGTATATAGATCCCTTTTAAAATATGGGAGGGCTATGACCTTGCATTCCAGAGGAGATTAAGTAGAAGGCATCAGTAAAAGCCATCTGTAATCAAATTCTCTGCACAGTTTTTCTTTTAGTGCTTTTGATCTGAGATGAAGCCAGTGAGTGATGTGAAAGTTGCCTTAGCAGAGCACGAAACTTCCGAACTTCATGCATTTGGCACGTGTTCAAATGGCTCTGTGTGGGGTCAGTTGTACTTTAACCTTGAGCTTTAGGCATGCTGCTAGAGAGTCCAAGCACTTTTATTTGTCCTCTTCTTTCCTTAGTTAATATATTCTTTCTTAAAAGTGAAAATACTTACCAGAATTACTTCTTTCTTCATTTTTTACGCAAGTCAGATGTTAAATGTCATGATCCACATAACTTAACTTTTTTTTAACCACTTCCAAATTCAAGCTTATGTGTTAAACCATTTCACTTTGGGAGCTGGCCAAAATTAGCTGAGGAGTTTCTTATCTAGCCTAGTCATTCTGCAAGCATTCCCTTAAACCTCTCCTTTAGTCCAGAGAAATGAACTGGTAAAGTCTTGCTGTGTCTCAGCTCTGCCTGCCCAGCATCTTGGCAAACTATGAATTTAATAGAAATGTGCTCTAGCATTAAATATTTTGGCAGTGATCCTATGTTGGTGTTGCTCAATGCAGCAGAGAGCAAGCAAATATATCAGAGTATTACTTTCATGCCAGTTAAAGCAATAAGTATGTATTATTTGTGGTTATTCCATACTATGGGACACAGCTGAATATGATCATCTGTAGCTGTGTTGTTTATCTGTACTGTGCAATCTGTGCAACTTCCAAAAATAAAAAAGGGGGTTATGATTGGTGTTGTGTGGCAGTTTCCCTGAGTCTAAAAGAAAACTTATTAAATGTCAACATGTTCAGACATTGCCCTAAAGTAATTCCTTAATGCTCACAAATGTTGCCATTGTGTCCATTTGACAGAATGTAGTTCTGTCTCTTCAGCCACAGAACAGCTGCTGAAGACCTCACTTGACTTGGTTATTTTGCTTTCTTTCATTGCCCGCGGTTGATTAATTGATTTGGATTTTTTTTCTACTTGGCACACTACTAAAGTCAAATTGGTTTATGGTAAAATTCATACTTTGCTACATGTTTTCTCATGCCATGCTAAAAAAAAGTTAGCTTTTGTTTTTTTTTTTTTTTTTTTCTGCAAAGCTCCTTAAAATGCAGGCAGGCAGATTGTGAAGGCTGGATTCTGTATTTCGTCTCTTCCATCTATCAGTTTGTTTATCCTCTGCGATGTGATCATTGGCAAACAGTGCACAGCCTAGTGCAAACTATAAATTTGTCAATGCCATACCAACAGAGAATTCCTTGCTCAAATTTTATACATGGTAACTTTTCCCCCAAGACAAGCTGCATACTTGATAAGCTCAGGCAAATCTGTATTTCAACACTATTGGCATTGCAGTGCTGTAAATATTTCAATGCAATTTATGCTTGAGATAATTAGATAAAGGTAATATTCAGTACACTGCAGAGTAATGCTCCAGTATAAAAATCTTATGCTTGAAAGCAAAAGGAAGAGCCTTTTTTTTAGGGTGAAGAGGTAAAACTATTACATGTTCTTTAGTTTTCTACACTGTAATTTGCTGATATTTGAGGCCGAGTGTTTCACAACGGGAATGGCTGGGGTGGGACAGTTGTGAGAGCCTTCAGGGAGGCAAGAGGCCACGTTTGGGACCTCTTGTTCAGCACCATGTTTGCACAAGTAGGAGCACAGCTCCTGAAGCACCCACATGCCCATGGAACCTCAGGGCCACTGGGAGCTGTCTCTCCTGATGGCTCCTCAGGGCTGGGGGGCAGGAGCTCTGGGAGAGCAGGTGGTTTGTGGCAAGGCCAGCAATCCTCACTAGGGCCAGTTTGACTTTGTTTTCTGGACTGGTGCCAGGAGTTGCTTTGAGTGGTTATGCACTGAATAATGGAATTACCCCTTGGTTTTCTGCCCTCGGCAATAGGGCAGCATAAAAGCAGCTGTATCACAAATTAATTTCTACAAGGGAATATTTTTATTTAGCATTGTGTTCTTTATCCCATTTTCTTTTTTCTCTTTTTTTTTTTTTAATTTTAAATTTTTCCTTGTTAAATTAAAAAAAAAAATAACTCACTTTTGGACAAGATGGTATGGTGTTGGAGGTTAAGGATGATGCTGCTCTGGGAAGGGAAGTTGACTGCTGCTGTTTTGTAGTTAAAGTAACTTGTTCCACTGTGTTCTTAGAAAATTATGACATGTTGCAAAATGGAGTTACCTTAAAGGTACTTTTTAAATGTATCATTTACTGTGTAGAAAATATCTGTGATGTTGAAATTGATTAAAAAGTGACTTTTCATATTAGTTTTCTTTTGCATGGGATTTGAGTATGTGCCGCTAAATCTTGTGTAAGATTTTTGTCAGTAAATGAGCTGCACTTTTTTTACTTCTCTTCTTATGGTAGAAGACTCAGTTTTCTCAATTAATGGGATTTTTTTCTGGCACTTTGCTGCTTACATTTTTTAATCCTCTTGACAAGCAGAACAACTGTTGTGCTCCTTGTGCATATGTATAATTAAGAGGCTGATTATATTGCCTCCTAATCTAGATTATCATCCTGAAGAAAAAAATGTTCCTTTTGCAAAGGGAATAGTGAAAGGCAGAGGTGGAACATAATACCAGCATGGAGGAATAGCATTACCAATTAATAACACTATCAGGAGAAGGAGTCTTGTGTTACTTATCACAAGACCATTTTTTAAGTTGCACAATTTGTAAAACTCAGCCAATTTTTCCTTTCTTGCACTTAACAGGCACTTTGAGAATCCTGAAAATGCATGTTTGGTTTAGTGTGAAGTAAGCAACGTTTTTATTGAGTTTTGAACTCTGTTTCCTGTTTGTAGGAAACTTTTTTAAATTACCTTTTTACAGCTTTAAGCCACTTTAGTGAGTAAATCATAGCATTATTAAATACACTAACTTACCAGTTTGTTCACTGTTTTTTGCTAAGCTTTTGGAACATTGATACTGAGATAGCCAGCTGTAGTTGTGATGTCAGATGATATTGCTGGCCCTGTGGCAGCAGACTGTCTGCTTCTGTATCATTTAGAAGATCACTGTAGAGAACTTTGCATGTGTAATAGAGTTTATGCTCCCTCTATTCCTCTGGAGATTTGCTTACAGTTAAGTGATGAATGGGGAAAAACTAGTAGCTTTTAATGCAATCCATGCTGTAGTGGCTATGCTGGGTAGGACTGAGAGCCTGGACTTCTAAAGCAGAACGAATACTCTTTGTAGTCTTTCTGTTTTATTTCTAGTAAATTGCTAAACAACATAGCTATATATTGGACCCCAGAAGCGCTTCATTCACTTTTGTTGATAACAAAACTCTCCAACTACAAGGTATGTTCTTTGCATTTTGGGCCTGATAAATAGGAAATAAGACAGTTCCAATATGAAATGTAGTACAACAGTATTCCAGAAACTTCCTGTACCAAAAAAGTTCTAAAATAGGAGTAATAAAACTGAAGCATTCAAAAGGGCATGTACTAAAAAGATAGTACATTCAGAAAGTTAATTCACATCCTGAAATAGTCTTGAAATATAAATAACAGCTACAGTACATAACTGATAAAGAAGGGAGGAGAAAGGGATTTCTATTTGTGATGAGAAAACTATGAATAGAAGACAAAAACTTGTGGTTTGGATAACCACATGGAAAACGCGGTGAAGTTTTATCTGTAAACTTAAACTGGATGATACCCAGACAAGGAAAAACCTCTGACTGATAACAGTTACGGATCTGTTGTAGCTCTAAAATCCTGTATGCAGCCAACTAGTCTCTCTAAGTAACTAACAAATATTTTAAAGTAAGAAAATTCCTGCATATTCTGTACGGAAACATAAGCGTGGCTTAGAAAATAGAGATAGGAAGAGGTACTGTCTAGTAGGTAAACCATGCTTGCTTTAACTGGTAATGTTCAGAGATCTTCATGAAATGGTTTTACTTAGAGTTACTTCACATAGCTAAGTAAATATGTGAACACAGCAGGAGTCCTTGCAGCTTTCCCCAAATAATGAAATGGGGATTTTAGATCTTTTATTGCAGTTATCTAACTTCCTGCACTTCAGTCTTACTCAAGCTCTGGAAACTCCCTAATGTAAAATGCTGCAGTTCTTCCCTCTCTTGAGTGGCTCAATAGTATCAACCTCAACCCACATTGGCACAATATTAATGGCTGTTAATATCTCGCTGTGTGGTACAGACCCAGACCAACTTAAATAGACTATTACTAGCCTGTCTCTGCCTTTCTGTGTCTCAGAAAGGACAAATGTGTTGTTCTTCACAGTTCAGTAAATTAAGAGTCTTGTTCAGCTTAGTGGGAGGAAGCTGAGGGGTTTGGATGTACTCCCAAAAGGCACATCTGCACATCTGTTTGACAAGAAAAATCCAAGAACACCACTGCAATTTTCTTCCAAATTTATGTAGCTTCATATCTTTCTGGTGTATCTGTGTAGTGCCTTTCTCACACCAAAGTGTATGTGGAAGATTTCTGAAAGACTAGATAAACATAAACAGGAGGGACTAAGCCATCTTGAACTCACTCTTCTTATAGTCCTTATCTGTTCTTGAGGTAGAGAAACAAAGAACGATACAGGGAGTATAGGAATAGCTATCTAATAAAACCCAGTGGATTTGTATTGACTTGCTCAGTAAAAGGCATGCAATACATTCTTAATTTCAACAGTCCTTAACTTTGATATTTAGTAATGATACAGTCTTTTAATATTAAAAGCAAACAAACAAAAGCAAAATCTCTGAGTCCACATTTAGGTGTACCATTTCTTTTAAACGACTTACACTTATTGGTAAAAACAGCAAGGTTTCTCTTCAAGAGCTAAGATCAGGCACATACTTCAAAAAATCATTAACTGGTCTTCAGGTCCATAGCTGGCTAAACAAAAACTCTAGAGGTTTACAAATTGGTCATTGCAGTGTCTGATGTTTAGCTCTTAGAAGTCCGTATGCAGTTTATAATAATTAAGTGCTTGAAATAGCTAATCCAGAAACTTCCTGTTAAGCAAGGAGCTACTTAAAGGAGTATCCCAACATGAACATCTGTACAGAGAAACAGTCTGAATTCTCCCAGATTCATTCAAAGGGGAGAGGCAGGACTGAAGTAGCAAAGCAAATTTACAAACCACAAGCTTAGGGTAAACTGCTATTTCTTCCCTCCTCACCTCTTTCTTTTTTTTCTTCTTTTTTTCCTGAGTTGAGAGATTGCTAATTATTCTCTTCTCAAAGTGAGATCAAACTAGGCAGCACCAGAAGTGGTGCTTGCTCATTTTTATGTTCTATCCAAATGTTGGAGTGCATGTCCAGAAAACATGAGATGTTTCTTGCTCTATTTGGGGGTGGTTTGACCTCCTGTCAATGATTGCTCTAACCACCAGGTTGTATGCTGGAACATGCAGTGCTCCTCAGCCACTGTGTGGAAGCAATCCCAGACTGGTAGGGCTGGGATGAGAGTACAAATGGAATGTGACTTTTTTTTTTTAAACACACACACATACACACACTTTAGGGTTTTTCCTTTCTCTTTTGCAGACGATGATTAGGATGCTTCTTGGAGAAGAGGTTAATGGGCAGTCTTAGGTACAGATTTGAACTTCCCAGCGTTTATGTTTATAATGAAGTGTTCTAACACTTGTGGAAGCAGAGAGAGAAACCTGCAATTACTCTGCTCTGTGAATATGCTGCACCTGTTAGATGTTTGGCTCAAACATATCTTTTCCAAAGCCCCTTCCTGGTAGGTTGAGATTAAAACGTTGTTCTGTGCTATTACCGTTTAAAGGATGGGAGATACTCCCATCCCCATCAATGTGTTCAGGTGTGGCCCAGTCCTCAGCCGTAACTACTGAGACACAGAACCGCTCAGCAAGGTACCACTCTCCCTAATTTGTTTTTTCCACATATCAAAGTACACCCACTTACTCTTTGAGCAAGTGTGACTGAGGAACCCCAGGAAGGATTTATTGGTGGCCAAAAATGTATTAATTCTGCCAAACTCTAAAGGGTGTTTTGAGAAACAACCTATTATTTCTATAGGCAAAGAAGGCAGCAAACTTCTTTGGAAAGATTGCACAGCCTGAAGTAAGCTTGAATTATTGATTTTTAGCTTCAGCGGGGAAACAGTAGAAGACCAACTGGGTGATGGATTTACCTGAAAATGCCAGACATTCCCTAAGTTTCTGCAAGCAACATGGTTCTGCCCTGCAGTCAGCTGTGTACCAGTGAAGTGTAAGCCTTCATGGTTGGTGATCCAGAATAAAGGCAGGCATGAGGCAAAGGTGCAGGCATCTTCAGGAACCAAAGTACTGTTCGAATTATGTGTCTCTAGATGTAGTTTAAAAAAATTTTCATCTTAATGGATTTAGTTTATGATGCAACTAATGTAATGCTGATCGTAGTCTGAGATGCATAACAGAATCTTCACCAGATACTACAGTTTCCTAAATCACAAAATGTTGAATTATCCTGTTGAAGGCTCGTCAGCTTCTGTCCCCAGAACAAAAGATGCAGACATATTGCCTATTTAATTTGGAAAGCAGAAGGCTTTCCAGTTGCTGCTTTAGTCAAACTTTCAACTTTCCTTTACTATGATAAATAAAATCTTAAGGTTTTCCTACAATTTAGAGTATAAAAATTACTGAATTTGGAGTAACTTGAATACAGTGTGAACAAAATTTTTCAGTGTGCAACTGTTTTTGCATGCTATGTAATATAGTATGTGATTTAAATATTAGAGTATCATTCAGAAGAGTAGATTGTTTTTCTGTGCTTTTTAGTGATTGATGTTTTCCTTGAACTCAACATGTAGCAGAGTACTGTAATACTTTGTGAACTAATGATATTTGCAGGATGGGTTTAATATTTAAAATTTGAAATTTCATCCTCCAAGTCAGTGTGTACAAAAATAATCCTCCTTTGTGATTCAGTCTCAGCCTATGTGCATAGCTCTTGTCTAGGGAACTCTTTATTCTTCACCATGTGAAGAATCAGGGCTCTGCTCAGAACATGCTTTTAGGGGAAAGGGGGATTGTGGTGACAGGCTTGAGAAGAAGAGGCAAGTTTTGAATGTAAACACTGCCGACGTTGGGCAGGCTCTCCAAAAGGCCATGTTGCTTTTCTCTGAAGATGCTCATGAGACTGTGCCTGTGGGAAATTGCCAGGACTACCAAATGGTGGGTTAAAGTACTGCTTTGCTCCCAGCTCTTTTATGCTTCAGTGTTAGGCTTTAAAGATGTGTCTTCTCTCAAAGGAAAACAGCTGTTTCATGGCATTCATAAATAATACAGACAGTATCTTGTGGGTTCCACAAAATATTCTGTTTCCTGAACCGTGTTACAGACTGATTTCAGGACATCAGTACAGGCAGTCTTTAATGGTCTGACAGTTATCAAGATACGCAAGAATCTCCTGTGCAATGTGGTATTTGGAACAGTCAACCTCCAGCCAATGCTGACATCCTAAACTGGTGTGCTCAGACATGAATTTTTCATTAGTGTGGTAGCATGCTGCTGGAATGCTCCTGAGAAGTGTCTGTGTGTGCCAGCATGGACAGCGGTGAGAGACAATAAGCCGTGTGTATGACCTGCACATGTGCACATATAGTGGTACCACCACCAGTGTCAGAGAATGGAAGTGTAGTTATGAAATTTTCTCCTGTGTTGCAAGAATTATTGTACAAACATTCTTACCCAAAATTCCACTCATACTTGAGCGAGTGCTACGCAGTGAAGTTATGAATTGCGTTGTATGAACAAGATGTGTCTTTTAATAAGAGCATCTGCACAGATGACAGATACTTTTGCCAAACAGAAGTACAGATGTTTGTCAAACTGAGTAGTTTTGTCATAATTAAATGCATGTTTTTAATCAGAAAATTCAGCTAATTGTGCATGGAATGTTTTGATATGTCTTTAAACCTATCTTTTTTAAGTCTTTGGAGTAATCTGCCTGCTCCTAGAGCTAATTAGGTCAGCAACAAGTGTAATACAATAAAGCTTTGGAAAAAGAGCTGCGAATGAAAGCCAATTTGGGAAGTGTCCATTTGGAGTGGTAAGCATACTCTCCTGTGACACAACACAATTTACTGCTAAATCCTTGCAGCTTTTTGAAGCTTGTATTTGTGTGAATTTTCATTATTTTAATCCGTGGTGATTTTAGTGCATTATTATTTGCTAACTCACAGCACAATCCTGTAATTTCGTATGAAAAAAATCCAACTTTTGTCACTGACCCAGTATAATTATCTTATTGGTTCATTATCTCTCATTAATCCTAGGATGACTTAAACCTCTAAAATAGAGAAAAGGTGGCAAGATTGCCTCCAGAGGCACTGAAAATCCTTGCATATCCAATTCCTGTGGTAAATTTTTCATAAGGAAGGAATTTCTTCCAATGTTCTGTGATACCAAGCGATGGAGTTGTAAGGAATGGTATATAGAATAAGCTATACAAAATGAAGGACCTGAAATTATGAACAGCTAGGTCTGTTTAGAAAAAATATCTCTTTTTAAGAAAGTTTTGGGTTTGTTGGAGGTTTTACAGTGTTTGGGTTTTTGTTAGGTTGTTGGTTTTTTTTCCTTGTGTTGGTTTTCTGGTTTGTGTTTGTGGGCTTTGATGTTAGTTCTGAAATATATGTCAGCTGAGTACTGATGGTTAGGAGCAAAAGGGCAGGGATACCATAATGTCACTGATGCCTGGGGTGTAAATTGCTGTGCATTAATCCCACTCCACAGAACTGAATTTTGCTTTTTTCAGGTTCCTGACTCAGAAAGACTTAAGATGCTGGTGCTCAGCTCAAGCTTCATGAATGTTTCATGCCCTGCTCAACTGAGCCTTAGGAAGGCAGATGGGTACTATTTCATCTTGTCAATAAAAACACTGGTAGTTTCTTTACTGACATGCCATTTTTTACTGGAGCATCATGAGAGATTTATGTTAACTGTATTAGTAGTCTGCCTCTGATGTCTGACTGTACCAGGCAGCTCAGGATACTACAAGCTGACAAAACAGATCAGATTGGGTAGAAACTGCCATGGAGTCCTTTGCAACTTGCTTTTTGAACTTTGTTTGGTAATTTTAGAAGCAATTGCATTGCAGTTCCTGCCCTAGAAAAAATATATTCAATGCTGTATTTAGTGTTTACTTCTTCATCTTTTCACGTTTGAATTCTGGGTGAAAGCGGGACAGGGGAAACCTTCTTCCTTTCCTGAGAGAGTAATAAACAAGAACAGAGGAGAAACTAAGGGCAAGGTTACCCGGACCTTTTTTGTTTCTATAATAATATGCCTTTTTGTTTTCTTGAGGACCATCCTACTTGTTTCCGAGTTTTTATTCCTTTAAGAATGAAGAATTGAAATTGCATACAGAGTGCATGGCAGAAACATGGGGTTCATAGAGTGGGAACAGATATCTGTCTATTCAGTTTGAAGTACTACATAATTATAGTAAATGTGGTTGTACAGATTATATAAAGCTGAATTAAGATAGCTTTAGGTTTTATTGCCCACTTTAACACTGAGGTGGGGGAGGAAGGAATAAATGTGTCTGCTTGTTTGAACTTGGCTTTAAATATTTGAATTGTTGAGGAAGATGGTTGCAAAGGAAGGCTTCAGTCTGTAATTTGGGTGCTGTGTGAACCTGAATAACAGTTCTGAACAGAGAGCAAAAGTTAACATGAAGAACAAACTCTGTTGTTAAAGTTTAAAACCTTCAAATTTTAGAAGGAGCCTGACTCTTCTTTTGAAGTCTTTTGTTTGTTTTCTTTGCAGAGGAATGGGTGAGGGAATCAACAAATAAGACATGTTTTAAAATTCAGCACCTTGGTGAGACTTTTTTTTTTTAAAGTTGAAAGGGGGGAAATCTTGCTGAAAAAAATTACCATCAGTTATGAGAGCAGGTCATTCTCTTCTCATGAATGTTTGCCTGCTACATTTTTGTTTAGATGTGTAATGTTACATTCTCTTCAATCCACTGTGTACCAGTGGGTTCCTAAGTACTTCTGCAGTAACTATTAAAAATTACTCTTACTTTTGTTATTAAATCAAGTTTTCAGGAGTTGATAAGAATATTCTTACAAGAATTGTTGGGGAATATTATTCTTTCTCAGTGTCTGAAAAATGAACATTTGTACTATGATAAAAATGGAAGGCCCCAAACAGCAGGCATGACTATAACTAAGTAATGGTATGAGTTAGTCAAGATAAGCGTTCTGTGAAAAATTGGCTGTTCAAGAGCAAGTATTTAAAATGGAAACATAACACTCTTTGTAAAATTCCTGTGGCTTTCTGCAGACCCATCACAGTGCTTTTTGAAACTAATAGGCAATGAAGCAGTTTTTTCTGTTGCTGGTTCTTAATCCATGCTACCTGTGTCTAAGAGTATTGCTTTTGTTCTTTTTTTTTTTTTTTTTGGAAACCTCAGCAATTTCTAGACATAGACATAGATTCAACTTAGATTTCATGTAGAAGGTCACATTTAGACTGAATATATGATAGCCTGAATGAAATAGGTGAAATCTATTTTCAGTAATTGTTCTGTTGCCACCTACTAGGTCTTTCAATGTCTTTCTTTGCAGCATGTCAAAGTTCTTCACAAACAAATTGTAAGTTGATGAAACCAGTCTTTTCCTTTGTAATTAATATGCAGCCCTACCCACATGACCATCCAGGCACATTCAGGGTTTTTTTCTTTGATTTGTCAGAAACTCCTACCCTTTCCCTAATTGTGCAGTGAGTTTACAGGCTTTTGGATTGCATTCAGTATGTTATTGTCAAGGGCACATTGGCAAGCTGTGACATTATTTTCCTGGGATGGACAGGAAGGCAGAAAGATAAACCAGCATTGTTGAAAGTGTATGATAGTTGCAAAGTAAAAAGCCTTGAACCTTACGATCGTAAAGATTACTTTGTCAGGTTGTATTTTTCCTCTTGGAAGTCTGTTCACGTTATCAGTTGAAATAGATAAAATACAAGTTGTTTCTAGGCATAACCTCTTTTTAACCATTCTTATCATTGTTCGTAATAGCTGAAAGTACAAAAATGTAGACCTATAAAAATGCTTAATGGTAACTGCACAGATTGCATATGCAAACAGTCTATATGTATATAATCATCCATAAGTAAACTTGGACAAGTAAATATATATAATCCAACCCTTTCAAACTTCTCCAGTAGGAGGCTTGTTAGAATAAGTAAACTGCATATAGAGAAAAAATTCTCTTTTGGCCTTCTGGCCATTTCTTTTCATAGCACTATTATGTGCTCCATTCTTCTACAGATGATTTTGTCATTTTAGAAAAAACAGATAGGAAGAAATGTTTAAGAATGGTGGAAAATATCTGTGACTTAAAATGGGTTTCTCTGGGTTGGATATCTTTAGTTTCTGTAAAATGCAAACTCAAACTCATGGCTTATTCTTTGAGTTATTTCGTTGTCGTTTTTGAGTAAGTAGTATACAGCTTGTATGAATTCTAAACAGCAGTAGGGAGGTGTCTAAATGTTGATCAAATGCTAGGAAAAAAAGCCACGCTTTGCAAGTGTCAGGTTACTGTGAGGGAGGAGTGGGATTGGAGTTCTTCAGAATCAGGATCAGCACTACTATAGGGCTTCTGCCACTGCCCCTGCTTCCAGTATCTCCATCTTTTGCACTCTTATCTTGGCCTTATTCTTACTCCTGGTAACCTGGATCTGTTTTGGCTTTGCTCTGGCCTTGCCAGCTCAGGGTTGTCAGGACTGTAAGAACTAGGCAGGTTCCCTGGTGGACTTGTGCTTTCCTGCAGGGTCTCTTGTATAAAAAGTTCTCCAAAGATTGTACATGTTTAGTTGCTTTGTGGAGATGGAGTATATGTAGGTGTGCTGCTGTGGGTTATGTGCAAATATTATTTAGAAGCTGTAAAATGTGTCTAGCAAAGCTTAGGTACTAATGGCAAAAAACCCAGCCAAGTTCTTGACACTCAGGAACCTCACCTTTTTTTATTTTTTATATATTATTTTACATACTCTATACTTTCAAAGCATCAAGGGTTTTTGGTTTTTGGAGGGTTTCTTAAGGATTTTTTAATTTTTTTTTTAATTTCTAGTAGAAGTGTTCAGTAGTGATGAAAAGTTTCCAACTTCTGTTGCTGAAACAATGGAATCACTTTGAAAAAACCCTTTAAAAATAAACATCTGTTGTTGAGTTTTTAAAACGTACAAATCTATGTGAAGTCTCTCTTCCTGATACTTTTCATCTGGAAATTGTTATCATTAGTTTCTTGGTGAAAAGTTTAATTAAATTTTTAACTTCAAATACTTTAATTGGTCTTCAATGTGCGGAGCTCATAACAACCCTGTGTTTTAAAGAATCAGATATAGTAACAGTATGCTCTTTAGAAATAGTATTTGATGATTTATAATTGGAAATATTTTTCTCATAGGCTTATAGTAGGTATTGTTTTGAATGTAGGTTGAAATAAAGTATTAATCAGTCTATGTAGGAATTTTTAAAAAGGGAAATGGTAGGTACTTCTTAAACACTTCTGAAGTTATGTTTCAGCCTGGAGTTAGTTTTTACAGCTGTAATAAATCCCTCTCAAAAATTGCCTGTTCCAGCAGAAGTGATGGCAAACCCTTAATCAAAACAGTGGCGTGGACACCATGACAAAAATTGAGTAAATACTTAAAGAACGGTATGAACAGTTATCTTTTCAAAGTATTAAGCTTTCTTTAAAACACAGAAACAACAAAGAAAGAAGAAGATTTCTGGGCAAATATGCAAATGTTTAAATGCACCAAATAAAGAGCAATTAGAAAGGGCTGTGATAGACTGTGTCCTGTTAGTGAACTCTACCCTTTAAAAAAACGTTTCCATTTTGATTTTTAAGAATCACTTGTTGACAGAAGGCAGGGCTCCTGCCAGCTTGAGATATGTGCAACACAATGGAGGACACTTCAAAAGAGCAGCTGGACTAGGAGGATTTCTCAGCCAGTTCAGGTTCTGTGACAGGGACCATGAGCCATTGCCCTTGGGTAGGGAAGAAAGAAATAGCTGTTAGGGAAATACATTGCTCTGGACTAAACATTCCTAAAATTGGATGCTGTTTGCTGTAATGTTTAAGGATAATCTTGGGAAAAACAAGTAGGGGCAGTGGCTGGTGGGATGTGAAATTACAGTACAAATGCAAAAGGGAAGTTCTGACTTCCATGCTAACTTCAAGTGTCACCAAAAGCAGCAGACACCTACCTGCTTGATCAAAGTGCAGCCACTGCCAAGTTAATAGTACTGGATAGTATTGCATAGGCTGGGATTTTGCAAGTTGGTAGCACATCATTAAGCTTTCTTTGCTTTATATTGTGTTCCTTAAAGCTCGTGTTGGGTGGTTAATGCTGCTTGTTTAACCTGCAGTCTGTGGGGAGATGTGGTTTGGGTTTACAGGTACCCTCCAGTAACATGAAGGTTTGTGTGGAATTCCTTGCTTTGTTGCAGACATGCTGCATTGCTTCGGGCTTTCACATATTCTTCTGAGCCCGTGTATGAAAGGGGCATGGAATTTGTTCCCTGCCAGATGTCCTTCCAACAGTCTCTTTCAATGTCCAAGTACTAAATCAGAGTGGGAGAGAAAAGATGTATCAGAATGTAAAATCAAGTGCATTAGCCTTGCCCAGCTTCTAGTGTATGCATGCCTGTGAGTGATGCCTTACATACACACACCCATTGTCTTTGGACCAGTTTGGTCCTGTTGGAGTTTGTACCCCTGTTTTACCCTGCCTCAGTTGAGCCATGAGTCTTGCTGGTGAATGCAGCCCTCGCCACTCAAGACTGCATTTGCAGAATGTACAGCTGGAGTTAAGTCAGTTCTGTTACTTCGCTATTGATTCCTCAAAGTTACACAAATGCCAGGCTTGAACTATAGGGGTTTTTCTGCTTTATTTAACTCTGTGCAAATCAAAATAATTAACATTTCCTACATTTGATTTGTTCTGAACATCTCATACAAAGATTGTTAGGTTTTTGAAAAAAATCTGTATTAGATGCTTGTAAGACAAACAACCACAGAATCATTTCTTGGCTGTACAAGAAGTGAATTTTGATAAAATAGTTTATCACACCTGATAGCAGAGTGCTGATAAATGGCGCTGTTTTTTCCTGTGTTTGTCTCTGGGTTTGAGTTTCCATCCCGTCTCCCACCCTATCAAAAGAGAGCATGGGCAAGAAACTGTCCTCTTTGTAAACAAAACTAGATCTCTCGTGTGACACGGCATTTCCCCAACCTGTCTCCTGCTTGTTTATACAGGTGTCTATAGAGGAATGTGGGTATTTTAAGTAAAGCGTCAGACCTGATAAACACAGAAGTGAAGGGGTCACATTCTAGAACTGGTGTTCCCTGTCAACACCACAGCAATGCAAAGCTGCAAATATAGGCCATTATTTTCCCCTTTGTGTTTATTACCAACAGCGGGAATACAGGCTTGTGTCCTTTGAATGTGTTTGTGTATTTAGCTGTTAGGCTTTTTCTCCGTGGCTCAGCTCTTCCCCCATTTCAAGGCTCTCTCATTTTTACAGGAAGAATTTCACATACCAGATTTACATGTGTACTGTTTTTTTCCATATTTTTTTTTAAATCCTATTACCTACATCTTGAATCAGTGTTTCTTCCTGTTTTGTGGTTATATTTTATAAGCAAAAATAAATTTGGGAAGATGTGACAATTAGTGTAGATACAGTTGTGATGGCAAAGTCTGCAGTCACAATCCTCCCTGAAGCACAGATCCCAAAGTTTGCTTTTGTCCTTGGCTATAGAGAGGTCATCAGAGACAGCAGGGTGAGAGTTGGAGACTCTCTAAGCAGATGCTTTTTGTCAACAAACATCCTTTTCATCTCCTTTTGAAAACACTTTTTTTGGTAGCATACCAACATCACTGCTAAGGATAGGAAGTCATCATGTTTACTCTTGTTAATTTAGCATAGTAAGAGCAGTATGATTTTTTAGTACATAACAAAAACATGGTTTGAGGGCATTTCTAGAACTCTTACTCATCCAAGATAGGCAGTGTAACTATACATGTCTTTTGAAGGCTTATGTCTGTGATTTGTAAGAAAATAAGGTGTTGATTTTTTTTTCTTCCATGTGTCTTTTTTTTCCTACTATTGCTATAAAAATGTTAAGATGTGTGTGCTATGGGCGTTCAGTTCCTGCAAGTACTCCAGACTGAGCAGAAGGGTTGTTCAGGGTTACATCCTTTCATATCTGCCAGCTGACAGTTGACTGAGGTAGATCTCTTCTTGTTGAGTGTTCTTGAAAAACTTAATTTTAAAACCTCTCTCTGTGTTTTCAAGGCTTTATTTTCAGCTATTGACCTAGCTTTTCTGGACACCTGAAATTCAAAAAGAAATGGATGCTAGTTAGATAAGTAATACAGGCTTCAGTCTTGAAAGTTGGGCTTAAATCCTGAACACATCATAGCTTAGCTGAGTGAAGATGGCAAGTAAAATACATTCAAGGTTGAGGTGTGAAAAACAGTGACAGTGTCAAATATATTCACTAGTTTTAAAATATTTATGTATTTTGGTTGGTATTTACACTTCTAGTTAAAGGCCTGATGAGATGGAAAGCTACTAAATGGGTGAATAAATAAAGACAAATATTAAAATTAGTAAACAGAAGGAAAAGAAAACCTGAAGTAGAAGAATGGCCCTGTCCAAGTTTACACAAAGAGTTAGTAGGGCAATATTTTTGAAGAGGTCTTTTCCTCATGATTTTTTTCTGGCCGTGTTTCTTTGTGTGTGTGCAAAGCCTAATGCTTTTAGTTGTTATGACTAAAGGAAGGACTCCTAGTGTAACAAAAGAAATTGTATTTTTCCTGCCTAACTTCCATTTCCACTTTAAAGTGCATTGTCAAGTGGAATCATATTTGTACAGCCATTTGGGAATCTAAGTATGAAAGGTTCATGTTTAAATTACTCAGCTTGGGAAGACTTTTACTGTGTAGTTTTTATTCTCCCTAGCTGCAGGTGATCTGAAGACAAGGCGTTAAAGAAAGCCACTTCTAGTTTTCATGTGGATGGCTTCAGCTTTGTGTTTGGGTTTTGATTTTTTTAAAATACTTTTTTGAGTTTTTTTTTATCGATGTTGTTTTGGACAGCCAGAGCCTCTTTGGAAAGCTTGCACTGTGTGGAATGTGTAGTTTCCCTGCTGAAATTAAAACTCAGAAGGGGTAACTGAATACTCCCTGCCGTCAGTGCATTGCCAGCCTGAAGAAAAAACAAACATGCTCACTGAGAACAATGAACATTCCTTGAAACCCTTGGAGACCGATTTTTGGGGCGG
>JAWWES010000001.1:96012416-96030243 GCA_035583135.1 Lophotriccus pileatus
GACGCAAATTTTTTTGGGGTGATTTCCCCCCCCCCCCCCCTTTTTTTTTTTTTTTAATACACACACCAAAAAGACCCTGTTGAGGTGTTTTGGGCCTAGGTGGCAGGAGCTTCTTACCCTTGTCATTATGTTTGGGTGCCTTGCTTGGGGCATAAAGGCTGCAACTGGTTAACATCTACATTTGGAGTTTAAAGTGTGTCTTCCTACAAGATACTTTTCCTCTCTGCCCCTTACCTCCCCCTTGACCTTCTCCCTACAATTCTAGTGATTTAACTCTGACTGTCATTAATGTTTTTTTGCACTGCTTTGCTAACCTACTGGGCTTCAGACATGTGAGTCCCAGGCTGTTCTCTGGTTCTGCTCTGCTTGACTCCGGGGTCCCCTCATATGGCAGACACTCTGTACTTGACATGTCTGAACTGAAATCTTTCCTTACATAGAAGCAATTTCCACTGCTACTCCCTTGTTTTCAACTTTACTGAAGATTTGCAGAGATAACTTGGTATTCTGGTAAATTCTTGATGTTCATAGGATACGTGAACAGGTCAGAGGACAGGTCATAACTTGAAAACTAGATGTATGGGGATGTAGAAACTTGCTCTGTCTTTAATTATCTGTGGGTTTTTAAAGATAAGTTCTGAATGTAAAGTTACTTGATTAGTATTAATAATGAGTGTTTTGGAATGGGATATAAGACTAAGCATTTTTCATGGCATTCTTTTTGGCTTAGATTTACAGGCCTGAAAATTTTTAAGAACATCTATCATAAAATTACATGAAGAGAGCTTTTATGTGCCTGCACTGAGATTGAGTGCTATATGAGATCATCCTAAAGTACTCTCCTCAAGAGATATTGCTTTTTCTATTAGCTTATCTAATTCATATTTTTATTGCTGGACTGTTCCTAAAACCTGTACTGTGAGTTTCAGAATTCATGAAGTTAGGGTTCCTGTGGATTTATCTCATTGCTGATTGACTTTGGTGCCTCAGAAGATTCTTTATGAAGAACTCAGAAGTTCTTTATGAAGCTTTCTGCAGTTGGGCTGATTACAAGGAATTACCCTTTGTAGGTTTGTTGGCATTTAATAATGTGGGACTTGGAGATACTGTAGTCAATGCAAAATATAATGGAAACACAAAAGTCTTTGCTTTGAAGACAAAGTGTCAACTGTACAAGAAGATGTGGGATATGGATTATGAGTAAGTGAGGGAGGAATAAGATTTAATGCATAGATCATAAGGCCAAGCAACTCAGAAGCCAGAGGCTGCACTGACAGCAGAGGAGATGGGAAGAAACTGAGAAAGCCAAGGGACTGAATTGCAAAGTGTTCAGCACCTACAGTCCACCACTAAACCATGTTCCTAAGCGCCACACCTTTTAAAGGAGTGGTCCCCCCACATCCAATGAAGGATGGAAATTCTCCTTAGCCCTCCTTTGGTTGCTAATATATTATGGAAATATTTCTTTATTGCCTTTTACAGCAGTAGCTAGATTAATTTCTAGTTGGGCTTTGGGCCTTCTAATTTGCTCCCTGCAAAACCTCACAGCATCCTTGTAATACTGGTTTTAAATCTGTTCAAACTTTGGTACTTGCTAATCTGTCTGTTCAGCCTTTGAGATTTGTTTTAAATTTTGAAAATGGGTTACTTCTTGTAACGTGGGTTTTTTAACTTCACTGGGGTGGGAACTGCAAAAGCCTGAATCTTTAATTAATTTTGTGTGTATTTTGACACATGTTATGAACAGTTGTGTAAAAATTCAGTGCATGCAAGAGATGCCTGTGGCAGTAAGATAATCTTCCATTGAATTTGCCTTAGTATCACTGTGTTTTTCAGCAGTGTGACATCATGTTTTTCTTTCTTGGATCTCAGACCATCATCTCTTCTTCTGTTAAATAGCTGTATGGATTGTAAATTCTCAGATGTTTTCCTAAATGTTTATGTTCCTGATGAAAATACCTTTGTTTTCCTGACCAGCTTGTTAAGCAGTATTTTGGAGTTTCATTGCATTGCCAGATTTTTAAAGTTGTCTGTGTGGTAAATGTTATTGACTGTGTGGTTAATGTTATTGGCTACCTTTTCTAGAGAACCAGATTTTAAAATGCCTGCCCAAAGCTCTGTTTGCAAGTATGGTTACCTGTTCAGTACTGAACACAGGTCAAGATCACAGATGCTTTTCATGGGATGGGTAAGGTTGGAAGGGATCACAGTTGATTATCTGGTCCAACTTCTCTGCTCAAGCAGGGTCATCCCAGAGCACATTGCACAGGATTGCATCCAGCCAGTTCTTGAATATCTCCAAGGAAGGGAGACTCCACAGCCTTTCTGGGCAATCTGTTCAGTGCTTAGTCGCACACACAGCAAAGAAGTTCTTCCTCATATTCCCAAATTTCCCTCAAGCTTTCTAGTTTTCTCAGGAGGCTTCCACTCTTTAATTCTTTCCTATTCTAATTGTCTCTGTATCATTACTATTTCTTTGCAGTGTTTTCTAATTTACCTTCTTAATTACACGTAATTAAGCACGTAAAAACTGTATTAATTTTTGTTGAAGCCAGCACTGAAAACTCGTTATCTTAAAGGTGGCACTGTGCAACCTCAGTAGTTCTACCATTTGATACATGCTTTTTTTTTCCAGATAGAAGATGGGAGCAAAGCTGCAGCTGTGGACAAGTTACTGGCTGGGGATGAAATCGTTGGCATCAATGATGTGGGCCTCTCTGGCTTCCGACAAGAAGCAATCTGTCTGGTGAAAGGTTCACACAAGACGCTGAAGCTTGTAGTGAAAAGGTAAGTGTGTGTCCTTCAGCTGGAAAACCAAATATGTTTCAGGCTATAAGCTACTCGGCAACTACATTGGCCAAGATTTGGCAAGTTAATGACTTTCAGTGTTATTAATGTGCTTGTTGTGTGGTATTACCTCCTCCTTAAGTACAGACCCTTTATGGAAGAAGAGGCAGCCTGCTGGTCAGAGCAAAAACTGAGGCACTGTATTCTGTGAATACTGTGGTGATATGATGAGTCAGGACACTGTTCCTTTCTGCCCTCCTGAAGTGCAGTGCTCAGGGTGGGCTGTCAGCCTTGCTCCCCCAACTTTGGTGTGCAGACACGGACGATGCTCTTCAGTGCATGTGCTGTGCAGGCCAGTTGCACGGTGAGGGTTACATGGGGAGCTGTTGGAAAATCATCTTCCCACTCTGTGAGAATATTTGAGGTCTCAAGTAGTTCTTGAGTGGTTTGCATAAAGAGTGCTTTCAGTTAGTTCCTAGTGAAGGGGGGAAAGTAAAACAGTTTATCAAAACAGAACGCATTTTTGGTATGCAAATTTTTTGATTTGTAATTTTGACTTGTGACTTTTAAGTTCACACTAACTAACTTGAGTTCAAAATAGTTTTCATAAAAATATTTTTGACAGAAATGAGCTGATGTTCAAGTAGGTTAAGTCTTGTAATTTCTGAAAAGAATTCAAACCAGAAAATCTGAAGAACAATATCTTTTCTGATAATTTCCTACTCTGATGAATCAAAATTCTCTAACTAATTACTTTTATCAAATTGTACCAGCCAGTTTTTCATGTAAGAATTTTGAATGTCTGTTGGAATAAAAAAAAAAATTCGACACAACACAGAAAATGTTGAGAGTTTGGATTTGGCAGGTATAATGATCCAATTCATAAAGATAATGACTGTTTGAGGCTGTCTTAAATGAGAATGGTCTCTTGAAATAGAATGATAGGTAAAAGAGGTACAAAAGCGTGCTTTTCGCCTTTGGTTTTAGAAGGTGATTTTGATAGAAGGAATTCTGGGAACCTGAATCTCTTTCACAGATGATAGTTTATATCCTCAACAATAGCTGATTCTGGAAGCTCTCACCAAATTTTCATGGCACTGAAGTTAAAAAATGCAAAATAAAGTACATCCACAACTACCATAAATCATTCAGCGGTTCCAACTTGTGCTGGCTATTCCAGTAAAAGCACTTTTGTTAGCAGAGGTTACATCAGCTGTTTCTGTCACAGAAAGGGGAACTTCAGGGTTTAGAAGTTTTATAGACATTGAAGAATCTGCCAAGACAGCAAGTCTTAATTACTAGGAAAAGCTTCAGACCAACAGAAAGGTTCCCTCTCCCATGGTGCTTTTCAGTTTTATGATAGTAATCTGCTCAGAATCTGTGAATTCTGATCTATCTTTGGAAATGGCAGAAAGTTTGGTGAAGAAATACCCTCATACAAGACTGTGTCATTCTTATTCACTTATACTTCACTTCATGTATGTGATTTTGGAGAATTTTTATACAGCTAATCAAGCACTGATTTGTTCCTGGGGATTTGTAGCCATTCTCTGCAGGCAGCAGAGCCCCATTGCTATGCGTGCCTGTGTGCGGTTTGGTGCAAAACTGATGGGTTTTCATCAGTCCTTTATCACCCCTCCCCTTTTCACTTCCCTAGCACATGTGCAGTGGGCAAAAGCAACCTAGCTGTTGTAGCCAAGAGGCTGAAACAGTGCTGTTGTTAGGGAAAACGTTTTTGTCGTAAATTCATGAAGACTTCCATAGCTCCCAAAAGACACAAGAGCCTTTTAGGTCACTGACAAGCCTGCATAATATTAGATAAAATTTCATAAAACTTACTGAATGAAATTAGCTAGGGCTTTTGTCTGTGGTTTTTCAACTTTGCTCTTTCTCTTGGAAAGTTGCCTTAGGACATCAGTCCTTTGACGGTCAGAAACCTTTTAACATCCAGTCTCATTTTATTCTTGGCCAGCTTGTTCTCAGGCACTGCTGTTGCTGTGCTGAAATAGCGTTTCTTTTCCTGTTGGAAGTTCAAATGATGCAGGTTTTGATAAAAGCCTTGTTGCATGCTTTCTTTCAGAAGTTATGGTTTGAACAACAGTATTAGTTTTGCTTTGTTCTCCCTAAATGTTAGGCTGAATTTTTATGAGTGCTTTAAACAGTCCTGTCTTTAAGCAAACCGGTTGTTTAGTCTTTGTGTGAGCACTCCTGCAGATCTGGATTGAATTGGATCAGGGAACTGATCTGACTACAAAATTACTTGAGTAAGTAGGTATTCAGCTGTATAGGACCACCACTTTTCAAAGGCAATCTGCAGTTAAATCAATTACAGCATCTTGAAATAGCTGCCTTGGCATTTTTAGACTATTTCAGTCTTCTTCAGATCCACCCTTACTGTTCTCTGGGGAGACTGGGGATAGTCCCAAAATTCCCTTTCACTGAGTTACATATAAGATGAAGTATTGATCTGCAAGTCATCTTTTTGTCTGCTTGCCTTGTGTCCTTCGTTTAGCTCTGTGATGCTTCTCTGTAGCATTGATTTAACATTCCCTGTGACTGTCAGTGTGATAATGTGAAGCACAAAATAGAAGGTTTGAAGTTCAACCCAATCCTGAAGGTTACGGGGAATCTTTGTTTTAATCATGTTTGTTCTTGCTATCTGTGAGAGTTAGCTTGGGTAGCCAAGATCTAGATTCTATGTGGAAAATGTTTTTCCCCCAGGGTTGCTTGTAATATCTATTTCTAGACTGATCCAAAAGGGAACGGCAAACTTTTAAAATGCTATAATGATATGAAAAAATTACTAGTTAAGAAAATTCTTCTGAAAAATAGAGAATTTCCATGCAATTAGTGCCAGTATAATTAATCCAGAAAAATGATGTTTTACTCATTACTGCTGAGAAGCATGTCCATGTGAAATTTCTGCATACATGTCACTCCCTCAGTGCAGTAGTGCCACAGCCTGTTCCTGTATTGATCTAACTATTTCTGTACCTGGGAAGCAGTAGGGCATGCTATTGTCACTTTAGAGGGTCTAATGTAACATACAGTAAAGTCCAAGAGAAGAGGTTTTAGTGAGAGTAATGTGTTTCATTCACAACAGTTAACTTGTGCATGTGGCAAAAGTTTCTCAAGGGGCTTGTTTTGTTCTGCAGCGGTAGCTGGCTTCCCCAAAATTATTTTAACCTGTTATTTTTAAAGAATCAAATGCTGAACTTGCATAGGGAAAATAATGCTAGTTTCTAAATAAAAATGCCTGCAGTACCAAATACTCAGCATAAATGTGTTGGCTGTCAGCATACGTACTTGGCCATATTTTTTGGAAACAATGCATAGTTGTGGTCTAAACCAAATCAGGACCATGCGATTGGTTCAACAGCAAACATGATGTTTGAGTAACTTATATATACTGATAGTTGAACAAGTGCAGTGTACTTTTGGTTTTGGATTAAAAGGGGACTCAGGAGACTTCATGTTGTTTTCTCTAATGGGTATGTGGAAACAACACATCTTAATTGTGTTCTAGTTCTTCTGTGTAGTACTGAGTAATTTCTTGAGTAGATTCCTTTATTAGACAGATGGAAAGGAAACTGTGCTTAGGGCATTTCTTACAGGACTTGCATGTGATTTCTTTTGTTTGGAAAACATATATGCATATCTATATGTATGTAAAATTGCTCTGAGTGTTGATACTGAATGTTGATATTGAAGTGGTTGCCATATTCTGCGTAATTTAATTATTTTGTGTGTACTTCTAACTTAAATTCCCTTACACTTATTAGATACCATCCTCATTCCTTTGCACATGCTAGACATAAGTGTATACCACAAACCCATAATAAGAATTTTTCACTATGCATTCATGAGATATATTAAACTGTTAAAAATTGGCACATAGGTGATGCATTTGTATGTGGTTTATAATGTTACAGGGCAACTGGGATTATATGACCTTTAGGAGCCCACTAAGAAGTTCTATGAGTTGTCCTATTGGCTACCTGAATTGTGTGGAAACAGGTGGCCAAGGGAGGGAGTAGTCATGGACTTCTTTTCCCCTAGGGTCTGCTAGCGATGGGAAGCTGGACTTCAAGTTTAACTTGGGCAACTCTGCAGGTACTGCCAATGCCTGAGAACCAGTTTTGGAGTTTGGTCACATTGTGTATACATGGGGGCGGGGGGTGTCTTTTCTTCTATTCTATAGCATTTGATTTTTGTGCCTTTTACCAAAGTGCAAGCTCTTTTTGCAATGCTGAGGAAGTCCCTTGTTAAAGGAGAGGGAAAGAGAGCAAGAGCAAACACACTTGCCATCAGAAGCATGGTCTGCTTCCACACCTAGACATGGAAAGTTAGGGTTATCTTCATTTGTATGGCACTCCATGAAGACATCAACAGTTTAATTGAAACGTAGCAGAAGGAATTTTTAGTGCATGTCCCGGGGGCTCCAAAGTTGTACAGTACTGTCTCAGACAGCTAAGACCTGAGCAGAAATCTGGCAATAAAAATCTTGACAGTCATTTACAACATTCAGATAGGAGATCATGAAGTTTTGTTATATTCTGAGCAGAAATGTGCTGAACACCAACAGTGACCTTTCTGTAGGGGATTTTGTGTAACTCAGCAAGGAGATGTAGTCTTATCTATTTATGACCTGTGGAACAGCTAACTGTGTACTTTGTGGCTGCCTGTGGCTGCAGGAATACTCTGTGAAACTTGACAATATCAATTTGTGAGATCACTTGGGAAGTTGAGGGATTATTTTTTTTCTGTACAACTACAAGATACAGATGGAGGACTGTGAATTCTGTCTCTTACCTGTGTTTGGCCTTGATACTTCAAGTTTCATGCCTTCTAGTATCAAAATGATACAGGAAACAAGTGGAAAAATATATGTAGTTTTGAAGATTTTAAACAAGTATTATTTTTGTCCGTGGTTATGGTTAAGTATTGCTCAATAAACCAAATGGATGTGTGAAAACCATTGTTGAGTAGGAGTAAAATCTATTTTGTCATTCAATTTCATTTCCTTCCTTCTAGAACCAGGCTTTGTTATGGCAAAACAAATAGCAGTAGTTTCTGCCTTGTTGCTCAGTAGCCGTAATTATTCTTTTTTGAAGATTGACCTTGTCTTAACTGACCAAGAACAGATTTTATTTTTTAATGCCTATATTTTCAGCCAGAGTTCGGAAATATGTAGGAAACTGCAGTAGGGCTTTCCAGGACCGTATCTGCATACATGTACCATTGCTGTAAGAAGAGGGTAGGTGTGATAGCCCCTCACTATCCACGTTTCTTGGAACTGACATGAGTGTGGAACAGCACGCGCCATTGCAGATTTTTGGAAGTGGGTATTTGTAATAAATGCACACAGCTTTCAAGTTTAAACCATGAACATTTCTGTGTGACTGCATTTGGTGGAAGGGCTGGGCTGTTTTCAATTCCTGGTTTGCAAATTCACTTGAGAAGTGGGTGAGTCTGTTGCTGTGGGCCCACTCTTTTGCTCTAAGCAGGATGGCTAGTTTTAAATGTGTGCCAGGAAGGATGTCCTACCAGCCCCTGCTCCCAGCCAGGTCTGGTGTTGGACAGGAGCAGACTGTGTGTCAGGATATGTGACAGGGCATGACCAAGGTAGGGCATCTTTTGTTTTCCTTTGCTGCTGCCAGTGAGCTGCCATGGCTCACAGTGGGGTGGCAGGAACCATGTGAGCACGAATATGACACATCATGTGAACTGCTCGGCGCCTACAGGCCCAGTTCAGCAGAACCTTGGGGTGGTGGTGTCGTGCTTTTAGGAGTGCCTAGCAATCCCAGCAGGATCTTTCTATGGAGTGTTTAATGGAGCATTTGCCAAATAAGCCCCTATGTAAATATATGCTCAGTGAGTATCCACAGAATAGGCCAGCTACTGTTGAGATTCGCTCCTGCTCAGGATGCCCCCACCTTCCGCATGGGAAAACCCAGGGCTGGCCGGGCCTCCACTGTGCTCCTCATTCTTCAGCTGCGTGATCCTCTCTACTGATGGAAGGAATGGACATGACAAAAGGGGGTTCACACACTTTCATCTTATATTTTCCACAAATTATACCTTAGAAAAGCCCTGATGGGGACCATTTCCCCTGGTTGCCTTACTGTCAGTGCAGTCACTTAACCCAACGTGTTACCAGTGTGAATCCACATCCCCTTTGCTGTAATCCTAACATACCACCCAGGTGTTTGGATGTTTCCCATGCCAGCTGTCTTTTTGCTAGGATATACATCTAAAAGGCACTTTATTTCTTCATTTTCTGCCCATCTCGCCTGTTTCTTAGTTGCATTAACATGATTTGATTCATGCTGTTAGTGACACACTAATGGACGCTTGAGGTGAACATAAGCTTTATTTCCTCCAGTTGGTGGTGTGTTGTCCCTGGTTTCAAGGAGCAAACTGTTGTTGCGTAGTTTTGAATGTTTGTCTTATACAGCTGTCAGGACTCTCTCAAATACATATTTTGTGACTAACGTGTTTTCATCTTGTGGCAACTTTTGTAATTTATTTTTTTACAAATCTAAAAAATCTGCCCTATAAAGCTTGAATAACAGAAAGCTAAAATTACAGCAGATGTCATGATATTTTTACCAAGTCAGCTTTGTTAGGGCAATGTTTAGGCTACTAGAAAGGGCATAGATGTTTCCTTGTAGGTAAAAGGAATCCTCTATAATTTGAATATGCTTATTCAGAAGGTTCCTTGTGGCAGTGCTATTCAGTTTTGTAAAATAATTACTAAAATTGGGCAATGTTGCTTTTTTGTGGAATGGAATATCCATCAGACAGTAACAACCCATGAGTCATGACTGGGTTTTAGACTAGGTTTTTTTCCTTCAGTCCTGCATGCACTTGTCAAAATGGTTAATTTTGAGCATGAGTAGTCTCGTCCAACGTAGTAAGAGCACTCACATGACTGAAGTTAAAGTATACAAGCGCTTGCAGGATTTAACCATAGCTTTTTACCACGTGGTACATTGGATTTATTCTTAAGACTGCTTTCCACTTGTGAATTTCATTGTAGGTGTTGGAAAATGCAATTTTTAGTCCCTGGGGTGAGAGGGGGAAACAAGTAAACCTAAAATTTGGGTGTCTGAAGACTTATTTAACATAGTACTTTCACATGCATTTTTTAATGTGTTTGATAATACTGTAGATATCTGAGGATTCCTGACTGAAACAGAATTGTAAATCCATCCATCAAATACCAGATGAATAATTGTTTTATGTCAGAAAATTTCTTTGCATTTGGAAGGAATGCTTCTGTATCTGTTGTATACATTTTGAAATAATTAATTGTTTGGGATTGCTTTTAAGCACTTAAGAGTGTTGGGTTTTTTAAACACTAGTCAAGGAGTTTGACATGCACATTTCAGGACGGAAGTGACAATACTGTTTCAATGTGTTACAGTTTTCTCATTGTGTTACTTTTATTTTACATTACATATTTAAACTCCTGAAGATCAAATGATGAGATTGAGAACTTGACACTTCTTAGATGTTTCAGCATCAAGTATCTATCATATTGAGTGTAAAGATTTTATGCTCAACTTGCTGAAGTAACTGCAGGTAACTCCTTCCAACTTGAAAGATTATAAAAGTTTTTAAAAAATTTTCAGAATCCAACCCTTAACTCCATAAATATGACCACTTCAAAGAAGGGTAGGAATGCAAGTGTGTTGCAGCTTTAGTTACTGAATAACAGAAGAAATTTACATCTTATCTGTTGCACAAGAAACCCATGGTATTTTATGGTTGTTGCTACTGAATCTACATAATACTGGATCACCTGGCAAAACAAAGTCTGGCATAGACACACAGCTACCACACTGCTGAGTTATACAGCCCTTATGCTTTTAGTCCAGCTTCATGCTGAGCACAGAGGAAAGACAGAATGACAAAAGCCAAAGTTTGGGGAAATTTCTGCTGGGTTGGAATTGAAACCAGTCAGTTCTTTGATCTGCCTCACAGAGCAGCCTTGCCAGCAGGTGGGCTGCTGAACCAGGGGTGGCATCTGATGGGGAAGAAAGCACTCTGGGGGATGGCAATGTCTTCAAAATCTGGCCTGACACAGGACATGTCAGAGCAAAATAGCTTTCCCAAATAAAACTTCAATCGTCTCAGGTCATGGCATAGTTCTTTGTGGAGGCTCAGTAATTTGCATCCTGTGGCTATGGTGTTTTAACCAGGAATGAGATGATCTAAGGCTGGGCTGTCTCCTGAAATGCCTTGGGACTGGAGGAATTCTCTTTCCCCACTCCTGTTTTTGGGTCACCTTGGACGTGGTTAGGTAAATCACAGCTGAAATAGGTGTGGGAGAACACCACACCTGTGTAGAAAGACTGGTATTTGGAATGTGGTTTCTGAGGAAGCTCAGTTCCTCTAGGACAGCTGTCGAACGGTAAGCTCGTTGCTCATTGCGGTGAGTGGCTGGGAGGCAAAACATACCTGTTGTTTCTGGCCACAAGCAACAGAAGGGTTTTCATGGCCATATGCCCCAAGGACATGGCAGGTTCCTTCTTGCTGAAGGCAGCGTGTTGGGCTGGCATAAGCAGCTCCGTGCTGCCCTGCCTGCTAATTCCATCCTGGGCAAAGGAGGTGGTGGGGAGCATGTCTGAAAGCTGCCCTGCTTCCTGTTCCTCACTCCTGGTCCTTTGTTTCAGCTATGGTAAAGACAGACTAAAATCCCCTGTGTACTTTGACTCCTGCTGCCGCTGTGAGCATTAGCACTGTCAGAGGCTGTATTTTCCTTCAGTGTTACGGGTGAATAAAGCCTTTTTTTTTTTTTTTTGTATGTACCTTAAAGGTTAATTTCTTTAGCACTTTACATGGCATGATACTTTCAAAGATATTTGAAAGTAAACCCTGCTAGAACCACAATTTGTAGCTGTTTTTCAATGTGTGAAGCATTTTAGGTGTTTTCTAATGATAAGTATTCATTAAAAAGGGGGGGTTATTATCCTTCAGAGGAATTCTGATAGTGGCAAAAACTGAGGTAAGAGGATGACATCAGCAGTTTAATGTTATCTAGCCATCTAAAGGTATCAGAATGTGCACAAAATAAGGATGAGGGGAAAGTATTTATGTAGCTTATATAATGTACCATAAATCCCCAGAGCAGCACTTTTATCTCAGACGTCCAGATGTGCCTATCTAGTTCCCCAAGGTAGAGCAAGGAAAAACCGTTTCAGAATATGAAAGCTTTATCATGGTAGTCTATTGTGAATTTAGCAGACAGGAAGATTGATGTTATACCTCATACAACTTAATACCTCTTTGTTGACAGTGCATATCTTATTTAGTAATGAAATTGCTGTTCCCTCCTGCTCAAGCCTGTACAGTTGGGCTGAGGTACAAGGAAAACCAGAGCAAACTGTGATGGTGAAATCTTGATTTGTTCAAGTTAATGCCTGAACTTTTTAAGGGCACTAAGGCTTGATAATTTATTTATGTTTATTTGTTTTCATGGACAGAAGCAGAGCATTTTGCAGATCTCTTTAATTTCTTTTTATGTAAAATGCAACTTACTAGGGCATAGTATAGGAAAGGAGCTATTCTGCTGTGCTGTGACAAGTTAATACTCCTTCCAGCATGGCTTCTTTTAAAAGAGGCACTGCTGACTGTAGTGTGACATTGCTGTTTGCTCCATTTTTCAGACACAGGTGTGGCTGGCAAATAGGAGATCAGGCCAGCTGGTTACCCAGTGCATGGGAGGAGAAAGCAAAAAGCAATACTATAGGCTTTTATAGGTCTTACCATGGTTGATAGCAAGGCAAAAGACGATTGTGTAGATCTTTGTGTGAGTTTTGGCGCATAAGAATAGGCATTTCAGGTAGGATATGCTGCTTTGCTAAAATTTTAGGGATTTGTACAGATACCTATATCATAGAATTCTGTCAGTAACTTGTCTGTCAAAATATTGGTTCAGTTTGCCATTCTAAGGATATCTGAATATTAATAGGTTGCTTTTATTACTTCCTTTCTATCCCTTAGAGCCTCTCTGTCCCCCTAGAAATACATAAGTTAAGCACATGTTTATATTTTTATTTTATTGTTTTCAAGTTCTAGGCCATTTCTTTTTTAGGGATACTTTTTAGAAATCATTTCCTTTTATGATAAGATACTAGAAGCTGAAAATGCAAAAACAGGAACTCCTTCTGTTTTGCATGGAAAAAAATGCTGCAGTTCCATTTGCTGCTTCCAGAAAAATAGGTTGACTTTGTTGTTACAATTTGTTGGCACTTTTCTTGAAAAGATAAGTAGGAAGAGAGTACAAGGTATTGAGATACTTGGTGCATGGAGATCATAAACAGCAAAGCCACAAACACAGTTTTGTTGGTTTAGCTCATTGCCTTGAGTTTTAGTGAGTTATAAGCATTCAGAAAAAAATATGGTGATATCAGAAAACTTGTTCATTTCAGGTGTCTCAGTTGGAGTGAATCATTTTAAAGGTGCATAAAATCCAAAAACTGCTGAGTAATCTCCCCTTAAAAACAAAGAGAAGGAGCAATAAATGTATCTCAAATTCCACCTTCAAAAATGGAGACACCCAGAATATCTCCTGACTTGTGAAGATCACAGCTGTAGCAATTAAATGTCTGAGGACTCCTTTTAGATGTGCAAATAAGACTGCCTGGCCACAACGTGGTTTTTTTTTTATTATTCTGTATAGTTTCACATCCGAATTTTCCCTGTGACTGTATCCTTTGCTGGTAGCGCTCTCTTGTGGCTGTTATTTTCATTAAATTGCTTAAGGGATTTAAAAAATATGTGTATCATTTAAAGATTTCTACCTTATGACACACCCAGTCTCTTTTGCATAAGCATTCCTAAATTAAATGTGGTAACACATATTTTAATAATGCAGTAAGGTCAGTTTAGGCAAAAGCATCCCAAGTGTGCTTCTCAGAAGATCTCCGAGGGGCAGGCATATTGAGTGTTCAGGTTTTTAACTGCTTTTTTGGGTGTATTGTTGTCTAAAAGCCATATGCTTGTGGACGGACGGGTGGGAGGCTTGGAGGGGAATGAAGTCTGCTTTGGCAGCCAGAGTCAGGTGCAGGAGAGACAGGAATGGGCATCTTCATTAACAGGCTTGATGACAGATGCTGCTCCTCCTGTGGCACCACTCTCAGTGGTGAGCAAGTTACTTCCCACAACTTTGGTTATTAAAATCAATGAAAAAAAGGATCTGGGAAATCTTTCTGTGTGAAACCGACATGTGCCCGGTGAGAGCTTGAAAGCTTTTCACCCTGAATTGATGTTTTCTCATTTTAGGGATGGGAGAGGTGAAGGGGTTAATTCTTGACCTATTCTGTTTTTTGATCTTTTACAAAGATCTTAGGTGATATTTTATTTTTCAGTAAGGAGGTAAAGCCTAGAAGCTCAGATTATAATGTGCAGAGATCTCCTTTGAAGTAGGAACATAAAAGTTTCCTCTTTTAAGAGCAGTTGTTAATGAACAGTGGTTTGGTATTACATAGGCTCAATACCATTGGGGTTATGTATCCAGTGCCATAGCTTTATAAGCATGTCTGCATTAATGCCAAGTGACATTGGATGTAGGCTCCTTTTCCTTCTATACTGTAATCCAACAGCAACTAGGGTAATGATTCCAGGTTGTTTACTTAGTTGTACTGTCTTGGATAGAGGTGCATTTACACCTGAGATAAGGCCTTGAGTCAGGGGGGTTTTCGTCCTCAAGGCACTTGACTGAAAATCTCTATTCTTCTGTAGGCTGAAATCTTGTGTGTGGAATTTGTCTGATCACCCACCTTCACTCATCTTTGGATCCTATATGTAACATAGGCACTGTAGTAATCCTAGCTCCTTCAGGGATATTTTTGAAATTTCAACTGGTCTTTTAGAAAAGCTTTCATAGCAATTATGTAACTGTTTATAGCTGTTTTCTAGCAAAGGTAGTGCTGTGCCCAGCAGTCCCTGTTGAAAGTAAGATGAGCTTGCGTCATTTCCTGTTCTGGCTGTAGTCTAGCAGCACAGCTCATCAGTATCTGATTGCAGATTAACAATGAAAAAAGCTTTTTGAAGGCTAATTAAAAATCCTATCAGTCAACTATATTTTGAGGTTCAGGTCTTCCTGTTCTTTAAAATTAAGGAGATATTTAGTTTTCCTCTTCTTTTACCACTGTATCAATGTAATTCTAGTAGATTTTTAGACCATAGATTCAATAATATTCACTATATGCAATTTATTCTTCTGTTACATAGGGTGAAGATGGACTTGCTGCTGGAACTCAGGGGAAAAATTACTTTTTCCCCATTTCAATTTTACTTCTCTGTTTTGCCAAATAAGTCACCAATTATAGAATAATATTTGTCAGCTTGACTTTGAATCCTCATTCACACAGTAATAACTCTGTGGTTTTTAGACGCTTTCAGAAACAATGTTAAAAAAGTGAGCCATCAAATCAAGTCTGCCTTTCTCTGGACAGAGAGTCCAGTTTATCACATGTGCATATATGTTAATAAGCAAGGAATCATGCTAGCTTCCAGACTACTTCCAAAAAACCCTCATTGCGTTGTTACTTTATCCTTTACATCCTCAGGTATGATGGTGGTCAGCAATCATGGCAAGCTTACATGTGCCAATCTGGCCAGTGTGACTATGGAATAAAGCTTATTTTTTCAGGGGAGTTTTAAAATAAATTGTCCTTTGAAAGAATTCCCCAGATTCTAACATCAGTCTCTGTGGAGGATGGAAGGTTGTTCTTGTTGCTTTTTTCTATAGGTGATGATTACCAATGCCTTTCTGAGAACTGAGGTTGTTTATTTCTAGGGATATCATAGGCTGCCTCTCTTGCAGGGGAAGTGCTGCTGCTCCCTGAGAAGACAGAATGGTTAGTTTTCCTGTATAGGAAAAACATCTCCAATACCAGTGATGGCCCATCAGCCGTTAAAGAGGCCCAGGTTGTTCTAGAGATTTTCTTTTAGCTGTGTCATCTCATAGGTGACATTAGTTTCTTTACAATGTGGTGCCCCAGGCCCATCTATTCACCCACGTATTTGCTTAGAAGATTGGAAAAGGAAAGGATGGAACAGATCTAAACAAACAAACACACACACAAAACCCCAAATAAAAGCAAACAATCACAACAATAAAACCCAAAACAAACACGAAACAACATGAAAAAAACAACAACGAAAAAAATCAGCTTCAGTGGCACGATTTCAATGCATTTCCCATGTACCATGTCAAATGCCACTTCAAATGAAAAATAAAAAATCTTCCTCCTCCTCCTTCAGGGACTGTCCTCTGGTTTCATTCAGTTTTGGGGCTTTGCTCAGCTTTTCCGCACCCAGCTCCGCAGGCAGTGTTCACTGGAGCGGGTCGGCGGAGTCGCTGGTATGACTAATCTAAACTGCTACGGCCTCGTAGTGGGCAGCAGTAACAAGGCTCCTTTGTGCGTCTAATTATATCCCCTAAGCTGGCGGCTGCAGATTAGCGCAGGAGGACAGTCGGTCGCAGAGGGCTGGCGAGTCCCATGTTCTGTTCTGCTGGCATCATCTGCTTTTGCTGGGAGCAGAGCCCAGGACGGTGCCACCCACACCCCACGCATGCCGAAGCCCTATCGCCTCTCTCTTGGACCTGGCCCGCTCCGTGACGTGGGACTTGCCGGCCAGCTGGGAGCCATGCCAGGTCTCTGAGGAAGGGGTCGGGGAGGAGGCACTGCCCAGCACAGTGCCTGGGTAGGTACCTCGGGCTGTGCCAGGGTGGGGAGGCTCCTACCAGGCTGGCCGGGGCGTAGGACGCTGGCACCTCCTGAGCTCTGGCAGCAACTCACCCCTTCGTTTCATTATCAGAATAAGCAAGTGTTGAGGGTGCCTTTCTCTTGGCTTTTTTGTGTCTTTTTTAACTTCTTGGAGGAGGGGAGTAAAGAAAAAGCTATGCATTTTTATCTCAAATGCATCTGATTAAAATTTCATTATAAGATTGTTGAAGTGGAGTCGGCAGGTGTGAACGAGGGGAGGCAACTGAAAAGTCACTTTTTTATTGTTTGCTTTCTAATTTACCTCCCATTTCTCAGGCAGACCTGGCTTTGTGTTGCTAAGCAAAACCCCTCATCTCCCAGCCAGGCTGTGTCCTGGGGTGTTTTGCTACTTTGTAAAAGGTTTGCAACTAGTTTTCTCAGGCCGGTCTCTTCGTCCCAAAGTGTATCCTCAGAACAGATGGAGTAGCAGAGTCACTGTTAGTGAAACTTGGTGTCAAGGCGTAAGAGTCTTGAGCTTTTATTGGTGTGAAAAGAAAATTCAGTGGAAAAAGTTTCCCAGGCTGTGAGTTGTTTGCTGACATGCGCAGAGCTTACAAAAGGGTGAAAGGGAATTTTTACGGAATAGTGATAGAGGAAATGAGTATGCTGATAAATGTGTGAGACCAAAATTGTTTGTTCCTCCCAGTAAATCTAAAGAAGGGATCGTGGGATTTCTCCTTGGGAAGGAGAGAAATATGAAGTATTGGGCAAAACTGGGGGGGGGGGGGGGCGCAGGGGGAGAGGGTGTAATCTTTTAAATACACTTGTCCTACACAGTTTGGAGTAGGGAGAGGGGGTGTTAAATGATAAATTTGGCAGAGTAGGATTTTTTTCCGTCATTGCCAGGCAGTTGCTGCTTCCTGCTTTTCAAGAACATATGTTGTGAAGGTGGGGTGCTGGAGCAGCGTGGGCTCAGGATGTGTTTCTATCTTCTTAGTGGTGACCAGACTGGCCAGCCAGCTCCATTAGAGAAATCCTTAATCTAAGTGAGGTTAGTGGAGCTTCTCACACTGGAGGGCTGCTCAGATAGAATCTGCCCATTGTGTTTGTGGGGAAAGATCTCAGAAGAGTAAGGATCAATTTCTGCAGTTTCCTACTGGTTTATAATAAAGCATAATAATACATAGCAGAGCGGGAGCCCCCGGTGGTCTAGTGGTTAAGAGGCAGCGCTGTTACCGTTGAGACCCAGGTTCGAGTCCTGGTCAGGGACCTCCCCGGGCAGATGGTGCTCGTTAGCCCTTAAGGCAATCCATCTA
>JAWWES010000001.1:96030435-96123905 GCA_035583135.1 Lophotriccus pileatus
CGCAGGCTCGAAGGCCTTATCTGCATATGCGGGTAAGGACCTTCCCCGGCTCTTCGTTCGCGAAGACAGGCCATTATATTACATAGCAGAGCACTGGCACAGAAAACTGATCACACATTTCTGCTGACTTCACTGAACTTTGAGTAAAGATATAAAATATTAGACTTCAGTTAATTACTTGGAGTTCATAAGAGGTATTCAGTATGTCTCTTTCAGTGACTTTTTTAATAGAGGAAGACAACTTTTCTATTCTTTGAGGGTGTTTAAACTTCCCTGTGGGGAACTCTGTACCACTCTAGAGGGAGTGTTGCAACCCAATTTTGTTTTCCATCTGAAGACAACTAAATGTAGTACATATAATGCAAACAGCTGAGTACTCACTGTTAGAGCTATATTCAGTGCTCCATGTTTAATAATAGTGATGTAGCCACAATTTGCATGTGAATGTAGTAGTATTTGGCTTATGCAGGAAGAATGCATGAATTAATTCAGTTATTAAACTACTTCATCATTTCAGAGGGATGCTGATAGTTCCTGCAGCTTTTTAACATGAAAGCTTTAGCAGTGGCAGTAATTATTTATGAATATTAGCTAAAGCATTTTTTCCTGTATTTTGTTGTCCTTTGTAACTGATCTGGGCTTGGAAAATTATTTAAGTAAGTTTCTGATTTGATTTCTTTGTATCCAAGCACGTGTTTCAACCTGGGTTTTTTTTAGTTTTATTTTTGCCAAATTGACTATCTTGTAAAACTTATTCTTGGAGATAATTAGAGATTAAAGATTGAGATCTGAAGGGATAGTGTGAGCTAAGACTGGAAGAGGCATGATCTATTGAAGATTTGTGGTGTTGCTGCTGTGAAGTAATTCTGTTTTCAATCTTGTTTGGAAAATAGCTTTTATTTTGCTGTAAAGGGACTGAACCCAGCTTTCAAGTCCAGTGCTGTTAAATTGGGTGCATATCTTGGCACATTCAATTTTTCTGTAAAATAAGCCAAAAAACTTGTAAAAACTTTATTCCTAAACAAAATCAGCACTGCTCTGGGAATACCAGAAATCAGAGTTGTCTGGACGTTTTTAAACTTTCAGCTCTAAGTGGTTTTAAGTGTTTTAGGGCTGCCATATATCTGCTCATAATAAGGGTTTGTACTTGTTCCCAGGGAATGCAAATCAAGGAAAACAACACCATTGCAGTTAATGGGTTAAGTAGGTTGGGTTTTTTTGGTCATCATAAATTTACTGAAGACATGGGTGTGTTTAAATGATGGCCGCTCTGGAGTGAGTTCTTCATGTGGACCAGCAGCTCGGACTGGCAGCTCTGTGAGCCTCTGGGATGGCACAGAGGACAGCCACTTGGTCTGCATCCACCACTGGTTTCTCTGAGGCCGAGGGTAAGGTGGCTGTCAGTGTGAATCTTTTGCAGAGGTATCTCTGGTTTGCTGTCCTTGTGTTTACTGCGTTTCCTTTTTGTGAACTCTCAGTCATAGTTTGTGTCTGCAGTTCTGGAAGGGTCTCACATTTTTGAGAGGTGTGGAGAAATTAAGCCTCCCATTTTCAGGATTCTGACATACCCCTCTGCTTCTGTGTGTGATGGAGGTTTGGGCAGGGGTGGAGATGGGGACAAGTCTCTGATCCTGTAGGTACAGTACTGTGTGCAAAGGGTAAAGGGACACATCTTCTCCAGGCACAAGTTGTCCCTTTGCAGTGA
Organism: Lophotriccus pileatus; assembly: GCA_035583135.1. Classification (NCBI taxonomy): domain Eukaryota; kingdom Metazoa; phylum Chordata; class Aves; order Passeriformes; family Tyrannidae; genus Lophotriccus; species Lophotriccus pileatus. The sequence continues at coordinate 96,032,141 of JAWWES010000001.1, forward strand.
GAACAGTATCATTGTTTCTGGATCCCCAGTACTCACCTTTAAAACAGACGATGCAGGGGAAGAAAGGTTATTTTTACCCAGTCTTACTTCTGTGACATTGGCTGGATCTTAGTCTTGTTGAATCACTGTGTAGCACTGTCTTGTAGCAAGGAGAATTGAAGTTGTGATCCAGCTCTGTTTCTCACAGAAGATGAAGCAGGACATAGAACCAGCCTTGGGAGATGAGCCAGCTTCTTTCTTTGGCCTCACTCAGACCCCATCTCCCTTCTAAGAATGGAGAGCAGTGTTCTTGCTTTTCTCAAGGTCAGGCTCCTACCCACAGGCTGGTAGGAGCTCTCAGTGACAGCATTATACCTGCCCATACTGCCTCTACCTCATTTAAGAATCACCAAAATGTTGGAGAGATTGGGTCTGAATTAATACAGGCATAGGAGGAGAGGAGCTCGTGCTCTAAGTTGTTCCAGGAAAATATCTGCCCTTTGCCAATGGAGAAATTGTAGGTGGATACATAATTATTTCTAATTGTACTGCTGCTTGTTGTAATGCTGTTATGGCTGCAGTCATCAGTTGGAGGTTAAGAAGGGGATATAACTTGGAACTGAACAATTAACTTCACCTGAAACTTGAGCTGCCCCTGGGAGGTAAGGAGGTAGAGGTTACCATAGATGACTGTGCAACTGTAACCACCTTACGCCTTGGGCTTCCAACAAGTAAAGGCAGCTGAGATTTCCTGCCCAGATTATGAGCTCTGTAATGTGCCAAACTCTAATGTCTCTTTTAATCTGAAAATAGCTGTTATGACAATAAAAATCCTTTTTAAAAACAGTGCCATACATCACAGAGTGATTTAGAGTTTCATAGCTATCTCCAATCCAGTGGAAGCAGTATACATTTTTACATGTGCTTGTATACACAATCCAGAAGGGGATCCTTGGAAGAGGAGGTTTTCTTTTTTTTTTTTCCTTTTTTCCTTTTTTTTTTTTTTTTTAAACAGAGTAGTTTTTCCTCTCAAATCTGTTGTCCTTCTGAGACCAAAATGCCTCGACAGAAAGTTTCTAAATAAAAAGCTAATTCAGTTCTTTATTAATGCAGAAATGTAATTTTTTTACTGTATTGCACTCATCTTTTTTCTCGATTATAGCTAAGCTGAAATACAAACAAGGGTCCTGGATGCTGTGGGACGTGACCAGTATTTATTTGGAAGATGGCTTGAGAATTTCAAATGTTGAGAGAACAGGCTGAAAATCAGTATTTGAGTATTTAACAAATGCAAGCTCTTAAATAGATGAGCAAAAAGACTTCATGTGGGCCTGTTGAGTTGGTTCTGCTTCTTACTCTGGTATTTTTTTCTGACTAAAAAGGACTATATTTTTCATAATGGAAACTTGCAGTATTGCTCTAAATGTTTATTTTATTATATTCCTGCATCTTGCATCTGATTTAGCCATTCCTTTTTGTGAACCTTTTTGCCACATAATTTATCAGCACGGTTGTACTATCCTCTGTGTTTCTATGCCGCCACTACAAGCATGGTCTCAATAGAGGTTCAGAAAAGGCGTTTGGGTAGGGAAGTCTGAGTTGGATCACAAGTTTGTCGTTCTGTATGAATTCCCTTACTGGTCCTGTTAGTATTTTCAGTATTCCTTCTCTTAGGTCTTGTGAACCCAAGTAATTTCTGCTGCTGTATTAGGGGAGAGTTGTGATGTGACACTTGAAAAGGTTTCAGAAAGTGGGAAAGTTGGGATTCAGCTGTTCCCCTGACACAGAACTAGTTGGAGAGTTGAGTTAGAGTTCTGATGCATAAATTCAAGAAACAGGAAACTGGTCCCTGGTTGGTCTTGCAACATCGGGACATCCATATCTCCTTTTTAGTGTGGTGGTAATCTCAATATTGCAGCTTCAGAGTGGACAATGGGAGGATAATAATCATTCCATGAAAAAAACCAGAAGCTGTGTCCAGTTTGCACTGCTTTTAGATTGGGAATAAGATGTTTTATTATTAGGGTTTGGTTGTACTGCACAGTGTTAACACAGTTTCCGTGTTTCAGAACTTGGATGAGTAATTTCCATCTTAAGGAAAGACAGGTACTGGGTTTAACTGTTATACTTGGAAATCTATGGATATGATATTGTGAACTCAGATGCTGAGAACAAGATTTTTACAGAGCTCAAGATACTGCTTTTAGGATCTCCACGCTGGACAAAGCTCAGTTGTTAGTATAGAATACATCAGGAATAAATTGTTGGGTAGGCTGGAGCAGATGGAGCTGAGAGAATTGGGAATTTCTTTTTGAGATGAGTATTTTGTTTGGTGATCTTGTCTATATACTTCTGAAATGTCGTGTAGATTGTAATGGAACAAGAGGCAGATCTTTGCCTTCCTCTGTTTTCTTCATTCATGTTAAAGATCAGTTAACGCACACACGTGCACTCATTGTGGGGTTATATTTTTTTAGGCATGATTCTTCTTAGTTCATAGATAATGTAGGTTTGCAGGTAGATTTTGTAGGTTTTAGAAGGTTCAGCTCCAAAGCCTAATTTGAATTCAAGATTGTCCCTAAAGTAAATAGATTTTAACGGAAGTTTATCTAAACCTTTAAATAATCTTTACCAGCTGTTGATAGAGCTATTGAATTTAGTATAATTAACCACCCAAGACACATATTCAGTGTTGTCCTAGAGGTTTTATCTTGATTATTAAGTGACTGCACACTATCTTCTATCGTTGCAGCTTTCCTTTTAACACTGCAGTTGTGCCTCAAAAAAGCTTGTCTAGCTGCCAGTGTAAAGACACAGGTGGCAAAAGACAGTATAGGAACCAGCTCATAAAGGGAATGAGAGCTTGCCAAGTTCTTGGAGAGGGGAAGGTGGGAATAGCCAACCCCAAACAAATATGGAAAGGGGACCAAAGGGAGGAAAGGATGCAAAGGTGGGGGCAGTGGTGATGCTCCACTGGGAATCGCGCTGGTGACTGTACAGGGAGATGGTTGAGCTAAGTGAAAAACTGCCAGTGGAGAATCTGAAAACTTGTTGCAAGAAACTTCTGTAACTGCTAATTAAGACACAATATTCTTCAGCTATAATGTACTTTTAATACATTTAATACACTTAAACCCGAAAGGATAATAGTTTACTGTTTGATAAGTTAGAAGGATTCACAAAGTTGATAAGGGACCCAATTTTTTTTTTTCCTGGTTCTCAAAATGATTTCAAATCAAAGTTGTCAAAATCAAAATCTTTGAAGAGTTGAGCATGCTGGAGTGGTCATAGATTTGTCTTAGGACAACAGGGCCAGTAATAACTTTTTTTCCTTTGCCTGCAAAGTTTATTCTTTAATTTCCATATGTGGGGTTTTGTGTTGCTTGAGACTACTGACTGTTCTGTCTCTCAGCTTTTCAAGTTCTGCAGTTTGTGTGTCTGTGCATGTTATAGGCACAGTATTGAATGTCTCGGGTTTTTGCCTGTGGCTGATCCAGCTATCTCTGGACAAGGGGATGTAGGCAGTGGAGCTCAGCTGTCTGAGGTCAGAGAAGAGTTTATTCATATACCAGGCTAATTAGTTTTCATCATTGGTTCATCCTGTTCCAATGAGGTATGTCACAGGGGATTTTTTCCAAAAGAACATTCACTGAAGTGCAAGGAGATGTGGTTATGACAAAGAGATGGGCTGATGTTAGTGGGCAGAAGTAGAGTTTTCCAACAAAAACTCTGATATGACTCAATTATTGCCGGTAGTAATTTGAATTAGTACATGTCAGCCCTTCTGTGCTTGCTTTGGAAAACAATGCACAGTTGGCAAACTAACAGTAATGTTGCTGTTGATTTCTGCTATTAAATGCTTCACCTTTAAATTCACTTTTCTAGGCTTTTAGCTGGCATACTGTTTTTTTAAAAATCTCATATAAGCCACATTTGATCAGTTACAATGTGAAAGCAGTTCCATTTAATCTTCAGCAGATACCAAATATAAAATCCTTGAACAAAATTTCATCTGAAAGAAAGTTCTGTTCAGAAATTGTTTTGTATTCACAGAGTGATCCTGAAAGAAAGAAGGAGATTGTGTGTTGGTTTTATAAAGCTCACTGTAGATCTGCAAAGATAAGAGCTATTTTCTTAAAGTACTCATTATGTTATGTGCCAGTAGTTTTTTGGGTTTATTGTTCACCACGTACAGGCATTTTACACATCTTAAGTTTAAGTTGTAAAATATAAAGTGGGGATATGATATCTCTACATAGTTAACTCAAAATTTCAAGTCCTGATGTTTCTGCCTCAGCCAGGAAGGCCCTGGTTTTTGGCTTTTGAGAGGGGTTTAGACAGTCACTTTATGCCTTCTTTGAATGCACGTTTAAGGCTCTCCTGGATAGACGGTCTGAATGCTGACAGTGTACTTTAAAAAAAGCATTTAAATTACTGCTGTCTAGCCACAGGACAGTAGGAACTTGGGACATCTAAGGCTGAATCTGAGTGAAAGGCAATAGAACAACCTTACAGAGAGGGAACCGAGCGGCTCAGGCTGTGATGCTCTAGAAAGCAGCAGGGAGGTGAACTGTAAAGTGGATTATGGGTCAGGTTTTAGCAGTGGTTTGGTATATTGGAAGACTAAAAAAGCAGTAGCTGGAGTGCAAAACCTGGACAGAGAAATTGTGGGAGTATTTTGGATTTAGAAAAGCCTAAAAGGTCACTTTGCATATACGTATATATCTATGCATATATCTATAGAGGGATATTTGAATGTGTCTGTGTGTGTGTATATATATATAACTTCTTTGAATCATCTCTATTGGATATGAGTGACAGACAGTGAAGGTTTACTTCAAAATATATTGCGGGAGTTTTTTTAATTTGGGTGAATCCTTTAATATGCAATTGTTGCATGAAAATTTTCAGGGGGACTTTCTGGGTTTTTGTTCTTTCTCATATTCTTTTACACGTATATACCACCCTCCTTCCTTTATTTTTAAATAAACAAAGAAGTAGTGAAGCAGGAGATGAACTGTGCTGAGAAAAAGTATTCAACCTCAAGTTTTGGGTGCTTTGTCGTCTCTTGGTATGCTGTTACATCCAGAGATATAGACATACCTCTGTGTTGGGAGGCAGGACAACACTGAAAATGGCAAGGGGAAAGGAGCAGGGAATTGTATTGCTCTTAACCTAAAGCTTTTTTATGGAATTGATAACAACTCTTTTAGCCTAAATTAAGATAATTCTTATATGTATTTAATTATTGAGAATGACACAAGAAACTGTTCACATTCCTCATGTAGTTTTGCTGCTGGACCTTAGTCTTTTGCCAGATTTTAGATGCTTCATTCCTGTGTTACCCTGGCAGGTAGATCTGCCAGTGGTGACTAACATGGCATGAAATAATTTGAATTTTATGAATGTAGTTGTCTGAGATAGAGAACACCTAATGTCTTTGTCTGTGTAGGATGATGACTCTTTTGGTACTCTATAGAATGACTCTATAGAGAGGAATGTTGTTTGTCTGTCTAAAGAGAGGATAAGAAGCAAGAAGGAAAACATTTTGACCAAATGACAACTTTTTCTTCTTTTTAGAGAAATCATGAGCTCCCAGGTTAGGCAGTTGGGTGAGGTCTTCACAATCTGCAGTGAAAAATACATAGAACAATTTTTGGAAGAAAAAACAGTGACATTGTCAATTTCTTAGTATTTGAGGCCTTTGTGAGTAACTGCAGCTTCATGGTGGGTTTCAGCCTCCTTTTTTTCCTGTTGAGGATTCAGAAGACTAAAAAAATCCAAGTAGTGTTTTTAATAAATTAAGTGATTTAGTAGTTTATTTACAGTAGCCTTTTGCATATACAGTTAGTTGCATTATATGTTGGTCTTCTAGTGTATTTTGTTCCATTGAGCACAAGATTGGTGAACTGCAAGATGAAAAAAAAAAAAAAAAAAAAAAATGTGGATTGGAAGGACTTTTTTTCCCCTCAGCACATACAGATTTATTTTAAAAAATTGTTAATGAAGCGTTGGTATGTCTGGCCTAGTGTTACTGTAAAGGAGCGGAGGTGAGAAAGCAGAGAACTGTGAAGCTGTTTGGGATTTATAAGCAGACAAACAAGGGCACCTGTGCTGTCACTACAAATTCTTGACATTTTCTTTATGTGGACTAAAAATCAATATATGAGTGACTTGCTGAGGACACCCTGAAGTCTGAAACCCTCCTTGCTGACTTGCATGGCTGGCATGGGGCAGCACTGTTTGTAACTGGTCCTATGTTTCTGTAGGACAAACAAGTGCAGAATGGTTTGGTTTATTTGGCTTTGAAACAATCTAAGGGCACCTTGTGAGCTCTACCTCTCAGTATGTGCAGTGCCTGAGAGTGTTTCTTGTTTGAGAATGCCAGTGAATTGTGCATTTGACCTTTAAGCTTGTGCAGGTTTCCATTTTATCTCAGGGCTGCAGCCTTTCTGCGTCTCCTTAGCCTTGCATCCTTGGCATGTCTTGCAGCCAGTTACACTGGGATTGGGACAAATTTCTGGTTATGGACAAGGTTCAGAATGACTGTCAGTAGTTTAGACATCCTGCTGCAACTGTGAAAAAGTGAATTTGGGCTACTTTAAAAACAAAGTGCTAGAGAGAGGCTTTGCTGCTACTGAAAAGTCTTGAGTTGCATCATAGTGAATGAAGGGAGAATAGTTTTATTTTGATAGCTGCTGTTCAGTGTCACTGCACTGACTGGTTCCCAAATTCTGGTGTTTGTGAGGTATTCTTTGAAACACGTGGACTATACTGTGAAACAGCAGTCTGCAGCTTTCTGTAGAAATTAAAATGACTGAAAACTGAATATATTTTTTGAAAAAGAATCTTTAATGTAAATAGTTGTTACAAGAGTTTTAACTCAGATAATTAGGGCTGATAGTGTGTAACAGGAAGAGTAAAAAAGAATAGATGCTTCTGCAGACTCATCTCAGTTGTAGACTCAGCTCATTTCTGACTGAAGCCGCTGAGTGGTTCTTCCTTTTAAATAAGAAAATTGGAATTTCTTGCCTAAACCCAGGTTTTATTATGGTGAGACCATACCTTGAGTACTGTGTTCAGCTCTGGCATTTGTATTACAGGAAGGACATGGATCTGTTGGAGCGAGTCCAGAGAAGGGCCACCAAGTTCATTAGACAGATGGAGCACGTCTCCTATGAGGAAAGGTTAAGAGAATTGGGAATGTTCAGCCTGGAGAAGAGAAGGCTGACCTAATCGCAATCTTCCAGTACCTTAAGGGAGCCTACAAGAAAGACAGACAGACAATTTACAAGGACATGTAGTGACAGGACAGGGGAAATGGCTTCAAACTGAAAGACAGTAGGTTTAGATTAGATGTTAGGAAAAAATTCTTTACTCTTAGGAGGATGAGGCACTGGAACAGCTTGTCCAGAGAAGTTGTGGATGCCCCATCCCTAAAAACGTTCAAGGGCAGGTTGGATAGAGCTCTGAGCAACCTGGTCTAGTGAAAGATGTCCCTGCCCATGGCAGGGGGATTGGAATTAGATGATTTTTAAGGTCCCTTTCACCCCAGACCATTCTTTGATTGATTCCATTGTTTATTTCCTGGCACAGGTGATACAGATGAACAGTAGGAGGCACTGCATTTGCAAGGAGTGGCATCTAATGCCCACTTCTAGTTACATGTGCTATGGGGAGCCCTGGCTATAAATGAGTACTGCTGATGGGAAGCGGAATTCTGCTGCCACCAGGGAGAAAGAATACTACCGTGTGTCGTTCCGGAGTCACAGGGCAGAGTGCCGCTCTGACGTGCTGAGGAACGCTTGAATAGCACGAGGAGTAACCACAGTAGCGACAACAGTACGCGGCAGTTCGGGAGCACCGAGCGGCGGTGACGGCCGCGCCCGGGGCCTCCCCGCTGAGGGCGCCGCCGGCAGGGGGAGCCGGGGCTGGGGGCTGTGGGGCTGTGGGGCCGCTCCCGCCGCCGGCAGGGGGAGCCGGGGCTGGGGGGCTGTGGGGCCGCTCCCGCCGCCCGCCCGCGGGATTCGGGATGGGACACTCCCGGAGAGCAGCGCTGGAAGGGCTTTGGGACGCGACGCCCCCGGAGGGCAGCGCCTGAAGAGTGGGGGGGCTTTTGGGCGAAGGTGAAACGGGTTTCCTCCTGCCCCGCCTCTCCCTCCCCCGCCGAACTCAGCCATTTTGAAGAATTGTATAGATTGAATGTGAAAAGTGATCGTAGGGATCGGTAAATTTGGGGCAGCGTAAGGACACGAAATAACAGAAGACAGCCTTTAAAAAGGAATGAAAAGCCAGTTTTTTGGTTCAGAACTGCGCCACATACAGCCCCTGTGGTGTTAGGCTGCCGCTGCTTGCAGTGAAAGGTGCAGCCTCAGGCTTGTGTGTGAGCCAGCAGTCAGCCCTTTGCTGATTCAGCAGGGGGCTGGAATGACACGTTAACAGACAAATTACACATTAGGAAGAAATTCTTTACCGTGAGAGTGGTGAGGCACTGAACAGGTTGCGGGGTTGTGGATGCCCCCCCATCCCTGGGAGTGTTCAAAACTAGGGCTTGGATGGGGTTTTGGGAAACCTGACTAGTGGAAGGTGCCCCTGCCCGTGGCAGGGGAAGGTTGGAACTGAGTTATCTTTAAGGTCCCTTCCAACCCAAACCATTCTATGTTTCTATGAAATAAATTCTAACAATTGCTTTCCACCTGGATGCAGGTCCCTGGAAATGCCTGTCACCTTTTTGCTTTGGTTACTCCAAATGCAAAAGCCTGTATGACAGGATTACAACAGAGGTGCTGTTTGGTAGATAAGAATGAAACAAATTCTGTTGTTGAAGGTGGTGCTGGGGAAATAAATGCCTATGTTGCTGTATCTGCTAGCCTTTTATCTTTTTTCCTTTGTAAGGTATCTTCTTCAATACTTATCAACGTTTTCCTTCCAGCAGCTTCTATAAAAGCACTGGTAGAAAGACACTTTCAGGGAAATGCTTTTAATAATGCTTCCATTAATGCTAGAGGTTTTCTGGGTTGTAGGTTCAGATGATCTCATTCTGTCACTCAGAATTAGTACAGAGGTATTACATTAGAATATAAATGCTCAGCTTCCAGCCTCTTTAGTTGCCTGCAAAATATTCCTGGTTTGAATCTTTTAATCTTTTCTTTCTTGTCCTGCTGCACTTCACTTTTTAGAAAAAATTGTTTCTTGAAGTGCAGGACATAGTAAATTGTAGTTAAATGTTGAGAATCTATCAGAAAGCATTTTTGAGTATGCACGGTAAATTAATTTTTAGTCATGTGAACTTCACAACAAAAGCAAGTTGTGTACATGATTCCACCTTCTAGGTATCCCACCAGTATTTCTAGGCTGTTGAGACAATTATGTCAAAAAAACCCCAAACCTCTCAAAAATATCTGTATGTGCACAAATACAAAACATTAAACACAATTTGTAAATTTTTGTCCACTTGACTTGCCTTATGTCACAACTCAGTCCAGTCTGTTCCTCCCCTTGCTTGGCTGTTCAGGAAGATGAAAGTGGTGGTGGATATTGTAGCACAGAAAATGCCATCTGAAAATGATATTCATGTAGCGAGGAACTATCTTATGAAGATCTTGAGAAGTTCCATGAGGTACAGTACAGACTTTACATGTGCATCCCTTCTGTTTCTTCCCAGTGATTGGATTCCTCCTACCATTTGCCGAGCCCAAACTGTCTCAGAAGCCCTCTTCCCAACCCTGTCTTCCTTATGCTCCAAATGCTGCTTATGTTGTGCTAGTTTTCTAGTTTTGTGTTTCCTTGGTAGTGCATCATAGAAAAGTAATTGTCTCATAATAGATAAACCTTTTTAGCTGAATTGATGCCTAAAATATCTGTTGAATTTGCTCAATAGGTATCTGTAGTTTGCTGAGTTGATGTCAGCACATTAGAAATGATCAGTGTGTGTGGGGGAAACCATTCAGTGTTCTGTGCAGTTGAAGAATGAAATGATTTGTTTTCCATACCTGCACACAGGCTCATGGCACACAAGGACCTTCTGGAGCCGGTCATTTCATGGCTGAGCAAAATTCTTTGGCATTTGTTTGCACTAAGAGTATTGGGGCTCCTCTCTGAATAACAAGAGCGGACAACATAGTGATGCTCTGCTTCACTGTTTTCTCTTTTGTCATGCTATGAAGAGTAGGCTTTTGTTTATGGAAATAATTACTTCTTTTTTTTAGTGACAGTGAAATTACAGTTTCCCTGTAGAATTATTGTTCTCCTTTTGTGATCCTGCATGCAAAGCTTGGAAAGGCAATTCATCATTGATTTCTTCAGATCTTCATCAATGTACTGTGAAAAGCCATTTACTCAAATTTGACCTGTTTCGAAGATATTGGGTTTACAATGAGCTTTAGTTTTGGTCTCTAAATCCAGTGGCTGTCTGACAACTCAAATTTATAAAAAGGGGGAATGAGTTAAAAAAAAAAGTAGAACTACCTTTAAAGTTCAAATTGAAAATAGGGAACACTTTCTCAGTGTAGAAATTACTTCTATAACTCATACAAATGACTTGAAGTAATAAATTTTGCGAAAACATAAGTGCATTAAAAAAATCTCAAGAACTAAGGTCCTGTAAGCCTTTATTTAAGACTCTGACTTGGAAGGATGGGATTTGTCAAACGTTATACCTCATCTAAATTTTAAATTACACTTCCTCCAGGATGAGCCAAGGAGAAGAGCAGGATGAATTACCTTCAAAGAAGTTCCTGCTTCGTTCCCAGGTGACTGAGAGGGTCTAGACAAATGACCTGTACTTGGCATCTGCTCGCTAAAACAGAAGTAGCTGGATTCCACCCAGGAGGCTTGTTTAACCTTGGGGGAAAAAAAGAATGCACTTATTTTCATGAGTGCTGAGAGGTGTTATAAAGAGCAAGTCCTTGGAAGGAGGTGCAAGCTGTTGTTACTAATTCCTGAGTAGAAGGAAGGGGTAGAGGAGTATGGAGCAGTTTTGCAGAACAGTTTTTAAGGTGCAAAGCTCTAACAACTTACTGTTTTACTTCTTAGAAGGGATCTCTTCAGTTAAGTGGCCATGTATGCTTGGAGATGATATCCAAGTAAATATTTGTGGAATCCAGAAAAATCCAGAAAACCCCAAACCAAACAAACCCCCCCTGCATATCTGGGGTGCCAAACTTTTCAAGAGCTGAAGCAGAACTTGGCTGGAGTTAAAATGATTAGTTATGTCACTATTACTAACTTGTATGAAACAATGTACATGGCTTTAATCCTTCTTGTCATTAACACTTTTCTTCCCAGCTCCTCCCATATGCACCTACCTACAGTAAAACCTTCCCAAAGCCTTACTGTTGTCAAGTTGTAAACAAGTCCTAAGTCTCAGTATTAGCTTTAACTATTAAAGCTCTGGATATGTGTCAAATATTTAAAATTTATTTATCTCTGTGCTTTGTAAAAAACACCCACTCACCCCATCCACAAAAAAAAAACAAAACCCAAAAAACAAAAAACAAACAAAAAACAAAACCCCAAACAAACTAAAAGCAAACAAACCAAAAAAAAGCCCACAAAACCAAGAAACTACCAAGCACGGATCTTGGAGAGTATTGACATTTCAGTGCATCTCGAGCATTTAGAATAAATGGCGATGTCTTTTCAAACTGGCATGCATGCAGCAAGTTTTGCTGTCCTTTAAAGTCATTATGCCTTTGTCCTATCTGTGAAATGTTTTACTACTGCCCTGGTAGATTTTTTGCTGCATATCACCTTATTGAACTGTTTGCATTGAACTAGTACACTCTACCTCTCTTCTTTTCAGGAAGAATGACCTAGCCTGTAGGCCGCACTCCTGGCACGCAACCAAGTTTACGGAAAGTCAGCCTGAGACAGCCACGTCACACCTTTCCTCGTCTAATGCCTGCGCCGCCTGGCACTCGCGCTATCATGCAAGGTGAGTCTCTGCTTAAAGTTACACACATTAAGCTCTAACAGTGACACAATAATAATGTTGGTCATGTTGTTGAGTGGGGGGTTTTTAAAAACAACAAATGCAGAATTGTTGTGTTGTAGTTCTTTAGCTTTGCCTGTGCTTTTAGTGCTTAAAGGGGGAGTTTGGGAAGTTTGACGTACGGATGAGTGGATTTCAGAAACAGTATGTGATATGTGCATATGACTGAAAGGTAAGAAATTATCTTTCTAGGCAGTCAAAACATTATTCTTTTTGTTCTGCATTTCCTTTCAGTGTCCACTGGTAAAATCCTAAGGCAAAGAAACCCTCAGAATTAACATTCATAAAGTGAAATAGGAAAGGGAGAAGAAATTGAAAAATACTGTTTCAGACAATCAAAAGGGCTTTTTCTAAAGGGAGGGTGTGGAATGTTTTACTGTTGGACTTTAAGATATTATTGGTTTTATTAGTTAAACTGTCTTTCTGTAATCTGATCTTCCCTACACCTGTGGTCTTGCTTGTGAAGAAAGGTAATAAGACCAATGATTTTTAGTCCCTGTTTAAAGCACCTTAATATTTATTAGGTCTCGTTCAACAGTACGGGAGAAAGGCTAGCACCCATGCAGGTTGAGCTGTGCAATTGTAAACCTTTAGGTCATGGCTGTTTGTGCCTGGTTACACATTCTTGTTTGTTTCCTGCTCAGAGATGACATTCTTTAGCATTTCACGAGGGTTTTTTAAGTTGTTGGTTGTTTGTTGGGGGAGGAGGTGGGGAAAGGAGGGTGTTGTGGGTTTTTTGTTTGTTTCTTTCTTTCTTTCTTTCTTTTTGTTATTTTTTTACTTCTCGGTTCCTATTGGGGCATAGTTACACCAAGCATTAAAGAAAGTGAGTTTTGTTTACAATCCCAGTTTGGGAAGTATACTTCTGTTTTCTACACTGACTGCTGTATATTGTCCATCATTACTTCTTAATGTTAATTTATTGTGGTGGTCAAAACAAAAGAGCATTATTTACATTTTTACAGTTGTTTTTACATTGTTTTCTTTGGAAGCTTCTTGCTGTTTTTAAAATCACTTGCTGTCTGCTCTTGAATAAAGTATCAATGTTAATATTAGGCAGAAATGTTTTTAAATGTTTTTTGTAATACTGTATTAGCAGAAGTTTTAGCAAATCCTTGATTATAGTTGCTGCTGGCTTACACTGATTTAAAGTTTGTGTTTAAATATCATGTAGATAGGTTGATTTAGATTTGATTTTAGATTTGAAGACAGTAGAAGTCCTTGTGCATAGAAAGAAAATTCAGAAACTTCTAAGAACTTCTGCTGCGTTCCCCATTGCAATACTATAGCTCAAGAGTATTTCTACTATTAATGAGACTTCTAACAGAGCTCTAAATCAGTGTGTTCTTCCTGCACTTCCTGGTGGTTGTCCTTGGACCTTGTGAAAGTAAAATACTACAAGACACGTGTCTCAAGGTGTGATTTGATAGGAGCTGGGTGTGCCCCAATACTTGGAAAAGGAAAAAAATATTGGTTCAAGGCCAGTTTGAAATGAGGTTTGGTCAGGAGATTGTGTGTGTAAAGAAAGAGAGTGGGGTAGGAATAGAGCAATTGTCTTTCCTCACGTATCAGAAATAGCAATTGCTGGTAGACACTAATATTAATAGAAAGGGCAAATTCTTCCTCATTTTGTCCCAGATGCTGACCAAAGATTCAGTGGCTTTAGCACAGTGTAACAGCAGGGTTCCCAGGTCACTGCTGTCTTGAACCCCTCGTCTGCCTGTGCTGCCCAGTTGAAAGGTGATGTATTTGGCAGATATGTCAGACCCGGTGTCTGTTGTCCAAGACAGTTTCAGTGGCAGAGCTGGTTTCAGACTGCAGCTGCTTGAGGGGCCCAGCATTCCCAGAGTGGCAGCCCAAGGATTTGGTTACTTTGAGGATCAGACTTGCAGAGGGGGGGTTCCTTTGGGATTGCTGATCTGCAGAAAGAGGTGAGCAGCGTTTCAAAGTACAATTCACAAAACAGAGAAGCACCTGAGCTGATCGGGAGCAAGCAATCAGTAGCTGAAAGCATCTGTATACAAGGAGATAATGGAAATAGCCTGAGGAGGGGATATTTCTAGCCCAAGCATCCCATCCCTGGGCTGTTTCTGGAATTTCGTGTCCTTCCTTGAGCTAAGCATCTGAGACTGGTATTCACAGCCTAAAATCTCCTCTGAATGTGCCTGCCTGCATCCTGTCTGTCAGTGTGAAAATTCACTAAATCACTTGTAAAACATGGGGCATTCCTTTAGGGGGAGAGATGCTTTTGCTCTCTTCCAGGCAGGATATACCTGGATGTTTTTCTGTTGGTGGAATGGGGCACAGATGGCCAAAATAGACCCCTGAAGTTTGTCCTTACTATCTAGGTAGGTGTGAGATTAAGGTAGGCAGTTTGATTTGGGTTGGGTTTGAGGGTTTTTTATTGCTGTTTGGTTGGTTTTGGTGGTTTGGATTTTTTAGGCAGCCTGATGAATTTGAACCTTTGAGAAGGTGCATGAAGTTAGAGGAAGACAGACAAACCAGAAGAGCCTGTATATAGGAGAGAGGGTAGTTCTGGAGCATAGCCCTCCACATCCAGCACTATATGTGGGGGGGGTTTATCATGTGACTTGAATTCAAAAACTGTAAGCTATCTTGGGAGCTCTAGGCTAGGTCCAGGTGCCTTCATGCAAGGCCAGAGAGATAAAATTTGTAACACTTTTGGCATCTTCGTTTCCCTCTGTGACTCTTTTGTCTTTTTCACAGAGGTCATACCTTAACAACAGGGACACAGACTTTTTTCCTAGCCCATCCTAGTGCTGAGTGCACTTTTCTGGGAGGTGTGTATATGAACTCTCTTAAGTTGTTGAAAGTTTAAACCCTGCATTTTTTTCCAGTAGGATATACTAAAATAGAGGGCCCTACAGGCTTTGGTTTTTTTCTGTGCCCTTGGCTGTGCAGTTGCAGCCAACAACCTATTTTGCTTTTTTCTTGCCTTACAGGTGTGGCTGTGAGGCAATATTTGCTTTGAGAAGGCTGCTTAAACTGAGGTTTTGGGGCAGTTAGGATCAGGTACATCTGATCCCATGCAGTTGAATGTGGTCTGATTTACTGAGATGATGTCATTTCTGTAAGGGCCCAGAAGCAGAAACTCATGTCCCAAGGTTGGGAGAAGTGCTTATTGGCCAAAGTGGCCAAGCATGGTGTTTGTAGATTATTTCTGAATTTCACTTACCAAACAGCAGCAAGACACACCAGCAGTGTGAATCCACAATGCTCTTGTGAATCCACTCTAAAAAAGCTATTGAGAGAAGGCTATCCTGGGATGCCAAACTCAGGCAGAGGCTTTTTGACTTCCATGTCAGGGTTCATGGGAGGATTGCCCTGCAGGGAGGCCATGCTTTGCAATAACATGCCATCAGAAATCTGCTTGTCCTTCCTTTAAAGTATTTGTTGCATCTGATGGGTTTCCATTTGGCATTTTCTAGCAGGGCTTTAATTTATTACACTGATGGTCTCTGCTGCACATGTGATACCAGCAGATTTACATGAGACCTGTAATTTGTAAATTGAGGCTTTCCTGCACAAGTGTCATCTTTATTTTAATCATTGCCAAGTATCTGGTTGGATTTTATGATTCCAAGGCTCTTTTTCAACCTTAACAGTTCTATAATCTCCTTAGTGCTGAAGAGGGTAGGAAAATGTCAACAATTCTTAGTAATATCTGGCATGCATTATTCATTGGCAAAGGAAATCCTAGTAATGGCCAAGATACTTTTTGCATGAAACACTCTTATCAACCTAAGATGACATTTAAGACCTTTTTAGAGATTCAGTTAGATGTTTTAAATGCCGAAAATAAATGAATGAAAGAACAAAAAACTCCGCAAGAGGAGGCCAATGTTAGTGTATTTTGTCAATAAAATGCTTTTAGAATATAAGCATAAAGTATATCTCATATACATTGGTTTTGACCACGAAAGGGGGGGGAAAGCAATTCTCCTGTTAGTACTGAATTCCAAAGAACTGTTGAGTTGACCTTTGCAATATTTTTTAACAGAAGAAAATATCTATATAACTCTTTGTATTTTTTGTGTGGACTAATCTAATTTCATTTCTAGCTTTCACAGGTTTCTTTACTGCACAGGATTTGATAGATGTTTCACGTAATTATAGCTGTAGGGAAGCAGAATAATTCTGGGAATTTCTACCAAGGGGCTTTGCATGCAAAGGCAAGAATTTGAATTTGGTACATAAAAGCAGGAGGAGCTGCCAGAGAAGGTCAAACAGGGAGATGTGATGAGAATAATTGGGAAGACCGTTGCCTGAGCATCAGTGTATTGAGTTGACAGGAGATGGATGCTCTGAGAGAGAAAAGAAATGAAAGAAAAGGGAAAACTCATTGGGTAGGAAAGTATGAGAAGCAAAAAGATTTTGGAGTAGTGTCCTTGGTAAAAGACCCAGAGAAAGTACAGTGTCAAAGATGATGTTTCTGTGGATGAAAGAGCAGGGAGAAACTGGTGGCAGTAAGGGTTCTTGAAGGAAGGTCAGAAGTATAAGGTTGGTCATGCAGAGCTTATGTTGCTCTGGCATCTTCTCCTGAAGTTTTCCTGTCAATGTTATGGAACTGGGTGGAATTGAATGACATGGTTGTAAGGGTGTCAACCTGAGACTGGTTTGAAACCACACTGATAAGGTGCGTGTGCAGGCTCACAACTGAAGTGGTGCTGTTTGAGACAAATGTATTTAGTGAACCTCCGCCTAAAAGTTAGAATATCGAATGAATGGGAAGATTTGGATTTAACTTTATGGGAATAACTTTATAACAAGGGAATAAACTTTATGGGCTGAAGACATTTAGAGCGTCATTTACAGAGATGAAGAGGGAAGTATATTAATAGCTGGAAGAATTGGGGTGCCTGGAAAATAAGTTGGTGTTTGCCCTGGGAAAGAGGGAGCTAATGGAGCTCAAACTATATTTCTCTAAAAGCAAAGTCAGCAAAATCAAGTTGCAGAGGCAGAGGGAAACCTTCAAGATAAATGTATATTACTTACTGTTGAACTTACATGGGGAAGTTGAGTTAGTTACTAAGATTTCAAGCTTTGAATCAGTGGCAGAGTTGACTTTGTGTTCAAACTTTCAATTTTATTAGGTTGTTTGTCCTTAACTCCTGTGCATATGGGTCTTAACCAATATTATTAAAATAGGTGGCTATAGATATAAGTTGTGTCTTTTTGTAGTTGGTTTATTTATTTTGATGCTTTTTTTCATTTCCTACAGTAGTTGTTCTTCTCATGACCTGTCCAACTCGTGGGATCAGTCAAGTCTATATCGCACTTCTGACCAATTCAGCTCTTTGGGAAGTATGGACAGCTGGGACCACACGCCACAAGTAGCCCAGTATGGAAGACTTTCTTCTGCAAGGTCTAATAGTAGCATTGATCATCTAGGGAGCCAGAGTAAGCGGGATTCAGCATATGGGTCTTTCTCCACGAGTTCTAGCACCCCTGACCACACTCTGTCCAGTGCAGACACTTCTTCGACAGAGAACATGCTATACAAAGTGGGCCACTGGGATACTGCTAAGCATGGAAGCAAGTCTGGCCAGTTTTTGAATGACAGCAGTGGAATAGAGGACAAACCTGGGTGTTTGCCAGCTCCCATCCAATACGAGAACAGCAAAAGTCCTAGAATAGAGGAACACCCAGATAGCAAGCTCACTAGCTCTGGAAGATCCAGTTTTGGACCTGTCTGGTATGTTCCTGATAAGAAGAAGTCTTCATCTCCTCCCCCCCCACCCCCACCTCTTCGTAGTGACAGCTTTGCTGCTACCAAAGGCCATGAGAAAGCCCATGGCCCTGCATACTCAGAGGGTGCCAGCACGCAGCACTTTACAGCCCTGAACCGATCTCAGCCCAGGAACGACTGGAGCTTGGAGAGTGTGGAGCAGCAGCAGCGTCTCTCCAGAGCATGTGACAAGAGGATCAGTAGCTCAAATTATAAATCCGATCTCAGTTCAGAACATGCTTTTTCTTCAACTGGTGAAAGGTACAATAGTAATGCAGGACCTGTGAACAGACTTCAGTCATCCTTGTCCAGCACCGACATTCGGTTTGCACAGCCTGCTTACACTTACCACCACCAGCACCAGTACAGCGATGAAAGCACTTTTTTTCACAGTGCAAGAACCTTAGCTGCACCTAAAGATCAGCAACATTATCTGTCCTACAGTGGCATTCAGGAGTTACCTACAGATCATTTTCTTGGCTACAGTCCAAACCAAGCCAGCCTGCTCAATACTTCCTCTTTGAATAGTGCTGCTGAACAGAAGGTGGACAACACTGGACAGAGTCGATATTATTGTGTGACAGCAAAACAGCCTGCTCAGGGAAGCTCAAAGCCACTACAACTCAAGGATGACAGCTGGAAACCTGCAGTTGGAACTGATGTATCGCTTGGACCTCATGAAAACCCTGCAGTTATCACAATGGCCCAAACCCCAAAATACTATCTACCTCAACAATCTATTGAATCTTCACTGAAAAGGTGTGAGAACAATAGTCATTACCTGGTGGACAGAGAGCGGGATGTAATAGAAGAAGCTAAAAAACAGAATCATACTGAAAAGTCTGGACAAAAGAAAAACTGTGAGAGCAGCTCTGAGGAAAATGAAACTAGGCATGGTCAGCAGGAATATGTAAAGGGTTGTGTCCTTACCACTGAAAACAGATCCGCTCAGAAAGGTTTTAGGTGGGGTAAGGATGAGAGTAGCAAGATTTCTCCTCAGAAGACCCCAATGTTGCACTCTTTAGCTCAGGAAGGGAAAAAGCAGTCTGACAACAACCCAGACGCGGTAACAGAACGACAGGCCCCATTTGACACTCACTTGTCTAAACAGGCACGAAGGAGTGATCGTTTTGCAACAACACTGAGAAATGAGATCCAAATGAGAAGAGCAAAGCTGCAGAAAAGTAGAAGTACTGCTACATTAGTAGGGTCGTCTGAAGCAGAGGAGTGCAATGAGACCTGGAAACCAGATTCAGCAGAGAATGTCACCACCTC
The DNA here is from genome assembly GCA_035583135.1 of Lophotriccus pileatus. Lineage (NCBI taxonomy): Eukaryota > Metazoa > Chordata > Aves > Passeriformes > Tyrannidae > Lophotriccus > Lophotriccus pileatus. Next base: position 96,051,136 of record JAWWES010000001.1, read on the forward strand.
TCCAGACACAAACTTTACCAGCACCTACAAAGATCACCTCAAGGAAGCACAGGCCAGGGTTCTGAGGGCGACATCCTTCAAACGTCGGGACTTGGAGCCCAGCCCCGCTGAATATCTCCCCCGGTCACCTGAGCGGAAAGCTGGTAGTTACAACTCTTCGTTATTGGCTTTGGTTTCTGAAGATGTGTCTGAATTCTTCGAGGCTACACAAGCTAAACCAAACCCTACAGGGAGTGGCACTCATCATGTTTCTCGCATTGGAGCCAGGAAGAGGTTCACAACAGAGCAAAAGCTGAAGTCTTACTCTGAACCAGAGAAGATGAATGAGGTGGGGATGTCAGAGGATGAGTGCCATGCTCATTGTCATCCAGATATACCAGAAGAGGCCCTGGGCTCATTTGCAGACAGGTGGAAATTTTTTGAAGAAACAAGTAAACCTACATTTAGAAAATCATCACAGAAACCAGTTCCCCATGGTCTAGCAGAGGGACAGCCTGAGAGGAAAGCTCACAGTGGACAAGAGGGAGAGGAGTGGTATGAGAGAAGTGGTCGGGAGGCTTCTGTGGGACTTGAACCTGCTCATGTTTCAAAAGATAGTATTCACCACAGCAGCAGCAATAAGGCTGCTGATAGGATCGTGAAATCTACACAGCCACAGCGCCTGGGAACCTTTGCAGAGTATGAGGCATCATGGAAGGAGCAGCGGAAGCCAATAGAGCCAAGGAGCTCAGGAAGGTACCATTCAGCTGATAACATCCTTGATGCAGGCAATGAACAACATGGGAAATCCCAATACACCCATGAGAGGTCTAGATCATCCCCTTCCACTGATTTCTACAAACAGGTACAAGTGTCTTTTGCATTATCCTTTAAATTGCCAAAGGCAATGGGGGACAGGATAGAAGTGGAGAGGGAAAGAGAATTTTTATGAAAATTTCCAGTTTAGGAATACGAAGTAATATGGTGTTTGCCTTTGGTCAGTAAAGGAATAAATTTTATGGGTAGCTCTCATAAGTAAAATGAGGAAAGTCAAATTTTTACCTGCACAAGATCAATTGGACCAAGTAATTTCTTGTATGTTGTAGCCGGATGGAAGAAAACAAGATGGTTGATTCAATAATATTCTCTTTTTTACAGTAGAGATCTAGGAGGATCAAAGTAATCCTCACCCAGAGTTATTTTTTTGTTGGTGGGGCTGACTTCCCCATTTTAAGGTTTTCAATTCTCTGAAACTATGAAGAAGAATGTTGCTAAGGGAAATAATACGTACTTTTGTCCAATTTTGTTAATGGTCTAATAGCTTCCATGGATTTCCTCTTCTAAATTTGCTTGCTGCAAAAGCTACATAGGATAAAACTTCTGCCTAATAAAGTTTAGAGATTACAAATATGCCTGTTAATGTTAAAGCTACACTGCAGCAACAAATGAAACTACTTCGTGTTTTGTTTTATGTCAGTTTGCTTGATTTAAGATGTATACATTTATTCCTTAGAGAGATGCCAAATGTCTGTTCAACTTGCTAGTAAATATTAAGTTAATTTTTAACTGAGCAGGCCAGGGAATGGTTGGCAGGTGGCACTGCAAGTAAACAGAGAAACCAAGTTTCTTTAGTTCTCTGTTAAAAGATGTTGTTCAAGCTGCTACATGATTGTCTGATATCTCTAAGGAGTCATAGTGTGTTCAACTTGTGTTGAACTTAGCCTTATGCAAGAAAAGATTAGACACAGTGCAGTTGTGTATGGTATTTTTCCTCATTTTTTCCCCTGTTGCTAAAAACATTGCATGCAGACACACGTCACCTGTGTGTGTGTGTGTGCATGTAGACATGGAGTCAAATGAGAATACCTCAAAAAGAAACAAAAATGTTGATCTCTAAAAGTTGTGGTCTGTCTTTCTGTAAGTTTTTTGTGTTTTTAAGTTTTGCAGAAGTTATTTTTAAACTCTATATTCAGACTTAACTATACAGATAATTTACTAGGGTAGAGATTCCAAGCACTGAAAATATTCACCTGGAAGTTATTTTGAAAATTAAATTCACTAAATTATTAAATAATTGCCTACCCAGCAGAAAAATCATATCATCTATTCCCCGTGTGCATTTCTGGTTTATTAGTCAGTGCCTTTAAGTTCAGTATAGGCCTCCTGGGGCAAAAAGCAGACACCTGTTTAGGCACCTGGAAAATATGGTGATAAGTGCATTGAAGATACTTAAAACAGACTGAAGTAAATAAAGATGTTGTTTTGCATATATGATTCAGATTATTCCACTGCTAATGCGCAGTTAAATTTCCTGTAGGTTCAGTGTTTGTAATGCAAAGCTACGCTTTGGGTGGGGTTGTTTGAAGATAGTGAGATAATAACATTCTGGAACAGCAATGTTGTGTGTTTTACTGAGAAACTGAAGCACCCGCACGGGATTCAAAAGCTGGTGCATGCTTCCATGTTCTAAAATGTGAGCAGCTCTTCTGTAACTTTTCTTTTTTTTTTTTTTTTTATCTTTTTTGTCTTTGCCAAATGGAAGTTGCAAAAGTTTATATAAATGTTCAGCTCTTCTGTAGATCAGCAGAGCAGTAACCTGAGCACAGCCAGGTCGGGAGTGCTGTGCAAGAGGTCACAGAGCATACTGAACTGCTTAAAACCAAACAAGCTTCAAACATGCTATGCTGTTGACTTCATGTATATTCAAACAGAGCAAACCCACAAATAAGAGGTTCCATAATCATAGATTTTTCAAGAGTCTGAAACACGATGACTTGGTCTCTTACTTGTACTATAAACCACTTCTAGGAAGTTTCAGTTGAAGTAAGGAGGCAAGCAGAGGATTTAAAGGAAGATGGGGAGTGTATTTTCTCTAAAGTCGACAAACTGGATGAAAGGAACTGCACTGTAAGGTAAGTATTTCTTAATTTCTGTCTTTAAAAGATTTATTTTTGACAGCTATGACCTGATTTTTTTCTGAACCAAACTGAAAATTTTGCTATGATGACTTGAGAGTTTCTGCAATGCCTTTTCCCCTTATTTCCCTCCTTCTCTCCACATACTTCAATGTGCATGATAGAATTAATGTTGGGACCAAATTTCTGGGGACTGTAGTGTGAGCTTGAAGAAACTGTAGAGTGTTGAGCATATTCCAATTTGTTCAGAGGTGGATGATTCTTATTTGTATGCATGAAACAATAGTTACAGTTTTTTTGGGGGATGGCTTGAGGTTTCCCAAAAGAATTTTCCTATATTGTCCTTGGCAAAGACAGCATGCTACTGGAACACAGTAGTGCTGTAAGTTGGACTTCTCTTGTGCCTTTGCGAAATGCCATACACGAATAGAAGCCACTAAAATTTGTTTTCCCGTTTGATCAGCTCAAATTATCTCTGTTAATTTGTCTCTAATTAAAACTGTACAGTGTTTTCAGACCCTTTTCAAATGTAGGGGCTGTATGTACAGTGTAGTTAAAATCCTTTAAACGACTACCATGCAGGGGGTTGCCCCCCTCCTGGCCCGTTGTGGTGTGAGCAGTGATTTCAGCAATCGCTGATACTGCGGCTGCTGAAGTGGCGTGTGGCAGCTGAGCTGGGGTTGTGCACACACTGCTGTCACCAGCTCTGACAGCTCCGGGTTTTGTAACAGAAGGAACACATGTATGGGAAAATGAACTTCTGTGGGCTTTCCTTGGTTCTGGAAGTGGCATTAATCTCTCAAGGGGAGAGGAAATTACGAACTGTAGCAAACACAAACTCTAATTGTGACCGTAAAATCATGTAAAAAAATTAGAATTTATTTGTGTGTTTATACGATTGGATTTTGCATTGCTTATGGCTCAGCTGAAGAGACCATCTGCTGGTTTTTCTAATGTTTTGCAGCCCTTTGTACTTACCATAGTGATTTCAAAATGAATAGCCCAGGAGGGTGTGAATGTGTGCGCACGCGTGTGGAGGTGATGGGCTGGAGGGAGGGGGAGGTGGCAGCACAACCAGCCACCAGCAGACAAGCTGCTGTAGGCAGGCAGCATCTCTTGACAAGTAAAATGATTCCCTCCACCAGTGCTGAAGCCGAGTCAGAAAAGCATGCGAACAATACTCCTACGCCAGCATTTTAGCAGTGTTTTGTGCAGCACAATTCTTGCTCTGTAATCGCGGAATCCATGAAAATCACATGACTGGGCACCAGCTGCAACAACTTTTTTTTTTTTTAAATTGTATTTTGACATACTATTTCAGATGTAGCATTTGGCCATTTTACCACGCTACAGGAGGTTTTGCGAAATGGTCTCTCTCGCAGTCTTTCCCTCAACACTGATATGCAGAGGGTTGATGTGCCTTCTGTATTCAAAAAGCCAACAAAATAGAACCCCTCATTTGGGCATTTAATTCCTGTGTTGTGAACTACCACCGTGTGATGATGAATGGCTGCACTATGGGAAAGAATATGCATTTCCATGTGTTCTTTTTTCAACAAGGCACTCTTCTGCTCAAAAGGAACTGGACTCAGGATGACATGAATTGATTTTATGATTTCTGAGCTGCCCTAAAGGGAGCTATTTTTAGAAAGCTAGCAATCTGCAAATGGCTAGCAAATCTGTCTAATTCGTGGTATGTTCTAGAACTTGAATAGTAACCAAGCCTAAGGTCTTCCTTGTGGTCATAATTAATATTTTCTTCTAAAATCTGGGTTTGGAATAAATTGGTGGCAGCTGTTATTTTGTGCTACTGGGGCCTGTGTGCTATGGTTGTTTTTGTACTACCAAAGGCAGTGACCAGGCTGGACATGGGAGTGGCCCTTCAGCATTTGTGGGGGTTAGATGTGCAGAGGTTGAGTTGATGAAAATTATCTGTGAAGCTCTTTCATCTTTCAGCCCAGTTTTTCCCCTCTGAGGTTGCTGAGTGCTTTCCAATGAATTCAGGTTGTTTCATCTCCCATTTTAGAAGAGCTGCAACATGTTCTGAACTGCAGTATTTAATAGTTTAGGGTATTATTTTTACAGGAAAAGAAAGTACTGGTCCATAGCAGCCATTATCATCTTCCATGCCAGAACAAAACCACTCTTGTTATGAACTTGCAGGGATACCAACAGTCATCTAACATGAGATGAGTATTTTTATACTGAGGTGTGTTGTGATTCTATGTATGTTCTTAACTTTAGGATGGCTTAAAAGCATTATGTTATTCTGCTGATCTGTAAAACAAAAATTGGTGCTTTTTTATTTTTAACGATGCTACTCTTTCTATTTCAAATTAGTTGGAAAAGCTTACCTTTTTACAGATGTAAAATTTGTGCTTCTATAAACATGTCTCTCTTTCTGCATTTGTAAATTGATTTATACTGGTTATAGAAGTCTTCACAATTTCTAAAACTGACACAGGCTTTCAGAAGGTTAAAGATGAAAATGTCTGCTCTGACCGGTAGTCTCTGGCTTCCTGCAGTATGACATGCATATGTAAAAGTCATTCTGCATCAGAAGAAACATGCTTTATGATCTAATTCTTAAGGTTGCCATCTGCTACTAGAGATGTTTACAGTCATTGCTTTTGTTTAGTTTCTAAGAACATTTGACTTCCAGCTCTATTAATTTGTTCCTGTGATGTCTATTAAAGTTACATAATTTCAAAAAATGAAAAAAAGGATATAAGAGATCACAGCTCACAGAAAGTATTTCAACATTTAATAGGTGTCAAGTCCAAGAGTGTGTGCATGTCAAGTGTAGGACCATGGCATGACTCAACTCTAATTTAACACTGCAAAATGTTTCTTTCAGTTCTTTCATACCTTAGTAGTTACTCCTGTTTGAGTTCTTGAAGACAGAGGAACAGCCTTTACCATACAAAACCAAAGTAAAATAAATTCTTAATGCCTGAGTTGACCTAAATGCCCAAGTGTAATATTCTAGAAAAACCTTTTACAAGCCAGAAACGGGAACCTATGGAGAGATTCCGAAGTTCTTTATTAGGCTCTTCATAAGGAAACTGATTTTTCAAGATGTGGTGAATATCTAGGCTCCATGCTCACCAGGTGGTCCAGCAGCAAATTATTGTGGAAGGAAGAAAGAGGACCTTCAGCAACATAGGAACATGAATGATCTTATGTCTTCTGAATCGAGTCACGTGGAAAAGAATTTACAAATGGCTAGTAGTCCATTTACATATGTGTTTATATATACCATGCATATATGGATGTTTGTGTGTATGTATATACACATATAAAACATACATACATGTTTTGATAGTTATTTCTCATAGCATTTTCTGGTTTGTTACCATTATAGGGATTGAGGCTACATATCTATGAGGACTAATTAGCAGTGGGGAAAAACTCCCTAACAATACACATTTGGACAAATCATGTTTACAATGATCAATGGTTTAAAATAGACATTGGAAAATAAATTAGAGATTGGGAATATTCTTAGGAACTACGCAGTTTTTCATAACTCCAGTAGCTTTAAATTCTGTATTTTGGTTGTTTGGTTTTGTTTTTTCTACTGTGGTGTTAAATTAATATAGTACCAATATACAGTATTAGTATCAGCTTGCCTGGGAACTTAGCTACTGAAATGCAAGACTTGAAGATTTGGGGGGTTTTATATGTAGCAAAAAGGCCATTTGCTTAAATAGTTAATCAGAACTCTGCTTGCAGGCATTGTGTCACATAGCTATTTAAAACTTGTCTTCTTTATTTAGAATTATAAAATCCTAGAATGGTTTGGCTTGGAAGGGACCTTAAAGATCATCTAGTTCTAACCCTCCTGCCATGGGCAGGGGACCTTCCACTAGTCCAGGTTACTCAGAGCCCCATCCAGCCTGGTCTTTGACACCTCTAGGGATGGGGAATCCATAGCCTCTCTGGATAACCTGTTCCAGTGCCTCACCACTCTCACAGTAAAGAATTTCTTCCTAATATCTAATCTAAACCTGCCCTCCTTCAGCTTAAGGCCATACCCCCTTGTCCTATCACTACATAACCTTGTGAAAAGTCGCTCTCCAGTGTTCTTGTAGCCTCCTTTACATAGCAGAAGGTTGCTGTAAGGTCCTCCTGAGCCTTCTCTTCTCCAGGCTGAACAGTCCCAGCTCTCTGAGCTTTTCATCAATGGGAAGGTGTTCCAGCCCTCTGAGCAACTTTGTGGCCCTCCTCTGGACTCATTCCAGTGGGTCCATGTCTTTCTTCCATTGAAGACCCTAGAGGTGGATGCAGTAATCAAGATAGATTTTCACAAAAGCAGAGTAGAGGGGAAGAATCCCCTCCCTCGCCCTGCTGGCCACACTGCTGGTGATGCAGCCCAGGGCACATTTGGCTTCCTGGGCTGGGAATGCACATTGCAGAGTCATTATTGAGCTTTTTGTCCACAAACACCTCCAAGTCTTTCTCTCCAGGGCTAATCTTGATCCATTCTCAACCTGTACTTGTGCTTGGGATTGCCCTGACTCAGGTGCACAACCTGGCACTTGGCCTCGTTGAACTTCATGAGGTTACTTTACTCATTTATGTCATTTACTTTACATACATTGCTACAGTCAAATTGAGAAGTTCTTCTGGAATGAACACTGTGGGGCAAGTATGTCTCAGTCATTGCAGGACATTGCAAAGACATTGCCAGAACTATGTAAGCAAAATGTTTTCACCCTCTTCCCTTTTCCTCATGAGGAAGAAATAGTATGATCTTGTGCAACTGCTTCTTTAGAAATCAGTGAAAAAATTACTTTGGCAAACATTTCATGCATGTGTTAACAACCTTCAATATTTTATGTTGCAATAGAAGTCTGACTTCTCTACACTTCACCTACAACTGATGTAATTTTTCACATTAATTTTTCTAAAGCAAATAAATATCAGCTTGTTAAGTGTGGAATGACCTAACAAGTAGAATTTTGTAGAAAATAAATTATAAAAATGCATATTTTTTTTCCAGCTAATGTTCAGTGTACCATCAATTTCTATGTTCATTTTATTCAAGAGCTTTTAAAGTGAAATGTTCTCTTTTTTAAATCAGTTTTAGTAAAATAAGGACTATTTAAATGTTTAAGTGCTCTTGTTTGAGGAAGGTTAGTTAGTCAGTTAAAGGGAGAAGAAAACATGCTCTTTGTATAGCCAGAACATACCAGTTTGATTGAAGTAATGCTTCAGATATCTGAATTCCTAAAGGTAATGAATTTGCACGTGAAAATGTCTTCTTGCATGAATTTGGAAATAAAAAAAAAAAAAAAATTAAAAATTGCAGTTTTCCCTTTCCAGCAAGTTATGTGCAGCTATTTGTTGTCATCTGAAGCAAGTGCAGAAGAGCCAATGTCCATGTTCACAGGCTCTTAGCTATTAAAAGAGATTTCAAGTATGTGAGCTCCTGAAGCCCTTTTTCTTCGCATTAGAATCATGGAGTGGCTTGGGTTGGAAGGGACCTTAAAGACCATGTAGTTTCAACCGCTCTGCCATGGACAAGAATATCTTTCACTGGACCACGATGCTCAAAGGCCCATCCAACCTGATCTAGACACTTCTAGGGATGGGGCATCGACAGCTTCTCTGGAAACCTGTACCAGTACCTCACCACCCTCACAGTAAAGAATTTCTTCGTAAAATCTAATCTAAATCTCTCCTCTCTCAGTTTAAAGTCATTACCCCTTGCCCTATGACTACACACACTTGTAAAAAGTCCCTCTCCACATTTCCTGTAGGCCCCCTTTAGGTACTGGAAGGCTGCAATAAGGTCTCCATGGGGCCTTCTCTTATCCAGGCTGAACAATCCCAACTCTCTCAACCTGTCTTCATAGAAGAGGTGTTCCTGGCCCTCCTCTGGAAGTGTTCCAGCAAGTCCATGTCCTTAACATTTCTTTATCATGAGATAAGGATTATTAAGGCATCTTTCAGACAAGTTTTTTTTCAAGTTATGTCATTTTATGTGTCATCTGACAATGATGCAGTACAGTCTGGGCTGTTACAAAGTCTCTATTTTGTTTGAAAATGGGAAAATACTACTATGGCTCTTCCCATGCATATAGAGGAGAGAGAATCCAACAGCATGTATTCATATATGAGAAGTGCCCTGTCAGCTTTCATCTTCCTTAAATTTCTGTGGGCAGATGTAAATAGTACAAGTTTCATTGCCATGAACCACTACATCTTCCCAATACTAGCTGTATGTGACTAATAACAGATAAATAAATATCATGCTTTGAGACAGTATAACCTGGAATCACTGGTACATGATGGAACTTGATGGATGTTGATGCTTAAGAACACAGGCCAAAGGTCTGCCTAGGTGAGTTTTCTGACTGAACCAGTAGGAGATGCTTGGGGAACATAAAACCAGGGCAAACAAGAAGCCATGCTGCTGGGTATCTTATCCAACCTCCGTTAGTCTGTCCATCTTTCAGCTTTGTTTTATTTTTAGGGGTGTTGGTTGGTTTTGGATTTTTACTTTTGTGAAGTACAGAGATTATATGTTCATAGAACAGTCTGCGAAATTCAGCTTTTCCTTCCTGCGTAGCAGTCATTTCCATTATACATTGTTGTATCTGTTGGTGAAGCACAGGAAAAGCTGTCCTGTGGATTACTCTGCATTTATTAAATCTGAATTTCATCTATTGTTTTATGGCCCATTCGTTCAATGATAGGAACTCTTAGTTTTGTGTCTTTATTACTTAGAATAATTTTCGCATAGCAGCAGCTCTTTCCATCTTGTTTGTCGCCCCTTTTGTAAATCATCTGGATCTAACCAGTTCTGTGAATGATGTGATGAGGCAAGTGAGGACTTTGTCTCACAACAGTCAAATTTTTAAAAGTCTCTGATGAGGATAAATTTTAATTTTCTCTTTTAGAATCATCTAAAATCTGAAGTCTCTGTCATCCAGATCACTGTTGTCCATATGTGTAGAGACTCTGAGGTTATTAATGCATCCATATTAATGCATCCAAAGACACAACTTTTCTGCACTAGCCCAATTGTTCTTTGTCATTTTTACACACTATTTAGTGCAGCTGCTGAATCTCTTAATAAAATTTCTACTTCTTTCCTTAATTTAGATTATAAGCTTATGGTTCTGAAGTTCTGCAGATTCATAATGAATATTTTTTTTTCATTCTTGCTCTCTTTCTCTCATTGTCTCTCTTCAGCACCCTCACACCTTCCCTTCCCAAACATTGCAGGTGTCACTTTACTCAAGCAGTTGCCCAAGTATCAGAAGATAGTTGTGCATCAGAGCTACTATTTCAGCAATTTCATATGGAAGTTTCATGTATTTATCATATAGTCCAGGTAACTCATGACTACCCACTTTCAATGGTGTGCAGCATCTGCGAATAATTCCTGCATGGGCTGTTCTTTGCTCATGGAGATGTGGAGTCCATGTCCATTTTTTGCTGTGGCCTTATTTGCTTTGTGATCTTTTTTTGTTTGTTGGTTTGGTTGGTTTTTTTTTTTCCTTGTTCTAACACCCTTAAGAATTTGTACTTCTACTTTTTCTTTCTTTTTTTAAAGCTTTTTTTATCTTATTTTTTATACATTTGGTTTGCTAGATCAGTTAGTTTTGGATTTTCCTCATTTGAGTAGGACCTTAGTTCATTGGTAGATGTCCTTTTAATTGCTATTTAATTCAACCCGGGGAGGGAACAGTGAGTGGGAAAGAAAGGAGTGGTCGGGTGTTTTGGTAGGTATTACACATTTTCCCTGAGTTTCATGTATTGTATTTCAGTTGCATGTTATCTCTTAGTGTTATACCATCTGGCTTGTTCTTTTTAAAAATATTCATCTCCTATATGTAAATGCCCTTTTCAAAATCAAATACAGCAGGGTGGATGCTTGATCTTTCAAGAATGATTTATCTAAATACATATGGCCATTGGCATAGGGTAGCTCTCCAAGTAGCAAAGTTTGGAACCAGATTCTTCTCATACCTCAGGATCAAGGCAGAAGTTGCATGATATATTGTCCCACTTGAAGTCTTTTTCTTCCTCTTGTTGACCATTTTAAAACTTTCAGGCTGCTTGAGCTGAGAGATGTGTGGTTCTTTGAGAGCATCACAAATTCATTCTTTCAGGATTTGGGGTTGGTTGCGGCCAAATGAGTGTTGAACTTGCAGGCTCCTGCCGTTGCCTCCCCATTCCTCAGTCTCCTGGCAGCTCTCATCCCAGGGGCTGTCAGGTGCACAGCCTGCAGGTTGGTGTGCTGCTCTGCTCTGGCTAACCAGCAGCTGCTGGATCTCATTAAATGGGTGCTGGCCTGCCTCCAAAGCCTGTGCTTGGTTTACAGTATGCTACAGTAATGCAGCCCTGTTTCACCCCCATCCAGTTTGCTCATTCTCCACACCATGTGGATTCTCCCTCTACCTTTGTTAGCTGAATTTTGAATACCCATTTCTAAACTTGAAGGTGGCAGCCCATCTCATAGATCTTCTTTTTTTCTACTTCCTATTACTGAGTAAAGTTACTTTTGCTTAATTGCCCCTGGCACCTCTGTTCTCCACTGTGCATGAAGTGACAGCTGGCGATATATGAGGCCTGATAAAAGGAAGTGTTGGAGAGTAGTTTCTTCTTATGCAAAGTTTCCTCCCCTGCCCCTAAATGTGTTACCGAGAATGAGAAGCTGGAAGAAGTCCTAAGCATGATTCTGAAAGTACTGAAATTGGGAGTGAGTGAACGGAACAACACACAAAAAAGTTTGTGGAAAGAGAAACAGAATAGTTCATTTTTGTGTTCTGGTTTAATTCCCTGTAAAGAGGATTAGAACGAAAACCATCTAAAGATGTACTTTTTTGTTGCATTGCTTGAAATCCAGCTATATTCTTATGGCCCTGTTAATGACAACAGTTGAGTAGGGAGATTAGAGATAATGTAAGATATAGTCTCCTGTAGTTAGAGTCATAAAAGCATCATGTGCTGATGTGTTGTAGATTTTATTTTCCCTTATTTGATGAAAAGCATCATTGGAAATAGGTGACTGATTTGTCTCCTCAGTGGAGCAGTTCGTATGTTTCTGACATATGGAGTGGCTTTATGGTGTTCTGGTACTAAAAGCTAGCCTCTGAAATGTTCACTTTCTGCTATAAGCCCTTAGGCAACGTGGTTATGATTTGCTGTCACGCAGGAGACTGTTTATGCCAGTAAATTTGAGTGAAGTTTTGTGCTAAAAAGTAATGTGACAGCTATAACTTCCATTTCTCTTCATGGGCCAACCAGACTTGCTACAGTCTGTTAACCAGTTGTGTTGTATTGTGGAAATGGGTGTGTTTTCTTGAAATCATTCTCCCTCTTCTCTTTGAATCAAATAGGCAGCTTTGGGAGGCAGAACAATTTTAAAGGAGGTTATTAACTGCTCTGTTATTTTGCATGCAGTTTAGATAACATTTTCCTCTTAAAGTGGTCATCTTTAAAAATGATCTTTTAATACATATTGAAGTCTCATCCACAGCTTCTCTATTAAGTCTTTAATGTGTTCTTGCAGAAAAAATGATGAAGGCCACGATGCTTTCGGTTTCTAAAGATGGAGCGTGGGGGTGGCAATTTGCTCATGGAGCATGAAAGCATTTAGTTCTTTCCCTGCAGAATCTCCTGCAAGAGAGAACGCCTGTACACACAACACATGCAAAAAAAATCAAGCTGGAGGGTTGTTGATGAAGACTCCCCTCTAAAATTAAAGACTTGGTTATTGAACATTGTTCAGAAAGGAGCCTAGTAACACACTGAGCTTTTTAAATCATTGTAAATATTTAAAACTTGCAGAGCTGTGGTTGCGGAAATGCGGATTGTGATTTTCACAAATGAGAAGAAAAACCCTTAAAAAATTAAAGGACTTTTAATTTTTTTTTTTTAAATAACCAAATCCAGGGGTGGGGGTGGGGGAAAGGAAAAGCTTTGAAGTCTCTGAGATGTTTTCCCTGAGGTCAGAAGTTTCTGGTGATGTAACATACAATACAGACTAAGCCTTCACTTATCAAGGTTAAAGTTGACGGAGCTTGTATGAACTTGTCAATCATAGGAAGCAGGCAAAAACAAGCCAGCTGTTGTGAGGCATGGCTTTGAAAATCCTCTGTGTTACAGTAAATGAGACGCAGAGGTTGAGACAGACTCAGTTCTGCGAGGCTTTCAAACTGGCTGGCACGTTTGCAAGGATGCAAAGCTCACATATCCAGTGAATATGGGTAAAAAGCTGTAAATCCTGGTAAGATTGTCTTGTCTTTAGTGTTAAAGCTTGAGAGAAAGGGCTAGAGGTGTGCGCCTCATTTACCTTTTTTGGTCAGCTCTGAACAGAAATGAGCAGTAATAATTCATACAGTGTTTCTTTTGTTCTTCAGGTCTTTGAGCACAGGCTGCATCTTCTGTCCCTATCAGCAGAAGCTACAGTAGCAAATTAGAAACGATGCAATGTGTGGTACATGATTTTATTTTGCCTGGTGTGATCGAGTGCTCTGTTCGCTGATGGGTTGGGAGAATAGGGGGAAAACGTGAGTTAATTCCAGCTAAGATGCTCTGTGTGCATATGCTCATGCACACGCGCTGTTTTTAGCAGCTTTTGTTTTCACAGTTGGCATCATGCACACTGGAATTAGAAGGCAGTGCCTTTCAAAAATACTTGTTTTCTGGACTGAGGGCTGCAGTGCCGTTGTTGTGGCTCAGGGTGCCAGGCTCGGAGTTCCTCTCGGCTAGGGGTGGTGCGAGAGCTTTTCATCTTGTTATTTTCCTGGCAAGCCTGTTACTGTGAGTGCAGGCTTGCACGAAGACCTTTTCCACAGCAGCAGGAGCTATTAGCTGGGAGTGTAAGAGAATTGGATGTGACTATTGGAAGCAAGCGGTGAGTGTGGCTCTGAGTGAAAAGATGGCTATTGAAATGTGTGCATATGCATGGTAATTAATTTAAATAACTGGTTTAGGATTTTTTTTCCCTTTAGAGATGAGCTGTGTTAATTTTGTGCCTGCCTGAGAAACCCAGGTGACCTAGCTGTTATTCACAGTATTTCATTTCATAGCTTCTCTTCTGTTACCTGATTTTTGTTCAGCTGCAAGCAGCTGTTTTCAGTAGCAATAGCAGCAGCATATCAGGAAAAAAAAAAGATGAAAAAGAATCAAAGGAATGGTGATTGGAATGTAGGGGGGTTTTGAGTAAATTGACAAAACAATCATTCTTCTTTGAGCTTTTTTTAATGTGACTGTGATTTTCTTGTTAGCAGTGTTGGAAAGTATTGTCTTTTGTCTCTGCAGTGGTTGCCATTTGTGTAATATGATGGCTCTCGTTTCACTGTTGGGATATTCTGATGATTGAATTCAGTGTGTAAGTACAGAACACATTAACTGGTTGACTTAAGTCAGTAGAAGTCATTTTAATTCCATGCAGGTAATCCCCTGTGTGCCAGGACAGGCATGCAATAGATAATTTTTATGGCTGTATTTCTACTTGCTTTATCTTTTATCATTTATTTTTGATGTGCAGCAGAATGGAGGAGGGGCTTCTGTGTTCTGAAATAAGGAAAGGAAAACATCCCTCTCTCTGCCCTTTCCCACAAGATTCTTCCCTTCTGCATAAAGGCTCCTGTGCTGCTCTAAGAAATTTAATTTTAATTGGATTTGATTTTTATTGTGGTCCCATGCCTTTTGCTGTTACCCATGACTGCCTGGCCTACATTCATCCATCAACATAACTTTGTTTAGGTATTGCAGAATTAGAGTGACTGTTGAATTTATTTGTGATTTTCATCGGGAGAGAGGTAACATTTTTAGAGAGAGAGAATGAGAGATGAAAACATTGCCATGTGTATGTTGCCATGCAGGCAGGAGAGGAGAGAAATTCTGGTGGGATTGACGGACTTGCAAGCAGCGTCTGTTATCATATTTCACTCTGTGATAAAGCCAGGTGATAATGCAAGGGTTGTTAAGCTAGAGTGACACTTTGCTTTATCACATTGGGTGCAACAGCTAAGCTGTATTTAGTGTGACTGACTAAACAGATAGCTGCCATTGAGGCACGGATAATGGTAACAGGCATTCACAGACAGAATTGAAAAACCAAGACTCGCATTGTGATAAACGGGTTGTGGTGTAACAGTGATGGGCCATGGGATTTGCTTTGTGAAATACCTTGCTGGTTTTGTACCTTCAGTTGTCTTCTGAAGTATATCAGGCCTTTTTTCTTTCTTTCTTTCTTTCTTGAGAGAGAGAGATAAAGCATTCTCTCATCATTCATCAGTCATTATTCTTTTCGTCTTAGCACATGCTCTGGGTTTAGGACCGTTTGCTTCAGTAGTGCTTCCTGGATGGTAGTTGCCATCATCTGTCTCTTCAGACCAAGGCAGTGAACAGCTCTACTTCTTTGTAGTGACTTATGTGCTGTGGCTCTTTCTGGCATGACTGTTAGGCTACAGCCATCATGGTCATTAAATTACCTGGTTTTTAGAGGGTCCTTTATTCTTTGCATTTGTCTTTGAAGATTTCTAACTGGTTTCATAGCCCAAGTTATTTAGGATCTTTGGAATATGCTTCATGTGTCACTATCTGATGACTAGTGTGTGCTGTACTGACTCAGTAGTGATAGTAGATAATGTGTTCATCAGAAAAATTAACCACTGGTAATATAATTACCCCAGTATTGGGTGTCCACATTGTCGTGGTGTGCTGCCCGTGTCTCCTTGGCATTGCAATCTTGAAACCAGTTTAAGGGCTTCAAAACCTTTGGGGTCCTGGAGCCTCTGAAAGAAAAAACACGTGGGACTCAGATGAGAACTGAGATACCTAATAAAAGTGACATGTCTAGATGCAAGTGAAATGCTGACTCAAGTTATAATCCATAGAGAACTTGGTTATGATTCTAAGATGGCTAAACAGTTGGCTAAACACAGCTGTCTAGTGAGACCTGAGATAGCCCAGCATATCCCACTTGGCTTCCAGCTGCCACCTCTTAGGGGAACTTTAAATCTTTAAAGTTTCTGAAATCGTAGGAGAACCTATGCTGTTGTCTAAAGCAGACTTATACTGTTTAGAAGAAACTACCCATTTTTGTGGACCATTGCAGAAGTGCTTTTGGATCCCACTGTGCCAAGTGCCAGGCAAATACACAATGAAAACACAGTTTCAGCACATAAAGTCTGTAGCTGAAAAAGTAACATATTGGCAAGGGCTGTGCCTATAAACAGGATTTTGTCATATGCAAAGACACTATTTCACAGTTGCTTTAAGCCACATAATTATCTGTTTCAAGCCAGGTCAGGTCCTTCATCCAGTTTTATGTGAGGCTGTACAGTTGTACTGCTAGTACAATGGAGAGAGTGGGAAGACAAAACTCAAAATGACCTGAGAAGGAGACAGCCTCTTCTGGCAAAATACCTGCATTAGGTCAGTTTAAAGGGACTGCAAAACTTTGGCCTTGATTTTGAGGGCGTTTTTGTTACTGTAGGGTGAGGACTTTTGTGGAGGAGTCATTCTCAGGTATGAAGATGAAGGCCTTTTTCCAATGTAGCTTGTAGTTTTTGAGAAGGAATTTAAGTTAAATCAAAAACAGCCACTCCATTTGCTCTCTTTTGCCAGTGAGTTAGTGCAAGACACATTTGTTGCTGACATAACTATTCTTATGTTTTATGGTGAAACTTTTGCACAGGGTCAGGTCTTTTAACAAATGATACATTTTTCAAATGTTGGCTAATGCATTTTTGCGAAGTTTATCTAGTCTGCTATGTTGAAGTTGGAATGTCTTGTGGCACTGTTTGGGTTGGCCTGAAGCATTGTCAAGAAACTGTAAATCAGACAGATAAGAATCAGACACATTTAGTTGATTGAAGTCACTTTCATTTATTGAGGTATGATATTCAATCAAATCATTCTACCTCTGTCTAGATTTAGTCAAATCCTGAGTATGGGGCAAATGAAGGAAGTGGTTTGGGGTTGTTTTTTTATGGCAGCCAAAAATGTTATTCTTCTGATAGGCATCTGTACATAATGATTCATTTTTGTAATTGCGCATTGACTGCACTGGCAGGCTCCTATTAACGTGTGTGTGTATATGTACATATATATGGTTTAACTTTCATGTAAGAGCTTACATTACTGTTACCTGTCTCTGGTTTGTTAGAATAACCTGTTGTATTGTTGCTTGGGAGCCTGGGGGTGTCCAGACTGGGGATGAGACTTTGGAGGGTTTTTTCCCAGCTTAGTGTTTATTTGGCCTTTACATTTTGGTCTTGAGCATGTATACCCCAAGCTCATGGAGCCAGAAGGAAAAAGAGAGATGTGCTGTCCATTTAGATAGAAAACACTTAGTGCCAGTATGGAGATACATGTTCCCACTCACACGGCAGTAAGTGGTGGTGTTGTGTTGGGTGGCTGTGGCCATTGTGTGAAACCTGTGAGCCACAGAAGCAGAGCTCCTCCCATGCTTACCTGGCCCATGAGTGCAGAGCCTCCTGTCTCTCCACACAGACCCGCCTCTGGGAATGCTGAACCCTCTTCTAAATGAGAGATTCTCAAAAACATGGAGGACTGGTTTGTGTAATGAAGCAATGCCTTCTTTTAGGTTAAAAGCGTACTTTGGTTTTCTGCCCTGCACCATTTAAATATGGAAGCTTCTATAGCTAAATACCAAAAGCAGGTGCAGTAAAAAAGGTTCATGTTAAACTCCTGTACTAGACTCACCCTTACTGAATAGCACTTTGTATGAACAAAGACTCTTAATTACTCTTCCTTTGCAGTTCAGGTTAAGTGACTGGTGTAGGTTGTCTGACAGTCAAAGTTTTAATGTCATGGTGTGCCAGGGGTGGGGAATGTGGTGTGAGCTTTCCCTGTTCTGTTGCTTCAGAAAGGCTCTTGCATTTGGGAAATTGTGGCATTGTATTATGGGGATGGGGGAGATTTGGGTTTGAAGATAACTAAGAGTTTAATGGTTTTGATGTTGACTGGTTTGTTACCTAGAATGAAAATAGTAATTAAGTCAATTGTCATGTTTTCAGATGACTTAAAACTGTTCTGTCTCTCTCACTTTGTGATGCTTGGTTATAAATGATAAATTCCTTTCAGTGATATGTTATCCTTGCATAATCCTATGAGCCTCATTTCCAAACGAACTGTGTTCTGGGCACATTATTACATGATGCACCTACAGATGTAAAGCAGCTTAGTGGACTTCTTGGTACTGATCATAATGTAACACCTTTACAGGTTCTTGCCACTGTGTTCTCCTGGGGCTTGAAGCTTGTTTTCTTTTCCTCCTTTCTGAACAGTAAGCTTGAATCTCTCCAAAATAATGTGATAAGCATGTTTTGCATGAGGACCCACTCACACTGAATGCAAACTAGCCTCAGTATTGAATGTAGCCACCAGCTTTCCTCAGACCATTATCTGTGACACTGCAAAACTTTTGATTAATATTGTGGAAGCTGTGTGAGGCACATGTGTAATCTCTGAATTGTATCTCCATGTTTGCAAACATGGTATCTCTAAATTTCTCTGTGCTGTAATTCTTTATTTCCTTTTGCTCAGTTTTGGAAGGTGACAGGACTGCTAAACATTCATTGCTTCTGAGCCAGGGTAATAATATATATATATGTATATATATATATATGTACATATATATTTATGTACCAATATATTGGTTACATGTTTTGGATATGCAAATGTGTCAGATCAGTGGTGTACTCTGTCCTGTTTGCTTCCACCAGCACTCCCATTCCTGATGTGCATGCGAAGCTCATAGTATACTTTGCAAATTGGCTGAGATAATGCATGTGATTGAAGTCTTTGAGACATCTTGTGCCATGCCCTTGATTCTTCGGTGCACCTGAGTGCATCTGTTACCCTGTCTTGTGTTATGGCTTATGGACGTGAAGATGGATAGGGAGGCCTGAAGAATTTTTGCATGGGTTAACTAGAAGAAAATTGTGCTCTTCATGGGTTATGTTGACAATGAAAAATGCTGATCATAACACAGTATTTCACACTCAGGGCCTACAATCTTCATTTGGTAAATATTTCCATTAAAATTAGTGGAGTTATTTACAGACCTGGTTCTGTTTACATTGAACTCACTAGGGAAAACCAGCTGACTCTTTAAATGCCACATAACCAAATCTGAATAACGTTGTCTTCATGTCTTTTACATGATTTTTTACTACACAAAACTGTCCTTCATCTAGTGTTAAAATAGGATTCAATAAATACTGATTTGTAAAACAGAATTAACTCTGAGTTTGTCAGATTACTTGAAATTGTCTGAACCAACTGCTCTTAGGTGAGAGCAATATGAAGAGACCTGATTGTCAGCAACATTAATCTCCTCAGTCATGTTAAATTGAAAATTTACCCGTTAAAATTGAATTTTAAGATTTCGCATGAGAGAGAGAGAGATTGTGTATGTGACTGTTCAGGAATCCACATCAAATCAGTTGTCTTTCCACAGTACTTAATTTTAAATATTTATTTTAATTTACTTAAAATAGTAATGCAGTGTGTAATTACTCTTTTTTTTTCTTCTTGAATTTATAATAGATTTTAAGCTATTAGTTACTTTATTTGCTTTTATCTCAAATTTTGTTTTCCTACACACTGGTCTTAACTGCCTGTAGACATTTTCAAAACTGGTACAGTGATATTAATAAGATGTTTACATTGAAAATTCAACTCTGGGAAAGATGCCTCTTTCACAGTCCCCTCAAAAGAAAGCTTGGGCAGTGCAGTCTACAGGGTTGCTATTTAAAAATACAGAGACCAGTGCTGTCAGTAGCATAAAGGATATTAGTAGCTCTCTGAAGCCTTTTACTTCTTTGGTGCATTTTGTTTTCTAAGATCACAGTATCTCTCCAGCCTCCTTTAAGCAGAGAGCAAACCTGTCTCCTTTTGGGGCTCCAGAGATACTTTTTTTTTTCTGCCTTCTGTTTCTTTCCCAATTTGTCTTTATCTGGTGAGCACAAATGTACTACCTGTTTTGTGGCCTGTACAAGCCTGCAAAAGCCTGTTTCCTGACTATAGAAGCAGAGAATGTAAAATTAGAATAAAACCAAAAGTATTTCTAAGATAAGGCCTTTTTTGGCTGTTGTTTGTCATTTGTGCTGACGGGGTAAAAGAAATTCAAATTTAAAATAAGGAAAGTACTATCTTCTAAATTTCTGTTTCTGTCTTAGTTTCAGGAGATACTAATGTTCCATTTCCAAGTTTTTTAGCTACAGCAAACATTTTGTTTGCACTTGTTTCATTTTTCAGCAGTTATACAAAAATTCAACCCCCAGATACGTAATCAAAGTTCATGGTATTCAATTCACATTTAAAAATTACACTGGAGTAATTAATTTTGCACCTAGGTAAGAAACTTATTTTTCACACTTTGTTACTGACTCTGGAGCAAAAAGAGAATTAAATTTTAGTATTAGGATTCCTCTTCCGGAGACAGCTTTATTTTCTACCAGCATTTGGGCATTTGACTGTATCACAGGAGGTGTGCTGTGCATTTGACTAAGCCATGCCCACTGCAGTGCCTCGGGTTACCTGAAGGTTGTGTTGTGTCCTGTGGTGCTCCATACCCTAATTTAGCCTGACATTATGTTTAGACTCATCACATTAGATTAGGTACACTGTGTGTTGCCATACATGAAAGGATGTTTTTGTGCTGTACAATTACCATAGATTGGAGAAATTAGTGTTAAATGTTGGATGTGATCTCGGTGTTCAAGGTTCCTGGGTTGGGGTGGTGGCCTTGCTCTGAAGGAAGTAGATCAGCAGCAGGCTAACAACGTGTTCTTTTCTCTAGGCAAGCTGACAGTGGGGCCCTAAGGGAAGACTCACAAGAGAAGAAGGATCATCTGGACCAGAATTTAGGCCACAAGTGGAAGGCATCTGTGAGACCTTTGTATGTGCAAGAACCTACAGTTCTGCCTCTTGAGAGTCGGGGCAGGTCTGGGACGTTGCCCAGTGATTACCGATACTCTCAGGAAAACGTGAGCGAGAGGAGCAAAGATTGTAGCCTGCCTCATCTGCCCTGCTCTGAGCCACAGACCTTGAATGAGAACCACTCCTGTCTGTCCTGGGGCAAAGGAGAAGAAAACCATAGGATAGAGCCAGTGCTGCTGAACAAGAAGCGTGGACCTGCTCCTCAGAGGCCACCACCACCTAAAATAGATAAATACAGGAGACCAGATAATTCTGCACCATCACTTGGCACCTCTTCTGAATCTCTGCTGGCAGCAGCCAGCCAGCCCTTTCTGTCTTCATCCCCCAGCTCTGCCGAAGTCTATTCCAGTCACTCCTCTCTTTCTCAGAGTCCTGCAGCTTTCAATGGAAAATTGAAGAGTGCTAATACACAGCAGCTCCAGCAAGTGTCATCCACAGAGAATGTTTGTCAGCACTTAGAAGGAAAAACTAACCTTAGGTCTGAGTCTTCCAAGTATCAGTATCTTCAAAATCCTGGCATGGAGTCATCAAGGTCCCCATCTCCCCAGTTTGCACCACAGAAGCTCACTGATAAACCTCCTGTGTCTGTACAGGATGACAACCCAGCCAGGTACTAGATGTAACTCCTTTATTATTTTATTGACACTCTTTGACCAGTTAGATCTCATTAATGGTTGTCTGTTCATTTTCTTCACACATCCTTCAAGTTCATTAGGTGTGAGCCATTGCAGCATGTCCTAAAGAAACCAAAGACTTGTGTGAAATTGCATTTGGTGCCATTTATGTCTTTCAACTGATTCATGGTTTCTTTAGTTGACTCTTGCGGCTCAGTTGTTACAGCTGATAGTAGGAAATGCAAGGGAGGGATTCTAAAGGATTTTCCACTATAAGTCCAGGCAAAATCAGAAGATTACCTGTTATCGTTTCCCCTACCCAAGTCTGTATATAAGTATGAATTGGTTTAGGGACAACGCAGATGTGGGAAGGGAAGCTGGATCCTTTGGGAGAACATCTGTTTTGAAAACACAAGCAGTAACACGCACTGCCAAGTCATGACTGTTTTTATGATACTTTTACAATGAAATGTGGTACTCTGGGTAGTCTGCGAAGGGTTCTGCAGCACTTTGTGTTGACATGGACTGAAGACTCAGCACAAGATAAACTCAGACAAACCAACTGAAATTAATTGGTTGCTGTGTCTGTCATATGCTGCTAACATCTTGAAAGGTTATTCTCCCACAAGATAACAAACTCTTCCAGGAAGCTAAAGAATCTTGTTTTTAAATTTTTCAGCACTATAATTCATGGTTAAAGAACAAAAACAAAGCCTCTGAGCTGAATTCATGCAGAGGTTGCTTCTCTGAGCAAAAGTAGTCGGTGTAGCTTTTCTCTAGTCTAATGTAAATGGTTGAACAGACTCAATCATACTGTTTTCCAGTGTGCCTTATGACATAGAAAACATGAATCACTTTTTTTTTTTCCTAAATAGGCCTTGATGTTTTTCCTTTTATGATTGGAGGAAAAAATGAGATTTCATCCTGTAGTGTTTTTAACATGAAGTAATAATATAATTTATAATGAAAAGTGCAACATGTCAGGTGAACCCTAGCATCCATGTGCTAAGGTAGCTGACAGTAATGAGTTCCTTAATGTATTGCTTTGACTTCCTTAATGTATTGCTTTATGAATAGCTACTAAGGATGCATAGAAATCTAATTGTATTTATCCTTCCTTTTTGCTAGCTTTAATATTGAAATGAGCACTGAGGTGTACCTAATTATATGCCCATATCTGAATGATAATATATTTACCCTGCAAATCTTTTGATAACATTTAAAATTTTTAAGGCCAGACAGCTCTTGTCTCCACACAGTGTATTTTCCCCGATTAATAATTACATTGCTCACTATAATAGGTTTGGCCAAAAAAGACAGGCATGGGGGCCAAACCTCTGAACTTTCTATAAGGTATTTATTTCATATGTTTAAAATATGTTAAGTAGATTTACCTTGATATGCAGTTAATCTGATTGGGCTTATTATTTCAATTGGCTCCTTGCATATGAGCTTTTGGACATGTTTTTTGCATGCTGTGGGCAGCTGATGTTTGATGATGTCAGCATGGAGCTGGGTACTCTTCTTTAAGAAAGGTGTCTTGTTTGTCAACAGGCCTGAGTGGGTGAGTGTGCAGGGTTTCCTGCAGCATTTTAGGTAGAACCATGTGGTGCGGGGAAATACTGGCAGTGTGCAGAACCCAGCTCTTGCCAAAGACAACTGTTTAGCCATAACAAAGATGAAAAGAGTGCATCAGCATGTGTGTATCAATAGATTTCCAGTAAACCTATGCTCAGGTCAAGGAGTGACTGTGTTTGTGGTTGGGTTGAAGCTTTAGAATGTCCACAAGTGGAGTTGCTGCAAAATTTCATGCTGCCTTTCCACAAATGGAAAACCCTGAGAAATCAGGAGGATAGTGGTTGCAGAAACAGAATTTTTGAAACACCTGGTGTTGAGCTGTCTTTGCTCTTACTGAAATCAGTTGATTTGATGATGACTTAAGTATCTGGAAAATCTCTGACTAGGCTGAGAGGAATGCACTCAGAGTCTCAGAACAGATGCCGGGCATTTTAGGTGACGAATTGGAGTCAGCTCACTTCTTTTCCAGTTGCCCCACACACATTTGTGCACTCATCTTGTATTTCCCCCAAATTCCAAAATGTGTTCCTCTTGACAGTCTGGTGGAGTTGAAAAGGTGTGGGCTTTATTTAAAAACAAGAAAAAGAAAAGGCCAGGGTGGTATCAGACCACTGCCCAGCTCTGCTGCAGTCAGGAGGCAAATATACCTTTAAAATACAAGATACAGCTTCTGAAAAATATGAAGTCTAACAGATTCTGCTGTTACCAACAATCAAAAAGTATAAGCTTACTTTTAAGGAAAGTGACACACCTACATTTAGAGGAAAAGAGCTGTAGTATGTCTTGGTCACTTATCTGAAAGGCAGCAAGCCACTCAGCCTGATGAAACCAGATATTTTAGCTAGAAAGCAGTGTTCCTTTACTTCCTGTAGAGCTTCCAAACCCACATTATAACAATAATTTTAAACTTCCTGCAAACTCAGAACCAACAAACTGGACTTCAGTTTCGTGTATGGTTTACGTATAGTACAGATGCTTCTGTAATGTTATTTAACATGTTACTGTCCAATTCAAAAATTTGAGATATCCTCCTTTAAATAGCTTTCCTTACTGAATGGCTAAGGTGGTCCTTTGTGCTATGCTCTACAGAATTTTTGCTATAAGCTTCCCTTAAAAGGAGTATCTAGAATTGTGTGTTATCCTCTTCAGTGACTGGTTTTTCTTAAGTGGAAAACCAGGACTCTGTGGTGGGATCTATTTATTAAACTTCTATATCATGTGTAATGTTATAAGTACAGATTCTTTTTTTAATCACATAATTAAGTTTTGAATGATTTCCAGGTTTTCCGTGTGTGATTATTTGTTATTCTTGTAGCTCAGCAAAGGCCTAGCCTGCGGAATGCTTCCATCTGGTCTGTTGTCTCTTCCCTTGGAAGCGCTGAGAATTGATGTGAGGGCACAAACTCCCCAGGCAGCTAAGCTGCCTGTCAGGCCAAAAACCAAGGCCGCTGTTGGATGTGTGTGAGTCAGTGAGGCTGCGCTCGAGGTGTGTTTTCCTCTGGACGTGTGGCAACAAAGGAATAAAAGGCAGTTCAGCAGCACTGTCTGAAATTTGGGGCCTGGATGCTGAGATTGGACCCTCATGTTCATGGAAACAAACATAAGTCCTGTATCATGAGTATTGTGCAAAACTGCTTAGGACTTAAGTCTCAGAACTGCTTACAAATGAACTAATAATACTGTTTAAAATGTGTGGGCAGAAGACACGCAAACTTAGGATTAGACACAGTGCAAGGCATATTCCATTACATTGGTTTCTTTTTTTCATATTTGGACTTCTGCTCTGATTTGGAGATATGAATTGAGATGTAAGGTTCTTCCATTTCTAAAGATGAATTTTGTTTATTTTCCAGAATTGAAAGGGTAATTGACAACAATACCACGGTGAAAATGGTTCCCATCAAAATAGTTCATTCTGAGAGCAGTGCAGAGAAGGAGAGTCGGCAGAGTCTTGTCAGTACTATGGAGCCTCCTGCTTTACCCAGTGGTTTGGAAAAGGACCAGATTAAAACACTCAGCACTTCGGAGCAGTCCTATTCACGATTCTGTGCTTACACCAGGCAAGGTGTAGAACCAGAGCCAGAAGCCAAAACCAAACCAGCTGACCCTCAACCAGCTGAAGAACCTGGGAGCAACTTGAAGGACAGCAATGTTGCCACACAAGCAGCCAGCTATGTAAAGGCCAAAGAAAAGAGCTTCGAAGACTGGAAGTCAGAAGAACTTGCCAGAGAGATTGTGGGAAGAGATAAATCTCTAGCAGACATACTAGATCCTAATGTGAAAATCAAAACAACAATGGATCTGATGGTTGGTATATTCCCTAAAGATGAACATCTCCTAGAAGAAGCTCAGCAACGCAGGAAGCTCCTGCCAAAAGTTCCTTCTCCAAAAATTTCAGAAGAGAAGTGAGTATTATTTTATGTAAGCCAGTGTATCCTTGTAAGCTTCTATCCAAAGTGTGCCGGCATTCCTCTGGGGCTGAAGGTGAGGTTCTTCCTACTGTTGAAGTTTGGGTCTTTTGTAAGACTTTTTCATCAGAATATTAGTCAAGCATTATCTACTAACAATACCATTAATGACAGAAACAGAACAGTGTTGTACAATACGAAAAATTTCCCAACACCTGATTGAAAACCGGTTTTTTGACAGCTTAAGGAATAATTAACTTTTCCCATTTCATAGTGATGATATATTGTGCCAAGGTCATCCAGTCTAGTATCTGGATAGAGAATATTCAAGCCTTTTTTATATGATGAAAATTTACAAAGACAGCTTGAAGCGGGCATGAAGCATTTCCTGGAATTGAAAGAGGTCAAAATAAGAAAAAAATTAAATTCCATTCATGTTGATGTTCTGTGGTTTTTGTTTTCTTGATACAAGTTATCTGATAAGTTGTAGCCTTCTAGAGAAGTCAGTGTGTGATTCCATAATCAAAAAGTTAAATACTTACATTACATTGTAGTGTACCACATTTGGCAGTCTGAAAGGATACTCTCTATGACATTGGAGGTCTTCATAGGACTTCGTAAAAAGTAACTTTGCATTTTGTTTCCAGATGCGATAGCTTAGATCCATTTCACCTCTTGTAGTGGTGAAAGGTCTTCTGTACAATTTCAGTTTTAGCTTTTACTGGTCACGTACTGAGATGATACAAATTTTCTTTACAGACAGCATTTATTTATCCTGTTTGCGTAGGTAATGGCTTTCTGTTGAGCCCCCTGCTTCCTTGGTGAAATGATGGCTCTAAGAGATTGTCCTTTCTTTCCATTGATTAGTGTGTCAAAGCAGTTAATGAAAGTTTTGACTTTTCCCCAGGAAAGAGGAGCAGAGCGCGCCGTCTGCCATCTCCCTGACAACCAATTCTACTTACTACAGCACATCTGCACCAAAGGCAGAGTTGCTGATTAAAATGAAGGACATGCAGGAGCAGCAGCAACAGCAGCAGAGTGAGGATGATTCTGAAGATGAGCTGGATCACGACTTGTCAGAGAAGAAGGTAAAAAACATTTCTAAAAGCGTAACGGGAGGCTCTGAGTTCTGTTCATTTCATTTGCTGTGGATTTGTTAGGTTAAACACCCCTCGATGAAAGGCCTTTTAGATGTACAAGATGACTTAGAAAAATCAGGTGTGGGGGCTGTTTTTTTGTTGTTGGTTTTTTGTGCTTTTTTTTAAGTCCAGCTGTGAATTCAGGAACTGGAGATTAGGTGCTTCTTGCTATTTGATGCAGTTTTTGGAAAGTCTCAAGGGGAGAAGTTTTGGGAAGGTTATTTTCAAATATCATTTTCCATTTGAGGTTCTTCTGCATTTCTCACACTTACTAGGTACAAAGAAACACCAGTATGTATCCCACTGTAGCTGATGATGGTTTTAGTTGTTCCATACTTTTGAAATTTATGTCCAGGGATTGGGTTTGTCTCAAGAGAGAAAGAACATACACACACTCCCTTTTTTTTTTTTTCTCCCCCCACGCCCCCATTTATTTCCATGAGCAGCAAACCACTTGGCCCTTCATTTCTCCTACTTCCCAAATTAATAACTGTTGTGGGAGATAGCTAATCAGCTTGGTGGATTCAGTGGAACTTACTCATCACAAAGGAGGCAGCCTTCTCCACTCTTGTTCCTCCCCATCCTTTGGTGTTTTATTTCTGATAGAAGGTCAACATAATCCCCATGATATTTAAAATGATGATCTGACATTTCTGTGGTTTGAGGAAGTGGTGTCCTATGTTAAAATCATTTTACTCATCTCAATAGCGATTTGGCTCAAAATATTTTAACCATACATCCCAATACGGATAAGCTGGAGGAAGTGGTCTGTTTGATCAAGTAAAGTAGTGTAGTTTAACTCTGTTTACCTAAGCCAGTAATGAAGTGGTGTGCAGACCTTTTCTGTTCAAGTCAGCTCTCTGCTTAATAATCAGCTGCCAGGGTGTACTTGATAATCCTGTCCCACAGAAACGTCTTTTAATTATTACAAATATACTTAGTTGCTAAGAATGAGAGATTTAGTAGAAGATTCCCATCTCTGGTTCAGTGCAGGAGTGGCTGCCACTATATTTGAGGGGGCTGTTGTGTTTTCTGTTACCTCTGTTTTATTTTGACCTCCCTCTGCCACCTCTGCATCACACAGTTAATACGCCGTGCACTGCCAGGGGCATGGTGTGTCTGCAACTGGAGACTTTCCCTTACCCTCCTACCCCACAACCACTGAATCCAACAGCTTTAGTATTTAGACAAATAAGGATTTCCCTTCATTTTAAGTATAGTTTGGTTTTATCTGGTGCCACACATGATGGTCACATCATTTTTGCTAGAATTAGTTTCATTCTCATTAATTATAGGAGAGAGGGAAAACTGAACCTTTCTGTTTGCCCAACAAACTAAATACTAAAAATTTTATAAGCAGACGTACCATTTATTTGTATTGGTTTCTTAACAGGAAAATCATGTTCACCCTTTTCATACTGCTTCATCCATCCCCCCCAGCTTCAGTTGCACAACACTAACCATAAGAGAAAATCTTTCATGAAGAGCTTTTAGCAGAACTCTCCCATCTTCTCTAAGTACACATGTTGTCGTAGCCACACACACACTACTGCTTCTCGCCCTGCTCCTCCCCATGCGGTAGGATGGAGCACTCAGTTCAGTGGGCTTTCATCATGGATCTTGTCAGAAAACATATAAAACTCATGGTAAGTGGGTCAAAGCATCTTTATAAAACAGACTATATAGCTTGGCCCATCTTCGTGCGTTTGTCAACAGTTTAACAAGGGATCGTTAAGGACCCGAACACTTAAGGACTTCAGTTCTTTTAGAGGGGGCATATGCCCAGAACCTGTCATTTGATTCCTAGAAACTGGGCAGTTCTGTTATGAGATATCTTAATTGCAGTCCACTGTGGAAGGATTGCAGTATTTGTCATTCTCTGCTTTGCAAACCAGAAATGTGTGGTGCTTCTTTTTTTACTTTTGAAATAAGTAAAGGAATTTCATACAGAGCTGTTAATTTTTTTTAGTTTTATTTTTGGTCAATCCCTGTATTACCAGCTAGCAGGAATAGAGTGTATTTGTCTCATGTACCGAGTTTAATGTAGTTTTGCCACAATTATAAAATACTGGTCAGATGTTGAAGGTACTGTAAGAGTGTTTTTTGTAGTAACGAAAATCTATGTGTGACTGAGTAGGAAGTTTCCCCTTTGTCTGTAGGAAAGTTTTGACAGCTTCTGAAGAGTATAAAAATAATTGAAGAGTACCAAGTTTTTTCTGGTTTTAGGCCTGAATTCATTAGGAATGGGATGGTGAGCTGAGAGCAGAGGATAATTTACGTAAAGCATGCCAAGCGGTACCACCTGCGCAGCACTCTGCTGAGCTACTTTCTGTGTAGTCAGATCAGCAAGAATTACTGGGGTAAAAATAGGTTTTATTATTTTCTTGTATATTGGTACAGAAGTCACAGCTATAAATTATTCATCTGCCATTTTCAAGACGTAGATTGCAGCTCTTCTGGCTCAATAGATATTAAACACAATACAGGCTTTCTGCTGGTTAGTGAAAGCAGAATGAGCGCACAGTTACTGCATGCAGAGACTGTTTCATCTGGGTAGGAAGCAGCCAGTGATCGTAATCCAATTCTTAATAGATATGACAGTCATAGTATTTATGGCCTTCTCACCTGCAAAATCAGTCCCTTACAGGCTGGCTTCAGCTGCTTGGGGACACCTAAACAGGATGTTAGTGGGAAAATGGCTTCTTTCTTTTTTTGAAAGACAGAAACTGAGAGAGCTGATCTGGACTGTCAGATAGGATCAGTAAATATGGAGCACACATACGGCTTTTTTTTTTATTAGAGAAAGTTGCAGCACAGCTGCAGAAGTGAAAAACTTGAGATAATAACATAGGGCACAATGTATCCTGTTGTGTTTCAAATGGTGAAAGAGCAGCATAGTGCATGTCATCTGAGGGAAATGAGAGTGTAGCACTGTGACCTACATAATCCAAATCAAACTGCATTTGCAATGAGGGAAGGGGGGGTAAAAATCAAATCCTGCAGATTAATCAGTCAGTAAGGCAGGCATCTGTAGAACTGCTTACTACCTTAATCTTTTGGGCACCCGGACTAACAGATAGCCCAAATCCCGATTAACCTGGACTGAGTACATTAAATCAAAAAGGAGAAAACCAGTGGGGATAATCCATGGGTTGAATTTCTACTTTCAAAAAGGCTGCTGAATTTTCAGGGTGTAGTTGCTTTCTGTTAAGATGGCAGACTGTTTTGTTTGGGGTTTTTTTGTTCCCAAAATAAATTGGCAATGACTGTTCAGTGGCAGCTGCTATCAGTGTGTTTCTCAGTAATCATGAATGCTTGTAATCAGATTTGCATATAGAAAGCAGAGTTCCTAAAGAATGCCATAAGTAATTTAAAAAAAAAAAAAAAAAAAAAAGGCAAGGGGTATTGTGAAATAATGACCATTTTAAAGGATATAATTTTCATTCAGAAATTGCACTGAGGTGTATGTTTAGAGAATGCTTTGGGAATTTTTCTTACCTGAAATTAGCTGAATACCAAATAGACATCTACATTTAAATGAATGAGGCATTTTTAGGGTGTGATTCATCTCATGTTAGGGTAGACAACTAACTGAACTGACTTCCACCCTTTGTGCCCAAGTGAGAGCTACTGAGTGACTGAGGAACAAGATCTCTTGCCCAAATGCAGGGAAGTAACTGGGCAGCACAGATTGACCATAGGTTCACTTGAGGGAGAAGATTTGCATTCTTTGTCTGGTTCTGCCTGTGATGCACCTGACATGTTTTTTCTAAGGCAGTGCATGTGTTTCTCAGGCAGTGGGGGACTATAGTACAGAAGCCCCTCCCAAACTGCAAGTGAGGTGGTATATCCACCTGGCATGGGACAGTGGTAGCCAAAGACTCTTGTTTGGTCCTTTGGCACAGCAGCTTTGCACAGGGCTGCTTTGTACGATACAGTGGCTTTTGTTCCCTGTTCTGTGCCATAGGGATTATGATTTCCCTACAGAAATGTTGTAAGGCACTGTTATCGCTAAGATCTTCTCAGAGTGGAAGGGTTGCTATTGGAGGAACACTAATATTATGCAGAGAGGAAGAAAAAGCTACACAGTGCCCTAGTTTTAACTGCATCATGTGGAAAACACAGGATTGTTTTTCTGGTACTGTGTATGCTCCTAAGTGCAGTTCTTCAGCAAAGTGTTATGGACGTGGTATTTAGAGAGAAAAGGCTGTGCTGTACTTTATGCTGTTCCATAGCAGGCTTTGAAGCTGTTCAAAGAAGAAGCAGGAATGCTTGTAGATGGGGTGGAATTCATTCATCTTTTGCCACCAAGGTAATGTGCTTTAATACAGGTCTCAAGCTGAGCATTGTAGAGCTGTGTCCTGCACCTTTGAATCCAGAGGTATAGACCTTAGACACATACTTAGCTAGGTATTCATTTGTAATGCATTCATTGTCAAAGCCTCATGGGAATTTAAAATGTATTGAAGTGGTGCTAGCTGACATGACTTTCAGAAGTAGAGAAAAATGCAGTAGTGCTAATAAATTCTTATCTCCTTTATTTTCCACAGCAAGAACTTATTGACAGCATTAGTAGGAAGCTGCAGGTGCTGAGAGAAGCACGGGAGACACTGCTGGAAGACATCCAAGCAAACAATATTCTGGGGGAGGAGGTAGAGGCCACTGTGAAAGAGGTTTGCAAACCAAATGAGTTTGACAAATTCAAGATGTTTATTGGCGACCTTGACAAAGTGGTCAACCTCCTGCTGTCACTATCCGGTCGTCTGGCCCGGGTGGAAAATGCCCTTAATAACCTGGATGACAACACTGCTCCGGAAGAACGGGTGAGAAAGGCCAACAATAATATCGCTGCATTTAGTGAAGCTGGGGGGGGGGGGGCTGTTTCCATGGCTCTTGGCCCCCCCAGACACTCACAGTGATTCCATACTGCTTGCAGGAGGCCAGGAACCGCTCCCTGAGCTCGGCTGCTCCCACCTGACACTCCTCTTCCCGCCGGGAAAAGTCCTGCTGGGCCTGCTGGCACCTCCCGAGCTGCCTCCGCAGGGCCGGGATCTCGTAGCTGATGCTGCGCACCAGGAGGCTGGAGAGCTCGGCTGGGGGGGCACCCAGGGTGGGCTGGGGGTCACCCTGGGGCTTCCCAGACCCCTCAGGGCTCTCATCCCGGGGGGATTCGGGATTCCAGCACGTCCTGTCCCTTCCCCATCCCGAGCCTTCCCCGAGCCCCCCCCTGCCTCACCCAGGTAGGTGTTCTCCTTCTCATAGAGGGCCACGATCTCCTGCCAGTCCTGGGGGGAGGAGAAAGAAAAGGAGGCACAGGAGGCAGAGGAGGAGGAGCAGGGTGAGGAAGAGGAGGAGGAGGAGGAGGAGGAGGAGGAAGGCTGAGCCCCCCCAGCCCCGTCTCACCTTCATCCGCTGGGACGAGTAACGGCCAAAGAGGTTCTTGGTGGAGGCCTCGGTGCCCTTGAGGATCTCCACGATCCTCAGGCAGTGGAAGTAGTGCAGGTCTGGGGAGGAGGGTGGGTGGGATCGCTGGGAAGCCTTGGGGGTGTCACCCCCTCCCAGCTCAGCCCCAATTCCCGACTCCACCGACTCCCTCAGGCTCAGGGCAGACCACACCACCACCAAACCCTTGGGAACGGGCTCCCAGCCCGTCTCCCGGCCCTCCCGAGGGATCCAGCCCCGCTGATCCCACTCACAGGATCCCTCCAGGAGCTGTTTGATCTCCTGGTTCTCCGGCATGTCCTGGATGGCCACGTCGATCCGCTGCCGGATCAGCTGCACTTGGCTCTGCCACCTCAGGCTGCAGTGGCGCCTGTCCACGAGCCAGTCTGGGGACAGGGGGGCACAGGGGGGTCACCCGGGGGGGCACAGGGTGGGGGTGACCCCCCCAGACAGGCTCCAGGGGCGGGAAGGGAGCACAGACCCTGCGTGTTCCAGGGGGAGGAATTCCCGGCTCGTTCTCAGGTGTGGGAGAGGGAAAAGGGGGTCGGGGGAGGGGGGCAAAGGCAGGGATGAATTCCCAGCTCCGGAGGGCACGGAGGGGTCCCCAAATCCCGGGCTGACTTTCCCGCGCCGTACCCAGGAGTTTGCTGGTCTGGATGTCGATGGGCACGTTCCGGTAGTCCTGAGGAGCGACCTGCGGGGGGGGGGACACACGGTGGGAGCGGGGCTGGAGGGGCCCGACCGGTACCGGGATCGGCACCGGGAGCGGGGTCAGAGGGGGGATTCCCGCTCCAGCGCCCGGGCACGGCCTGTCCCCGCTGCCCCGCGCCTGGGGCCCTTCCCCGCTCCCCGAAGGCGGCCTTGGCTCCGCTCCCGGCCCCTTTCCAGCCCCTTTCCCGATCCCATCCCGGTCCCGACTCCATCACACACCTCCATGTCTCCATCAGCGCCACTTCCGCCTCGCCCCGCCCCAGCCAATCCCCTGCCTCGGCGCCCGCCCCTCAACCAATCAAAGCGCGCTCTCTGCAAAGGGCCCGCCTTCTTGCCAATCAGAAGGCAGCACCCCGGCGGGAGCGCCACGTGCTGGCGCTACGATTGGCTGGAGTGGGGAAGGGGCGGGGCCGGCGCGGACCAATGGGAGCGGGAGGTCTCGTGGAGTCCCGATCCCGAATCCTGATCCTGATCCCGATCCCGATCCCGATCCCGGGAATCCCCCAGGGAACCCCCACAGCTGCCCCTCACGGTTCCTGCGAGGCTCCCAAGCCAGGGGGGATCCCCAGATATCCCCAGTGCGGATCCCGGATCCCTCGGGGATCCCGCATCCCTTGGGAAGCACTAGATGCCCCAGCAGAGAACCAAGATCCCCTTGAGATCCCCAGCAGCCACCCCAGAGCGTGACCTTGGGGATCTCTGCTGAGGTGTTCCAGAGCAGACCCCACATCCCTCAGGCACCACTGGGTATCCCAAAAAGGGTCCCGGGATCAGTTCTAACTCCTCCCCATGGATCCACGAGGGATCTGGCATCAGTTCTAGATTCTCCACAGGGATCCAGAAGGGACGTGGGATCAGTTCCATCTTCCCCCAGGGATCCCAAGGAACCTGGGATAACTTCTGCCATATTCCCATGGGGATCTCAGCTCTGTGCTGGCACATCCCGTGTTTCCCAAGGGATCCAGGACGTGCCATCCCCAGGTCCAGAGTCGGGGAGCTCCCCACGCGGGGACACGTCCCGTGGGGAGCAGCGGGAGGCACAAACCGGGCCCGTTTCTGTCGACCCCACCCGAGAACCGGAGCGACACCGGAGTCCCCACGGCCAGCCCGGTGCGGTGGCGGCCACCCGGGGCCACCCGGGGCCACCCAGAGCCACCCGGGCGGCGCTGGCACCGCTCCCCGTCATGAATATTCAGCCGTGCCTGGCCCGGCCCCGCTGTTTGCTCCGGCAGGAGGGGTTTGGGCGCGGGTTCACCTTGACGGGAACACCGGGACGGCGGCAGGTGAACCGCACCTGCCCGCGGCCCCCGGCCGGGACACCCCCGGGACACCCCCGGGACACCCCCGGGACATCCCCGGGACCTCGCGGGAGCAGCAGGTACAGGGATGTGGGGTGGGAACCTCGGGGATACCTCGGGGACACCCCGGGGACACCGGTCCCACCTGGCTCTGGCACACGGGGGTGCGTGGGGGGACGCGGGGATCACCACCCCCCTGGCGGCCCGAATTTTTGTGACCTCGTTCCCATTTCCAGCGGGGTCGGGGGGAGTTTTATCCCCCCGAATTGATGTCAGGGGGTGACCCCGGGGAGGGGCCGGGCAGGGAGCGGTGGTGGCGCAGTCCCGCGTGGGGGGGACACGGAGCTGCGCCGACCCCCGGGATGGGCACAGAGCGCCGGGAATCCCGTCCCTGCCCGCGGCCAGGGAAGCCTTTGGCTCCTCCGCCTTCCTGGGTTCCTGCCCTGGAGCTACGCGCGGCTCCGGGAGCCTTCCTGGATCGCTGGAGCCTTCCTGGAGCGTTCCCGGAACATTCCCAAGCTCTTCCAGCCTGTCCCCAGTGCCGGGTGGGACTCCGGCCCCTCCCCAGCTCCCACCTGTCCGCAGTTCCTGTTCCTGGTTGTTCCCAGGGCTCCCTCCCTGCCCCGCTACACGTGGCCGATAAAGCACCTCCCGGGCTCTGCCAGCGGCCTCTTCCCGGTGCTCGGGAATTCCCAAGCCATGGAGCATCCCCTCGTGGTACCCGCGGGGCGCTGCCCCATCCCTGATCCCACACGGCTCCCGCACCCCACGCAAAGCCACCGCCGGCTTCCATCCCTCTGGAATCACATCCTGGGGGGTTGGAGGAACCCCCCCAAGGAAGGAGCACGACCCCCCCTCCCCCCCCCAAATTCCCGCTGCAGGATGGCCGACAGCCACGGCTGGTGGAAGCTGACGTTCCTGAGGAAGCGCCAGGCAGCGCCCACCGTGCTGTACGAGACCCCCGACGGCCCCGCGACCCCCGCGGGGGACCCCCAGGAGGGTCCCGGCCCCGAGGGGGGCTTCGCCGCCCGGCTGGAGAAGATCGTGGACAAGAGCACCAAGGGCAAGCACGTCAAGGTCTCCCACTCGGGGCGCTTCAAGGAGAAGAAGAAAGTGAGGGCGACGCTGGCGGAGCACCCGAACCTCTGCGGGGCCGCCGAGAGGGAGGAGAAGTGACCCGGCGGGGAATGCCGATCCACGCGGCTCCGGCGGGACACAGGACTCGGGCTGGGCTTTAACCCAGGGATAATCACGGACCCTGGATGGTGGAGCCCGTCCCTGCCAGCCCTCCCGGCCCAGGCTGACTGGTTCGCACTGGGATGAGGACACTCCTCCGGAGCCCAAAGCCCCCACCCCCCAAGCACTGCCCCCCGCCCATTCCCAATCCCCAAAACACGGGATGTGACACTTCCCTGCCCCCGAGCTCCCAGGAGGAGCCGTGTTCCTCAGGGAAGCGCTCCCTGCTGCTGGAAGGAGGGGGGCACAACACCGCTGGTTGCAGGAGGTGTTGGGAGCTCTGGCAATTAGCTCTGCTAATTAACTGCTGTTAATAAACCAGGGAGAGCTCAGCACACCCCTGCGTCCAGCCTGGCAGGGCGGGAGGGCTCTGGATCCCTCCAGGACCGCGGTGGGAGCGGAGCCATCCCGGGGGGGATCCCTGACCCCCTGGAACAGGGACAGGGGGGTACCCGGGGTGCCCTCCCTGCCCCGCAGGGCGCGGCCGGGCCCGAACTCCGCGGGTTCCCAGCACTTCCCAGCCCTGACAAAAGCCCGGAGGGTGCCAAGTTCCCGTTTCCCGGCACGGGGACAACGCCAGGGCCACCCCCTCGGCGGTGTTTGCTCTCAGCCTGCCCTTTGTCCCGCGAAGGGAGGGACGAGGGGGAGGAGGGAGGAGCCCATGGGATCAGTAACGCCCATCCCGGGGGGAGTCTGGGCTCGGGTCCTGCTCCTCCTGCCGGGAGTTTGAAGGTCTCCAGAACATTTGAAGGGTTTTTTTGGGGGGGAGAAGAGGTTTTGGGGCTTCTTAAAGTGGTTTGAAGGTCTCCAGATGATTTTTAAGGGTGGTCTGAGGTTCTCCAGGGACCGTTTTAAGGGGTTTGGGGGCTTTTTAGGAGTGGTTTGATGTTCCCAGCTCCATTTTGGGGGTGGGCTTAGCAGTTTTTACTCCATTTTGGGGCAATCGAAGCTGGTTTTTACCCCATTCTGGGGTCCCCGACCCCTCTTTTCCCAGTGATATCCACATGTGGTTCCCACCTCTTGGCACGATGCAGAGGCTGGGATGGCAAGCACGGAGCAGGGAAGGTTCCCAGGGCCTGGTTTCCCTGGGATGTGACCCAGGGCCAGAATTCCTGGCTGTTCCAGGAGAGCCCAGCCCCGTGTGGGTAAAAATTAACCCCAAACTCCGGGACATCCGGATGCCATTTTTCCAAGCTCGCCTGGACGAGGGGACAGGGAGAGAGTTTGGGGGGGAGACAGAACCAGGGGTGACACCGTGGTGACATTAATGAAATTAATTACACAACAGCAAGAATACATTGGGAATTGAGCACATTCCATGATTCCAGCTAAAACACGATTCCAGCTAAAACACGGATGGTGGCAGTGCCAGTGGCAGGACTGGGGTGGGGTGGGGGAGGATCACTGGGGTCACAATTGGGGTCTCTAAACGATCATTAACACGATTAATCAACCACCAGCAGCACCGGGTGCAGACGGGAGGGCGATGGAGGCGCCGGGAGCGGCATTCCCGGAGCTCGGGATGCGATTCCCGGCATACCACGAGGAGGGGCCGGGATGGCCATTCCAGAGCGGGATCCTCAGGGGGAGAAGCGCTCGTAGACCCAGTCCCCGTGGGCGTGGTGGGTCATGGCCCCGAGCGGGGCCGAGCGGTCCCGGAGCCTCCGGAACACGATCCGGTCGTGCAGCCGGTTGGTCTGGCCCTG
Organism: Lophotriccus pileatus; assembly: GCA_035583135.1. Classification (NCBI taxonomy): domain Eukaryota; kingdom Metazoa; phylum Chordata; class Aves; order Passeriformes; family Tyrannidae; genus Lophotriccus; species Lophotriccus pileatus. Next base: position 96,088,105 of record JAWWES010000001.1, read on the forward strand.
CCAGAACTCCACCACCTCCGGCTCCACGATGTACCCACCCCTGGCAGGGCCACGGGGGGCTTCAGGGGGGCTCAGGGGGTGATGATTCCCCCCCTCCCAGCCCCACAGGACTCACCAGTACTGCGGCTTGGGCACGCTCCTGTCCCGGAATTTCTCCTCCAGCTCCGCGTTCCTCTTCCTCAGGTACTGCGGGAACGGGCGGGGTGAGGGGGGTGTGGAGGGGGCAGCCCCTGGGGGGTCCCTGGGAAGGGTGGGCTCACCTCCCTGTCGGGGATGACGGAGCTCTGCCTGCTCACCACGGCCCCGATCTGGCTGCTCCGGGGCCGGCTGGAGAAGTAGCGCTCGGATTCCTCCTCCGGGAGCCGCCTCACGGAGCCCTCCACCCGGACCTGGGATGGGAACGTCGGCTGAGAGCCGGGACACGGCTCCAAGGGGGGCTCCCAGGTGTGGGAACACCCCATTCCCTCCCTGTCCCCCCAAAACACAGGCACCACCATCACCTGGGCCCCGGCCAGCAGCTCCCAGGGGGCTCCTGAGCACGGAAACACCTCGTTCCCTGTCCTTCCCACCCCATTCCCCGACCTTCCCACCCCGTTCCCTGACCTTCCCACCCCGTTCCCTGTCCTTCCCACCCCATTCCCCGACCTTCCCACCCCATTCCCTGACTTTCCCACCCCAAAACACGGCCACCCCCCATCACATCTCTGCCCCCCTCAGGGGCTGGGAGCCATCTGAGTGTGACCCCCCCAGGCTCCGGGTGACCCCCAGGGTCCCCCCCCACCATTCCAAGGATCCCTCTGTGCTCCCCCCACCCCCCCAGGGGACCCTCCTCACCTGCCGGCTGAGGGGCTCCCAGTAGAAGACGAGGGAAGCGAAGGGATTGGATTCCTGGAGGGGAAAGGGAGGGAGATGTCAGCGCTCCCACAGCATTCCCAGCTCCAGAAATCCGGGATACCCCGGGATCTGCTGCAGCAGGAGCTGCCCCCCCCCGCCCTCACCAGCTCCTTGCCCTTCCTGCTCTCGTGGTTGGTGAAGAAGCGGAACCCGTCCTTCCCGAATCCCTTCAGCAGCACCATCCTGGCCGAGGGCTTCCCATCCCTGGGAGGGGAGGGGGGACAGGGAAAGGGGTGAGGACAGGACAGCCCCCCCTCCCAAGGCCAGGAGACCCCCGTGTGCCCCTCTCTCTCCCCCCGGGGTCACCTGGAGCAGGTGGCCAAGCACATGGCGTTGACCTCCCCGATGTCCGGGCACTCCGAGGCCTCCTGGAACCAGGCTTGGAATTGTTCTATGGGATCCAGGGACACCAAGTGCTGCTCCTCGAAGGCCTGGGGACAGGGGGGACGGTGTGAGGCACGGGGGGGACGCGCCCTGGGGTGTGGGGACACGGGGGGGGGTCCCACTGGATGCAGGGAGGGGGTGACACCGACACGGGGGGAGCTGTGAGGGGAAGGAGGGGGAACCCCAGGGATCTTGAGAACAACCTAGGGGGTCATCTCAGGTGCTGGGGACAGTCCAGGGGGGGTCACCCCAGATATTGGGGTCAACTTAAGGGGCCGACAGAGGTCTTGGGGGCAAATTAAGGGGTCACTCAAAGTCTTGGGGCAGCTCAGGGTGGGGGGTGCCCTGGTCCTGGGGGTCACTGCCTGCACGGTGGGGGGGTCCTGGGGGATCCTGGGGGGGGTCACCCTGGCTGGGGGGCGGTCCCCGTGCCTTGGGGACACCCCGAGGGGTCCCCCCGGCCCAGGTTCCCCCGTGTCACGCCTGTCCCACCCCCGTGTCACGCCGTCCCACCTCATTGTCCCCCCGGTAGTCCCTGCGAAGCCCCTGCAGATCCATCGCCACCGAACCCGGAGGGGACCCCCCAAAAAACAGGGGGCGTGGCCACTGCGGCCACACCCTCATTCATGCAGCCAATAGAGATCGGCGGAGCTGGGAGCGCTGGAAGCCGATTGGAGGAGAGGGAGGGGGCGGGGCGAGAGGACCCGGAAGTGGCTCCGGGGGGGAACGGGCACTTCGGGGGGGTCTTAAAGGGGCAGAGACCTCGAGGGGGGGGACGGGATTTGGGGCTGAGGCCCCACAGCCCCTGGGGGAGCATCGGGGTGCAGAGACCCCCCTGCAGCCCCTGGGGGAGCACCGGGGTCCAGAGACCCCCCCCCTGCAGCCCCTGGAGAGGGAAGCCCAGGCGCTCTCCCCACGTGGATCCTGTTCTGCCCGGGCAGGGGATCACTCACTGACCTCTCCCAGCCCTTATCTGGCCTCAGGAATCCTCGGATGTTTGTTTTTCCCTCTCCTCTGTCCGGCTGCGGAGGGAGAGTGAGAAAGTGGCTTCAGTGGGTTCCTGGAATTCAGCCAAGGCCAACCCACCACAGGGGACACGGAGGGGTTTGGGGACAGTGGGAGCCTTGGGGACAACCCCACACTCCTGGCCTGGCAGTTTTCCCGTAAATAAATCTATTTCCATCGATATTTGGGATTCCTGGCAATAAATCCCACTTTCCTCCTGCCCTGAACTCCCTCCCACATCCCACTGGATCTGGAACACTCCCAGCCCAGGAAAGAAAGGAGCCTCGGTGGCACAGCAAGGATTTGCCTCCGGTGACTAAATTTATTTAGCAAGGAAAAGCTCCTGGCTGTCTCCAGGTACAGTTCAGAAAACAGGAACAGATCCAATCACATAATCCAGGGAAAACACCCTCGGGCTCGTTACAACTAAAAAATAAAGTGGATTTTTGTTTAATTTAAAAGCTCCAAAGCAATATAATCTATGATACAATGTACACTGTACACAGAGGGGGGCACGGGGAAAGGAGTCCCAAAATTCCAAAGGAAAACGTTTCCACGTTGCTTGAGAATTAAAAAGCCAGGAGAGAGAAACTTTGGGGGGAGGGGGGAGGGATGAGGAACCAAAACAACAAAAACCAGAAAACTTTGAGTTTTGGGAGAAAAAAAAAAACAAAACAAACAACAACAAAGCAACAAAATAAAGCCTTGAGTTTTGGGAAATCTGAGGAGGAGGAGGGGTTAAATAGAGATTAGAAAAGCACTCATGATCCACAGGGTGGGAATCGGGAGCGTAAGGCAACGATCTCCATAGAAAAAGGGGACCTTCCAAAGGGGGCATATAGATATTTATAGCTATTTATAGATTTAAATACAAAGTAGGAATGTGCTGTGGGGCCTCCCCCCCGTGCCCTGGCTCCTGGGGGGGCTCCTGGGGGACATCCCAGGGAGGGCTCCCGGTGCTGCTGGGCCACCCCCTGACCCCGGGGGGGTCCCCGGCACCTCTGGGGGTCCAGGAGGGTTTGGGGACGTCCCTTGGGGTCCCCCGTCCTGGGGGGGCTCTGGAGTGCTCCTGGGCCTGGCCCTGGGTGTGGGGTGAGGGGGGTGGGTCCCCCCCAAGGCCCTACAAGTTCTTGGTGACCAGGTGGGTCTTGTAGTGCTTGGTCAGGTGGTCGGAGCGCATGAAGCGTTTCTGGCACTGGGCACACTCGAACCTCTTGTCACCTGTGGGCAGAGGGGACGCTCAGGGGGGTGGCACAGGATCCCCTTGAGCCCCCCATCCCCCTCCCCTGACAGCTCCGTCACCAGGACAACCCCAAAGCAGCAGAAACCCCCCAAAATCCTCCCAGGCCCTCCCAGGAACTCCAACCACACGGACAACTTGGGGGGGCCCATCACCCTGGGGGGGCTGGGGCAGGGTTTGGGGGGTGGCCCAGGGGTGCTACCCCAGGATTTTGGGGGTCCCTGACCCGTGTGTGTGTGTCCCAGGATTTGGGGGGTGTCCCAGGAGTGCTACCCCAGGATTTGCGGGTTATCCCGGGGTTTGGGGTTGCTGATCAGTGTGTGTCCCAGGACTTGGGGGGTGTCCCAGGGGTGCTCTCCCAGGATCTGGGGGTTATCTCGGGGTTTGGGGTTGCTGACCCGTGCATGTCCCAGGATTTGGGGGTGTCCCAGGGGTGCTACCCCAGGATCTGGGGGTTATCTCGGGGTTTGGGGTCGCTGATCAGTGTGTGTCCCAGGATTTGGTGGTTATCCCGGGGTTTGGGGTCGCTGATCAGTGTGTGTCCCAGGATCTGGGGGGTGTCCCAGGGGTGCTCTCCCAGGATCTGGGGGTGTCCCAGGGGTGCTCTCCCAGGATCTGGGGGTGTCCCAGGGGTGCTCTCCCAGGATCCTGGGTCACTGACCCGTGTGTGTCCGCGCGTGCCGCTGCAGCTCGTCGGAGCGCGTGAAGCGCTTGCCGCAGAACACCCAGTTGCAGACGAAGGGCCTCTCCCCCGTGTGCAGCCTCACGTGGGCCCTCAGCAGGGACGTCTTCCGGAAGGTTCTGCCGCACTCGGGGATGTGGCAGATGTGCTTCTTCTTGCCCGGATCCCCCGGCCTGCGGAGGAAGGGAATGTCACCTCCCGGTGCCGCTCAGCTCCGGTTCCCACGGGATGTGCTGCTTCCCACTCACCTCTTCTCCCCATCCTTGCAGTTGGGGCAGGTACAGGCCATCCTCCTCCTCTTCTCTCCGGGCTGGATCTCTCCAGACAGCGCCTGCTCCATCTGCAGCTGGATCTGGGTGGGGCTCAGCCCGCTGATGGTCAGGTTGTTACCGGACACGTTCTGCACCGTCAGCTGCTGCTGGCCTGGGGGAGGAAAAGGGGAATGAGCAGCCAGCCACGCTCCTCCCACGGCTGCTGCCAAACCCTCTGCAGGGGCTGGCCGGAGGGAGGACCCCCCAGGAGCACAGGACACCCCAAAACTCGTCCCACCCCTCCCCACATGCAGCACAGCCACGGCTCCACCCCAACCCGCCCTCCCACTCCCCTCCGGGTAAGTCCCTTTTTCCTGAATATACTGTGCGGTTTTTCAAAGTTTTCGGTTCGACCCTTCCAGGAAAACGGCTCTCAGAGGAGGAAATAAAAAAAGAAACTTTGAAAAAACGTGCAATATATTGAGCAAAAGAACGGGACTTACCCCGGGCCCTCAGGGGCCGCTCCAGGCCCCGGCGCTCGCGGACGAGGCGGCACCCGGAGAGCCGCGGCGGGCGCTGGAAAGAAGAAGAGGGGATCGGCGTCAGCAAAGCGGGATCGCTGCTCCCAGGGCAGCAGCAGCAGCAGGAGGAGCAGGAGGAGGGAAAGGAGGAGTGGGATTTGGCAGCAGAGCAAAGCAGGGGGGTGATGCCGGAGAGGGGAGCGCAGGCAGAGCTGGGATACCCTCCCGGGTATCCATCGGGAAGGAAGCCCCAAGCCGAGGGTTGGAGCAGCTCTCTGGTGGCTCTGGGGGTGGGAATGTCCTCGCTGAGACCCGACTCAGCTCGTTACACAGCCAGCAGGTCCTACCAGTCCCCTCCACATCTGCCCACGGCATCTCCCCCGTTCCAATTAAAACCCCCCTGGAAGCCAATCCCAGGGGAACGGCGGCCAAAGGTGGAGCAGGAAACCACGGCAGGGTTTTCTGCTGACACGGGCTTTAGTGGAGCAAGAAGGAACAGCTTCCCAGCGCCAAACCGAGCTGCTGCTGGCACGGGAACCACGGCCAGGCAGCAGGTCTGGCTGGATCGGGAAGGAGATGAACTTCCCGCAGACACAGCTCCCTCCCCTCGGCTCCCCGGGAAGCTTTGGTGGCAGGAGCGGGGACACGGTGGCTGCAGGGACATCACCGTCTTGGAATGGGGGCCTGAGGTGCTCTCTGTGGCTCCTGGGCCATGTCTGGCTGCTTTTGGCTTAAGGAAGATGCCAGGAGGTGAGTTCACCCCCTGGGAATGGTGATCCCTGGAATCACCATCGAGCTGGGAATTCCCTCTGCTGGGTCAGCTGCTGGAGCCCAAACCAGCAGCCATCACTCCCAGAGGATGCAGGGAGATGCCCCAGCACTAAGATTGGGATTTGGAAGTGCAATCCACAGCAGGGGAGGCTGCAGGAGGGATAATCCCATTGTACCACATCCCTCTGCCTGGTTGGGTCCTGACTCTCCAGGAAAAAAAAAGACCTCCAGAAAAAAAAAACACCTCAAAAAAAAGATACCTTAAAAAAAAACTCAAAAAAAAAGACATCTCAAAAAAAAAAATTCAGAAAAGGACACTCCAAAAGAAAAGACCCTTCAAGGCCTTGGGACAGCCTTGGCACAGCCACCCTCAGCCTCGGGACGCGCTCCAAGAGGGGATTCCCGCCGCGTGTCCCCCTTCCCGCTCCGGGGCGGATCCCAGCCCACCTCCGGCGTTGGTGATGGTGACGGGCACGCCCTGCACCTGCACCCCGTTGATGTTGATGGTCTGCATGGCCTGGGCAGCGGCTGCCAGCTGGGCAGCGTTCAGGCTCAGGATGCCCCCGGCCGGGGCGATTTTGGGCAGCGGGCGCTCCTTGCGGGGTTGGGGTTTGCGGGAGCCCCCCGGGCCGGGGCTGCGGGACACGGGGCTGCTGCAGGACGAGCCCGACGGAGCCACGGCCACGGCGGAGGCCTCCTGGAGCACCACGGTCTGCAGCTCCCCTGAGGGGGTTTTGAAGTAGACCTGAGGGTGGGCAGAGAAGGGGGGTGAGATTGGGAGTGGTTCCTCTTCCCCTCACCCCCTACACACACCCCCACCCCAGGGATCACGTAATCGTGGATGGTTTGGACTGGAAGGGGTCTTAAAGCCCATCCAGTTCCACCCACCCAGGGACACCTTCCATTATGTTGCTCTGAGCTCCATCCAACCTGGCTTTCAACACTCTCAGAGATGGGGCAGCCAAAACTTTTCTGGGTTGGAAGGGATCTTAAAGCTCACCCAGTCCCACCCCTGCCATGGGCAGCGACACCTTCCACTAGCCCAGCTTGCTCTGAGCTCCATCCCACCAGGCCTGGGACACTTCCAGGGATGGGGAATCCTGTGATGGGCCCGAAACCTTTCAGTTCCTCCTTCAAAACCTTCAAAAAAAAAACCCTTCACTTCCTCCTCCTTCAAAACCCTTCAGTTCCTCCCTCAAAGCCCTCCAGCCCCCAAACCCCGAGGCTGAGCGGTACCTGGGGTACCTGGGTGGGCGTGGGCTCCGCCGCCTGGATCTGGAAGTTCTGGGAGGCTTTCTGGGGCACGGTGGGCAGGGTGGCCGAGGCCGCCTGGACCACGCGCAGGGCCTGCTGCGGGATCTGCACCACTTGGGACTCCGGTTTGGGCTGCACCACCTGCAGCTGCTGCACCACAGCCGGCTGCCCCGCGCCGGGGCTCTGCACGATCAGCAGGTTGTTGCCGGCCTGGATGATGTTCTCGGCCGTCGTCTCGATCAGCACCGTCTCCACCTGCTCGGCCACGGCCACGGCGGCAGGGGCGGGCTGCCCGGGGGACACCGCCTTCTTCCTGGGCTTCTTGCCCGCTTTGGAAGGGCTGTCCGTGAGCAGCTGGGTCTGGGTGCCCTGCTCTGGGCTCACCAGGCTGCCACTCGCCAGCGCCAGCGTCACGTTGCCGCCGCCGGGTAACTTCACCACGCTGCCCGCGCCCGGAGCCGCCTTCTGCGCCGGGGCCGGCTTGATGGGCACGGGTTTGTGAGAGGAGGAGGAGGAGGAGGAGGAGGAGGAGGAGGTGGAGGAAGAGGTGGAGGAGGAGGAGGAAGGGGTGAGGATGGCCTGGTTGGTGCCTGGGATGATCTGGATCTGGTTGGCGAGGTTGGGCTGCACCTGGATGGTCTGCGCCCCGCCGGGCACCGCCTGGTACTGGATGTTGGAGGAGGAGGAGGAGGAAGAGGAGGAGGAGGAGGAAGAGGAGGGGGACGAGCGGGAGCCCTTGTTGAGCACGGCCGGGTTCTGGATGGCGAAAACCAGCTGCCCCCCCGGGTAGGAGGTGCCCACCTGGGAGCCCTGGATCTGGAAGAGGTTCCCTTTGGAGGACAGGATGCCGATGCTGTTCTTGGAGCCCAGGGGCAGCGGGGCGGGTTTGATGGGGACCAGCTTTCGGGGCGTGGGCTGGGGGGGGGCCGGGGGGGTCACGGCGGCTTCCACGGCAGGAGGGCCGATCTTGCTACATGTGGCTGCCAGCAGGGCCAGGGGAGAGGGCTGGGAGTCCTGGGAACGGGAAAACAGGGACGTTAGGGACGGGAAGATGCGCCAAACACCCCAAAATCCACCCCCATCACACCTCCTCTGCTTGAATTCCGAGACCGCCTTTGCGGTGTGGACCTGAGAGATCCTCAAGGGAAACGGAGAGCAAGGAGGAGGAACAACCCTCTGGGAGAGCTGGGATTGGGAATGAGCCCTGGAACAACCCTCTGGGAGAGCTGGGATTGGGAATGAGCCCTGGAACAACCCTGTGGAAGAGCTGCTGTCGCAGCGAGGAGAAGCCCCGCACGCGGCTCCCCGGCCTGTCCTGCCACCAATCTTCCTCCCCCCACATTCCCAGCGGCTATTCCCGCTTCCCACCCCATCCCAGGCCACCTCCCTGTATCCCAGGGGGACGCCCAGGCTGGCCTGGCCTCACCTGGGTGCCGGAGGACGCCGGCTGCAGGTACTCGCTGGGGCTGACGGCGGCAGTCGCAGCCATGCTGGCCCTGGAGCTGCCGGGGGAGAGCACAGGGATCAGCCCCCCCATCCCACGGGATCCTCCCGGAATCCCCCTGCGCCACCCACCTCGCCCAGGCCTGCAGAGGGGGGGACAAAGGGGCTGCACCCACTCTGGGGATTCCCAGCGCCTCGTTTTCCTCGTTTTCCAGACCCACAGAGCCAAAATCTCCCCGTTTCCACCCTGTTTTTCCAGCTCTGGGAATCCAAAAGGACAAGAGTTTTTGGGAAAGATCCACAGTTTTTTTTTCTTTTGACACAGTTTCTTTTTAAAGGTTTAAACCAAGGGAAAGAGGCCTCTAAATCCTCACAGCTGGCGGAATCTTTTGTTCTGGACTTGAAGATGTCTCAGCTTTGACATTTCCCCCTGGTGAATTCCCCATCCAGAAAAAAATTCCCTGGATAAGGTGGCAGGGAGGACATGTCTGAGCTGGAAAGGTCTTGATTCCCACTGCTGGCAACAGCCTGATTCCAAGCAGGGAAGCTGAGGGATACAGGTGTTTTGGGATCATCCCAAAAGCAGCACTGTGGTATTTGTGGAGATTTGGGATGTCCAGAGCAACGGGATAACAGGGATTTCTGGATGACCAGGAGGAGCAGCCAAGGCTCCTGGAAAAAGCTGTGGATCCCTGGGAAGAGCCAGGTGGGAGTCCCAGGCTCCTGGAATGGCCTGGGAATTGGGGATGAGCGGCCTCATTCCTTGGCAAAGGAATTGTCATTCCCTTGCAGCCTCCTGGGGATGATGGAACCGGTGCCCAGTGTTGGCCTGGGATGAAAGGGAATGCTTTTCCCGGAAAACTGGGAGCTTTCTTCCCAGTAAAGCCGGGAGTTTGCAGGGCTGCTCCCTCCCTTTGAGCGGGATTAGGGCCGAGCTGGGGATTAACAGCTCTGAGTGCAAAGCAGGGCAGGGACACAGCCCGGGACAGATCCCATTATCCGGGACAAATAATGAGGGATAAGATCCAGTGGGATCTTCCCGTGTGTGCCTCGCTCGTGTTGGACTCCAGAGGGATCACAGCCCCCTAAAAATCCATGGAAAACTCAGCAACTCCCCTAAAAATAAAGCATTCGGGATTCTGGATCCAAACACGGCCATGGGAAAAAAAAATCCCAGGGGAGCAGCTCCGTCTGTTTGCCAGGGAAAAACAGGGAAAAACGGGCACTCAGAGCCCACAGGAGCTCAAGAACCTGCGGATTTACATCTCCACGCCAGGAAATCTTGGAATAATCTGGGATTTGGGAGGGGGTTGGTTCCAGAAGGAATCCCACCTTGGGAACCTGCCCAAATCCCACCAGGGGGATGAATCCCCTCCTTAACCCCAGACCTGACCCCCCACCCTCAGCAGAGACCCCCTCAGCGGTCCGGAGACCCCCAGTCCAGGGACCCCCATCCCCAGGGACCCCCAGAACTGACCCCTCACCCCGCTCAGAGCATCCCGGGCACCGCGACCCCCCCATCCCCGGGGACCCTCAGAGCATCCTCGGCCCGGGGACCCCCAGACCTGACCCCCCTCATCCCTGGGTGACCCCCCACGACCCCATACACCCCCTTCCCCATCCCGGGCCCCCCTCCGGCCCCTCCCGGCGGGTCCCGGGGGAGGCGGGTCCGAAGGCCCGGGCCCGCCCCCGACCGGGCCAACGGCGCCGGAAGCGCGGCCCTCACGGCCGGGGCTTCGGTCTGGGCGGGCCGCGGGGGCCGCAAAGGGGGTCCCCGAGCCCGCAGCCCCCCCCGGCCGTCCCCCGGCCCCGCTCGGCCCGCACTGACCGGGGGGGCGGCGGCGGCTCCGACCCGCTCACGGCGCCATCTTCGTCCTCCGGGCACCGCCCTGCGCGCCCCGCCCAGACACGGCCCCGCAGCCAATCCCCGCCCGGCTCGCCGCCGCACTGGCCAATCGGCGGAGAGACGGCGGCCGGCCGGCCAATCAGCTGCGGGTTGATGGTTGATGGGCAGCTCCGCCGTGCAATGGGACGCGGAAAGCCGGGTGACGGACGGAGGTGGGGAGCCAATGGAAGGGCGAATTTTTGATTGACAGCTCTCGGAGCCAATGGGATCAAGACCAGGCTGTGCCGTGCGCTGGTTGAGTGACAGCCAGCGGGAGGAGGGGCGCGACTTCCTCGTGGGCGGGACCAGATGGCTCACGATTGGCCGCAGGCACTTTGATTGACAGCTAAATCAGGCAATGGAAGGCCAGAGGATGCAAAACCGCGCTTGTGATTGGTGGAAGAAGCCGTTCGGGGCTGATGACGTCACGGGGTCCCCCCGAGGGTGGGGGGAGTCCCGGGGAACCCCCGGGGGGGCCTGGACCCCCTTTTTCCCCATCACCGATCCCTGGGGGCACCCCCAGACCCCTCAGGGGACCCCTAAATCCCATCAGAGACCCCTTGGGACCCCCCCAGACCCCCCACCCATCCACGACCCATCAGGGAACCCCTAAACCTCCTCACCCGGAGGAACCCCCAGACCCCCATCACCCATCACAGACCCCTCGGAACTCCTCCAATCATCACCTACTCGGAGGATTTGAGGGGGGGGTCAGGGGGTCCTCAACTTGATGGCGCCCAGCAGTGGCTCCTGAAGGACCCCCAACTGGGTCCAGTCACAAAGATTGGGGTGTTCAGGGGGGTTGGGGTTCTTGGAGGGTTTTGGGGTGTTCAGTCCCCCTTCAGGGCTCCGGGTGCCAGAGGGCTTGGGGGTCCCAACCCCCCCACAGAGGTTGGGGTGGTCATAGGGGGGGGAATTCAGGCTGCCAGAGGGGGGTCGAGGGTGCCCACCCCCCCTTCCCCCATCCCACAAACCCTCCAGAGGGGCGACCCATGCCCCCCCTGCCCCAGTGCCAGCCCTGCCAGCCCAGGGGGTGCCCAGCTGGCTCTGCAGTCCCCCCCACGGGACCAGCAGCTCCCAGTGGAGCCAAATAATTGCCCGGTGCTTTGTTGTGCCGTGTCTGTGGCCGCGGGGCCTCCCATTTGTGGGAACCTGCTGCGGCGGGAGCGCCTCCCTTTAATTACCCCCCTCTCTCCCTCCTTCCCTCCTTCCCTCCCTCCCTTCTCTCTTACTCACCGCCTGGCACCGCCGCCCCGACACCCCCAAACCCACCCGGGGGTCCCCCAGGGGGTTGAGATCGGGCAGACCCCCCTCACCCCCCGGGATCCAGGAAGGGGTGGGGTTGGGGACACCCTCTGGGGTTGGGGGGACACCCGTGGGTACCCCTGGGATGGGCTCTGGCACAGCAAGGCCGGGATGGGGACATGGGGACACACAGTGAGGGCCCGGCCAGGCTTCACCAGCAGGTCCTGGAGAGCCCAGAGGACCCAGAGCTGTGACAGGGGGTGAAGACACGCCACCCCCTGCAGCGCCCAGCCCTGCTGTCCCTGTCCCCAGCCCCCTGCCACCCACCCCCTGCCCCGTGCCAGCGGGATTTGTGCCCAAAGCCCATGCTGAGTTACGGGAATTGCGGCACCTCCTCTCTGCCAGCCTGGCCCTGTGCCCGGGCCCCTTCCCAGCCCGGATCCCTGTCCCTGGAGCAACCACGTGTCCCTGTTCCCAGTGCCATTGTGTGTCCCTGTCCCCAGTGCAGCCCAGTGTCCCTGTCCCCACTTCCTCCTGCATCCATGTGCCCATTCCCAGCATGGCCACAAATCCCTGTTCCCAGTGCCACTGTGTGTCCCTGTCCCCAGTCCAGCCAGGAATTGTCCTTCCTATGCCTGCATGTCCCCATGTCCCCAGCTCAGCCGGCTGTCCCCGTCCCTGATCCATCCCCACATCCCTATTCCATCTGCATCCACCTCCCCCATCCCCACACCCCCATTCCCGTTCCCTCCACGTGCCCCATCCCGGGCAGGCTCTCCCCGCTCCGTGCCAGGCAGGTTTCCCCAAGCCCTGACTGACAGCCGGGCCGGCCGGGAGCAGATACGGCGGCGAGATTAACGCGGGGCTAATTAAACCCCAAATTAAGGCTCCCATTTAACCCCGCTCCGAGCCGGCAGCTCCGTCGCCAGCGTCGCGGAGAGGTCGAGTCCCGACAGCAATTCCCGCTGCCGGTGAGGAAAGCGCTCCCTGCGGGCACGCCGTGACCTGGCACGCACCGCGGGCACGGGGATCCCGTCGCGATAATCCCGATAGGAATCTCTGCCAGGCAGGCAGGTGCCCTTGTCCTCCGGGTGCAGGTGGGCAGCGCCGTGCAGGCTTTTCCCGGGGGTGCCAGCCGTTCCTGGGGGTGCCAGGAGTTCCTGGGGGTACCAGGAGTTCCCAGGGGTGCCAATCGTTCCCGGGACACCACGGCTGGCACCACCGTCCCTGCCCCACCTGGCACCGTGCCCACCGTGCCACCCCCCCCACGTTCCCGTCAGCACCTCAGGGGGATGTTCAACATCACCCCAGCGTCACCCCCTCGGGGCTGTCTGGGTGTGGGGCCCCCCCCAAAACCTCCGGGGAGGATCCCGGAGTGTCTCTCCCCGTCTGAGGCCCCGGGGGTGTCCCCTCGGGACGGGGCGACCCAGACGGCGCAGCCCCACGGCAGAACCCCCCCGGGGTCACCCCCACCCCGGGGCACCCCGAGATCAGCACCCACGTGTTGTGGGTGGGTGCACAGGGACGTGTTCACAGGCACACGTCTGGATGTGACCCCCCCACACACACACCCCGTCCCTGCACGGACATGCCCCGACCCCGCTCCTCCTCCTCCCCCCGACCCCCCTCCCCAATTTGTTTTATGGCAGAGCAGGAAATTGCCGCCCTTTCCGGAGCTGGGAGCGTTTGAAGTGCTCGGGCCCCAGGGCTGGGAGGGGGGTCAGATATCCCTCTGTCCCCCTTGGAGTTTGGGGGGACATCCCTGCTCTTCCATCCCTCCCTCCATCCCTCTGCTCCTGGGGGGACCGGGAGGTGACTCTCCTGCTCTCTCCCTCCATCCCTCCATCTCTTTGTCTCTCCATCCCTCCCTTCATCCCCCACCCCTATTTCCCTGAGGACAGGGGTGTCCCAAACCCCAATCCTGTACCCCCCCTGCCCCATGCCAGCCCTGCCCACCCCTCCCATCACCCACGGGGCACATCCAGGGTCCTGTCCCCCCTCCCCCGGGCAGGACCAGGCCGTGCTCAGCTCCGGGGGCAGCTCTGGGGGGTGGGAGGGGGTCGCTGCTGCCTCGTGCCCACCCACACACGGGGTCCCGCTGCGGTTTTGGGGAGCACCGACCCCTCCTGCCCCCACCCCAGGACCCCGAATCCCCCCCCAGTTCCCCCCCATCCCTTCCCAGAGCCGCTGGAGCGGCTCCTGCTGCCTGATCACTGCGAGGGATTGGAGGTGTTTGCCTTTTGCCTTATAATTTATGCAAATGAGCTCTGTAATTAGCTGTAATTTCAAGGCACGGCTCAGGGTTGCAGACAGAGGAGATCCCCCCCCGGAATGCTCCAATTCCCTCCCCGTTTTTGGTGGCTCCAGCCCTGCTCAGGGGGCTCCAGGACCCCCACCCCATCCTCCCAGCCCCCCCAAATCCCTCTCCCCCCGATCCCCACAGCCCTGTGCCACTGCCCCATCCAGCCACAGGTCCTCTGGACACCTCCTGGCATCTCCTGCTCCCCAGCCCAGCAGAGGTTTTTTAGGAGGGATCTGGAGGGGCTTTGGGTTCTGGTGCCAGTGGGATGAGGGGTTCAGGGCCTTCCCGCATCCCTGTCCCTGGAGAAGACACACCAAGTGTCCCACATCCCACCCTGGAGAGGATGGGAACAGCTGGGATAGAAGCCATCCAGCAACTGGGATCCCTGGCCAGGGACACGTCTCCCTCCCAGTCCCTGAAGCACTGGGGAGACTGGGAGGACACCCCGAGGGGAGGGACAGGGGACGTGCCACATGTGCACGATGCACTGGGAAGGGAACAATCTGGCAACCAGGGGGGCAGCCAGGGAGCCCAGGGCCAGCACCCCGGCCCCAAAAACACTTGGGAGACCCCCTTCCTTTGGATCCCTGGGAATGGCCCCCAGATCCTCCCAGGCAGGCAGAAAGGCTGGCAGTGAGACCCTGGAAATGTGTCCCCCACATCCCCCCCGTGCCCCACGGAGTGTGTGTTCCCCCCATCTCTGCCCTACCAGCCCCCTCAGCTGCCTGTCCTGCCCCTTCCCATCCCGGTTTTCCCACCCTGGGATCCCAATCCCGGTGTCCCCATGGTGGGATCCCCATCTCGGTGTCCCCATCCCAGGAGCTCCATCCCTTTCTCCTGCCCCAGCCAAGCCCTGGTGCCACTCTCACCCCACCGGCGGCCGCCTTTTGGTGGCGGCGGCGGTGGAGCCATTCCCTGGGATGATGAAAACCAGGAGAGTTTTCCCCCGGGGCGAAGGAGTTCCCCGCACCCTCCGCCCGGCCGGGCGCTTGGCAGGCTCGCCGGGAGGTGTGGGCACGCCGGGATCGCGGCGCTGCCGGCCCGGTCCCGGCTCTGCAGAGGCACCGGAGCCTTTTCCCGTGGGATTCGGGGCAGGGTGGGCTTCCACCGGGGGTCCCCGAGAGGCTGTGCCCCCCCTCCAGGCAGGCCCTGGGGGTTTGGCTGTGGAAATGGGGACACGACGCGCCGGTGATTAAGTGGCTCCACTGGTGTTGTCACCCAACAGACCCGGGATTTCTCGGCAGCCTCGGGGGGGACACGGGGGACGGGGAGGTTTGGACACCCAAGGCTGAGCAGGGATGGGCTCTCCCAGCACCTCCTGGACCCTTCTGGGGTGCCCCAAATCCCATCTGGGTCACGGTGGGTCCTGCAATGATCATCCCGCTCCCTCCTGCCGCGGGTCCAGCTCCGGCCCCAAAACTTGTCCCCTGTGTCCGTCCCTGTCCCATTTATCCCACGGCACGGTGCTGAGCCACAACGGGGGGCACTGAGCCCCCCACGGGGACAGGTGACCCCCCTGGGGGCAGGAGCAGGTGTGACGCCCCCGGAGTGAGGAAACACACCGGGGGACCCCAGGAGGGGTGGCAGGAGGAAAGTGGGCACCTCTGTGTGTCACCCGCGGGTGGGGGGACAGCTGCGGGGTGCCTGGACGGGGTGAGGGGTGCAGGAGGGATGCCCGGGGGTCCCCGGCGTGTGGAGGGGTGGCAGGAGGAGGCGGCCACGGGCGCGGGAGGGAGGCGGTTGTTTCTTTCTTCTTTAATTACCCCCCTGTTTGCGGTGTCTGCTGCGAACTTCCCGTCCCCTCCCTCCGCTTTCATCCGCCGGATCCTGGGACCGGAGCCGGCTCCTGTCAAGCGGCGGGGCTGGGGCTCTGCCTCCAAGGGTTAAAATCACCGGGGCCGGGGGTGGAGCTGGGCGGGGGGGAGGCGGAGGGAAGAGCCGGCGGCCGGGCTGGGACCCGGCCATTCCTGCTCGCCCGGCCCAGTGGGTGCCCCGTCCCTGGGGAACCGCGCGGGTCCCTCGGGGTCCCCTCGGGAAGCAGCACCCGCGCCACGCCGATGAGGACGGACCCGCCGGGACCTCGCTGCCGCCGCTAGACCCGTAGGTACCTCCGCGATCGCGGGGATCCCCCGACGGGACCCCCCCGGGAGGGTCCCGGCTGCCCCTGACCGACGGCTGGGAACGCTCGCTCCGGCCCCGGCAAGTCTCTGCTCGCCGCCCCGCCGCGTCCAGCGGCCACCGAGCCCCGCGGCTCCCGGGACGCCCCGATGTGTGTCCCCCCTCCCCAGCTCCGATGTATAGCGCGACCACCCTTACTGCGGGGCTGAGACCCCCTCCCGTGGGATGGAAACCCCCTCCTGCGGGGCTGAGACCCCACTGGCCCCGCAGGGACCCCGCGCCGGTGCCGAGCTCTGGTGGGTGCGAGGCAAGGGGGCTGGACAGGCTGGAGCCCCCCACCCCTTTTTTAAGCCCCCCCGGGGGAGTTTCGCTGCGGCTCCGGGAGCGGGGAACCCCGAACCCTCGGCATCCCCCCAAAGCCTCAGCATCCCCCCGAACCCACGGCATCCCCCCCGGACACCCACGGCCGCCTCCCCCAGCCCATCCATCGGGGCTCCCGGTGCTGGGGGGCTCCCGGTGCTGGGGGGCTCCCGGTGCTGGGGGGCAGCGGTGCCCGCCCGGCCCCGCCGCGGGGCGAGGCAGGGACGGGGCTGGGAGACGGGCCGGGCCGCCTGTGCCCAGCCCGGGCCGTGACTCACGGGACGCTTCACCCGCCGCTGCCTCAGTTTCCCTGCGGTGAAATGGCCAACGCGTCCGTCGGGCCCCGCCAGGGAGGGAGGGAGGACGCTGAGGGCCCCCCCTTGGGGATTTTTGTCATCCTTCCCGCATGGAAAAACGTCCTGGGAAGGCTCCACGCGTGGTTGGGGCAGGCCCGTGGCGGGGGGTCCTCCCAGTGCTTCACCCCAGTTCCTCCATCCCAGTAGTGGTCCTTTTCCATTGTTTTTGGAGCTGGGAGGGGATGGTGTGACTGGTCGGTGGGGCTGCTCTGGGGGGCTTGGGGGGACCCCCGAGCCGAGGGGGACTGTGGGGAGTGGGGTCAGGAGAGCCATGGAGTGGCCGTGCTGGAGTTGTGATGGGGGGGACCTTCCTGGGACCCCATGGAGGGTTCTTTCCCCTCCCATCATGATTGGGGGGCTGGGGGACATCCTTGCCATGTCCCCTGTGTCCCCAGGCCCGGGGGGAGCCTGTCCCTTCCAGCTGCCACCCCAAAGTCCCATGGCAGGCTGTCACTGTGGGGTTTTTGTGTGTTTGACCCCAATTTTGCACCCAGGGGGAGCAGGGGGCTGGGTGGGCTCAGGACCTCGCTGGGGAATGCTGTGGGTGGAAGTGATGGACCCTCTTGGTGCCTTCCCTCTCCTGATACCCCCAGGATGGTCTCCAGGGTTAGGGTGGACAGAGTTGAGCTCCAGCTGGGGAGCCAGGACCCCAAAACCTGCTCAGGCTGAGCTCCCAGCACCAGCTCGAGGCTGAGCCCCCACAGGTGTCGGTAGCACAGGTAAAGATGGGTTCTGTCAGGGGGATTTTGGGACCCCCCCCCAAATTCCCACCCAGATCCTTGGGATCCCCCTGCCCTCCTGGGTGGCACCTGGCAGGGGTGAGTGGTGTCCCCACAGAGCTGGGGAGTCTTCCTGGGCAGCCTCCCTGCCCCAGACTCGGTGTTGGGGATCGGGGGGCTCTGGGGGTCTTTGTTTGGGGGATCCCCCACCCCAAAGCTTCCAGCACCTCCCTGAGGGTCTGTCCCCATCCCACACGGGCTGGGGGGAGTGAAGACCCGGGGGAAACAGCAGAGGGGGGGCTGGGAGAAGGAGATGGTGGTGGGTGGGTGTGTTTTTTGGGGAGGGGGTGTCTCGGCCGCCCCTCACCGCGGCGCCGGTGGGAAGTCGGGGGGCGGGAGCCGGTGGCGGCAGGTGGATTTCGACACCGGGGTGGGGCCCGTCCCCAGTGGGGTTTGCAAAGCTCCCGCTGAGTCACGGCCGCCCTGCCGGGGAGGAGGGCTGCCCGGGGGACTGGGGGTGCAGCGGGTGCCCCGAGGGGGCTCCGGGGCCGCGGGCCAAGGCAGCCCAGAGCCCGCCTTCAAAGGGGCTGCTGCGGGCCCTGCCCGGGGCTCTGCCGGCTCATCCCGCTGCCAACCGGCCCCCCAAAACACCTGAGGCCTTCCAGCCGGGCCTGGGGCAGGACTAGGAAGGGGGGTGATGGTTTCCCAGCCCGGCAGAGGGGCGGGAGAGCCAAGGTGGTCTCGTGGGTGCTGTTGGGACATGGGCTTGGGGATGCCATGCACGTCTCCTTGGGTGTTGGGGGACACGGTCTTGTGGGGGTGACAAGGCACTTGGATTTTGGAATCAGGCACCGACCCCTCTGGGCCACAGACGTGACCCTCCGGCAGCACCAGGGGGTCCATAAGGGATGGGTGCTAAGGGGTGGCTCCCCCCCAGACTGGTGCCACCATCCTGGTGTCACACCGGGCTGCAGAGCAGCGAACCCTCCTCGGTCTGGTGACCCCCAAAAGGCGGGTGATGGGCATGGGAGACGCTGCCGGGGCGGGCAGGGGCGGGGAGGGGGGATGCGGAGATGTGCCTCTCTCCCCCCTCCTCTTCTCACACCTCTTCTCTCCCCCTCCCCTCCCCGCCCACCCCTCCTCGGCCCCGCAGGTCTGTGCGCGCCGCCTCCCCGCGATGCTGACGGCGGTCTGCGGCTCCCTGGGATCCCAGCCCTCGGACGCGCCCCGCGCCTCCCCGACCCACCTGGACCTGCAGCCGCTCCAGCCCTTCCAGCCGCACGCCCCGGCCGCCCCAGGAGCCCCCGATTTCGCCTCCCCGCTGCCCCCCCCGGAGCTGCCGCTGCCGGGGCCCGACGATTCCGCCTTCGCCACCCCCGGCGCCTACGAGCCCCATGGTCCCCCGAGGTTAGAGCTGCCCCCCGACGGCCCCGCCGCCCCCGGCGCCTACGCCAAGCTGCTGCCGGCCCCCCCGGACATGGCGCACCCCTACGAGCCCTGGTTTCGGCCCCCCCACCCTGGCGCCCCCGGCGAGGAAGGAGGGGGTGTCAACTGGTGGGACCTCCACGCCGGGGCCAGCTGGATGGAGCTGCCCCCCGGGCAGGGTGGGGGGCTTCAGGTACCCTCGCACCCGGGGCTGCCGCCGGCCCTGGGCGGGTACGGCCCCGGGGGGGAGCACCAGCTCTGCGCGCCCCCCGCCCACCTCCTGCCGCCGCCGGCGCAGCATCTCCTGGGCGCGGAGGGGGCGAAGGCGCTGGAGGGTCCCCCGGAGCCGCGGGGACCGGAGGCGGAGGGCGGGGGGCGTCCCAAAGGCGCCCGCAGAGCCGTGCCCAGGGGCGGGGGGCAGGCGGCGTGTCGCTGCCCCAACTGCCAGGAGGCCGAGAGGGGGGGGCCGTGCCCCGAGGGGGTGAAGCGCAAGCACTTGCACAACTGCCACATCCCGGGCTGCGGGAAGGCGTACGCCAAGACCTCCCACCTGAAAGCCCACCTGCGCTGGCACAGCGGCGACCGGCCCTTCGTGTGCAACTGGCTCTTCTGCGGCAAGCGCTTCACCCGCTCCGACGAGCTCCAGCGGCACCTCCAGACCCACACCGGCGCCAAGAAGTTCGCCTGCCCCGTCTGCGGCCGCGTCTTCATGCGCAGCGACCACCTGGGCAAGCACATGAAGACCCACGACGGGGGCAAGGACGGGGCCGAGCCCGAGGGGAAGGGAGCCGGGGACCCGTCGGCCGCCAAGGGAGGAGGCAAGAGGGAGCCGGAGGGGGGCAACGCCGCCGCCCCCACAAACTGAGCCGCTGAGCCCCGGGGGGGACACACGGATGGAGGTGGGGAGGACCGGGGGGGACCCTTCGGGGCCGGTCTCCGAAGGGATTTGGGGGGGGGGGGGGCGCAGGGCTGGCACCTTGTGCCGGGGGCGGGGGCGCGGAGGGCGGGACAAGGCTGGTGCCACAGCCCCGGCCCCCGCTGCGGCGTTTGGGGAGCGCCGGAGCTGCCCCGAGGCGGTTTCACTTGTCCCGCTCCCGCTCTCCCGCCCCGGTTCTCCCCTCCACCCCCCCATCCTCCCCCGGCTTCCCAAATCTTTTTTTTTCGGGAGGCTGCTGGCAGGCGGCGGGGCTGTTTGGGAGGAACATCAATGGGAGCCGAAGGAGCAGGCGCTGCCCGGGCACGTCCAGCCCAAAGGGGAGGAAGGAGAAGGAGAAAGGGAGAGGAGAAACCCGGGAGCCGCCGCTCGGGGAGGGCGGCCGCAGCCCCCCGGCCCCCTCCCCGCGGTCCCCTCCAAACTGTGGCTCAGCCCCCCCTGCCCCGTGCCAGCCCCGTTTTCTGATCACGACTTTTTGATCAGAAAACTCGTGGGGGACACGCGGGGTGGGCAGCCCCCCTCCCTGGCTGGGGATGCTGGGCCGGCGCGGGGTCCCGCACCCCCTGGGAGCCCCGTCTTGGCCGGGAGCTTGAGGATGTGAAGCCCTTTTTTTGTGTGTGTTTTGGTTTTTTTTGGCCCGAATGGAGGCTAAAACAGGGAAAACAAAGAAGTCCTGCGTGAATGTGAGCCGCGGGGGGCTGCGGGGGCCGCGGGCGCGTGGCGGGGCCGTTGCCCAAGCGCACACCCGCAGCTTTCCCACACCCACCGCCGCGGCCCCGGGCGGGAAGCACCGGGGCGGCCGCGGGCCCGGGAGAGCCGGGGCGGCCGCATTCCTCCGGCCTGGCACGGCCGGCCCTGCCCGCGGACCCCCCCCCCCTTTACCGTCCCTTCCTGGGGACCCCCCACCCCAGGGGACCCCCGCTGTCCCCGCCGTGCATGCAGCCTGTCCCCCCGCGGCCCTGTAGCCGTCCCTCCCCGGGGTCCCGTCTCTCCAGGGAATCTCTGCCTGCCCCCCCCGTGCATGCTGCCTGTCCCCCCGGGGACCCCATAGCTGTCCCCTCCCAGGTCCCCGGAGCTCCCGGTGGGCATCCCCCCCAGCAGGGACCCCGTATTTTTCCTCCCCTGGGGCCGACCCCCTGTCCCCGGGGGGCCCCGTGTCTGTCCTGCACCCCTGGCTGGGGGTCCACGAAACTCGGTTTTTAGACCTTCGGGGTCTTACACCCCGAATTTGGCAGAAGGAGATGCTGAACCCGGGACCTGAGGGGGCGTTTTTTGGGGGGAGGGCAGCGCTGGGGTGGGGTGGGGTGGGAGGGGGGTTCACTGGCTGCTCGAGGCACCCGGGGGTCCCCCCCGGCTCTGCCCCCCAGCCAACACCAGTTCACACCAGTTGGGAGTCTGGGGAGGGGGGGATTTTGGGGGGAGCTGATCTCCAGGCATGGCCCCATCCTGGGGGCTCAGGGGGGTCGTCTCGGGGGCTGCCCGGGCTCGGAGCCCCCCGGGGTCTGGGGGGAAGGGATAGAGGTGAAGTCGAGTGGGGTCCGTGCCCAGAGGGCGCCCCAAGACCTTCGGGTTTGATTGTTTTATTATTATTATTATTATTATTAATTATTATTATTAATTATTATTAATTATTATTATTTTATTAAGGTGAAGCCAGGCTTTGCCACTCGGGCAGAGTGAACGTCCCGGGCCGTGGGCTGCGGGGATGGGGGTCGGACCTCTCCGAGGGTCCCATCCCTGTCCCCATCCCTGTCCCTGTCCCCGTCCCCAGGGGTGTGGGAGGGGCTGGCAGCAGCCCCCCCGCGCAGTGGGGCAGGGACGAGCCGTGGGGTTGGAGCCCCCCAGCACGAGGTGAAGTCTCGCTGGGGGGGGGTCTGCGAGGACGTGTCCCCAGCCCCGGCACGGCCACCGCTGTCCCCCTGCAGGACTCGGGTGACCTGGGCTGCCCGCAGCTCTCGAAGGACGTCCCCGACTCCGGCATTTGCCTTTTCCAGCACAAAATTCCCCCGCGGTGCCCCGGGGGGGGGTGGGTGCGTGGGCTCAGGACCCTCCCCAAGGTGCCCCAGTAGGGTTTTAATGGCTCCAACAGCACCTGGAGGGGAGCTCTGGCCTGTTGGGGAGCCCGTGCTGCAGCCCCCGGAGCAGATTTTGGGGGGAAGGGGAAGGGGGGGCTACAACAGGGGCACCCCAAGGGTGGGCTGGGCAGGGAACCGAGATTGGGGGTGCAGCCTCACCCGTCTCAGAGCCGGGGGGGGCTGCGAGGAGGGGCCCCAGGTGTGCTGTGCCCCCCTCCAGGTGTGCTGTGCCCCCCTCCAGGTGTGCTGTACCCCCTCAGGTGTGCTCAGCCCCCGCACCCCCGGGGCTCTCTCTGCCTGCCGCGATGGGGCAATGAAGGCTGTAAAACCGGGTGGGGAGGGACGGCGGCCGGGAAACCAGTCCAGCCTGCTGCGGCGTGGGGATGGATCCCGGCCCCGCGCCCCGAACCGCCGCGTCCCGCACCCCCGGGGCAGGGAGGGACCGGCACCGGGGGGGCGGCCTGACCACAGTGGGGGCTGCAGACCCCGGGGTAAAAGGGGTGCCCCCCGCCCGGCGAGGGGAGTGTTTGTGCTGTGAAGAAGGGCTGTGGGTTGGGGTTTTGTACTGGAATAAACGCCGCGTGTTTTCCACGCTCCGGCTCTCCCGGCTCCGTCCCTCTGCCGAGAGACTCAGGGGTCTCACCTGCGGCCCCAAAACATCCCTGCCGAGGGACCCAAGGGGGCTGGCACCCCAAATCCAAAGTATCCCTGCCAAGGCACCCGGGGGTCCAGTACCCCAACCCCAAATCGCCCCTGCCAAGGAGTCCAAGGGTCCAGCACCCCGCCCCCCACCCTGCCCTTGGGCCTCCAGGGCTGCTCAGGACAGGGTTGATGGAGGGTGCTGGGTGGGCGCTGACCCAGCTGAGCCCCCCACGAGGGTCCCATCCCGCACCCCCCCCGCGGGCAGGGCGCTGCCCGGCAGGTCCGCCCGCATAGCGTGGGGCGGGCGTGGCGCTGCCCACGCGGGGTGATGCCCACGGGGGTACTGCCCACAGTGTGGGGGGGTTGCTCTTCCCCACGGGACCCTCCCCAGCTCCTACCCGGGTGCCTCGTCCCTGCCCTGCGGGAAGGAGAAGCGTGGGACCCCCATCCCCGGGGTCCTTTGGGGTCCGATCCCTCCCCGTCCCACGCGGATGGCGGTGCCGCTGTCTGCCCCATCTCCCCACGCGGGTGTCGGTCCCGGTGTCTGTCCCGGTGCCGGTCCCCGCCGTTCGGCCTCCGACCACCGGGCGCCGCCGTCGCACGGGCGGTGCGAGACGGGACCGGGAGGGCGGGACCGGGAGCGGCGGCGGCGGTGCGGGAGCAGCGGCAGGTCCGTGGGGATGGAGGGTCCCCGGGGGTCCCCCGTTACCGGGGATGGGCGGGAGGGGGTCCCGTCCGCGGGCGGTGCGGGGAGGTCGCGGTGACCGGGACTGCGCTGGAGGGGGGTCTCCGGCCGCTGTGGGGTCCCGGAGGGGAATTGTCCCCAGTACCCACCCCGCCATGGGGTCACTGATAACGGACCGCGTTATCCCACGCACCCCCGAAGTCCGGCCCCAAAGGGACCCTGGGGGCACATCCAGAACAGGCACAAGGGGGTGACATCCCCTCGGTGTCCCCCCCCGTGCCCTCTGCCGGGTTTAGGATGGCGGGGCAGGGTCCTGTGCCCTCGTCCTGCGACTGCTTCGTGGCCCTGCCCCCCCACACCGCGTCCCCCGCCGTCATCTTCGCCAAGAATGCCGACCGCCCGCGCCACGAGGTCCAGGAGGTCGTGTATGTCCCCGCTGCCACCCACCAGCCCGGGGACAAAGTCCAGGTGAGACCGTGCTGGGGCCGGGGTGGCTGCAGGGACGGTGCCCTGAGCGCTCCAGGTGCCAGCCCCGCCGTGTCCCCTCACAGTGCACCTACCTGGAGGTGGAGCAGGCGGAGCACACCCACGCCGTGGTGCTGAGCCGCCCCGCCTGGCTCTGGGGCGCCGAGATGGGCGCCAACGAGCACGGCGTGTGCGTGGGCAACGAGGGCGTGTGGACCCGTGAGCCCCTGGGCGAGGACGAGGCGCTGCTGGGCATGGACCTGGTGAGGTGAGGATGGACCTGGTGAGGTGAGGATGGACCCGGGGAGGTGAGAACAGCACCATGTCCCTCCCGCCCCGGCTCGTGGCGCCGGCTGACGGGCACTGCCGGCACAGGCTGGGTCTGGAGCGGGGCAGCTCGGCCCGGGAGGCCCTGGAGGTGATGACGGCGCTGCTGGAGCGTTACGGGCAGGGCGGGAGCTGCAAGGAGGAGCCGGTGCCCTTCGTGTACCACAACACCTTCCTGCTGGCCGACCGCGCCGAGGCCTGGGTGCTGGAGACCGCCGGGCGCTACTGGGCGGCCCAGAGGATCACCGGTGAGCGGGCGCTGGTTGTGCTGGGAGCACGGGGGGCTGTGCACCCCCAGCAGCCCCCCACTGACCCCTCTGTCGCAGAGGGGAGCCGCAACATCTCCAACCAGCTGAGCATCGGCAGCGAGATCGCGGCGGAGCACGCGGGGCTGCGGCAGCGGGCGCGGAGCCAGGGCTGGTGGAGCGGGCGCGGCGAGTTCAGCTTCGCCCAGGCTTTCTCCCTGGAGCGGCAGCCCCCGCGCATGGAGGCTGCCAAGGCCCGCTTCCAAGCTGGAAGGGAGCTGCTGAGGCAGCACGCAGGTGACAGGGGTGGGGGCAGGACGGGGGAAGGGAGGGCGACAGGGAGAAGGGCAGGACAGGGTAGGACAGGGATGGGGACAGGACAGGGATAGCAGTGCCTGTCCCGCCAGGTCACATCACGGCGGAGACGTTGATGTCCATCCTGCGGGACAAGGGCAGCGGGATCTGCGTGGACTCGGAGGGGTTCCGCACGGCGGGCAGCATGGTGTCCGTGCTGCCCCGCGACCCCGCCCTGCCCTGCGTGCACTTCTTCACCGCCACCCCTGACCCCTCCAGGTGAGGCCTCCAGGGGGGCCCAGCCCTGCTCCTGGGCGAGGCATTCCCGGGAAGCAGCCTCCATCCACCCCCCTGCTGGTGCTCCTCTCCTCCAGGTCCGTCTTCAAGCCCTTCGTGTTCGTGGCCGGCATCAAGCCCGTGCCGCAGGTGAGGTCCCCGACCTTCCTCCAGGACCCTGCCAAGCAGGTCCCGCGGTTCCAGAGCTCGGTGGATCGGCGGCACGAGCTGTACCGCCGGCACCAGGCAGCCCTGGAGCTCATGGAGCAGGACCAGGTACCACAGACCCCGCAGAGCCCTCCCCGCGCTGCCCCCCCATGAGGATCTAATTCCCTGAGCTCTCCTCCCTCCCCGATCCCACCAGGAGCGGGGCCAGAAGCTCCTGGAGACGCTGCAGGAGCTGGAGAAGCAGGGCCTGGAGGGGATGAAGGCGCTGCTGGAGGGGACAGAGACCCCCCACCCGGAGGAACTGGCCGACCTCTTCTTTGACTGCGTGGAGGCAGAGCTGAAGTTTTACACTTAAACTCCACACAGGTGGGTGGGCTCGGCTTCCCCCCTGGAACTGCTCCTGGATAGGGAATGAGAAAACATTCCTGGTGCCCAGCCCTGGCTCCCCACCTCCCCCAGCCCTGTCTGGGGGTGTGGAACCTCCAGCCCTTAATTTACCCTGGAGAAAAGCACTGAGATGTGCCCACGGCCTGGAATGAGGTGCAGGGGGAAGGAGAGGGATGTGGAGTGGGATTTGGAGCCCTGCCTGTGCCAGGCCCCCGGGATGGCTGCAGGGTGGGGTATCCATGGCATCCACAAGGATTGGGGTGGGAATAAAACCTTTATTCCTGGCCGTGCTGTGCCGCACTGCCACGGGATATTTGGGATAACTGCCTTTTCCCTGCCCCTTTGGCACCAGTCTCCTTCTCCAGAGCTTTGCTCCGGGACTGGACGCTGCCAGGAGCTCGCTGGGACCCGCTGCATCCCAGGAGGGGTGTCCCTGGATGAGCCTGGGGCCGGGGGTGGCCCTGTAGGGGCTGTGGGGCCGCAGGGCCGGAGGTTCCATCCCGATCCAGGCTCAGCAGCAGATCCCGGCGCTCCTGCAGCTCCTCCAGCAGCGCCCGGTGCTCCTCCAGCGTCTCCCTCCGCCTCCGCTGGGAGCGCCCGGCCAGCTCCCGCCGCAGATCCGTGAAGAAACCTGCCAGGGACGCCAGCAGGGAGAAGGGTTAGGGGGGATGTGGCACTGACTCCTGTCCCCAGAAGTGCCACGTGTCCCCTTCATCCCCCTGGCCACCTTTGTCCACGGTGAACGGGCCGCTGGGCTCGGGGAGCAGCTCATCATCCTCATCCTCTCCGCGGGAAGAGCTTGCTCCACCCTCTTCCTTGCCACGCAGGGGCTGTGCATCCAGCTGCAGGAGGTGGGGCAGCGCTCCCAACACCAGCTCCCTGGAAAAAATGAGGGAAGAACCCATGTCCCCCCTGACCTGAGGTGGCCCCAACCCCCCCTGGCACCGTGTGCCCCCTGCACGGCCCACCCCCAGCCCGGGAACAGGGCAGGGATTCACATCCCTGGGCTTGGGTGTTTGATGTCTCATGGAATGGTTTGTGTTGGAAGGGATCCCAAAGATCAACCCCTGCCGTGGGCAGGGACACCTTCCACTAGTCCAGGTTGCTCCAAGCCCTGTCCAGCCTGGCCTGGGACACTTCCAGGGATTCAGGGGCAGCCACAGCTTCTCTGGGAAATCCATCCCAGCCCCTCCCCACCCTCACAGGGGAGAATTCCTTCCCAACATCCCATCTGCCCCTCTGGCAATCGGAAGCCATTCCCCTTGTCCTGTCACTCCAGGCCCTTTTCTGAAGTCTCTGTTCCACCTTTAGGCACTGGGAGGCCACAATTAGGTCACCCCAAAGCTTCTCCTGGTTTGGGGGGGCTCTACCCTGCTGAGAGGCTCCCGTGGTTTGGGAGGGGGGTTGTTCTGCCCCTCCTCTCCCCCTGACCCACCTGTAGCCGTGCTGGTGGGTGCACTTGTTTCCCCTTAAATCCAGGATTTGGAGGCTCCGGGGCAGCTCCTCTGCCAGGACAAAAGGAAGCACAAAGGTGCTGAGGTGGGACCTGAGCCCCCACCTCCCCCCTGCAGCCAAATTCCTGCTTCCCAAACTCCCACAGCTCTTCACCCACGCCCAAGATGACTCCCAGAGCAGCCCTGACGCCTCAGAGCCGGGAAAACTGAGGCAGGGAAGGTGGGAATGGATATTCCACACACACTGGCAGCCCCCAGGATCCCTTCCTGCTTCCCACCTGTGTCCAGCTCCTGGATGTGGTTGTGGGACAGGTCCAGGGCACACAGGTGAAGCAGGGGCTGCAGGTTCTCCACCCTCTGGATGCGGTTTCCAGCCAGGCAGAGGAACCTGGAGAGCACGGGCAGGGTGAGGAGGGGGATGTCACAGCTCCCAGGGGCTGGAATTTGAGCCCCCTCCCTGGCCAAGGGAAGGTGGGAGCCCGTGGAAAGCCATTTCCCTGGGAGCAGGAGCTGCTGTACCTCAGGTTGGGAAAACAGCCCAAATTCTCGATCCTCTCAATTTTGTTCTGGAAAATAAAAATAGAAAATAGGGAAAAAAAAAGACAAAACCAACTTGTTTTTCTATGGCATGAAACATTTTGGGATTTTGGGAGCGTCCTGGGACTGGGGGTGGAATGTCCCACCACAGCCAGGGGAGATTATGGTGGGGATGAGGACATGGAGAGACCCCAAAATTCGGGAATTCCAGTGGGATTGGTATCAGATGGGAGGCAAACTGTTTTCCCTTCCCTCTGGACATGGGGGAGGGGGAGACAGGAGCAGATCTGGGGGGGGGTTGTGTCTCAGCTGCCCCACAGCTCCGTACCTGCTGCAGGTACAGGCTGTGGATCCCTCCCTGATCCCGGAGCTTCCCGATGGAGGAGATGTTCTCCCGGTCCAGGCGGATGGTGGAGGGGGGCAGCAGCTCCGTGGATCTAGAGGATGGAGGGGGGAGTGTCTTTGGGGTGCCCAGAGCCCCCTCCCTGCCAGCCCGAGGTCCGTGGGGTCCTCACCCGCTCCTGGTGAGGGCGAGGCTGTCGCTGAGGGTCACTCCTGGGGGTGTCCCCTCACGGTCTGTGGGATATCAGGGTGAGAGTCCAGGCCAGGGGGTGCAGCCCCTCCCCAGCCCCTCCCTGCCTGGGAGGAGCCCCCACCCCACAATGTCTCTCTCACCCCCACAGACGGTCTCCTCCTCCTCGGCCATGGCAGGGGGATGGCCTGGGGAGTCCTTGTCCCCTCCTCGTGCCCTCGGGTGGGTGTCTGGGGGGGCTGAAAGGGGAAGGGTCTGAGGGGAAGGAGGGGGGCCAGAAACCTGCAGAATGGGATGGGTCAGTGGGGACAGGAGTGTTGGGATGGCGGGGGGTCAGAGCTGAGACCCCCAGGTGGGGCAGAGGGTCCCTGTATCCAGGGGGCTGTGGGGGCAGCGAAGTGGAGCTGGGGGATCACGGGGACCAGAACCGCCAGCCTGGAGATCTCAATGACTCCTGGGGGGCTCATCCCCCTTGGGACCGGTCTCGGGGGGCTTCGGGGGCTCAGCTTTGGGGGCTCAGCTTTGAGGGCTCAGGGACCCGCGTAGGCCGCGACGCTGCCGGGCCGTTGCCATGGAGACGGGGGCAGACAGGAAGTGGCGCGATCCTCCCCCTTCCCACAAGGCCCTGCGCGGCCACGGCCAAGATGGCGGCGCTGAGCGGAGGGAGGGGATGGCTGCGAGGTGAGGGAATGGCAGCGGGAATGGGAACGGGAGCGGGAAAGGGGCCGGGAATAGGGCAGGGAAGGGGAAGGGGAACGGGGCACGGAGCGGGAATGGGGCAGGGAAGGGGAATGGGGCAGGGAAGGGGAATGGGAAGGGGGCATGGAGTGGGAATGGGGCAGGGAAGGGGAACGGGGCATGGAGCGGGAATGGGGCAGGGAAAGGGACTGGGAGCGGGAAAGGGAACAGGAATGGGATCGGGAATGGGGCAGGGAATGGGAACGGAGCAGGGAGTGGGGCAGGGAGCTGGAACTGGAGTGTGGCAGGGAATGGGAACAGGAGTGGGTCTGGGAATGGGAGCGGGACAGGGACCGGGAATGGGGCTGTGAATGGCAATGGGAATAGGGCAGGGAACAGGGATGGGGCTGGAAATGGAAGTGGGAATGGGACAAGGACCGAGGTAGGGACAGGGCTGGGGAATGGGGCAGGGATCAGGATTGGGAATGGGGCAGGGAACTGGAATGGGAGTGGGACAGGAACAGGCACCAGGGAACAGGGACCTGGACCAGGACTGGGGCCGGGAGCGGGAATGGGAAGGCTGGGAGCAGGAATGGGAATGGGAAGGGCCGGGAGCAGCGTGCCCTGGCCCAGCCCCGCTCCCCCCAGGCTGGCTGCCCGCGCTGCAGCTGGCACGGCGCGGCTCCAAGGCGGTGACGCGGCACTGGAAGGCCATGCACTTCCAGCGGCAGAAGCTGATGGCCCTGACCGAGTACCTGCCCTCCCGGCCCGCCGTGCCCCCCCGCTGCCTCCCTGCGCACAGGGACCACCCGCAGGAGGTGAGGAGGGGCTGGGGAGGGGGGCTTCCCTCGATCCCCTGGCTGGAGCCGGTGTGAGACCTTCCCGCGGTGGGTGATCCCCTTTTTTTTGGGATGTTGTGGGTGGCTGGGAGATGCCCCATCAGGTGCTGGAAAGCAGGTGAGTCCCCATCCATGGGGGCATCTCGAGATCCAGAGAAACATCTCATGATCCGTGGGAGCACCTTGGGATCCATGGGAGCATCTCAAGATCCATGGCAGGGTTTCATGATCCATGGGAGCACCTTGAGGTCCATGGGAGCACCTTGAGATCCATGGGAGCACCTTGAGATCCATGGGAGCACCTTGAGATCCATGGGAGCACCTTGAGATCCATGGGAGCATCTCAAGATCCATGGGGGCATCTCAAGATCCATGGGGGCACCTCGAGGTCCATGGGAGCATCTCGAGATCTATGGGAGCATCTTGAGATTCATGGGAGCATCTCGAGATCCATGGCAGTGTTTCATGACCCATGGGAGCACCTTGAGATCCATGGGAGCATCTCAAGATCCACGAGAGCATCTTGAGATCCATGGCAGTGTTTCATGATCCATGGGAGCATCTCATGATCCATGGGAGCATCTCGAGATCCATGGGGGCATCTTGAGATCCATGGGGGCACTTCGAGGTCCATGGGAGCATCTCAAGATCCATGGGAGCATTTTGAGATCCATGGAAGCATCTCAAGATCCATGTCAGTGTTTCGTGATTCGTGGGAGCATCTTGAGGTCCGTGGGAGCATCTCAAAATCCATGGGAGCACCTTGAGGTCCACAGGAGCATTTTGAAATCCATGGCAGTGTTTCATGATCCATGGGAGCACCTCGAGATCCATGGGGGAATCTTGAGATCCACAGGCTCACCTCATGGCCCACGGGAGCACCTTGAGATCCACGGGATCACCTCCCAGCAGGAGCTGGCGGGTGCCCGCGGGGGTGTCCCATTCCCTGTATCCCCGTATCCCATATCCAGGAGGACGGCTACGCGCGGCTGCTGCGGCGGCAGGTGGAGCAGGCGTTCCGGGGCAGCCGCATGGTGGCCGTGTGCCAGTACAATTCCATGCCGGACGAGGACGTGGCCACCATGCGCCACTACCTGCGGAAGCACAACATCGAGGTCAAGTTCGTCCTCAACGAGGTGGGGCCTGATCCCAGCGGGGGAGGCGGAGCTGCGTCCTGGGGCTGCTCCAGGCGTCATTCCAGGGTGTTTTCCAGATTGTCCGGCCGGTGCTGGCGCAGTCCAAGTACAGGAACCTCCTCCCGCTCTTCGTGTGCCGCAACATCCTGCTGGTGAGCCCGGAGACCCGGGCCAGGGAGATGCTGCGGGTGCTGAAGGGGATCCCACAGGTCAACCTCCTGGGTGAGGGCATTCCCTGCTCCCCAAATCCCGGTGCTGGGCTCGGGAGGGCTTCTCGAGGGCTGGGAATGAGGGAGCAAATAGTTCCTTCAGGAAACGCTCTGTTATCCCCTATCCCGCTCTTTTCCAGGCACCTGCATCGACGACACGATCCTGAGCCGGCAGGGAGTGGAGAACTTCGCCCGGCTGCCGTCCCTGGAGGCCTCCCAGGGGCAGACAGTGGGAGCCCTGACCCTCCTGCCCTCCCAGACCTCATCCCTGCTCCAACGTGGCCCCTCCCTGCTCACGGCGCTCCTGGATGAGCATATCCGCCGGCTCCGGGGCACGGCGGCGCCTGGGGAGCCCCCCCAGGAGCAGGGAAAGGGGGATCATTGATGCTGGGCCCTGGGACCGGCTCCTTCCCCTGGATATGGGACATGGGGGGTCCCAGGGAGATCCCCCCCAGACTAGGACACAGGGAATCGCTGATGCTGGACCCCGGGAATTGGTTCCTTCTCCAGCTGCAGGACACAGGGACCCCCGGGGAGCCCCCCAGGGCACAGGGAATCACTGACTCTGGGCCATGGGAGGGGTGGATCAGGGGTTGGAGTTGTGGGACTGAGGGTCCTGCAGCCCCCCAGCCTCAGGGGGGAGCCCTGGCCCTTCCCTTTGGGAATATTCCTGGGAATATGCTGGGGGTGTGATGGAAGGCCTCAGGGATTGGCCAGAGGAGGAGGAGGAGCACGGAAGAGCCCCACAGGAGGGTCTTGAGCACTCCAAGCCCCCCGGAATGAGGATGAGGGGGAATGTGCTGTAGCACTGATCCAGTGTCGTGTCCATTAAAGTGTCCGTGTGGAGATGCTGAAGCCTCTCTGGGATTTTGGGGGGTGTTGGGGGGTGTGTTTTTTGGGGAGGGGGTGTTCCTGCTCCTCGAGAGCGTGGGGGGAGGCTGGGACGGCTTGAGTGGTCTGATGAAGCAGAGGGAAACAGAGCTGGGGGGGTGGGTGAGGGAGATCCTGGGGTGGGAATGCCTTGGGACCCCCCTGGATTGGTGGTCAGTCCCGAGACCCCCATGGGCTGGTGGTCCGTGGGACCTCTGTGGGGTGGTGGATTGGTGATCCCCGGGACCCCCGCGAGGTGCTGCCTCTCCCGGGGATCCCCCCACCCCTTTTTCCCACGGGTGGGATCTTCCGGGGGGGGTCCGCGAGCGAAACTTCCCCGGTCCGGTGCGGGGAGCGCGGCTCTGCCCGCCGCTCTTGTGTCCCGGCGATCCCGGCGGCTCCCGGCGATCCCGGCGGCTCCGGTCCTCCACGGAGCAGGGGGCAGAGCCGAGCGGCTCCGCACCGCCCTCCGTGTTCCGCTTCCTGCTGCCACCGGGCAGGATGAGACCGGCCCCCGCCGCCCGCCCGCCGCCCGCCCAGGTGAGCACCGGGGAGACCCCCGGCCCCCGCCGCCCTTGGGGGTGGAGACCCCCGGGGGGCACCGGCACAGCCCCGGAGCGGTGCGAGGGCTCGGTGCTGACCTCCCGCAGCACCTGCGGGGCTGGGCAGGGGAGGGGATGGAGCTGCGGGGGAGACCCCCCCGGTGTGCTCCCCTCCGAGCTTGGGGGGGCGCGGAGCCGCGGTCGCCGGTGCCGGGGTTGTGTCTCGGTGCCGTGGTTGTGTCTCGGTGCCGGGGTTGTGTCTCGGTGCCGGGGTTGTGTCTCGCTGTCGCAGTTCCCGCTGCCGCGGTGGTCCCCAGCACCGGGGCTCGGCCGCCCTCCCGGGGTTATCCCAGGATCAGCAGCCAGGACACCAGGGACCCCTGTCAGGGTCAGCGCCAGGGGGGATAACAGGGCGGGGAGGACCTTCCCTGTCTCAGTAACCGCGAAGGGCAAAGGGAACGCTCTGCCGGGGTTTGGAGGGGTCATGTCCTGCTGGCTCGGGGGTGCCAGGACGGAGCGGGGTTGATCCCGGTCTTTGTACCGGTGTCACCCTCCTGTGCCCCCGCTGTGGGGTTGCCCCCTGGTACCCAGTCCATGGGGCGTCGGGGCTGGACTCTGAACCCGGACCGGGCGGCGGAGCCGAGATAAGGCCGGGGGGGGTCAAAGGCTCCGTGTCACGCAGAAGTTTCTGGGTGCCCACGGCAGTGACATGCAGGACTCCCCACTCCCGGGGGGCACGGGGACCCCCACCACTCCCGGACCCCGCGAGGGCCGGGCTGAGGAGGGTGGAGAAGCCCCCGCTGAGCTCCCTGACCTGCCGTCCCCTCCTGGCAGCGGCTCCCGCCCTGAGGGCCGAGCTCGGACCCCCATCCCCGTGGGAAGGACGGGAGGGGGGGCTCTGCCAGGCCCCCCCCGCGCACCAGCCATGGGCAGCCACGAGAAGGACCCATCCTCCCCGAAAAGAGCCCTGTCCCGCTCCAACAGCACCGTGTCTTCCAAGCACAGCAGCGTCCAGCAGGTTGGAGGGTTCTGGATTTGGGGGTGGGGGGGCTCAGTGGTGCACACGGGCTGACTGGGGGTGCTGTGAGGCCTCGGGGGGCTTCTCACTGCTTTAGGGAGGGTGGTGCAGAGCTGCCCTGTCAGCTGGGGGTACCTGGAGGACAAGGTGGGGAGCACCCCATCTGCCTCTGGTGCTGAGGGACCCCCATCCCTGCAGGGCTCGGAGAGCTGGGAGGTGGTGGAGGAGCCTCGTGCACGGGGCAGCCCAGGGCAGGAGCTGCAGAGGCACGAGGGGTACCTGCTCAAGAAGAGGAAATGGCCCTTGAAGGGTTGGCACAAGGTAACGGGCAGAGCTGGCACCAGGAGCCGTCACCCGGCTGCTCCTGGCACAATTTGAGCCCCTGGGAAGTGGGGCTGCAGGGACTGCTCTCTGCTTCCCCCCCCCAAAAACCTTCCCTCTCCATCCCCAGCGGTACTTTGTGCTGGAAAACGGGATCCTGAAGTACTCCACCACCCGCCAGGACGTGAGTGTGTGCCCGGGCTGTGCCCACGCAGCCTCCCCGTGGGCCCAGGGTGGGGGAGACCCCCGTGACCCCCCTGAGGAAGGGAGGTCTTCCCCCTGACAGGCATCCCCGGGCTCCCCCAGGTCCTCAAGGGCAAACTGCACGGTGCCATCGACGTCCGTCAGTCAGTCATGTCCGTCAACAAGAAGGCGCAGAGGGTCGACCTGGACACGGAGGAGAACATTTACCACCTCAAGGTGCCGCTGGGGGCCGGGGTGGGACTGGAAACAGAGTTGGTTTAGGCAGGTTCTGTCCCCCCCCGCCCCCCACAACTCACCCATGTCCCCCAGATCAAGTCCCCGGAGCTGTTCTCCAGCTGGGTGAGCAGCCTCTGCACCCACCACCACGGGGACAAGCCCTGTCCCATGGGGGGTCCCGGGGGAAGGACCCCCCCCAGCGCCCAGGTGGGTGACACCTCAAGGTGACAACACGAGGCAGGGGCTGGGCGAGGGGCTCCTGATGGGCAGTGCCCCCTTTTTTCCCCGCTTGCAGGGCCAGTGGACGCGGATCCTGCCCTCGGGCAGCGCCCCCGCCCTGTCCACGCTCGCCAGCTCCCGGGACAAGGTGAACGCCTGGCTGAAGGACAGCGAGGCGCTGGAGCGCTGCTCGGCCGGTGAGCGGGGCGGGAAGGGGTGTGCAGGGCAAGGGGGGTGCCCTGTGCCCCCTCCCTGACCCTGTGCCCCCGGCAGAGCTGTCGGAGTGCCAGGCCAAGCTGCAGGAGCTGACGGGAATGCTCCAGAGCCTGGAGGCCCTGCACCGCATCCCCTCGGCCCCGCTCATCTCCGGCGGCCAGGTGAGCTGGGGTGGGGGCACGTGTGGGGCTTGAGCATCCCCCCCTTTCCTGGGGAGGGTCCAGCTCCAGCCCCCTCTTCTCCCCCACAGCCCTCAGCAGCCACGGAGAGGCCGAAGAAGGGACGGAGGACCACCAAGATCTGGTGCACCCAGAGCTTTGCCAAGGACGACACCATCGGCAGGGTGAGGGTGAGCTGGAATCCCCCCGAGCTCTGCTGCTGCTGCTTGGGGGATGGACCCCCCACCTCCCCAGCACCTCGCTGACCCCTGTGTCCCCCTCAAGGTGGGCCGCCTGCACGGCTCCGTCCCCAACCTGTCCCGCTACCTGGAGTCCTCGCAGAGCCAGCTGCCCTTCGGCCTGCCCCCGGAGTACACCCAGCTGCAGCGCAGCTTCTGGGTGCTGGCCCAGAAAGGTGGGATGGGGCTGAGCCCCGCCAGGGGGGTCCTGCCGGGTTTTGGGGTGCTGTGACACAGCCCCGACCCCTGCCCGTGTCCCCTGGCAGTGCACGGCTCGCTCAGCAGCGTGGTGGCCGCGCTGGTGGCCGAGAGGGCCCGTCTGGAGGAGATGAGGCAGATGTTGGACCGGCAGGGCCCGGCCCCGCGCCCCGGCAGCGCCGGCAGCGCCGCGGTGAGCGACCGAGGGGGGCTGGGGGTGCTGCTTTTGGGGTGCTGGGGGTGCTGTGGGGTCTCAACCTGGCGCTGGGCTGGTGACCCCCCTGCCTGTCAGCCCCGTCTTGGCTGGAGGGGAACATTTTGGGGGGCTTGGCTCAGCCTCCTCCTCCCTGCACAGCCCGCCCTGCGCCGCTTCCACTCCCTCTCCGTCTCCTCCGACACCACCCTGGATTCCTTCGCCTCGCTGCACTCCGATGAGGTCGGGGGGCGGGATGGGGAGGGGTGGGGGTCTGGGCAGACCCCCCTGGGCCAGGGGGCTGGGCTGAGGCGGTGGCTGTCCCCGCAGCCCGACGCGCTGCCCGCCAAGGGCCGGGAGCAGCAGCTCTCCAACCGCAGCATCGTCTCGCTGGCCGACTCCCACACCGAGTTCTTCGACGCCTGCGAGGTCTTCCTGTCCGCCAGCTCCTCCGAGAATGAGGTGGGGCGGCTTGGGGTGGGCTCTGCTGGTGTGTGGGCTCTGCTGGTGGGGGGCTCTGTGGACCCCCCTGCCACCTCTCGCTGCTGTGGGTTCATCTCTCCCCTCTCTCTCCCCTGTCCCACCTCATTAGCTGCCCTCCCAGCTCCCTGTAGTGCCCCCAGCCCCGGTGTCCCCCCCCCCCCCCCCCCCCCCCCAGGGGGCCCCCAC
>JAWWES010000001.1:96124005-96140040 GCA_035583135.1 Lophotriccus pileatus
GGCTTTTGTTTGGTTTTGTTTATCTAAATTGCAGAGCTCAAGAGGAGGGATAATGAGTGGATAAATCTCGTCAGGCCATTGGTTTTAGATTTCTTAAAACTTTTCTCTTTGCCTTGGTTTTCTTGGAATATTAAAACTAGAAGTGACTTGCTAAGAAAAAATGGGTTAAGGGTGCACCATACGGGAAAACAGACTTAGCAAACGTTTAAAGAGGTGGGTCTACTGATAAGAGCACAGAAAGGAGGTAAACAAAAATATTCTAACAATTCAAGATGGGAAAAGGAAAGGAGTGTTGTGCTGTAATGCAGAAAGCTTCTAGACTTCTTTATACTCAACGATCTTGATACAAATCTATAGGGTTGTTACAAAGAAAACGTTTCTCAGCTACTACAGCTTCCTCCACAATGCCTAGCAAGGAATAAGAGCAAGCAAAAACAGAGGGACAAGTCTTTAAAAAAACGCGAGGGGGTGCTGCAGAGGGGAGGCATTGCAAAAGGAATTCTTTATTAGAAAACATGTTTTACAGAAGCAGAATAGCCTGGTAGTGATGTGGAGGAATGTCATAGATGTTAAAATTTCAGGAGAAGGAATATTCAAGGTGCTCTTACCTCCTGGATCCCACCTCTGCTTGTGGCAATTAGTTTATCTTCAAATCCCATCAGGCCTTAGCTGGGAAGGAGATAGCAATGCAGATACCCACCAAAGGAGAGATGTAGATATGTGTGAAACCTAGGCTAAAATAAATAGAGAGGGTGAAGGATGTTTGTGTGTCAAATGATTTTAACGGTTTAAAGAATGTGAAGTAGGATTTTTGGCTTGTAGCTGTGGACTGAAATGCCAACAGTCCACCTAAGTGTTGTAACAGAAATTTTTCCTGGGGCTGTGGCTTCATGGTGTGTTTGTTCAGCCTGCTTCACTGTTTCACCCATAAGAACCAGTAAGGGCTGGGACTAATCTGAAGCTATGCTTTTGCTGTTTGGCCCTAACATACTTGTTTAATGATGGTTCAGCCCCCTCTCTGACTGAGGTGAAGGGAAGGTATTTGACAGCTTATTAGAGGGCAGATCAAAGTTTCTGGCACTTAAAGAAATTTAATCCCTCATTAGACTTTATTTTTAAATGTGGTTGCAGTTGCCTAATGGGAAAAGAGCTACCAGATGATATGTATATATAGGAAACACAGTTTGAGAGCTGTGATAAAAATAGCTTACTGGCTAGGTCTGGAAAAGGAAGATGGTGAGGAGGTGGTGTAGTAAGGACAGTCAGAAATTGTCTGTGTGCTCTGTTGTCAAATTTATGCTGACAGAAGTCCAAATCCCTAACATATTTTAATCCCCATTCATCTTCTCATCCACTGACAGCGAAGTCTTGCCATAGTAGCATCAGAAACCCATCAGAAACCATCAGGAGAGATCCATCCAGGGATGGATTGAGACTAGCCCTGGAAAGAAAGACTTGAGGGTGTTTGTGGATTACTCTGGCAATGTGCACTTACAGCTCAGAGAGCCAAATATGCCCTGGGCTGCATCACCAGCAGGGTGAGGGAGGGGATTCTGCTCTTGTGAGACCCCACCTGGAGTGCTGCATCCAGCTCTTGGGGCCTACAATACAAGAAAGACGTGAACCATGTCCATGGAACATGTCCAGAGGAGGCCACTAAGTTGATCAGAGGGTTGGAGCACCTCTCCTATGCAGACAGACAGAGAACTGGGGCTGTTCAGTCCAGAGAAGAAAACACCAGGGAGATCTTACAGCAGCCTTCCAGTACCTAAGGGAAGCTTACAGGAGGGCTGGAGAGAGAGTTTTTACAAGATCATGTAATGATAAGAAAAGGGCGATGGCCTTAAGTTGAAGGAGGGCAGGTTTAGATTAGATATTAGGAATTCTTTCCTGAGGGGGGTGAGGCACTGGAACAGGTTTTCCAAAGAGGTTGTAGACTCCCCATCACTGGAAATGTTCAAGACCAGGTTGGATGGGGCTTTGAGCAACCTGATCTAGTGAAAGGTGTTCCTGCCCATGGCAGGGAGATTGGAACTAGATGATCTTTAAGGTCTTTTCCAACCCAAACCATTCTGTGGTTCTATGAAATATATCTAGAAGTGTTGGTCAGAGATGCTTCTCAGATGGATCAAGTCCTGGAGTATTTTGACTATAAATCCTGTGGAGTTACATATCCATTTCTTTGAATTTAGACTGGTGCTTGTGGCTTTTTTGGTTGTCATTTTGTATCTTGTAGGTCAAATGATAGTATTTGGTGAACCACTAATGTACCATACAAACAAAACAGGGAATTTTGCTTCCATCCCTGGAGATCATATCACTGATTTTTTTTTCTCTCTTTTTTTGGCTGATGTTGTCTAATAAACATTGCTCTGACAGCTTTCCACTTTCTAGGAGTCAGCAGCAGCTTAGCAGATTTTCTGAACAGGACCAGTTAAATAATCACTGATGAATTAACTTCTGACCATTAGATGCTCTGTCATAGGTCTTTGTTTGCCACAGGGAACAGTGTCAGGTATTTCAAGTTTAGCTTCTGGAAGGGGCTTCATCTGAAAGAGCTACCAGCCCCTTCCCTTTCAGGCAGCGAGGGCAGTGTCTTCTCATTACTCGTCCACTGAAGCACTGAACCAGCAGTAAATCCACAGACGTGGTCGGGTCCTACATCCCCAAGACTTGCAAGACCAGGGACAAGTACCAAGGATAGTCCTTTAGGAACCGGATGCTGGGAAGTCAGATACATGGAGGGAGTTCACCTTTGTACAGCGGTGGTTCAAAAGGGCAAGTGGCTCTTGAGAAGGATTCTCAATAGAAAGAGTGAAAGATTGTTCTATCAGAGGAGCTTCAGATGGCCTGTGTTGGCTGGGGCTTCAGAGCAGTGATAACTGCAAACAAACTCTTCTGCACTCTGCTTGGCTTTATTTGGTTGAAGATGGTCAGATGAAACTATCTGACATCATTTACTCCCTTAGCCTGGGTAAGCAATTTACCCATTGCTCAGAGAACCTTCTCAAGAAGGGTGATTTGAGCCTCTTACAATGTGTTTCACTTTACCCTTCAAAACAGGTTTTCCGGTGTCGATCATCTCTGACAGAGGTAAAAACAAATTCAAGAGGTATCTCATCTGCTTTCTTCCTTTCTGCATCCCACTTTTTCTTTAGGGTTTCCCTAAACCTCCTCAAGGGCAGAGGTGCTAAGGTGTCATGCAAAGTTCATAACATAAGTAGTGTTTGCTTTTCTTAAACTTACTGGGTTATTCATGTTCATCTGAAAGTCACACCATGGGCTTGGTAGAAGAAACCATGCAACTTAAATCTCAGGAACTGTCATAAAGGACTAAACATCTGACTGTTCTTGTGTCCATTGACAGTGATAACAAGTGGCTTGAAGAACAGAGCTGTGTCATCACAGGGTTATGCAGGTAACTCTACAACTGAGGCACCAGCTGGTTGATATGTGCCCTCTTGTGTTCATCAAACTCTGTCTAGTTCTGTCGCTGTTGCTCAGTGTACACACAGGCAAGGCTGCCCTGGAGAGCAGTGTAGCCACACTCCCTGGGCCTGTCTGCTGGTTGTCCTGGTGAATTTAGGAGAACTGTAGTTCCATCTCCTTGCGGCAGATAGTTCTGATTGCAACTTGCAGTGGGATTTTTTTTCCCTGGCATAAGCCCAAAGGGAGATTAAACTGTGTTTTTTCTAATAGTATGTGATTTCTGTGACTTGTCTTCCTTAGCTGTCTTGAATCCTGAGTTAATCTAGGCTGTGTATTTAAAGTACATTGAGAGCACAAATCTGAAAACATATCACTCTTGAGCTTTGGGCTGTCTATAGAAAAAGAGGCACCACAGGATATGTGTGCAGCTCTGGCAGGTAGGTTTATTAAAGCTCAGTGGTCTGTATCCCCCTTTGTCTTGTACTTCCATCTTAAGAGACTCTGTTGTATAGTCTGCAAAACCACTTCTGTGTAAATCCTTGAGGCTTATTAAATAGCATGTGTGATTTAACAGAAAGTGCAAATGAATAAAATGGACGTGTTTGTTTGAACAGACTGAGGTTTATTTGAAGGCAGCTTCTCAAAGAGAATTCATCTCTGAAGCAAAGCTAAAAGTTACGGATTGGTACCTCTTAGGGGCACTTTTTAATTAAGTTCAGGAGTCTCTACAGGAATTCTTGTAGGCCAGCCGTGCTTTGTCACTGGCAAAAGGCAATCACTTCTAGGCAGACATCTGAAAAAGGTCAGATTAATGACGCTCCTGTTTCTTTCCATACACTGCTAAAGGAGTGTAGCCACATGATTCAAATGGGACTCAGGTTGACTGTGTAAACAGGGGGAGAGGAACCTCAGCCTCTTTGCTCATACTTATGAATGGAATGGACAGCACAGCTGCTGTCCTCTGTGTGTTTCTCCATTCAATCTCCCTTTTTCCTATTTTGTTTCTTGTGAAGCCGCAAAGCAGAAAGTTTACAGCCCTTTTTGGAGAATAATACCTTTTTTTTTTTCTTTTTTGAGTCACTTCTGTTCTCTTGCCTCGGCTTTCTTTCTTGCTCATGTCTGAAGACCACACGACTTCACGTCTCATAGGGAAGGCGTGTGGATGCAGCACAATTGCTAAATACAGTGTCAGAAGCTGTGTGAGAACAAATCACTCCTGTTGGACAGACAAATTGGTCTATTTCTGGGTTCTGTAACCACAGCTGTCAGTGCTGTGTACTGAAGATGTAAGACATTGCTGAGTGAAGTCTTAATTTGAAGAACTGTTTTTCAAAGGCAACTGTATTTTATACAGCTATTTTGAACTATTAAATAGTAAAGGAGTCTTTGAAGTAACTGCTATTGAGGCCAATAGAAATTAATGGTCCATCTTTTGTTAATTTACTACATTTTTTTCTGTTTGTTAATGCATTTTATTAGAACAAACTTAAAGGATCACTCCTTTTCTACCTTTCTAAATATTAAGGAAAGTCTTTGTCTTTGCAGATAAAACAGACTTGAGACTTAAACACTGAAGCTGTTGTCCCAACCTAGTGAACCCAGTGAATTTCTAACTGTTTTTCTTTTCTCCTAAGCGGACTTTGGTAGATAAGCAAAAGCTGCTGACCCAGCAACACGAAGATGCAAAGGAGCTGAAGGAAAACCTGGATCGCCGAGAGCGCATTGTCTTTGACATTTTGGCAAACTACTTGAGTGAGGAGAACTTAGCAGACTATGAGCACTTTGTGAAAATGAAGTCGGCCCTGATCATTGAGCAGCGGGAGCTTGAGGACAAGATCAAGCTGGGGGAAGAACAGCTGAAGTGTCTGACCGATAGCCTCCAACCCGAGCGGCTCAAATGAGGGGACTGGTTTGACCAACCATGTGAAAAATGGGAAAGAAGGAAGGGAAGGGGATGGGTTCCAAGTATACAAATGAGTATCTTGGCTTGCCTGAGTGTCTGGTAGAGAGACAAGTGCACAAAAGAAAAATAGCTCTCACAACAGCAATAACGCTCTTTCATTTTTTTGGAACGATGTATTTAATTTTTTAGGACACATTTTTATTGCTGGACTCTACAGCTGTTTGTCATTGCTTAACTTGCAGAAAGCTCCACAGAAAAGGACAGACTCTTAACCTTTCTGCTCAGTATGTTCAAAGTCTGTGGCAGTTGTGCATGCAAACAATGATTTTGAGAATAGGCTGTATACTTTCTTTATGTTTAGATGCAGCACAGACTGCTGGGAAACCCAACAGCAATTCATGGATGCACAGAAATTTAGAAGCTCTACATTTAGTGGTTTTTATTTTTTTTTTAAGACACATTAAATAGGGGAAGCGTGTATCTTATAGCTAATATATTCAGATTGCTGAAATGTAGTGTCACTCTGATCCTGTGGCATCAGACACTTTTTTGTAATATTGTATATAGGGTGGCACTTTCCCCTTGCAGAAAATAACTTTAAGATCAGTTTCAGTTAAACACTTTTTAAACCAGCTTGCAAATCACCTACTGGCTACCTTGCTGAAGATTTTTTTTTTTTAATTATTTTGCAAGACATATTTGTACACCCTTTTAATGCAGTGCAAGTGATTTACTTTACCAAGTTGTACTTGATTTAAGAAACCAAGGCTGGAAGTACTGTGCTCATTTTGTTCAAAACATTTTTCATCTGAATTATTTAGAAGGCTTGTTTGCTCTTCCTTGTACTTTTTTATGCATGTTTTTTATTATTCTTCCCCCAAACCCACAACCCTTCATGAAAATAAATGTGGGTTAAGGACACTACTTCTATTTTCCTTTTGATTGCTCAATATTGTGATGGTTTTATATAGACAGTTAAGTTATATTGAAGTTGACCTACATAATGCTGATCATTCTTCTTTCTCAGACTACCGAATGCAATATAAACACTTCTGCCTTGTAAATATTGTGCATTACTTGGAGCAACTCTGCTTTGTAACTGTGAACAGAAGTGGGGCTGTTTGTTTGTGTTTTCCGTTGCACAGTGATAAAGGAGAGGATGCTAGTTCACAGTATCAGATGCTGCTTGTGTTCTTGTAATACTGCCGTGGACTTATAGCAGATGATTTCCAGTAGCTCCAAAAAGAGGTGCTAACTCATGTTTTAGTGCAGTAATAGGTTATGCTGACTTGCTTAGATGCCTACAGAGAAATTCTGTAGTGTCTAAATGTCACATTCTTTGCTGAGATAAAGTTTTGCAAAGTCTTGGGTGACTTTGTGTATATGCCATTTACATTGTAGTAAGGAAAACATTTATCTCTTCCTCAGACAAATAGGTTCCCCAACAAGCCATTTTCAAGGCTGATGTGAATACCAGTCTGTAGCTAAGCTGGTTGAAAATCCAAGTAGTCAGCTGTTGAAAAGAGAGAAGAGACTTCTTCCCACTACTCTGCAGTATGGCAGCATTCACAAGAGCTTTTCTGTCCTTCTTACCTAAATCCTCTCTTTTGTGGGGAGAGAACTGGAGAAGTGCTGATCGGTGAATTCCTTGCGAGCTGGGGAACTGGGGAGCAAAAAATCCTCTGGAACCAACTCCTTTAGAGACAGGTGCAAACATTAAAAGGACTGTTGCCCCCTGCCCCCACCTGATAGTGCACTACTTTGTATAACCTGGACCAAATCTTTAATTAAATGAGTTGGTGTGTATCAGTTGAGGTCAAATGGAGCTACCATTTTACAAGACCTACAGCTGACCTTAGTTTTTCCCTCCTAGTTCAGAAATGTAGTTTTCTGACATCTCACAGTTATATGCTGCTATGTTCCTAGGACAAGTGATCCCTTTGTCCTTAAACTTATCCCTTAACCATAACAGACCCAAAACTAAACATAAATTATGCTTGTCTTTTAGCTTGGAGAAAAGTGTGCATTGTTTTATCTGTGGCATTTTAAAAATTTTACATATTGTGGTTACTCTGAAATGTGTATGTGAAATGTGAATAATAATATAATTGCAATGTGTTTGTATACAGTACTTCGAGTTAGATCTCTGATAA
This sequence comes from Lophotriccus pileatus, assembly GCA_035583135.1. Classification (NCBI taxonomy): domain Eukaryota; kingdom Metazoa; phylum Chordata; class Aves; order Passeriformes; family Tyrannidae; genus Lophotriccus; species Lophotriccus pileatus. Next base: position 96,131,491 of record JAWWES010000001.1, read on the forward strand.
AAGGTAGCAATATTGTGAAAGCTTTATCTATTATCCTTTTCACAGAACAGTTGCGTAGACACCATTTCCTTTCCTTTTTTAAAACTCTTGAAAATCTCACCCTGGGAAAGCTGAAGGTGGTTGCCTCCCAATGTTATATGTAAATCTGTAAATAGCTATACTGTTGCTTTTTGGAAAAATCTGGTGCTAATGTTTTGCCTTTGGCATCCTGGGGATGGCTGTTTCTTCATCCTTTGTTGTTCTCAATTCTAGAGCTCTTTGTATAGTGAAAAATTTCCACAACGCTTCTTCAACTGTTTGGATCCTGCAGCCCAGAGTGAAAATGTACAGTTTTCCTGCCTGACACTTAACACGTACCTACTGACAAATGGTATTGCTTGACTTCGAGAAAATAAACTGTATATTTCAATGTAGAGTTACTCTTTGTGTACAGTTTTAATGTCAAAAGCTACTGCTCTGCTTGGCAGTGTTGGCCATCTCATAGTGCCTGTCAACAGTGCTTTAAGCTTTTAAATGCCAGGCCAGTTATCCCATGGTCTGAAGCAACTTGCTTTCTTTTTGCAGCTTATGTCATGTGGTGAGTAATTGATCATTCTCAATTCCCCTCTGTAAGTACCAGAAATGTGCTCATGCCTATTTAGTATTTTAAGTGTGTGACTAGGAGATGGCAGAAAGGAAAATGTGTTATGAAGCAGATAAAATAAATCAGTCTTTCACCACTTACAGGGTATATACCAGGGAAGCAGCTTAGACTTTTCCACTTGGGCAGTTACACTCTTTCAGCATCATCCCATGTTTAGAACAGATACCTCATATCTCAGTGATGCTCGAGGTTTTTTGCAAGAACAGATCACTGTGAACTCTCCCAACTCTAACAGACCTCCACATAAACTGTTTAATTTCAATTTAATGGGGGTTCTCAGATTAACTGCATAATCTTCTGCCTCATTGGGAAACACTGCCGAGTGTGCCCAAATTCATAGTGGAGGTGACCACAGATCACAGGATCATAGCTTGATAAATCACCCTGGAAATTAATGGTCTGTAATTTTCTATGAAGGTCTTTATCAAAGAAACTATCTGAGAAAAGGAAGTTAGGGAAGTAAAAATTCTCGGGTGTTTGTAGGATTTTTCTGAACTTCCTTTTCACGCCTTTCTTGTCCTTCTCTTTATGTACACTGAGCCACTTGTTAGTGCCTGTTGTCATGAGCAATAGGTATAATCCAGAATATCAGGTCTAGGGGAATAACGGTCTAGTTTTTGTGTACTATTTGAATTTTTTTTAAATTGCTTGTCTTTAAACTGAAATTAGGCTCTTTATTTTCTGTTGTGGAGTGTTTGAGACCCTCAGATTTCAAGAGTCACCATTTCGTGGTGTTCTTTCCTAATCAAGCTGTAATGGTTAATTTTGTTGTACTCAATTGTCTCATTTTTTACAGCTGAAGTAACCTATTGACAATCCAGTAGCTCTTGCAAGGCCTTTTGATACACAGTAGAATAACAACTCGTATTTTAGTGTCCAGTCATTTATTGCAGAAGTTCAGAGGTTTATTCTAATTAAGGGCTTCTAAGTTTTAGAGATATTTTCAGAGTATAAATTGATTTTCCTACATACTTGAGTGAACATACTCACAGAGTAAACCTTATAAAAATTAATAGTTACATCTTTAAAGTACTGGATTATGTATTGTCAGTTGTCAGCAGTAGTAAATTGGTCATCACATTTACTTACCACAGTTCCAGTCTGCAGTTTAAGTAATTACAATGATCCACAGACTGTAAGATGGATCACCTATGTGGATTAGCAACTCACCTCTGAAATCTTGGGATTCATTCTTCCTACCTACTGCTTTGATAATATTTCTATGAATAAAGTGTTCCATTTGAAGTAAGTTAATCTAATACATTTCAGAGGAAAACTTGAAATAAATTCGGTGTGTTTCAGTAGCAGAAGGTTATTTCTCACTCAGACTCACAACAGCACACCTACATGTGTCTTTTCAAGATGGGCTACGTTCCAGACCTTTTTCTTGGTTGTAGCCACGTGGGTCAATGGGCAGCTGTGTATCTTAGACTGAGTTTTATTTTAGTCACAGCAGTTGACCCTTTCCTGAGAACAAGGCCGGTAATTTTTGTTTTTTCTCCCACATTAAAAATCCTCACAATAGCTTCATTTTTAGATGCTTTGCTATCTCTGTCTTGGAGGCAGTCTGCTAAATTTGCCAGAGGGAGATGGCCTTGTGACAGGGCTGTGCCTTTTGCTACTGCCAAACGTGTCAGTTTTAGTGGAGGCTGTTGATACAAGTCTAATTCTCCCTTCCTCTTAATTCTCCTTGATTTATCAAACTGCTGACTGGGGAAGTTAACAAGAAACACACTGTCAATACCTGTTGCCTGCTGCTGCTTTTGACTGCCCTCTGTGGTGCTGGCCAATGCCATGGATGGGATACCAAGAATATCTGGACTCCTAATGCAGTGGTTTCTGGAACCTTTTCTGGGGTGAAGCAGAATGAGGAATTCTGTGTATCTCCTGCTCACTAGGTGTTATTTCTTAACCTGAAATAAAACAGTAGCACTAGAGAACATCCAGATTCCCACTGCATGTCCTCTTTTATTGGAACACTTTAATTTGCTGTTTGTGGTTGCCTGTCTTAACACAGAAGAGATTTTAATAAAAGCAAATGGATTTGTGACTGTGAAGCTGAAGATGTACAAGGTGATGAAAGATATAGAAAGAATAATCTTACTTACTTTCAGTAACATAAAATCTCCAGCAAAATGGCATCTCAGTGAAGCCTGTGTGCTTCGTGTCCCAGATGAGAACAGTCAAGAATTTTAGATGTGTATTCATACATTTTAATGGGATTAGTGAAAGAAAGGCTTTTCTTAAGCACATACCAAGTTGCAACCGCGTTAACTTAATTCATTCGAAGCAGCTCCTGTAAGAGGAGCCAGTATTGGCTCTGGGAAAGCTGTGGTATCAGGCATTACCAAGAGTTGTTAGTTTGCCGATGTCCTTGTGACAGCATCATTTGCTGGGCACCTGATGGAGAGCGTGTTCTGTAAACTGGTAATGAGTGTCTAGTCACAAGCATTTTACCAAAACACTGTTTCAACAGAGCTGTAAAGTCCAAAAGCCTGAGAGGAATTAACAAAATCTTCAATGAAGATTGTTTCAAGCCTTTAGTTTCAACATCTGTTTCACTTCCCAGCTGTCTGCTCTTCACAGTGTTTGTTACTGATAAATTAGGCTTGTGTCTTTTCTAACAGCCTCAGAGAAATGTAAATACAATGAGCAGTAGCAGGCTAAATAATAAGCAATGGAAGATAAGATTGTTTATCTCAGTATCTAAATATGAAAAGCATGAGTCCTGTGAGTACTATTCATAGCCACTCCCAGGAGTTACAGCTTCAGCAGCTTTCTCACGCAGGTATGGTTCCTCCAGAGATAAAAAGGGAAATCAAGCTGTGATGATCGAGAAGTGGCCAACACTGACTGGAAAGGGGTGGAGGAGTCATTCTTTTTATTAATGAGGTGATACAGATCGAAGGGAAGTGAAAACCGAGAAAACCTGGAAGGATCAGTGCCCTGAAGGAAGAAAAACTATACTAGTGGTAAAGTGCTTCAGAACTGTGAATTTCCTGTTTTTCTTTCTCCATGCGTGATATAGCAGAGCCATACTGTCTCCATATGCTAGGGCAGGCTTTTTTAATTACTGTAGTGTGAAAAACCCCTAAAGCATCTTTGAAAAATCAAAATTACAGGGAACAACTTGGAATTTCAGAATCTCAGATCTCACCGTGTGCAGAGACCATTATGCTGTTCTGTGCATTCAGTTCTGTGCCTCTTTCTTGGCTCAGGAGACGCTGCCACAGCTCTCTGGCATTAAGGAGCATTGACGAAGAAGTCATCCTTTCTCTGTGGTCCACCTAAATTCACTCAGTAGCCCAGCTAGCTAGGCATGCCGAGATACTTTAATCACACAGGCTGGGAGATGAGGGTGTTTTCCCTCTTGTAGAGCACACTGCACATTTACTGAGTGAGTGACCAGGCTTATTCTCTGGGGCTTTGCTTCCCTAATTGCCACCTCTTCAGAGCTCAATTTAAAATCAGGCATCTGGTTGAGGACAGAGCAATACTCAATTCTTCTTTAAGCTGGATCATCATGTGCTGCCAGGAAAGCATGACTGAGACAGCAAGAAGCAAAGCAGATCTAAATATTCAGCCTTGCCATCTGGGTATCAATAGCGAGTGAAGAATCTTGGGTTTCTGTTCCCAGGACCTTCTTACATAGTTCATGGTAGGCAATCAGTGAATTAGAAAAAAGAAATAGTCCACAGAAAACGGTGATCAGAATGTGCCCCAGTGCCCTACCAGATCATAGAAAGGCCTGGGTTGGAAGGGATCTTAAAGATCATCTAGTTCCAACTCCCTGCCATGGGCAGGGACACCTTTCACTAGACCAGTTTGCTCAGAGCCCCATCCAACCTAGCCTCGAATATTTCCAGGGATGGAGCATTGACAGGTTGTCTGGGGAGCCTATTCCAGTGCCTCACCACCCTCACAGTAGAGAATTCCTTCTTAATACCTAATCTAAACCCACCCCCTTTCAGTTTAAATCCGTCCTCCCTTGTTCCATCACTGTATGCCCTTGTAAGAATTCCCTCTCCAACTCTTGCAGGTCCCCTTCAGGTACTGGAAGGCGGCTATAAGGTCTCCCTGGAGCCCTCTCTTCTCCAGGTTGAACAACCCCACCTCTCAGTGTGTCATCACAAGAGAGCAGCTCCAGCTCTGATCATCTTCCTGGCCCTCCTCTGGACCTGCTTTAACAGGTCCACATCATTCCTGTGCTGGGGACCCCAGAGCTGGACACAGCACTCCAGGCAGAATCACCTCACTTGCCCTGCTGGCCACGCTGCTTTTGATGAAGCCCAGGGATACATTCAGTTTTCTGAGCTGCAAGCCCACACTGTTGGCTCATGTCCAGCTTTTCAACCATCTCCAGATGCAGGATATAATATCAGGCTCTGAATTCAAGATTAAAGTGCTGTATAATTGCAGCCTAAGTGCCAAAGGTTGTTGATACCACTGCAGATGCACCTTTGTCCTGCTTTTTTTTATGGTCTGAGATGCCTAGGTTCAGACACTAATATTAATATCAGTTTTGAAGTCCAGCTCGTCAGCCTGCATGGGCTGCTAGATCTGGATTGAAGTTTAGTGGCCTAAATTAGGAGCCTAATTGGCCTTGATTCTCTCTATAACCAAGCTGAGGTAAGGTTGCTGAAATAACTTGATTCACTCCAATTATCTCTCCTTCTCTTGGCAGATAAAGCTAATTTAGGCATTGAAATCAGAAGTGGGATTAATCCATGCCTTGGCTCCCTAACTTAGCATTAAATTCTAAAAGCCAAGGTGCTGTGGTCTGCAGCATTAATTGCAGGCCCACTTGTCAACTGCTTGCACACACTGAATCTTTTTGTTTTTAATATAGAAGACATTTAAGACATAGGGATTTTTACAAGACTCTGTTCAGCTACCCTGTTCTGCAAATCCTCTGTTTGTTTGTATACAATTATAGGTTAAGATTTAAAAAAAAAAAAAAAAAAGAAAAAAAAAAAAAAGCTTTTCTTCCTATTTTTGCTCCAATACGGAAAAAAGAACTATGTGAGTAAACTTTGTTGACGCACTAGTTTTGCAAAGGTGGAGCTACTAAGACCAGCATCTTTATGCAATGGGCAGTTCCACCACACCAACAAGACATGATTACAACAGAAGCCCAGTGATAATGGCCACTGTTTGCCACATATATGGCAAACAGTGAAGAGGAAAGTTGTATAGAGAAAAATTGGTAGTCTGGGCGTGTTCAAACAAATTATCATTTTATACAGTGACATGCAAAGCAATTAATCAAAAGCAAGTGGTGGAGATCACATGGACAAGGGGATTACATATAGACCAGAAAACAGCGATTCTCAAAAACTGTGAATGAACAGCTCACATGAGCTCTAAGCTCTAGGAAAAGTCTGAAACAGTGGAACATGGGGAAAGTAGTAATTTGTGATGCAACATTACTGAAAACTTCATAAACTTTCTAAAATATTGTGTCTAATCCCACTATCCATGTCCAATGCAAAAGTGTTGAAAAACTGGAAAATGAGAGAAGAGACTCATGTAAATTACTAGAGAGTAGAGAGAGTATCTCATAACAACAGAATCCAAGAGCACTCACTGATCAAAACTGGAATTAAAAAGTTGCTGTGTTTGTGCTACTGAGCATCACATACAACAAGAGACTTGTTTAAGCAGAGGAAGCCCTGTCAAGAACCAGGGAGTACAAGACAGATACATGAAAACAGAAATTAGGTGCAAATTATGTTCAAGGGTGTCAGGAGTGCAGGGCTGTTGTCATGAACATCAGGGAAAGTGCGGTGTGAAGGCTGGCCATAAAGTCTCTGGAAGTCAGGAAGCTGGGAATGAAAATTTTATGGTCATCATAAATCCACCTTTTGTGTTTGCTTTTCTTACATTACACGGTCACAAGGTGTGACTACTTCAGTAAATATTTTGATTGCCTACAGTTTTATAACTGGGGTCTTAAAAGAGCAGAAGTAATTATAACGTGGCTTCTGTAGGCTGACAGGTCAGGAAAATAGGTGGGAATTTGCAAGCCCTTGGCTTGCAAATGGAGCTTGAGCACTTCAGGCAGCCTGGCTCAAACTATCTTTTTTCTTCCATTACAGACCATCTCCACATATGTACCTACAGGAATTGCCATAAACTCTTCCCCTTATCCCAGTTCGATTAGTTACCAAGTTTGCTTTTGTTTTTTCTCATGTGTTCTGAAACTCTGTATGAGCAAGTCTCCTACCAGCACTCCTGTACCGACCAATTTAGCTGTCCTTAAAAACATTACCCTCTTCATCAGCTCTTCCAGGTGCTTGTCCTGACTTTTTGAAACTGTCCCCTGCATGTGCTGGAGCCAGCATCATTGGAGAATTCATGGCCTTTCATCTCCTTTGCCTTGTAATTTGTAAGCTGGCTATGGAGTGCTTTGAGGTAAAGTTTGACACTCCTTTCCTCCAGTGCCCAGGCAAATGACAGACCAGCACAAGGATGAAAAGTAGAGTTGTCTTGCTTTTGAGTCAGAGTTGCTGCAATAAAATGCTTTTGAAAAGCAGCTGCTCCTCCCATATTTAAGGCATTTGCCCTGTCTGGATCTCTTTATGAAACTACATCCTCCTGCTCTCCACTGGCACCCAGCTTTTGCAAGAAAGGTTGTTCGTAAGAGATTTGTTTTGCTTTCTGCAGTATCCTATTTTGTCTGTGTTCTGGATCACCAGAACATTTCTATCTATTTCCTATTGCAATAATCTAGATAGAGTACTGGTCAGATGAAAGATGACAGTGATTTTTCAGGTATGAGGGTAGTCAGGAATTGGGGCAAAGGCACAGAAACCCCTTTAGGATGTCAGTAAAGATCCTGAAGATCCTCTAGCTGAGATCGTGGTCGTGATCAGGTAATGAGCAACTGGTGATTCACATGTTTCTCCTAAAGTAGTACTTTAATAGTGCCCCATCATTTGTGCAGGGAGTTACTTTGTAAAGCTGTTAAACCCACATACCATGTTACCAGCTAAAGGTTCCTATTGATCTCTTACTTTCATTTCCTTTAATGAAAATTCATAGCTATTTGATTTTCTTGTTACTTCTAACAGCTGATAAGAACAAGCTGCTAAATCATCTCCAATGAAGTGGAAAAAAAAAGCCTGGTGGTGTAGCAGTGCAGCTCTTTCACAGTGCAGAAACACTGCCAAGACACAGTGAAACCCAAGTGTGACATGTTGATAACATCCTCCCATCAGGTGGTCCTTTTCATTGGCTCTAAAATGTCAAGTCTGAGGGAAATGTCTTTGTTAAGCTTTGAATGACCTACTTTTGGGTATCTGGGAATAATCAGGAGCCTACCCAAACCACAAGAGTGCATCTAATTTTAGCAGCCCTTCATTTCATGCATGCAAGCTTTTGTTCTGCATCTCCAGGAAAAAAGCATCGATTTCTTGCTGAGCCAGATACAAATATTATTGGTTTTAAATCAGCCCCTTGTCGAGTCATGATCACAGTAAAATCACCCCTCTTAAAATTATCGAGTCTCTAATAGTCATCTCAATTTTTCTTCAAAAACTAATAATGAGCCCATTCTAAAGGATCTGCAGTTGCTGGTCTCTGAAGAAAATGTCTAAACAACCTATGCTGGAGATAGTGTGGGCAGCTGTGGTTTGTACCTTCCCACTTCTCCCTTGGTTTTAATTGGCCAATAGTAAATGGGTCAGCTTCTTTGTTGGAAGTTTCTGTGAGTCTTCTATCTCAGTTATAAGGCAATTCAGGGAAAGTTAAGGACAAAAAAAAGAGCTGTTAATGTGTCAGCACGGTCTCTGAGGACACTACTAGTGGTGTAAGTAAGTAAGTAGTGGTCCGTCTTAGCGAACGAAGAGCCGGGGAAGGTCCTTACCCACATATGCAGATAAGGCCTTCGAGCCTGCGCAGTGGAT
>JAWWES010000001.1:96140140-96256133 GCA_035583135.1 Lophotriccus pileatus
TTCTCTTAGATGGATTGCCTTAAGGGCTAACGAGCTCCATCTGCCCGGGGAGGTCCCTGACCAGGACTCGAACCTGGGTCTCAGCGGTAACAGCGCCATGTCCTTAACCACTAGACCACCGGGGGCTCCCTCTACTAGTGGTGTAGATGGTGGACAAAAGATCTCTGACATAGTTTGGATAGAAGAAGCACTAAAAAGTATTTGACCACTGATAGGGATATTAGTGCTGCACAAAATTGTTTGAAAGGAAGCAAGTCCAGATGTGGGTGAAGCACAGGTTCCCTATCTCACCATTCCTAAACTGGACATTGAACAGTCTCTCTTGCTAGGAGGGACACCATATAATTTCTCTCATATAATGTCAGAGTCCACTGTAGTGTTAGGCTAAAACACGTTTAAATCTCACCCACACTGGAAAGAAAAAAATACAAGTGGAACTAACACAGAGGATGGTAGAGACTGAGCATTGTGAATGTTTATCTGGGACTTCACAAAACAGAAGTGAAATCCAAGCCACCAAAATACAATGACATAATCACAACAAAATTATTACCATGTTCTTTGGAGCCATAGAATTTCACAGCCAATGGGATTAACCATAAAACCAAGCAGTACCCACTGGCAGCTATAAATAGGGTAAGTGTAGTTTGGGATTGAGTTAAGTATCTGATAATGTGTAGTGTTTCCCTGTGGAGCCCCTTGAGGTTGGCAGTAGGTGCCTCTCATCAGGGGCAAGCCTTGGGCAGCCTGGCTGCTGCAAACTCCCAGCCTTCGCCAGACTTGGCAGGATAGACAGTGACAATCACTCTAACAGCAAAAGTCAAGCTGTTAAACAATTGAGCCCTTTGCCGTGCCACGGCAAGAGCACCACTGCCTCAGGGTCGTGGTTAGGAACATGGGAAGGAGCCTCCAGTGGCTCATTCATCCCACCACCACTATCTGCCGAGCATCAGAGCCTATGCACTTGGAGGGTTCGCAACTCCCTCTCCTGAAGGCTTTCTTCCCCCTTCCTCAGGCATGTGCTATGAAGTGCAGGGGGTTTTAACCCTTTCAAAAGCCCATCTTGCTTTTGGGGAGTTGTTATTGCAACAGCTGTGGAGTTTATCTATTCAGCCGTCCAGTGGGCTCCTTATGGGATTTGTCTCAACAGTGGGGCAACAACTGGCATGAGGTTACTGTGCACTCTCTGAAAACACACCCTCATCTTTTAAGTATTGCTTTTTGTTGTCATTTAACATACTGTTGACAATGTATTTGTGATCCGTGTTTGAAGAGGCACGGGCAAAACAGGCAGAAGGTCTACTGCTGCTGGGCTGTGAAGCACTTATTGATGACAGCAGTGTTGAGTTTGGTAGAGTTGACTCATCTCTGAATTTCACGGGTTTTAAAGGACAACCTGGTTCAGCCATAATGGTATACAGTTAGGAAAGGTGTTTATGTGAATATTTTTCTGAGACTCCAGCTGTGGTTTTAGAGGCCCACACTTAGATTCAGTGTTGGATTTGGACAGGTATTGGTCTGATAATCCACTGAAGTCAAGCAGTGAGTGACCAAGAGTGAGGAGGCAACAACTCTAATCCCCAGTTCACAGATCACAAGACTGGCAAGCTGCATGCAGGGAGCCTGCTGTGCTTCCTGGAAGAAGTAACCTTTGTCTTGAAAAAAAAAGTGAGAAAGTACTTGTACCTGAGCCTCTGAGCTATTTACAGGCTCTGTCTGCTGCTGCTTGTTGGGCAATGTATCTTCCACAGCCTCTTGATTCCAGGCTGTTTTTTTTCAGCGTGGCAAATAAAAGGAAAAATAACTTGAAACAAATATTTCCTGTTCTGTGGTATTGAACAATGAAATTGTAAACCACAGAAGGGACCAGGCTTGATCTAAACGTCTTTGAAGTCAGCAGAACTATTTCCACCGATTTCAATGCGCTTTGGGCCAAGGCCACAGGAGGAAGAAAGCAAATGTTTTCTGCCTGAAAAAAGTATTAACCATCAGCATTCAAAGAGCAATAAAATCTGATGTGTAAAATGTATTCCTTTAAGTAAAGTACTCAGAAACTTAGTTAATTTCCGCCTGCTTCCTAATAATTTGCCACTATCACAGTAAAAAGGAATGCGTTTATAGAACTCATAATCTTACACTGAGAAGAAAAAGCACTTAATGCTGTCATTTGTTTCCTATCTTGCTGCCATTCCATTTTGTGCATATTGTATTTCTTACTAATGTGATTGTGATTATGCTGCTGGTTATGTTATCACAGATTAAGCACTGTACATTTCCAGTTGAATTAAACTTCACTACACTGATGGTGGTTCACAAATATATTGAAATCATTATTATCCTGTACAGCTAAATCTCTAAAACATCACAGTGGGTTTGGTTTTGTTGTTGTGTTGTTTTTTTGAGTGGTTTTTTTCATGACTGAGGAGGAATAGGTCAGAGATAGAGAAACTGGGGAGCAAAGAACTGTTGTTCTGGAAGTAGTGTAGGGGATGCCATTCCTATCGCAGAGTTAGTCAAGTAGGCTGCGTGCAGCAGCTTCACGTGTAAAATCAGCAGTAGTTTTGCCTGCAAATTGTGTTTCACACAGTTATTAAATGCAAGGAAAGGAATCTATCTGCCAGCTGCCTCCTGCTTAAAGACATTGTCCTTCTGAATCAGCAGGCCCATTAGCATGTCAAAAGGCCATACTCAGTCTAGCAGATGACAGCAGCCCATCCGGGGGATTCCTGTGTCATGTCTCCTTTTTGTCACGCAACAGCAAAGCCTGAGCAGCTGAGATTGCCTGTGCAACAAACCAACCCCATCCAGCTGTGACCAGCCAGAGAGCAGATCCCAGGCTGGAGAGCTACAGAAGATGACAAGATTCTGTTGCCATGGCCAGGCTGCATTACCTGCATGTGAAACGGTGAGTCAGTATTGGCTGGAAGACAGAGCAGACGAGGATTAAAGGTGATGCAGAAAAGTGAAGGATATGAATTAATGACAATTTTCAGTCTTCTTTAGTGGTGGCAATGACCAGACATGTTGCATGTTACAGGTAAGAAGAATTTTTCAATGAGGCTTCCCATTTCAGAATATTTCTATGAAATAAACTTGCCTGTCTTTTATCACCAGGCTTTGAAGTGTCCTCCCGCTGTAGGACCAGTGTGCCATTTGGACTTTAGCAGAGTTTAGAATAGGGTTCAAAGAGGAGAAATCAGAATGGAGTTAAGAACATTGTTCTAATTTGTAAGAACCATTGTTTACATTCATGGGAAAACCATGAAGCAAGGCAAACATAATGTTAAAAAATGTGTGTGTTAAGCATCTGGGATAGCAAACACAGTACTATTTGTACTAAAGTATGGGTGCTGCCAACCACAGTCCACCAAGAGACCAGTTCAGCTTGAATTCACTCCTTGGAATCCCTCCTCCTTCGCCCCTATATTTATTCCCACTGCAGAGCTGCATAAATACAGGAAGAAAAATCTAACCAAGAAGAAAGGATTATGAAATCACTTTGTTCTCTTTCAGATGAGAATTCCGTGTCCTTCGGGCTGTCAGGCAGGGGCATCGTGGTCTCAAGATGGAAAATCGGCAAATTTTCTGAACGGGTATCTTACAGAAATTTCCCTTAGGAGTTATCTATATGCTTTGGTAAGTGTTTTAAAGCAATTAGAATAAATGGCGTATGGTAAAGCTTTCATATTTTTATAATATGTTAATGATTAACTTAATTCCTATATCTTTGTTGACTTAGTGGGAGAGTGACAAGGAACTGTGAGGTACCTATTTGGTAGCGTAACAAGTTGGACAATTTGCACGAGCATTTTTTTCCACTTCCCTTCTGGAACTTGCTTCATCCAGCTGACACTGCTTCACAGCCTTAGGCTAACTCTCAGACTCACAGAAGTAAGTCCCCCTTTTTTTTTAATATGACTTATTTTATGAAGTGCTGATAGAGAACAGATGGGGAGAGATTTAAATATTTATTTGTTTCCTATAAAGAATGCTTTCTGAACTGGGAATTGAAGAATTAAGTTTTCAAGCATTAAATCATAGGGATATTGCTAAGAAGAGACCTTTGAAATTACTATATTATTGGGGCTTTTTAAAAACTCCCTTTCTGCTGCAAGACTTACATTAAACAAAGGATTTGGTTAGTAAACCATGTACAGTATAGTCCAATAAAGCTATATCTAGGCTGTAAAACTTTACAAAAGTGGGATTTGAATGTTAATTTCAAAATGCAAGTGGTGTCTAACAATATCTAAAGCAAGAATATTTGCTTAAAACATGAAATAAGTGGAAATTAATGAATTCCTGCTTGCATTGGCTGGGAAAAATAATTTTGTGTATATTTTATATAGGAAGAGTTTGCCTTGAACTTTCTCTTTAAGGTGGTTACAAGTTGCAGTGGAATTCCTAAAGCAAAACTCCTTTTGACAGGCAGATGAGTTGCAGACAGGGAGACTCAGATTTCGCTCGTCTGTTGGAACATTTTTTTAGTGAATTTTATCTTAGCTTTGCTATCATTTCCCAATAAATGATAAAGGATTGCCTCCTATCCTTTTGGAAAGCCCTCCTTTCAACCACCTACCCTCCATCTGTGGAGGAAATCTCGTGAACAGGTTGCTGTGTGCAGGTTGTGTGCTCTCCCATTCCCCCTCGGCAGCAGCTCCTTCCGCGCTGTCGACTCAGGCGATGCTCCTTCCCCCTGACCGGTGCCTGTGCAGCACGTCCAGGCTGACACTCCAGGTGCCCAGGAGTTCTTAATTTCTCCTGCAGGCTCCAAGAAGCATCAGTTTCCGTTCTTTTGGGTGGAAGGTGTCGCCTCTGGTGACATCTTCCCAAGTCCCAAGGCTGTATTCAGTACCCTCATCTCCCCAGTTGCGTGTGAGCTCTTCGGGACCTGGGTATGGTTGCCTTAGATACACTACCTACCCCTTAGAGCTCTTTTCTCTGTGCCAGTACACAAAGTAAGCAAGCTTTTGGGCTCTCTCTGCTTTCTGAAGCTTCCTGAAAGGCTGCCATCTCAACACAGCCAGGGCATCTTGTTTTCAAGGGCTGTCATTCCTAGAATATCCCTAAATTGTTCTACTTCAGTTCTAAATGGAGCTTCCTTCAAGACAGAGATAAAACAATCTGTAGAAACTCTGATAATATGGGGTCATCTGGGTCCTGGGTCAAGCCCACTGCCATCTCACTGCCTACAGACCTCCAACATTTCCTTAGGTAACAAGAGATTAAGGTGGGCTCAACAACAGAAGGTTGAGGGGGGCTTGAAAAATAGTGAAGAATATATAGAAATTATCAATTTCTCTTCATCGTACCGTCCAAACAAATCAAAATATTTTCCTGAAATAAGCACAGAACTTTTACACCGCTGATTTCAATGTATTCATACCTGGTGGAACAGAAATAAAGATTGCTTTTGTTTACTTGTTTTGAAACACAATGAGTAAGTGGAAGCAGCAGAGTTCATAACACTGGATATCGACATTTGGAGGAAGGGGGTACGTAAGACATGTTATATCTGGAAATGACTTTTCCAGTAATTGCTAGCCCTATTAGTTTATATTTTCTAATTGAAAATTAGTGTGTTAGGGATAGCTGGAACCTAAACATGAGATATCAGGGTTCAAGACTTCATGAATGTCAGGGAGACTGTGTTCAAGAAATGGGCTGTAACTGCAGCTAACTTTATTGCGAGGAAACTAGGAGCAAAAGAATTGCCACACTGGGCGTTTATTTAAATGTCTTTTGAAGAAGCTAGAAATAGACTGATTTAGCAGCCAGTGGTGGCAACTCTTGTGGCCAGGACCACAGCAAGTAAACAGCCTTAGACATAAAGCCACCCTTCAACCAGAGCTGTGGTGCAACAGGGATGTCAGAGGCTGAAAAATATTTATGATGTTCTCTTCTAGACACATCCGAACTTAAGGGTCTAGGGCATTAGTACAGGCTTTGAGTATCATGTCAAGGACCATGCAGTTTGTGTAAGACTTCCACAAATTCATATGACAGGTCCTAGCTCCATCTCACACTTCCCTGCAGTCTCTTTCAGTGTCTGAGATCTTATGCTCCAGGTGTTAATGACTGACCCATCCAGCTCTGCCTGGTGCCTCAGGTTCCAGATGGGGGCAGATACTGCAGAGGGGATGCTGCTGCTGAGGAATGTATTACCCAGCACGTACCAACCTCTAAAGGACCTCTGCTAAATGGCAAACTCCCTCCATGCCACTGAAAGCTGGAGCCAAATGGCTCTTAAACTATCATAGGAAATGATTCATTTCAATACAAGGCTTGTGGGTAATTGCATGGCTGGGGGCACTCTCTTATACCACCCTATAAGTTGGACATCTGTCCCTGGCACTGGCCCTCATTCCCCCCTGAGGGAGTCTGAGACCAGTAATGTCTCAGACAGGCCCAATAATATTTAAATGCACGAATTAAGAGAGTATGCTAGGTTTGTTTTTTTTTCCCCTGCATTTGCCTGCAGGGAACAGGTTGCCCAGAGAAATTGTGGACTTCCCATCCCTGGAAGTGTTCAAGGCCAAGTTGGATGGGTCTTGGAGCAACCTGGTCTAGTGAGAGGTGTCCCTGCCCATAGCAGGGTGTTGGACCTAGATGATCCTTAAGGTTCCTTCCAACCCAAACCATTCTATGATTCTATTTTGCTTTTATTCAGGTCCCTACATGAAATACATCTGTGAAGGAAAGCCCTTCCAAATGAAAGAAATGAAAGATGTACTAAGAGAGAAAATGACTATCAAGTGAAAAGCCTGTAGAAGCAGCTCTCTTTTTTTTTAGCTCTGGTTTCTAGACTTTCCCAAGAAGTCCCCAGAAGCTGCTGGAGTGCTTATTGGATTGGACTGAATTGATTTTAAATGAAAATGTGGATGAAATCATGGGACACTGAGAGACGGCACCACAGCCACCTCTCAAAACATTTCTCACTTCTTTGGGTGAAAAGGGTTTTCAGTCATGCTTTTCTTCCACTGACACAGACACCATGCAGACCTAGCTTGTTCCTCCTGGTGAGATTGCCTTTCTAGGCTGACTCCATCCCATGAAGCAGCTTGTGTGGAATGTTGAAATCTACAGCTTTGAGTGAGCTCCCAAATCAAGAACCGCACAGCAGCGACACCAACTGCATACGAGTTCATTTGCCTTATGACTTTTCTTATAATGATAGTGTTATATCATTTTATTATTCAGATCACATAGGTAATCTTACTATACAAATTAAATTAATTCAAAGTACTTATAGAATTACTAAAGCATGAAACCAGACAACAGATTATGCCACTGCTGTCTGTGTTAGCACAGCCTGCCATATGATCTGGGATTTGAACTGTATTTTATCCAGTGTAACTCTAAACGTGCAGGGACCAAACTTTCACATTTTTTCTCTCAGAAAGCTGGAAAGGGCATTTGCTCAGGGACAAAAAAGTTTAATTTTTGTTTTGTTTTGGTTGGTTGGTTTTTTTCCTTTTTTTTTTTTGGTGTGGATGACAAGTTGGTGGCAGATCAAATTCTTCCTTTCCAAAGGGGGTGCCTCTGTCTTTGCAATCTACAGGAATGGCACTGCTGGTGTTTTAGCCAAGTTCAGTGCCTGCCTCACCCACCTCCTGTGGATGAAAACCTGCACAGTGTCACCCCCAAGGTGTGACTTTTTCAGGGTGCAGCTGAGACAAAAAGCTTGTCCATGGCTTCAAAGGGACTTTACAAAGCTCTGACTCAGGTGCTGCTGTTCACCCCAGCCATGCCAAGGGCCCTCTTGCTCTTCTTGCTACAGTCTCCCTTCCTCCCATCTTCTCACCCTCTCTCCCTCCTTCCCTCCCTTCTTGAGGTCTCAGCAAGAGAGCCGCTGGGATGGGTGAAATCCTGGAGGGAGACGCCCTCTGCAGCTCGATCACGGTTTTACTTGTCATCCGCAAGCAAAATGTCTTTTTTGGAAATACTTGACACAGTAGTCCTGAAAAATCAACGGATCTTGCTACACCTGGGGGAAAACGAGTTTCCCTGATCCTCGTCACCAAAGGTTTCTTTTAAAAACAATGCTTCTGGCAAGTGATAAGTCTCTGTTCTCTTTTGATGATATCAGCAAAACCTATAGTGTGTTTATTAATATTCATAGTGATAAACACTGTAATCAGGAACTGATTTGTTTTAATTTCGACATGTGGCATATGGCAAGAAAAATCCTGTAACTATTTTACCTTAGTATTTTGTTCCTTATTTTCTTGCTGAATCTTAATATCAAGAGATAGTAAGTATAGGCTTCTGTTTGATATTCCAAAACAGGCAAGTATGAAAAGTATAGCTCAATTTCATCGTTGGTCTCAAAAGTACTTCTTTTGAAACTTGTTCTTTCTCTAAGTCAGTGATACCAGGTTAGATCAAATAAGATCAAAGAGATCAAATAAGCTTCAGTGGGCAGGGTATGGAGAAATGAGCAAAAATGAATCATGCAATTTTTTGTGTGTCTAGACATTCGATAACTCACCTAAAGCCCATCTTCGTTAACTGGTTATTCTCCAGTGTTTTCAGAACTTTTGTGTAAATCTTGAATTCTTACATCTTGCATGTTCGCTTGTTCTGTGGTGGGGTTTTTTTGTGAATCGTAAAGGAAAACATACTTTTCCTATTTTTTAATTCAATTCTGGAGACAATTCTAAGTATCTTAGCATGTGAAGATTTGATAATGACAGATACAGTCTTGTGGTGGTAGTGGATCAAGGGATAGACTTGATGATCTCAGAGGTTCTTTCCAACCCGGTTGATTCTATGATTCTGTGATTCTGTGATTCTACGATTCTATGATTTAATTCTGTGAGCAGGCAGGTGGGTACATTCAACAATGAAGTTACACACTGATAACATACTCTGAAAAGCTTTCGATGACAGGGATTCACCTGCTGACCTGTATCTTATGACCTTGATACCAGCAAGTTGTTTAAATTAATGTTTATGATGCACACGAGAAGTATTACAGACATACAGGCTCTGCACAAAGTGGTGTTTTCATATGGTTCAGGTTTAGCATCTGTGGGCTCAGCTGATTCCAACAGAAGCAGAAGGGAGTCAGCATGGGACTCCCTTGCTTGTGCTCATTTCCATCTCCTCCCTTCCCACCACTAGACATGAACAGAAAAGATGCTATTTTGATGTGGAACTGGGACAGAAAGAAAACCATTCATAATATGCGGGGTTACTGTGCTCTGTGTCTGGTAACAACAGTTAATTAGAAAGGGGGGTTTATAATCACTTTGTAAATAACACAGCAAATATAGAAAGTATTTATCAATTGGTTTCGGTTTAAATAGATAAAAATATAGGGCAGTCTTCCCAAGCAATTTCCTCCATGCCAGAGAGGATTAAATGCACACTTGAAATAATGGGGATTAATATGTCCCACAGGAAATCAATCCTATTGGAGATACACAGGTGAACTGGGAGGCCAAAACGATAAAACTGCAGATGTTGCTGAGTTTGGCTGGCATCAAAAATCACTCTGTTCCACCCTCTTATTGCTGGCATCAGCTTCAGGACTGAAGTAAGTATGTGATAGGCACTGGTATAAGAAGATGGACAGTGTTTGCCTAAGGCCATGTTGTTGTAAAGATATTTTTTGTTTAAGATTTACACAGATGGATTTTTGCAACTTGATTGTATCATCTACTGAATCTGTTTAGTTTAAGATCAGTAAATCAAAAAGTTGTTGCTTTAGTAACAAAACATTGTTGCAGATCTATCTTCTTATTACAGTTGACTTGGTACAGTATTTCTTTAGTCTTGAATGAAATAGGAGCAGATGAAAAGGTATTTTACATACCTTATAAAATATAGAGATTTCTAGAATCTTTCAGATCTACATTACAAATTCAAAGTTGCATCTTCTCTGATCACAGATCATTCATATAATTATCTAGACGGTTGTGCAAAAGATGCGGGAGATTAATGGGTTTGGGTTTTTTAAATAGAATGAAAGCCTAATTTGCACTCAGAATGTAGAGTCAGCAAACAAAGCTTAAATCTTTTGCTAGACTAAATAAATAAAATATTTCCCACCACAGTCTTCAGATGATTCGAGCTGGGTAAGCTGGGCAGGTTATGAACTAGTGAGATTTGCAAAAGTAAAACACTAAAGAAATCTTGGCTGAAGTCAGAGGGTGGGAAAGCAATGGCAGCACATCCAGGCTCCAGCCCCTGCACAGAGCATTATATTTCTGATTAATTCAAGTATTTCTGAAAATTCATAGTTAAGTAATCTAAAAATGGTCAAAGTTCAGTGGTCATTATTAGACTTTGTGGTCTGGATTTGCTCATGCCTCTGAACTGCAGCGTTTTCTGTCTAACACCAGTCGCAGCAACTCTTGGTAAGGGCAGCACAAAAGCTGAAGTCTGTTCAGTTTGGGCTGCAACACCAAAACCACCGCTGCCAGGAGGGATGAGCATGGATTCTATGGCTGACTTGTAGGATCTCTTCCAACAGCCAGGGACCTGAGGATTTTTTCTGATTTAGTTTCTGCTAGACAGTAAGTCTAGGGCTCCTGATTATATGTAACATGTATAAGGATATTTGAGCATAATGGTTAATTAACGAAGAAGAAAATAACTTGGAAAAAGGTATGAATTTTCTTTTTGTGAATCTAAAAAGGAAACTGTAAGGGGAGCTAATCAGAGACCCTTTCTGCTCCATGGGATATGATGACATATACAGAATTAAAACAAATATGGAATTTGTTCCATGGAAATTAAATTTCAACAGTTCATTGCAGTTGGGGAAAAATTACTACCATCCTCCCTCCACACACACATTGTCTCCTGGTTGTTCTTTTTCACTGACAGGTTCACCTATTCACCCAAATAATAGTCACCTTTGTAATTTTATTTTTTTTCTTTTCAGTGCCTCTCTCTCTTCACATGGCAACAGAGGAGTGTCTGCAACAGAGCAGAAGACCTCCAGAGGATGAGCTCCCTGGTCAGTGCCTCGCACCTCCAGCTCACTGCCTTTGCTCTGGGTACAGTAGGCTGGATCTTGTGCACTGTTTCAATGGGAATGGTGGAATGGAGAGTGTGGCACGTGGACAACACCACCATCATCTCCTCTGGCGTTGCCTGGGTGGGGATTTGGAAAGTCTGCTTCATCAGTTACCTTCACGTCTCACCTGGCTATAGAGAACAGTTCTGCCATAAATTCAGTGGCTATGAGTCCTTCGTCCCCCACGAAATTTATGCTGCTCAGGGTCTCCTGTTGATCGCCTTGTTCGTGGGCTTGCTGGGACTGGCTGCTACAATATTTGCTCTGAGAAATGTGTATATGGGAATCACTCACAAGACTCTTATTACGCCTTTCTTCCTGGTGGGTGGCTTCCTCTACATATTTGCTGGTCTGTGTGTCCTGATTCCTGTGAGCTGGAATTTCTATTCTGTAACGCACAACCGGAGCATTGCTTTTCCTCCTTCTTATTACATGCCCTCCAGTCCAGCAGCTCAGGAAGCTGGTGCTGCAATTCCTGTCGGGATTGTGGCTGTCATTCTCCTGCTGCTAAGTGGGACTTTTTCTCTCTCATACAGATTTCCGGGGGCCGCAAACATGATCATGAAATCCTGACAGGACAAATCCCCCCGTGCTATTTCAGAACAAGTCAAGAGATAAGGCCAGCAGGACGAGCAGTTGGTTGTATAGTTAAGGAACTGCAGAATTTAATTTTCTTCTATAGTAGCTAACCTGTTTTCTTATATGAACCAGTTGAGTTACCATCTTAGTTGTCACATATGACCAGAGGTTCATCTTTGAGATAACTGCTGTTGAGCAGCAACTGTGATTAAATTTTTCCAATTGTTCTCTTTTGTATATACAAACATTACTGATTAATTTATTCTTTTTGTGTAAAGTATTAACCAGTCTCAAAGAGCTGACTCTGAATGAACTGTCTTGTTAGAAGAATGTGAAATAACATTAAATATGAATTTGTTTCCTTGTTGGTAGTACGCTCTTTTGCCCATTTTATTACAGCTGTAGTAAAGTATTTTTTGTGACAAGTCAAGACTTTAAAAGCCAATCATATGAGTGTCATCATGGTTATGTCAAATGACTCTTCCCTGAATTGTCTAACAAATGTCTTGCCAGCTTCTCATCTTCCTCTAGGGCACATAAAGGGCTGTGTCTTTATTGCTTCTGTTTTTCTTTCAAGCTGTTTGCATTTTATGTTGCAACATGTTTGCCTGTGGGGAAGGTGCGCTCTTAGTTCCTAACTTGGGCAGAGCCAAAAAGTCTGCAAGTGTTTGCTTCTTCATCAGACACTTCACTGAATCCAAAGGTATTGCAAAAGACAGAGAAACAACTTGTACAAGTTATTACAAAACTGATGTCAAACCCAGGAATATTCAGTGCAACTTTCAGGGTATGATTCATCTGATGTAGACATCTATATACCTAAACCGGTCACTTCAGGCTCTGTTTATAATCAATGTAGAGACAAAGCCTTTTTTCAAGATGTAGATGCCTCGAATGGTTGGGAGATGACACGCTCCCTAAAAACCTGTTTCTCTTAGCCCACTGTAATGGTTGTAATGACTAGTGTTGCTAACTCTGGCACATACAACCAAACTTCACCTAAGAAAAAAGATAAATGTCCCAAATGCTGCAATAAGAGCAATTAAAAAAAAATAAATCAGAGGTTGGGAGGAATGAGCAAACAGGGCTGACAAATTGATGATCTCTTAAAAGAGGTCCTCAAAAAGTTGTTACACTTTTAAAGAAATGCTACAGAAATCTAAGTAATTTAGTTTTACTCTTTTAATTGTCCTGCATTTTTTAAAATAGTCATGGATTCAGAGAAAGAAAATGTAACCAAATGTAATAATTCTTGTACACTGCAAGACAAGGTAAAATGCCAGCAGCCTAGGTTGTCTTGCTGGTGGCTGTTGCTATCCCAGCTTGTCCTAGCAGCTCAATTTTTCCTACACATCTTTCACGTGGTCTTGACTTTTCTGAACTGTCTGACTGTAGAAACTCCACAGCACCTTCATTTCCTCTTCAGTCTCTTCTGAAACAGCAGCTTATCTCACCACTGGTAATTTTTTCATTGCTGCAACTATTTATCTTTGGACTGTTTACAATGCTGTAAAGCACTTTCAAGTGGTGTTTCAATGAAGGCAGTTAAATATCTTGTTTATTATATATTGTTTCCAGTTTGATTTCTAATGTACATCCTTTAAAATGTTGGCAGGTTTTGGTTTTAAAGGTACAAATCAATAGAACTGTTATCTCTTCCCACAGGGCCTACAATAATATTAGATTATATTGTATTGTGGTTATAAGGAAAAAAGAGACCTATCCATGTGTTTGTGCTAGCATTTCTCCACACTAGTAAACTACCAATATTCCCTCTCAAGGAGTTAGAACTTTAACAGAAAATTGCCAATTCTTCAACTCTTGTTGAGTTAACATATGCACAGAAATATCAACTAAACCATGGCACTAAGTGCTACATCCAGTTGTTTCTTGAATGCCTCCAAGGATGGTGACTGCCTGGGCAGTCCATTCCAATATGCTTTCAGTGAAGAAATTCCTCCTGATATCCATCCTGAACCTCCCCTAGTGCAGTTTGAGGCCATTTCCTCTTGTCCTATCACGAGCTGCCTGGGAGAAGAGACTGGACCCCCACCTGGCTACAACCTCCTTTCAAGTAGTTGTAGAGAGTGAGTGAAAAGGTCACACATGAGCCTCCTTTTCTCCAGGCTGATCTTAGATTAGAACAAGGTGAAACTTCCACTGGTCAAAGGGGATGGAGCCTGTCTGACCTTGATCCCTCAGGGCTGTGTGATTCATTAAAATTTAGTGAATGTTTGTGTTCATTATGATTCTGATATTGGAGGAAAGTAAAGCCTATGTGCTTTTACTTCACCAGCAAGGAGACAGTTTCTTTGTGCATATTTTCATGATACATTTATTTTAGAATTTGAGAAGCTAAATTACCTTTCAGTAGTTCAATTTGTTACCATGTCAGTTGTGCTTGTACAGGGTATTTTTAGGGTTATCTGTAAAATCAGGCAGCTAAAGTGATCTTGGTTTAAAACTCAAAAATGCAAAACTATTTTGGAAGGCTATTTTTAACCTAGATTGCTTTAGGGAACTACCTTATAGCCTGGCCCCAGGATCATTTGTAGCAGCACAATTGAGGACAGGCAGCAAGCTGTAATGCAGACAGGAGTGAGTGGTTAGGGCTTTGAGGTAGAGAGATAAGGGGCAAAAACCTCTTAAGCAAATTTCACCACTGAAGAGATCATATCTCGAAGCTCCATCTCCAGCTTCCGTGCAGACTGGGACCTGCTGCCTCCCCAGTGACAGCACCGCTTGCCTTGTGGGCTCCACCCTGTCTAGGAATGTCTCCACGCTGGCCTCAGTCTACACATAAGCCAGTCTCACTTTATTTTTTCTGAGTTGACAATAAACAAGTACCTTGTGATTCACTCACATGTCTCAATTCACTGCTGGGCAAATGATCTGAATACCAAGGCTCCATTTGAGTTCTGCTGGGTACCTAGGTGTGATGGTAAGGCCCTCATCTTTGACCTCCATAACATACTCCTTGGCATTAATCTACCACAAGATGCATTTTGTTAACCTTATTTTCATGTACCATCTACCTCACCTGTCCATTCATGGCCACAGGCCAAAAAAATGTATGAATAGTGTTCAGTATTCCTGTAGGAGGGATGTGCAAATAGAAAGTGGAGCTGAACCATGCCTAACAATAGAACAGCCCCACAGCACAAAGCGTGCTGAGACTTTCCCCAGACGAATATGCGTTTCGGAGCAATGTCATTTGTGTCCAGGCAAAGGAAGGGGGATGAACTGGAGACATAGTACTGCAGAACAGGCCATTGAATTAGTCAGGTTAAGTCAGTAAACAAAATTTTTATTTGAGTCAGCAGTTTAACATGAAGGCAGTCTTAATTGACAATTTAGCTGATTAAAAGAAATGCTAGGATCAGAAAGGTCTTTGTTGTCACATGGCTTATGGTATATTACAATGATGAGAAGGAGGGTGTTTTTCAGGGATATTTTTAGACCTTGGACCATTTTCCGCTTAGAATGGAAAAAGCGAAATGTCACAGCCAATTTCCTGCATTTTAGGCCATTAAATACTCTAGGACAAAGAGGTTTTGCTTAAAAAAATGTTAGTCTGGTTACCATAGTGTTTAATGGCAAATTGTTTTCTTAAAATAGGAAACCAATGTACATTAAATTAAAGATTTCCAGAAAAGACATGTTCTCTCTGAAAAATATACCTTTTTCAAAACTGAAGAAGGATTCCTTTCTTTCTTGACAACATCATGTTGTCAAATCCAGTATCGGCTCACAAAATCATATTTTTAAACCAACTTATTTCCCTTTTCACTGCTCAAATAATTTACTCTGTTTCCCTTGCTTGAGAGAGTTCAATAATTAGCATGGTGCTTTGGAGTGTGTTGGCTTTCAATTACTATGTCAAAACCAACTGTATGCCAAACAAGAAAGTGTAAGTGAATTTCATCTCAGAATTATAAAGCAAATTAATACTGACACAAGGAATGGAGTACAGCATGCACTGTTAACATCCAGTTCACAGGGTGCCACATCACCTCCTTTTTCTTGGGTTATGTGTGAGAAAGACTGTGAGATTAATTCCCAGAATGCTTTTTTGGAGAAGCATATACATTCTGAACGTCTCACATTCTGATACAAAAGGCAACACTGCAAAGGGAGGGGGCCCACCATGACCACATCTAACCACACCAGCTTTGTCAGAGTCCTCCTGGATGGCAATGACTCAGGTGGGACCTACATTCTTTTGCAGAACATCAGAGACCCCACTGACTGAGAGCCGGCAGCAGCCATGTGTGCTGAACCCCACCCTGCTGCCCAGGCCAGTAAAATAATTTGCTATACTTTCTTCCACCCCAGACTATCCATCCTGGCTGCATTTACCTATGGCATGGCTGTGGCAGTTCTCAGAGGTGTCTGGACCACGCCCTGTTTGGTACCATCTTCAGCTGTTCAGCATCAGGTATGCTGGGCTGGGTGTCACCTGTGCAGCACCAAGCACAGCTTACCAAGGACACCTCCTTCATCTCCTCCAGCACTGCTCAGGTGGGAACTGGGAAACGAGTGGTCGCTGCGGAGTCTCCAGGGACTTTTGAATAAAGGTCTGTCACAGAGTCAGGCTCAGTGAAGGTATTACCCCCAAAAACCTCGGTTGTTCAGATGCTTTCATTGGCTGCTGTGATCCTGGGTGCACTAGGAAAAACCTACAAGCTTTTCTCCAAGAAATAGTTATATGGCTGTACTCAAAATCAGCTTTTTCCTAGCTGGGGGGATGTGGAAAATGATCACTGGCCTATATGTGTTAATCCCTGTGAGCTGCAGCTTCTGTTCTGCAGTGTGAGCCACAGTGTCTCATTTCCCCCTCTCCCCACGCCAGCCTGGGGCACAGGAAGCCACTGCTGCCACTCCTACCAGCACCCCTCATCCTGCCCCTCGTGAGTGGGACCCTTTCTTTTTAACATAAACATGTCATTGTGCTGGATGCCAGGGCTCTTTCTGATAAAACAGCCTTCAGATGCCTGTGAGAAATGTGAAGCAGGGTTACAGCATAAACATAGCAAACCAGTGACCTCATCTGCTCAAGGAGCTCTCTGGGTTCAGCTGTGACTCTTCAGTGACATTCAGCCTTTGCTGCCTGAATTCAGGAGAAGGGACATAAACTATGTGACAAATTATTTTCTCCCAAATAATTATTTTTTATTTGCTAGCTTTGAAACACTGCTAGGTACATCTAGGTACCTGAGTTCACTGCAGTGTTGCTGATGAGTATTGTTTCCAAAGTGACCTCCTGCATAGGTTGTGTTTTTGTTTTTCAGAGCTTTTTTAATAACATTGCTTAGAACTGACCTGCACTAGTTTTCACAGGGATCATGGCCTTCATTACACATATTTGCTGCAGTTAAGTGCAGCTTTAAATGTTTTGAGCTATGCTAGGAATAAAATGGGATTGTTGAAGTAACTATATGTTTAAGTGTAAGGGTTTCAAACTAACTGGTATGATATCCCTCTGGCAGGAAGGTACCCAGGACATGCCAGTTCATCCTATCTTTTCGTGTGCACAGACCATGAAAGCATATTCCATGAACCTATCAATGTGATTAGTTGCAAGAGCATTAATACCTTATCTTCTTTCTGCTATTTCTCAGAAATGTTTGTATCCACCAGGACATCTCTCTATAAATAGCTTCATTTCCAGTGATAACACAGGAATTCTGAGACTTACATTTTGCAGCTGTACATAGTAAATGTTGCTTGGTGTGCTAATTGTCCAGAATTCCCAAATGGTCCTGGTGATGTTCAAAGACAATACTGACATTCACCAAAGCTGGTAGCACCTTCAGTGCTTCCAGAGTCCTTCCAGCTGCCATGCTCAGTCCAGGCCTCAGAAGCTGCTGTCAGGTGCTGCTCTTCCTTTTGGAAAGCTGGTCATCAATCCATTTAAAGAAAGACTTGGCACCACCCATACTCTGTGCCAGGAGGAGTTTGGGCCACAAATTTCACAAGCTTTGACACGAACATTTAAGCAGCAGTCACATAAAGACTGTTATTAAGGGTCAGAAAGCTTGCTTCTGAAAAAAAGCATTTCTTACTTTTCGGAGGCCCAGTAGTGCTTCAGAAAATCTGTTTCGGTACTGAAACTTCCCATTTGTGGCAGCAAATATAAAGTAGTCGGGAGTAGATATAACCAAAACTAACCTGAGAGTGAAACGATATTTCAGGCTTTTAGCCTGAAAAGTAAGCCTTACTTAGGAGTAAGATGGTGGAAGGAGTCTGATGGTGGAAGTCAAGGGGAATTTATGAAAGTACTCAGTATCTTGCAGGATTGCTCTTTAATTTTAGCCTGAAAAGGCTAAGCTTTGATGTGCAGTGTAACTGCCTGTTGACATGCTGTCAAAACTTCTTGGTTTGCACTAAAGAAAAACTAGGCAGTTTGAAGAAAACTATCAGAAGTCCACAGCACCTCAATTACCCTTATTTGCAAATCATGTTGTTTCTGAAAAATCTGATAAGGAACTCCAATTCTTTTTAAGTGATCCTTCTTGTAATGTCCACTATGATGCCTTAAGAAATATAAATTTTTTTCTTATCTAAACAAGCAGTGCACACTGGAGATCAAAAGCGAGACAGAAGAACACACAAGCAGATGAGCAGTGAAGGACAAACCACAAGAGATATAAGAGAAAAGCAGCACTGAACAGAGGAACCATAAAAAAAATTGATGAGGGGTAAAGAAGAAACTTGAATGAGTCACTGAGGACAAAACTGTGAGAGGGGCAGGAAAGTGCAAGGGAAGAACAGAAAAGCAGAAAGGGAAAGTGAGAAGGAGGTGATTTAACAAAAACCAGGAAGATTAGAGATTAAAATCTGTTTGGAGTTTCAGAAAACACAGTTTTTGCCTGTGCAGAATTCAGCCTAAAATGGTCTTCTATTTATAAAATGAGAATGGACATTTTTACTTTTGGGACTCAGATTCACAGGGAAGAGTTTTAAAAAGAGTAAGTTACACAGAGAGAGAGTTTAGCTGGCCTATGATTTCATGGTTGACGGAGTGCCTAGTACCCAAATCTGGAGAGCTTAAGGCAGGTACATCTGACAGTGAAGAATGCAAACAACCGCAGATTTATATAACACATATAAAATATATTTTTTAGTATACGTGAGTCTTGGCAGTTCCTGTATAGATATATATAGATACCAACTATACAGTTATGTATAGATACCATATCTGCCTAAGCCTTTCCCAGGAATTAACATTCGGAGTTACAGGAATTTGTAAGTTCATGGCAAACATCTTTAGATGACCAGCTCCATCAGTCTGAGAAAGTGTATCCATGCACTTCCAACTAATAGCTTTCTTTGGCCATTCACTGCAGTCTGATGAATTATGCTGCAATAGGAAGATTTAACCCCAAAGCCAGTTTAATCCTTTGTTTACATAAAATCTTAGAAATCGTGTTCAGTTACTGGAAAGCCAGCAGAGGAAGTCCACATTAACACAGCCTTTTACAAATGCTCTCTCTGATTAATTCAGTGCTGGTGAGTAAACAAAAAAAGCAAAACTTCCCAATGAAAAAGAGCACTGTTTCTGCTTCATTTTGTCTTTTAAAGCAGGAAGAGTGTAGAACAGAGTGGATAGATCAGACAGGAGGAGCTTCTGCTTTCGAGCTTTTACAAATCACAAACTTTTTTATATCAATCCGCTTTGGTAGATTGGTGTTTGTGACCAAAGTCTGGACTAGGAACCGCAAAAATGCAGTTACCCAGCTGCTGTGGTAAGTGATTTAATCTCTGTGCAATGCTACACACACAACTGTTGGGAGATCCATTCCTGTCTGTGTAGCACCCAGAGAATTGTTTGCATTGCTCAGAAAACACCTGGATGGCTGAGCCAAGGATTGGTGATTTAATATCATTAAAAGTGAGTAGTAAGCAAGTAGCTACAGATACCAGCTTGGTGTTAGGACAGTCTGCCTTTTTGCCAAATCATCACTGGGAAAAAGACTGTCAGCTGACATGAAATGAAATATATTAACATTAGTCGGGAATCAGGTCTTGTCCTAAAATTGATAAACATAAAGATTAAATTTGCTTAAAAACTCTACTAACCTTAGTTCAGCCTGCTTGGAGTAACCTTGGAGTAACCACCTGATGATGGGATTATGAAAAAAACACCCAACCTGTAACTTGTCTCTGCTAGTTATTTGAATCCTCTTTTCTAATCACTTCTGATATAACAGTTTTCTTACATTGCATGATTTTTTTTTCCTTCTATTTTTAGTATAGGTCTTTCTGATGGGCTAAATTGTACTTCTTCAGACTGAAAGGCTGGAAGGTTGCTATTGAGAGAAGTAACAGGGCACTTTTGCAGAAGGAAACTGTAAAACCTAAAAGCAGCTGATCTTGACTGAGAAACATTCTATTCTCATGAAAGGCATGAGAGAAAATTTCCTTCGTAAGAAGGACTTAAGTAAAATTGTTAAAAAAGAAAGATTCCTCTCCAAATAATTTGGTGAACTGTTTTAGACCACAGATGCAATTGCAGGACTGTTGACTTGCAATGGACATTCATGACACATTTCCTCAAGGGAAATCATCATAAAATAGTTTGTGTTGGAATGGACCTTGAAAGGTTGTCTAATCAAACCCCTGCTGTGAGCAGGGACATCTTCAACTAGATCAGGTCCAACCTGTCCTTGAATGCTCCCAGGGACGCAGCATCTACCACCTGTCTGGGCAACCTGTTACAGTGTTTCACCACCCTCACTGTAAAAATTTTCTTCCTTATCTCTAATCTAAATTGATCCTGTTTTAGTTTAAAGCCATTACTCCTTATCCTATTGCAACCGGTCCCGATAAATCTACCTCTTTTAACAATTTCCATGTTGATCAAGTCAGTTTAAAGCTTTCCAATTAAATATCTCAATTGAAATCTTAGGACAATAATTTGAGGATTTTTTTAAACATGCAGCTCACTAGAGTAAAAATGAGCAATAATTTGTCATTGCTCAAAGGTCCTGAAATTAATCCTTTGGCTTACCTGCTGGAGGCCTGGGCTGGGATGAGGAATGAGTCAGTGTCAATCTCAGACAAAAGTCTGGACGGTCACATGTTGTGCTCAGAGGTCTTTTCCAACCTTAGTAATTGTATGATTCTATGTTAACATGCTCTATCATGTAAATTTTGGAAGCCCAGAAACCTTTTACAGCTTTTTTCCCCCAGCACAGTGAATGAGAATAAAATGCAGTATTTTTCTTCAATCAGATTTTAAAAGAAAACTTATTTTCAAACCCACACAGAGCAATATACTACAGAGGGTTAAATGCCTGGAAACTCTGGGGACACCCTATTCCTCTGATCTTTCTGCTGAAACTGGGTCACCTAGAAGCAAAAAAAAAAAAAAAGAAAAAAAAAGGGAAGATTTTGATCATACAGAAAAGCTTGGCTGCACAGCTGGGGGCCACACAGAACCTGACTTGTTGCTCAAGATAAGGAACAGGTCACTCTCTTTCAAAAGAAATGTGCTCTTGTGATAGAAAATGGTGATTGACAACCTTGTAGGCATTTTTTAATGGCTGTCATTGCACATTCTGAGAGGCTGGATTCACTTGGTAAGACTCAAATGTGCTCTGCCTGCAGCTGCTGGGTTTTAGGGTATTCCAGGGGTGTGGATGGATCAGGTTTCTAGAGCCTAATGGGGCAGTAGCTATTGGAGTTACCTACCTGGCCAGGAAAGTTTTGGGCTCATGCTCAGTGCAGAACTTCAAGCATCATTAAACATTTGTGGGATACAACACACACTTCAGATCTCCCCAGAACTCAGGTCTTTCCTTCTGTAAATTCATACTGATCCCAAGCACTGGGTTTTTCAGTGAATGCTTAGTTTTCTGCATGGCCAATATTGCAGCCAACAGCTGTGACAACAGCTGATCACCTGCAGGTTAAAACAATTTCTTGACCACAATTTTATTATTGCCTAATTGGAACTGCTTTCCAGATATTAGGGTGGGGTTTGTACATAGCATCATGCTTCCTACAGCATGGAAGTTGTGGTATACTAGATCACTACTTTCAGCTCATCTCTGGGTGTTTCACGGTTCAGACTCTGGAAACCCCACATTATTTCAAAGAAATTGTCTAAAAGATTTTGTCATCTGTGACATAATCCTCCTGTCTCCACAGGAATTACTGCTCACCAAGACTGCCCTATGCTAGCTGCTGCCACGGAGATAGCAACCATATGGTTGGACCCCTTTCCTCTGTGGGATATCTCCAACAAAGAGTTGCAAAAATATCTCATTTTATCCAGTGGGAGGAATCTTAACCACCTTTCCTATGAACACTGTTTTAATGCCAGAAATCACAAGTTCAATTCATAGTTAAAAATCAAAGCATTTCTTTTTCTCCTGAATTCAAATGCTCCTCCAGCCCAGAAGGAGAGTTCCTTCTCAGGAAGCTGGAGATGCTGTTTCTGTTGATTTCACTTTTGCTGTTATGCCATTCTGAAGTGGGCTCTTAATAATTTTTGGCAAATATCAATTTAAGGTATATCCTACCAATAAAAATAAAACAGTCTAAATTTGGCCTTTTGTAAACAACAACAATAAAAAAGTTCTTTTTGTTAACTCAGAACAAACTTGTCCTCCTTGTAGCTCTGTGTTATCTATTGGTTCATAGGGTTCAAAGAAATAGTTGCTCTGGGATTTTTTGTGTGAAATACCTTCCATTTTTAAAAAAACTTTTGCAAAAAAACCTGAGACCAACCTCTCACATATTGCTGATGTATGTCTTGCATGGCAAAATTGTATGTATGGAAGGGTTGTCGTGGAGCTTGCAGCAATTCATACAGAAAATCTTTATCTTTAGTTTGGCTAGCCGGTTTCGAACTGCCTCTTTGAAACAGAAGTTTCATAATATCTCTACAAATGGAATCATAAAAAGAAGGATATCTGTGGTTGGCAGAAGATGGAATGGCACCTCATGTTTTGTCATTTTGGCCTCTTATCTATTTCTTTTGTTAAATTTCTTTACATTACATTCTTAAGTACATCTACAATGTGGGTAAGCATATTCTGTCACATGTAACACAGGTGTTGCACCTGTATAATTGGGAAGAGAAACCAGCTTTGGGTGTCCTCTAGTGAATTCCAACCTGATAATTGTGGGCATGTACCAACACTAAAATATGGAATGCTTTTACATCATTAAAGTTAATGGATGGGAATATTTTACATTTTAGGCTCAGCGTCCATTAAAATGTCTTTGAAAATACTGTATTATTCTTGATTGACAAAACTATAACCTATAGTGATGTGAGGAATTCTTTAGTTCTACAGCTGATATTTGCTTTCAGCTGTTGTCTTCTCTGTCAAGTTATTCCTTCATTAAAATTATAAAGGTCTTAAAAAGTGAATGAAAGGTAGGTGTTTGTTTTCTTGATGGTGTTTGGTTCACGTGCAGACTTTCTACCTCTTAATATCCTCCACTTTGGGAAACAAAACTCGATGCATATATTTGTTGTGGCCATGCCAAATATTTGCAGGTTTTTAGGTTAGTTGTGATTTCCATGGCTTAACTCATGTACATGTCCACAGCCACAACTTTGTGTTTATATTCACCTTTTAGACTGTATGAGGATTAGGAAAAAATGAAGATCTTTGTCTGTCTCGAAAGGGATTGTCCTAGGGTGGATTTGTGCATTGCCACTAAAACTCTGTTGTTTCTTTGGGGCTACCCCAATGGCATGGGCAAGGGCGGGTGCAGAAGAGGGTACAAGGAACATTAGGCAGCATAGTCACAGCCTTGGTGTTCGCATAAAGGAAAGAGGTAGGTTTAATATGCATTTTTTTTGCCTTTAACTGGACTTGCAAGTGGCAGGAGAAGTACACACCTGCCAACAATTCACTAAGAAAAGCAGCTGGAAGTTCAGCAGGTGGGCACCAGGATTTGTAAGAAATTGCTCTGACATATCCAGAACAAGGTAAACTTCACTGTCAATGTTAAGGTCAGTGCAAAGTTACATATATCACATATGACAGGCACCATTGTTTTGTATTGCAGAAAGCTTTGGTAAGTGTGAACTTGCTTAATTTTTGAGTAAGCTAAATCAGAAGGGTCACTCTAAGTACGCACCAGATGATAACACCCAGTGTTTTCAGAGAGACAGTGAGTATCACAAAGTAGTCGGGGCTGTTAGGTCTTTAAAAGGGATTGCTCCTCATGGACAGCCATGGAAAGTGTCATGATCTCATAATCATCTCTCACTCGCATTACCTGAACACAGGGTGCTTGGAATTTGGCTTTATAATCACAGCTTTGCCTGCACTGACCAGCCGTGCTGGTAGACACGGAGGGCTGCAGTTCTCCACAGGGCAGAGTGCACTTCAGTGCTCCAGTGTGGCCCATCAGCACCTTGTTCATGGACTGTGGTCCAAGTGGTGGCCGGTGGTCTCAGCTGTGCACTTCTATATCTGAAAGTTCTGCACCTACTCCTGGTTATCTCTCTTCCCAGGAGTAATGTGGTCCCTATATACCCTGTCAGGAAGCAGTCACGGTGACAAAGCTTTCCCAAAAGCCATTGTGTAGGCCTTCCTCCTCAGACCAAGGACTCCCGGGAGGGTCATTCGGGATGTCCCTCTGGGGTTTGCTGGGAGCTGATGGTGGCAATAAACACACAGTCCCTTCCCTATGGCACTTCTGTTTTGAGCAACAACCGGACTCAAACAGCTGCGAACAAGGCACAGCAAACAGGGCAGGAGAATCAGCGGGACCAGAATTCCAAGTGGCAAGGCCGTACACCGGCCGTGCTGGCAGGGGCGGTGATCCAGCCACATCACTGAGGAGACACCGGGGCCGCACGGGGCACCCGGGGACCTGCAGCCAGAAAGCAAAGCTTTCCTGCAAATAGCTTCAAACCATATGCAGTGTTAATAATCGGGATGTTCAATCCAGGAAAAACAGACACGTCTGGGAGAAAAGCCTACGGAAAGTATGCAGTGTGAAAGTGGGGGGCTCTGGGGGTCCGCAGCACCCTCCGCTCCAACCGAGCCTCCAGCCGAGCGCTGTGGCTCTCTGAGGCGGCCTTGGCGCTCCAGCGCCGCAGAGCGCTCTGGCGGAGGCACAGGGCTCCTTGGCGTGTCCCTGCCCCCGGAACGAACGGGGGGGCTGCGGCGACAGAGCCGATGCCGCCGGAGCCCCACACGGCCGGTGGGCGCGGCCGGCAGGGGGCGCCCGGGGAAGGCCGGGCCCGGCCCGCGCTCCGCCCGCCGCGTTCCCGGCGGATCGTCCTCCCCGGGGAGAGGGAGGGGAAAGGGCCGCCCGTGCCCGTATCCGCCGCAGGCGTATGAAGGGAGCAGCAGGGAGGGCAAAGCAATGGCTCCATGGGGAGGTTTCCCCTTGCTCAGGCCCGACAGAACAGTACGGCCCATATGGGATGGGAAAAAGCTCTTTCCTCGAGGCCAGCTGGGGAACGACAGAGGGAGGTTGGCCCAGGCGGGCTTACGGATGTGCTGCCCCCGGACAGAGCTGCCTCCTGCAGAGGGTCAGAGCTTCGGCTGCTCCCCTCGGGAGGCTGCCTCTCCCGCTGCCCACAGACACACGGGGGAGACCAGAGTGCTTGTCTGGACAGAGGACTCTTTAAGGCATTTATTGTCACACCACTACCACACTCCCATGAGGAGACATGGATGGGCTGCATGTGAGGGTGCATCACTGGGGGTGTCCAGGAGAGACTTTCAGAAATCATAGAATGGTTTGGGTTGGAAGGCACCTTAAAGACCATCTAGTTCCAAGCCTCATGCCATCGACATTTTTCACTACACCAGGTTGCTCAGAGCTCCATCTAAACTTGCCTTGAACACCTCCAGGAATGGGGAATCCTCAGTTTCTCTGGACAATCTGTTCCAGTGACTCACCACCCTCACAGTAAAGAATTTCTTCCTAATATCTAATCTAAACCTACTGTCTTTCAGTTTGAAGCCACTGCCCTTTGTCCTGTCACTGCATTCCCATGTAAATAGACTCTCTCCATCTTTCTCGTAGGCTCCCTTCAGGTATTGGCAGACCCCAAAGCCTTCTCTTCTGCAGACTGAACACTCCCAGTTCTCTCAGCCTTGAGAGTTGTTGCATCCCTCTAAACAACCTGGTGACCCTCCTCTGGACTCGCTCCAACAGGCTGTTGTCCTTCCTGTGCTGGGGACCCCAGAGGTGGATGGTTTTCTCAGAAGACATGTGACCAAGGTATGGGAAACCTGGTTTTACCCCCTACATCCCTTCAGCCCTTTTTTCTCAAAGTTCCAATACTTTAAATAATACCCTACTTTTTTTTTTCATTCCTTGTGTTGTTTCATTGAACTTTTGCAGCTCATTGTGCAAGGCATATTAGTTGTATTCATTTGATAAAGTTTTTTACCCCAAAATAATACATAGTTTAACAAACTTCAACTGTATTTTTTTCTTTGAACACAATGACATTGTTTACTATGGATAATCACAAAGTGTTTCAGTGTTTCTTGCCCAGAGTTAGAATTTGCAGGAAGCAGTATAAAGATGCCCCTACTTCCTGAATATTTTTTTTCTGACATTTCAATACATTTTGTCATATTCCACTGACTGTTAAGTTCTAGCACTTCTACCAAATCAATTTCAGAAATTCATCTGACTCCATTTATACAGGGCTGAGGCCATGCAGCTGTTGAACCATGCAATACTGGCAAGCTGCGTGAGCTGGAGCCTTCCGAGGGTGCTTCCTCTGCTCCCACACTGCTACTCTGTGTGGTAAAAGGGTGTTTGTGTCATTTGAAAAACCTGTGTTCCCATATTGCAAGAGGTGGTGCTGCTGTTTGTGTATCACAGGGCAGAATTAACCTTAGATATAACGTTTCCAAGGTTCTACTTTATTACACTGAGAATGAAGCTTAGAGGCATGAGTCTAAAACAGGAACAGCACTGTACCCAAATGCTGTTTTAGTTCTTCTGAAAACTGCACTTGAATATGGCAACATGATAGACTTTGTCTACTGCAGCCTGAGCTGGGACAGCCACTTGCATGATAATTTTTTGATGTAGCTACAAAGGATATGTTTATTTTACAGCAATTCTTTTATTTTTTTTTAATGACTAAATTACAATACTTGGCAAAACCAATTATGCTTATTGTGAAAGACTTTTTCAGTTTTTCTGTCAGAAAGACACTCTTTTTCTTCTGAAGACCTCAGTTCCTTACTGCCAGAGAGGTTTTCCTCTTTTCTCTCTTTAATTTTCCTGGTGCTTGACATTGTTCAGTAATCACCCTCCCATGGCACTGTCACATCTCTAACAGTTCAGAGCAACTTTACAAAAACAGTGTCCTGAGAAACCCTCTGTGTATCACATGCTAGACATCTATGAATGTTTTGGGTTGTTCACATTTTAATCTGGTTGATGAAGTTAATCTGGAGGAAGCGATGAGATGTTTGGAATCAGTTTCAAGGCAAACCATCAAATGACATCTCTTATGCCACTAAAAAGAAACCAACCTGAGGAGCCTTCTGGTAAAGACTTCCTTTCTCTGGAGAATTTATAGAAAGAAAAAAAAATAAACTGAGCTTTTTATTTAAAAATAACTTGTGGTCCTCTCACAGACACAACTAAAAAGAGCCTTGACCACGTAGGAAACACCTGATTTTAATTTCTTCTCTAATTTTAAATCTATCGTTAAGGTATGTGGCTAACAGAGTATGAAATCCATTTTAAACTGTATGATAAACATTCAGAAGGATTTATATCATTAGATAATACAGAACTAAGATAACATGATGGAGCAGAAATCTTACAGCTACCACAGACATATAAGTTGCCCTTTGCTCTACCATTTAAACACATGCTGCCCAAGCTGGTGCCATTCCACACTGATTTAAGGAAGCTGGGAATGGGGGTTAGCTGTACAGTACAGTGTATTCACACACTTTGGGCTGGGATTTTTCAGAGGATTCATGGGTGATTGATCCTCAACTGCTTTTGACCAGAAGCTTTCCTTTTTCCTGGACTGCAAGTCAGTATTGGACACTTAAATATGTAAGTCCTCTTCCACTCCAGTTTTCAGGTTTTTACCTAAATGAAAAAAAAAACCAAAATTCAACTGGGGTGGAAACGAGAAACTCCTTAGCAGGTAACACTGATAGGTAGTACTTAAGATAGAAGGCGAAAACTAACTATGCAAGATTTATTCTGCCCCCAAAACAATTGGTGCTACACCTAATTTAACTGCCATGACTGCTCTCACTTGGATCAGCTTTACCCACTAATCAACTTTCTAATAAAGATCCCCAAAGTTGGAAAAAAATTGCAATCCTGTGCAGCAAGAGGGAGTGTTTGCATACACATAGGTACATGTTGTGCCCTGATGAGTAGCATAAACATTTTTTCTGGCTGAAAATTTTCATGCTTGGTCTGGGTTCAAAATAGATGGAGATGGAAAGAAGAAACTTAAAGTAACATGAATTCTGGGAAAAGACTTTGGATCTATACATAGGCAGCTTTCAGTAAATATAATTATATGAAAGATGACAAAACATGTAATGTGACATACAGAATTAAAACAACAAACAGAACTATGAAAGAGGTAGAATTTATATTCCTTGCTCATGATTTTCAAATGGGTTAGTCACCAAAATGCATATGCCCTGTGAATGGGAAAGTAAAGTTCCTACTGAACAATTTGTAGGACTGTGACTGGTACTGGAAACACATTCAAAATATTTTATTTTCTTGCATTCTTACTATAAATAATACTAATTAAATTGGTTTACTTCTAAGTATCATGTAGATACCAATTAATTATAATAATTAAGTATCTCTTTGGCTATTTAGCTTTCATAAAGATTTTTTAATGTTTTCTTGTAATTCAAGCTTTGGAATCCAATCCAATTTCCAATCCTTTGGAAAGTTAGCTAGTTCCTCTTTTGGTTACCATGCTGGCTTTTAAGCTGCAGTACCAGGAGCAGCCAAACTGGAGGCTGTGGTTTGTGAATCATACCTCTATCTCTGCCTCCGGCATCGCTTGAATTGGAATATGGAAAATCTGTTTCCCTCCAAACTTGAGGTGCCTGTTGAATATAATATGGTGTGCTGCCTTGATTTTCATGTCAATGAAATATTCTTCCCTCTAGAAATGCGTTCATGTTCTGTGCATGTTTTGTGGGAAGATTAGGAATACTTTTCACCTTCTCCTCATGGAAGGTATTTATGGAAAGGTTTCTCAAAACCAGTTCGAGGTGAACACGTGAGGCAGGAGGAATGTCATTATGTCTTTTCAGACCTCTGCTTTGAGTCTCTTAGAGCTGGAATTTCTATTCTGTTGTAAACAATGGAAGTATCTCCTTTCCTCCTCCTTTCCGCCTGCCCTCCATCCCAGCCAGGCAGGAAATCAGGTTTGCTTCTCCTCTAGGGACCTGTATGGCTTTGTGTGGCCTTCATATGTGATCTTTCTCCAGTAACCAGCCAAGTCTTCTGTCGAGATAAATCGTATGGTCGCAGCACCTGAGCTATTGATCAGTGGGGCACACTCAGTGCCAGCAGCTGGTTGCAGGAAGTACTTTGGCCTGTGATCCTGTGTGGATAAGTAATATTTGAGTTAGCTGAGAACAAATAAAGCTGACGGTTGGAAGTCACAAAAAGAAAACTTGTTTTTGCTAACTGGCTAACATTTGCAGGGATTTGGCAGTGTGATTGCCAGCTGCTACAGCTTTTGATTGAGGTCACCTTCTCTTTGTATATAAACATTAGTCATTTACTAAAGAATGTAAAAAACAGGTGTTCAGTGTTCACTGGTAATCTGTTCTTTTAAAGGGATGCTGTAAGATAGCACCTGACATAGAACAATTCCTTGTATGCCTGTTGTTATTAACATAAACACACTTGTACTGTTACTTAAGCAGTGCCATTGGTATGCATAGTACATAAAAGATAAACAAAATGACAGATGCTTAAGCCAGATGAAATTACAATTAAACTAATGACAGGCAAAAATAAAGGAAGTATGGCAGGAAAATGTGAAAGAACATAGAAATCACTGCAAGCTATGTTCCCTAACGTTTGGGGTTTTTTTTGTTTTAAAGAGGCAGTTCTGCATTTTATAGCCAGTATAGAAATTGAAGATTGAAGCTGCAAACTGTTATCTCTATAGATTTTGAAATGCGGGAATGCTTTTCACACATGATGAGAGAAGATATTGAAGACCAAGAAATCTGCATGAAAAAAACCCGCAGTGATTTCTGGAAAAAGGAAATTAAGCTGTCTCCTGAAGGTGCTTCCAGAGCAATTTTAAAATTAACCTTCCTATCAGCTTTTAAAATTCACCTTCTTATCATCTGTATAATGTAGCAGGACTTCTGATTCCGTGGCCCTGTCTACCCTCAAATCTGCACATTTCGGTTGACCTGCCAGCAGCAGATTTCATTAGATCATTTCAAACTTATGGGTACACAAGTCCATAATTAAATTAGGAAAGCATTAAAATAAAATATATCTAAATAAGAATGTATAATAAATAATAATTCTTTTACAGTAGGCTTTAAATTTCTCTAAATGGGGTACACAGGGACATTTACATTTAGCTGCTTTGGCAGAGCAGACTTACTAGATGAAAGTCAGGCCTCCCTGCTTTCAGTGCACAGACCCACGAACCCACTGAGAATGAGATTCACCATACAGTACTGCCCCACAACTTGCTGCTCCTGCTCTCACACCCCCAAAGGTGCTACCCAGTTCTTGGTTTTCCACCTCAGCAGAGGGGCACAGGGCAAAGGGAAGGTGGTGGGGGGACAGCAGAGAGTGTCGACTTTCTGCACAGTGCGGGTAGTGGGCTCTAGCTGGAGGGTCCTTCATTCAGTGGGGCATCTCTGGAGCTGGAGCTGGGCCTGTTGGTCAGGATGTAACAGCTGTGTCAAGGAGTGATTAGTTCAAGTCACATATTCACATGATGTGAAACACAGACGTTTCAAGTATGTTGACTATACCCTAACAACAGACTGTCCTTTGTCATGTTAATTGCCATGGGATGTGATTTATGTCGCCATTGAAAAACACACTACAGTTCTAAACTGAAAACACTGGACTTTTATTCTCCCAGGTATAAGGGGGAATAATAAAAACCAGAACGAAGAAACTGTGGCTGCTAATTATGCTAATTATGGGCTAGTATTTAAGAACGGCAGGATCCTGTTCTGTTGAAGAAGGAGCTTGAAAAGTCAAGAAAGACATGTATAAGGAAAGTGTGATACAGTATTAGTCAGTGTAACATCGGCAGCACACTGTCAATCTAACTGCAGTCTGACTTCGTGTAGGTGTCATCAAATTGTGTTTTGAGGATTAGTGGAATAGCTTTGAAGATATTACTGAAGAACTCCTCCTCTTCAAGACCAGTTACACTGGGATGATACACATTCAGAAAAAAAAATGATCCAAATAAAAAGTAATCTCAATTTTTATTCAGGTATTGTGGTATTCACAACTATATTTTTGAAACATAGGAGACAGACAAGTACCTAAAAGTGGCAAAATTTTAAGAAGGTTGATTTCTTCCAAAAGAGAGTGAAATACTCAGCTGGGGGTGAGGAATCAAACAGCACCATAGCAGAGCTAAAACCCTTTTCTGTGCTTCTGACAGCAAAATTTTCTTTTTGTCACAAATTGTCATAGCCTTCCAGCCAAAATTATTGAAATTTTTTCCATTGTGCATGAAGCATTTTTATACATTAATTTCATCTATTCTTAGCAAGATGTTCTTTGGTGTGAATTCTATCTATTGTTAGAAAGCGTTTTTGAGCAAATATGATTCTAATCTTGTGACTTTTTGCCTTGATATCAAGAGAGTTACTGCCAAATATGCAGTCATCTTTTGTTAATAAAACCAAGTTACAAGATCTATTAATAGAGGGGTAATAAATAATGCTGTTGTTAGGGGGCAGGATTATATGTCATTTTATTTCTAGTAAAATGATACTCCCAAAGGGTAATGATATTAGGAAAATTAGCTGCTCTTAACCTAGTTCATATACAGACTGTCTTGCAGAACAAAAAATGCATTGGAATAACCAGCATGGAAAGGAAAATGAAACAACCAAAAGAAAAATTCTGCTATTTCAGCCCTAAAGCATAGCACTAACATATGCTTCAAGGGACATATTTGGTACAGTGTGATCCTATGACTTTGTCATTGTGTTGACAGCCACAGCAAAGAAAAGAGCCACAGTCAGGAATCTCTCAACAAAAAAGAGAACAACACCTGAAGTGGTCACTGCTCATTTTCTAGATTTTCCTTATTCTCACAGCAGAACATAGGACATCCTAAACATGCTGACCAAAACTTCAGCAGACCTAGTGATCATAGAAAAGTGCATATGGATGATGTATGCCAGCTGGATGGCACCAGGAAGATCCAATGGACCATCACAGCATTCATGCACAACGATTACCATATTCTGAATAGCATTGTAAATTAGTGCTTTCTTTTCACTTTCTTTTTCCTTTTTTTTCCCCTGTGTGACCTCTCTATTGTTCAATCAGATCTGATAAATGAAATTAAATTAGTATCATCTATAACTTCCAATTCAAGCATAGGTTAAAATTACATCTCACCAGGCTTGGGGCACATCCCACATACTGTTTTATTTGGGGTATTTTATGTTTTGGTTTGGTTTTTGTGTTGATTTAATTCCATGAAACATTGAATGGTCTACAGGTTTTTTTTCTCACAGTTATGTCAGTTATTGGCAGAAGTGGCTTCTGAGACTTACAAACCAAGGAATCATTTAATAGGCAGGTTACTGCTTTAGGACAGCCAGGCCTGCAAGCTGGGCATGACAGTTTCCATCTTTCAGTTGGATGTCTGCAAGATATTGGCAACCGCTAAAAGGAAAAAACAGCAGTCCCTCAACTTTCACCCACGGAAATTTCCCTCTGGCAATCCCAGTGTCAGAGCTTGTGAAGGAACCACAGCCCTTACACCTGCAGAGTGCACCGGTCAGTGCCATACTGGTCATCCAGGAAGGTCTCTTCAGCTGCACGCTCAGTGTAATTTTAAACCTTTCAACTTTGGTTTTAATTGCATTTTTCACTTCTGTGTCCCGAAAGCTGGAAGTGCTTAGCGAATGAGGCAAGACACTGTTCAAAGAGAAAGTCTGGTGATTAAATCAGCTGCCTCCCATCCTTGAGAACCGGGTTGCAGCACTGCCTTTGCCACAAAATTCTTCATTCTTTGTGATGATAGACAGTCATTTATGCCAGATAAAACCAAAGGCTAGTATCTTCATTATCTGCTTAGGCAATTCACAGTATGTAAGTCAGGTATAAAAATCCAGAGGTTCCAAAGAAAGAGTAGAATCAATAGAGAGGAAAATACATTGGCTTTGCTAGAGAAGCACGGAAAAGTTCTTTCTGCTTGGAGCCAGACCAAATCTGTAGAGTTATATTTGCATGACACAGGGAGTAACTCAGCACGGATCTCCACAGCATCAAACTGTTCTGAGGGTGCTGACCTTGACATAAGGATTTTTCTGTGCTAATGAGGCCTTGGATCAAATAATGAATTAAAAAAATAGATTTTTAACGTTGTGCCAGATTGCTGTGTTTAGTGACAGAAGCTCACTGCTGGATACTGATCTTAATTCAATATTGTGAGCTCAGCAGATGCTTTTCCTTAGGCTGTATTAGTGCCATACCAAGTATAGCAATATGGTTTTTACAATACTAGGCATTACAGAAACTTGCAGATTTTCCTATAGTAAAGGTAAAATAAACAAGAAGAGTATTTATTTTACAAGTTTGCTTTTAATGGCTGAGAAATCTTAGATTTGAAAAGCTAATTACAGGTTTTTAAACACTGTAAAAAAATTTAAGCAGTCTACATGATCATTTAAACTTTGCTTAATATTATATGTGATCCAATGAGAATATTAATCCACCTGTATTTAAAATCTCTGGGGGTCAGTTTAAATGTAAACATTACTGTAAATTTGACAAGAACTTGAGGATATCTGAATTTTAAAGGCTCTCACATTACACTGAAGTCTTCTGCTGAGGTAATTTGTCTAGGCAATTTTGGTGAGACATTTTTCACCAGAGCATGATGTAGGGCAAAAATTACAAAGCACAGTCATCCCACTAATTTTGTTTATTTTTATTTTGCTGTTTTTAACCTTTGGGTGAAGACTGGACTTGATGATCTTGGAGGTCTTTTCCAACTATAATGATTCTATGAAATTAAAAAGATTAGAAATTCTTTGCATATATGCTACATGTACCTATGATCTGTTGCACCACTATAAAATACTTACTTGATCTCTGCAAGTGCTGTTGGCTTAAAAGAGCAATTACCATCCAAATGCGTTGGCAGAATAAATTAAAGAGAAAACAAAAATCCCTCAAAACTA
This sequence comes from Lophotriccus pileatus, assembly GCA_035583135.1. NCBI lineage: Eukaryota > Metazoa > Chordata > Aves > Passeriformes > Tyrannidae > Lophotriccus > Lophotriccus pileatus. Next base: position 96,174,131 of record JAWWES010000001.1, read on the forward strand.
AAAACAAACAAACAAATCAACCCTAAAAAAACCCTAAAAACCACCAAAACCAAAAAAAAAATCCCTGAACTAATATTGATGACTACTATATAAGAGAAACTATTCTGGTTAATGAATTTAATACTCGTATAACATTAATATAATAGTAATATGGTTCTGTTATTCTGATCTGGGCATACTGGGGAATTCTGTAAGGAATTCTGCTTTTTGGAACTGGTATAGCATTTGTAGGTTCTGATATTCAGCACTTCTATGCACATCCGCTGCACGTGAAAAATGGACTGAAGGCCAAAATAAGCCATTAAATTGTATTTTTGCCTTAATTTCAGAAAAAAACAGTGGGAACTATTATACAACTCTGTTTCCTGATTTGTTGGTCAGCCATCATGGTGAATGAGGGGCAGTGATCATGTCAGTCCACTTTGCGTTAAATACAGTTGAGACTTCTTCCTCTATAAGGTCAGGAATATCACAAAACCCACATCACAGCAAGGATGGATGGGCGATATGATGCATCTGCATGGAGAAGACAGAAAATAATCACAATTTCCTTTAGTACAGCAGGTAGGAGGCATCAACTGGTAACAGCACAGAGGTTCAAAAGATAATACTTCTCCAAGGGTATAGATAAAGTTCTTTGCCATATATATTGTGGATGCTAAAACAGTTTGATGAATTCAATAAATAAAATCCCTTGGGAGCTGTTGGATACAGGAATAATGCCTCTGGGCAAGAACATCCTGAGCTGGAATGCACTGAAGATGGGAAAACAGTTCTTGAAAAATGTCACTATATGTCTGATTTGTCCTTACACTCCTCTGGGCAGCAGGTAGTGGTCACTGCCAGAAACAGTTCTGGTCTGGAAGGACTTTGGTTTGACGTGTTAAAATCATCCTCATGTTTCAGAGGTATTGTATAGGTATATAAATGTTTCCAGTATCCAAATCACAGCATGCATTGCCAGTGTTACTCTTGCCTTACTGAACTGGAATGTATATTTACTGAATCACATGAGAACAGGCGTGTTTCTTTTAGATGGGAAGAAAAAAAAAAAAAGGGTGTTGAGAGGGTTGTTTTTTGTTGTTTCTTTCCCTAAGAGTATGCAGTACCACTGACAATACATCTTTGGATGAAAATGAAAAATGAACTGTTTTAATGTGCTTATGTAAAACCAGAGTGGACATATTCTGCATGGCAAACATGTTGTGTTGGAATAAATATCTCTCTGGTGATGTCAATGTGAGAACAAGCACTACAGTGTTATTGAAATAATTGGGAGTCACTGAGTGAATGTACTGGGGAATCCTGCAGAGAGCCTATATATGGTAATTTATCTAGAACATTCTCTATTTCTGTTTTATAAAAGCTTTATGCAGGACAGTGAATACACTTACCGTCTTTTGAACTGGCACAAGACAAATACCAGACAAATACCAGTCTTCAGGCCTTCCCCTGAGCACCGTGCCCACGTGAGAAGCAGCACCAGCAGCAGGGAAGGGGCCTCCTCACCATGGGGTGGGCACAGCACTGTACTGGCTCTAGGGTCAGGAGGCAAAAATCCATGTCCTGTTGGGGCTGAAATGCAGTGGGCTGTGGTCACTGTGTATATAAAAACATGCTGGCATGAGAGGTCTCTTTGTAAAATCTAACAGGACGAATAACTTTCTTCTACTTTAAGTAGAAAGTGAAATGAAATTCTGGAAGATAATTTTTTCCTCTTAATTTCATATAACTAACAGTTGAAAAAAATCATGCTAACTTCAACAAATTTTTGTAGAGAAGTTGCCTTTTAGCAACTTATTATGGTCATACAAGTAAGATAAAACTGTCATTGGAGTCCCTGAAGTTAGTATAATATGGGGTAAATACAGTAGAATAAGCCTTAAACTATAATCTCAGTCAGTTGAAATGTATTTTTGTATGCTGGAGTTCACAATTATCTCTAATATCTTCACAGGTTTCCCTAGGAGCCACCAGCCTTTAGGTCCTTTAGGGCAGCTCTTCCACTATCCCATTTTATTTTGGTACATGACAAGTCTGAGTTCAGACTGAATCTGTTTCTTCATATTATTTTTCAAATAAAAATTAATAGCAGCACGAATAACGAAGAAAAATGAATAATAATGTGCCAGTATACAATCAAATTGCAAATGGTTTGAACTGTTAAAGTGTTCCAGGTCCTCTGTGGCCAATTGCAAAGACCTGGATGGAGGAGGAAAAAACAATTGCATTCTGTCAGAAGAAGCTGTTAAATTCCTGTGAGTGAATGTGGTCCTGACTTAATTACCACTTCCAAGAGCCTATTTATAGTTGTCTGGGAAAGCACTTAAGTGAAATAGGCTTAAGTTTGCAAATAGAATAAGTGGGTGAGTATTCATTGTGAAGACAGAAATGAGAGAGAGGTGACTGGAGAAACTACTCCCTACCCTCTCAAGCCCTGCATAAGATGTTAGAGCAGAAGTTTTATATTGACTGAACTAGCTTGCCAACTCACCAGATCTCTACAGAGAATTTTAAAAATCCAAAATTTTAAATGTTGTGCAATTTATGCACAGCACTTCATGATGAGCTTCAGACTTGAAGAAAGTTGGCCGGGACAGAATGTACCACAGGAAGGCACATGAAAAATTTCTTGTGTCTCTGTGAGGAAAAAAAACCAACAACTTTTCATAGCTATAAACATCTGATATGTTTTAATAAATAAAATGCTGAATCTGGGCATTTAAATGGTTGGCAAGATGAGGTGTAGCATGAAGAATGGCATTTATCCAGGGGAACATGGTCAGTGGGATTTCCTGAGTAAAAACACTTATGCTGTTTGGAGCAAATACTACTCACAGCTGATAAATAAGTCAAGTGAAATGTTACATTAGGAATGACAAAAAGAAATTCACATTGCCTTTATCCCAGGCCTTTCAGAGACAAATGAGTAGGTGCCGTGAAATAGAGGATTAGAAAGGGATATGAAAGCTGAATGCTAGCAGGCCTGCACTCTTAGGGAATTGATCTATATTTAAATCTATTGCTACAGTTACTTAATAGCTGTACATTTCATAATTTTTCTCCTTGTAGTTAACATAGTATTATTAAGCTGTGAAGCCTATATGAGTATCATATCTTTCTGTTTCTACATAATTTGGTTTATTTAAAATTTTCTGTTTAGTATTTCCTCCTATATATGGTGTATTAACTCAATGTCATATATGAAGAATTTTGGCATGCCACAGAATTTCAAATATGCATTATAAGAGCATATTATATACATATTTCAGTGGTTTATGGGCATAATGATAGGGGAAGAAATAGCCATGTATACATTTCATTGCGGTGAGTATCTAAGCATTTGAATTGCATTCATTCAAAGGCAAACCACAGCCTCAATGCTTGAACTAAAAGTACTGTAAGAAACTATTTTCTTAGTGTGTCCAAATGTACTGTCCTCTTTGTCATCACCTCACGTGTCATCTTCGCATACTATGCACTATGGCAACTCTTTGTTATTTCCCTGCCAGGAAGTGAAGCACCAGACAATAGCTTGTTATTATTTATTTCCTCGTCTGGATGTGAACTACTGACCCAAGCATTGTAACTACAGACCTTCCATGGTCCATTTAATTAGAAGTACTATTAAGAGAAAAAGCAGGGAGAAAAATATCAATGAATACAAAAGGCTTGTAGGATTACTTCTTTTCTCAGATGACTTGTTGATGCAGAATAAATGCCTCCTAATAAAACACTCCTGTTTGTGAAATCCTTCCATTATACTTCATGTTAGATTCAGACGTTCTCTGTGTTTTTTTCCCCACTGATTTGGGATTTTCAGACTACTTTCTATGTGGAAATACCCTGCCTCAAAAAAAATGTCTTATCAGACCTGCTCAAGGTGTAGAGGGAAAGACTTGCTTCCCTCACGTGTACACACACAGAGCTCCCTACTCTGTATCCCATCAGGAAAGCCCTCCGGGATTTTACATGGCTGCTTTGCTTTCTGGCACCCTTTACACCTACAGCTGAGCCAGAGAATGATCATCAACAGACCCTCTATTCCTGGAGCCCTGCTCTTGGCTGCTGACAGCATGCAAGAGTTGAGGGTTTGCTACTTTTTGTTTCACCTGAAGTGGATTGATGACTGCTGATCATCTTTTCTACAACATCTGTCACCTACTACACCATCCCTGAGCCCCTATGTAATCCATGGGGATTGGTGCTTGTCCAGTTCCCCTACTGTCTCAATCGCTACCCCTATGGAAGGGACAGTGTCCCACCTGGTTCCACGTACCCAAGTATCAGATCTCTGCTATGCCTTCTGAAAGAACTCAGATGCCACAACAGCTTGAGGCTGCAAAAGCTGGGCCACCAGTAAGGTTTCCACCATGCTGGGGGAGGCTTAAATCTCTGTATGGCAGCCCAAGGGGAGGCTCCCCCTGAGCCAAATTTCTCAGCAGTGAAGCCATTCAAACAGCTACTAGATTGTCACATATAATGTGCATATTTATTTGGTTTGGAGAGACGGGCCCTACAATTTACTTTTCTGTGTATATGTGTACATAGATTTGTACCTATTTCTATGTCTTCTTATCTCTAATTTATCTTTGCATTTATATCTATATTTTTGCATACACGTGTATGTGTAGTGAACAGAAAAGATCCAAAGGGACAGAGCTAATAAGAAATTATGTCCCAGTCTCTCATGATTTTATTCTGTTGGATATGGGAAAAGCAGCAAGATCCAGCTTGCAGGATGAGTGTGATAGGGAGCTATAGGGACAATGATGATGAAGGAGCCTTTGCTCTGCTGTTCCAGAAGACATCTATGATCTCAGAGAAGTGACAATTTTTACTTAGGTATCAAAACAGTATAAAGGTCCTCCACAGGTTGGAAGATCTGGGAAATGGGAACTAAATTGCAAATAAGTGCTCAGAATCAGAAGATGGGGATGGAGTTGTTATTATACACAATGAGACATCAGTTCTGACTGGCTGCCATTTTCCAGCAATTGTGAGAAAGAAGTGGAGTGCCAAAATGAAGTTGGGATTTTTATGCAGAATTAAGGGCTTTTCCTGTGGACAGCAGAAAAGTTGGAACTTTTTATCTACACTTTACAGTGGGAAATGTTATCTACATTTTCTATTGAAAATGTTGTGATATCAATTATAAACCTGGATATAAGAGCATGTTTAACAGAGAAGGTGTGTAGAACCTGTGATTATAAAAACTGAAGATGGCAAGCAAGGGCACATGAAGAACAGCTGCTTATGTAATTTTGAGTTAATGGGCATAGGTGTGCCTGAGAAATGAGTGAATGTGTGAGCAATGTTTGTGGGTGGAAAAAAGTGGAAGGAAAGGAAAACAGGTGTGGAATGAAGGTGTGTGAAATATGTGAGCCTTGAGATGTGTATTATGTATATCTGTAGAAGATATAGGTGAGACAAGAGGCAGATGTAAACCTTTGTAGATATAGCTTTACATATAATGTGATTTACTGCCATTTGTGCAGATTGATTATAATATGCACTGCAAGCATTTAATTTCCTGTGGCAGACCTTTATCTATTTTAAGTCGAGATCTTCCATGTTATTACCTGTTCCATACTATCCAGGACCTTTTTGTTTGCAGAGTGGTTTCTTTCTGTAACCCAAACAAGAGATATGCTGTGGTGCACCAGGTTCTCTGTCCCTTTTTGTGCTTTTACCCTCTGGAAGTATGACAGACACTGAAGAGGAAGGAAAATGAAAGGGAGGGAGCTGCAATGCAGGCCTGGGAGGGTTTCATTGCAGGGTAAGGATGGCACAAAATGCATTGCAAATTAGTACTTTGGCATGAAAACTATAGTGACCTTTTCAGGTTCTTCTCTTCTTGCCTTTTAATGTTACTCAGAAGTAACCCCTGGCTCCTAAATGTTTTGTTCGTTTCCTCACAAGGAATGGGCAGAAGGATGAGGTAACATCTGAGGAAGGGTACTGTTCTGGCCTGGAAAATAATTGAGAATTCCTGCCTGGCATCTTGGCATGAATGCACTGCAGACAGAGGGAGTTTCTATTCTTGTGAGGCAAGTGCTAGCCCTGTCATTTTTTACTGGTTCCTGTAGGCAGCTCTGTTGGCTGGACTCTTGGAATCAGGTTTTTCAACACCTTTATTCATGAGTGTTTAAGAAGCTTCAGCTCCTAATTGAAGCTAATGATTTTTCTAGATACAGACAGCCTAGAAGTTAGATCTGAAGTCTAGGAACATTTTAAATCTTAATTTTTTTTTTACCACATGTTCTCATATTTAGCCTACAAACTTTGCCCAGGCAGAATCTTGTTCAAGATTTAGGAAGAGGCAACCTGTCAATTGCAGAAGCAGCTACAATGCACCTGAAAATCTTTAGATAGTAGCATATGCATCCTCAACTGCTTTCATACTGAATCCATAAAATCCAGGACACACTGGACATACAGCTCATGTTTTACATGGAACATGTGCATCATAATTCTGCCTGAGAAACCACAACCCAGCCAAGTCCTTTTCTGGCTCTAACCTGGAGCAATTTGCCAAAGTTAAGACAAGAATTTAGTTGAAGGGCTATTGGCTGAATGAAATGTTCCACATTCAATCCTGCTATTTCCCCTTTTGCTCACTGCTGTCTTGAGCTCCCTGCCCCCTTTTTGCTGCCTCCATGGTCAGTCCCACACCATTTCTGCAACCTCCATCTACAGGTTCTTCACTGAAGCTTTATTGTCTTTTGGGACTCCAGAGACTGATGAGGAAGAACCAGCCCATGTTGGAGGGCAGTGCTGCACATATCCTCAGCGGGGCTAATTAGTTTTGGTCGATTATTATAGCAACCTGCCTCTACTGCTTCCAGGTACTATGAACTAGCCCAGTGTCTTGGCGTGGTGCTGAGCTGTGCATCTATTGTGCTAAGGTAATTTAGGGAAGGTAATTTTTGAAACAAAAAAATCCAATTTCCCAAAATGTTAATATAGACATGGGCCATTTGAGAATGCCTATGTCTGCTAAACAAAACCTCTGAAAATCTGGGAGATACACTTAAAAATAATAGAAACTGCAACCATCAAAAATACAGTTTGTACTGTGCCTTAACTTTGCCCTCTTTAAAATACTCCTTAAAATCATATGTAGCACACAAGCAGCACCTTGCTCCTAGAGTTGAACTCTTGGGATCACATGAAACAAACAGCCTGACGGTGTTTGCTGAAGCAAATTCTCTGATGAGAGGAGCGGATCCAAACATAAGCTGCTATGCTTTTGAGGATGAGATCTACAACCTTGCATTTGTTAAATTTTATACCTTTACAACATTTTTAACCTACTACACCTTTGTCCTCAGAGCTTTCTACACCACGTTGCTTTCATCGCTAAACCCACCTATTACTATCATATCACCTCTCACTGCTGACAGTAGCCCTGGTAAGAAGACTACAGTTTACTACCATTGAAATAACCTACAAATCATAGGTGGATCTGTTCTGTTATCTATACTGCTTGTGTCCTGCACTGCTTTTGGATAACCACTGGTTTGTGGGGGGTGGGGTAGCAGAGAAAAGCCCAAGAAGTCAGGAGCAAAAGTCCTCTAATTTCCTGTGCTTATAACCACACTGCAGCAATTAATGTTCATAAAGATGTAACTTAAAACGGTGAATGCAAGTGGAACATAATTGGAATTGCAATATAATCCCTGGCAGGGTATTGCCAATTTCAGGGGGCTGAGTTAAGATTGTTTGAGAATATATTGTTAACTCCTTTCCTAGTTTTCAGAAGCTTATCCTGCAGTCTCTTAACTCTTTATGTCCAGGTTTAGCTGAAGGCAGCATCCTGCAAAGGCATGGAATACCACAAGCCAACTTTTAACCCTGTTTTAACTAAGTTTTGGGCAATTTAGTTCTAGATGGCAGCTGGAACCCTGCTATTGCGGTCTCCAGCAGGCTTAGGTCAAATCAGACACAGCTGCTTTCTGCTGTACAGAATGGGGTTAAGGGACCAGGTTGAAATGTCAAGCCAGCCAGATGTACAATTTTCCACTCTCCTTTATCCGAGCATGGATACAGCACGATCTCCGTGACTCCTGTGGTCTCCAGCACCTCTCCTCCACCATCTTCTGAGGCTCTGCAGCATACCCCGGTCCCTTCCTCGTGTCCCTGTGCACATCCAGATTGTTCAGCACCTCCGAGGCTTTTCGGGAGGGCACTGGGGGATGCATGACCCAGCGAGGGCCAGGCATGGCTCCCCTTTTCTTTCATCTCCCCAGGGGGCTGTGGCAGAGGCACAAGCCCCAAGGCAGGGCAGGACGGGCCCCGACGGGGCCTCAGCCTCCTTCCCCCGGTCCGGGCGGAAGGCTGCCGCCCTCTCTCAGCGCCGACGTGCCTGGGTCTGGGCCCGGCTTCCGCGGGGCGCGGTCCCGGGCTCGGCCCCGCTGCTTCCCCCGTGCCCCGCAGAGCGGGCCGGGGCGGGCGGGCTCCGCGGCCCCGGCGTGGGAACGGCCGGGCGGGGCGGAGGGAGGGAAGATGGCCGGGGCAGGCGCCGGGCGGGAGGCGGCGGCGGGGCGCTGCTGAGCGGCGGGGCGGGGGCGCTCGGGCCGGGATCGGGGGCTGGGAGCCGCGGCGGCGCGGGGCAGGTCCCGGGCGGGGTTAGGAAGCGCGGCGGGGCTGGTCCCGGCTTGGAGCGGGGCTGGCGCGGGGGAGGATGAGCTCGGCGCGGCGCAGCCGGAGCCGCCCGAGTCCCGCTCCCTGCGGGGCCGCCTGTTAGTGCTGGAGGAGGAAGAGGAGGAGGAGGCGGCGGGCAGCCGCGGCCCGGGCGGGACTGGAGCTGCCCCGGCGGCGGGCGGGGAGCGGGTTTCGGCCGGAGCGGGGCGGCGGCGGCCCGGCGGCGGAGCGGCCATGCCGTGGCTGAGCGGCGGGCGGCGGCGGCAGCAGCAGGCGGCGGGACAGGGCGGCGGGCCGGCGGCGGGCGGGCAGCGCGGCCGGGAGAGCTCGGAGCTGCCGCTGCCCGCCGGCTGGGAGGAGGCGAGGGACTTCGACGGGCGAGTCTTCTACATCGACCACAACACCCGGCAGACCTCGTGGATCGACCCCCGGGACAGGTACGAGGGAGATCCCGGGGGAAGGAGAAGGCATCGAGCCCGGTTCACCTCGCTGGGCGCCGGAGCCGGGCCCGTCGGCGACATTTTCCTTCCCCCGTCCGCCGGGAGGGTGTGGGCGGAGGGGCCGCCGGTGCCGCTGCCGGCGGGGCGCTCCGAGGCTTCGCCCCGCGGCGGGACGGCGGCCCGGGGTGGGGGCTCTGCCACACTGGCCCTCTCCGGCCCGTCCTGGGGCGACTGAGGGGGAGAGCCCCTACCCCAGCTGCTGACGGGTTTGCCGCCAGCCTTAATGTTAAAGTAGATATAGGAAAAAAACCCAAAAAGCAACCAAACAAAAAAAAAATCCTTGAGGCTTCCCGCCCCGTGGTGGGTGCTCTGGCTAAGCATGGTCTCAGTGCAGGGGGAGATGGGGAGGCAGGAGCGATGACACCGCCCGTGTTCGTACTCGCCGCGTACCGGAGCAGCCCCGCTGTAACCAAGCGGCTTGGCCATCCTGATTTATTAGCCGGGCTGAACTAATTGGCAGCAGCAGGCTGGAGGCATGCTGGAGTAATTTGGTAGATTACCTCCTCATAAAAGATAACGCTGCGTGGAGGTAAGCAAACCGGGAAATTCCTTCACTTAATTTGACAAATACGCGGTCTGCTGCAAATTAGCAGCAAAAATCTGCTGCTGCGTGGTGTTCGGGGCAGCGTCTGCACGGCCTGGCGGTGCTGGGGACACCGAGTTAGGCCTTTTCTTGTCGTTTAGGGTGAATAAATACGTGCAGGTCTTACGGCTTTTAGCAGAACTGCGTTATAAGCAGTATTTAAGCGTCGTAGCTGAAATCTGGTGGAAGCGTGGGCTCTCTTTTGCGGGTACTGCCCGGTGAAAGCGACCTCGCTTCAAAGCGTTCACTTTAAAAATTTCCACGCGGAGTTACTGAACACAAGTGTCAGTATTCTAGGTGTTTAAGAAATAAGAAACATATGTCTCTGTGTATACTTTTCTATATTAAACAATGTTTTTATAGTAGGTGAAAGTTGGACAAGGACAGTTTGAACCTCAGCCAGAGCTACCTTGCCAGAAGTATGCCTGGAATGTTAAGCAGGCCACAGAAACATTTAAGCACAGTCTGGGTGAAAGACTAGTAATTTGAGAGATTCCTGTAGTCTTGCACGACCATACATAACTGTTTAAATGGCCTAAATATTTACCTACCGGATCAAGATCTTTTGTCTCGTTTTTTGGACTTACTTATGCATGCAAATATTTTTTTGCTGAGGTATTAAATCTTTGTTTGTTTGCTTTAGATAGCACATTTTTGCTACATTAAAGGGCATATATACATTGTTAGCTTACTTTTAATACTGTGTTGTGAAGGTAACTGATGACACTACAATGTGTCGCTTCTCTGCATGTCATCTTTACCACTGAATTTCAGAGAGTATGAGGTTTTGTCTGCTAGAATACCTTCCATACAGACAATATGAGAAAAGATTTAGCCATTTACTGCAGTGTTAAAATTGAGTTACTGTTCAACTTAAATAGTGTTGCTAAAATTATGACTCCATGTTTTGAAGAAATAATTGAAATGCCTTATGTTGCTTCAAATTTTGTCTAAATATTTCACACCAAGGTTTAAACATAGATTTATTTTTCACATTGGGTAAGAACAAATTAGAGCAGAGATTAAGACATTTACATTGGGGCTGATAGAAAAGACGTGTGTTCACGAGCGTAGTTTGTAAAGAATTCAAGTAGCAGGAGCTAGTTCTATGACTGCAGAGTTAATCTCTGGTTGGGAATAGGCTACTGTTGTTATTTTAGTGAGATGCCTGGGTTCTGCATAGTGGAAAGTGACTGGTCTTTTTGGGTTTCATTGCGGCTATTCAGATTCCCGTGGGCAGCAGCAAGGTAGGAAAAGATCAGGTTAGTTGTTTTCTGCCAAAGTTTGTGAAAGAAAGGTAAGAGTAGCAGTGAAACGGTACTGAAGCTCTATTTTTGCTAAAAGTGGTTTAGGTGGAGGGCAGAATAACCTGCTTGTAGCGTGTGTACCTCAGCATTATGAGTTTGGCATGGAGCAACAGAGTTCAGCCCCCCATTTCTGTGTTCAAGTGGTTTTGTTTCTATCTAGGAGGAATTGGTCTAAGAAGTGGGACCTCCGGCCCTGCTGCACTTCATCAAGGGCTCTGCGAATCAGCACCTCCAAGCTTTCCTATGGGCAGTAGTCTCTAAGCATCCCCACAGGGTCCTCTTTCCATGTGGCTGGCACTTAGTAGTCTGTTTTTCTTTTCAGCATTCCTCCTGAGATTTCTCAGCCTTTTGTGTAGTTTGGTTAGTGAATTTGATTTGAAGTAATTATTTGATTAAAAATCACCTCACAAATCCCTTCTTTCCCCCTCTCCCCCGATGTTTTCCCGTTGAAGCCGAGAAGACAAAGAAATGCTAATTGGAGAAGTTGAGGCGAGAAATGTGCTTTATAAAAGATTTTGGAGTTAGGGAAAGAGAAGATGAGGGCAAGGGAGGCCAATCAAAATAATAAGAAGTAAGGGATAAAGGACTCAGAAATGAGCACTTTATGGCTTTCTGTAAGAAAAAAAGAGGTAGAAGAGTGATAAAATGAGCAGATTTGAAAAGGATCTTTAGTAGTGGTTAGGTTCGGGAAGATACTGTGTTGCTTTGTGTGGATTGTGTGTAATGAATAGATTGGGGATGGTTGTCTAGCAGATCCTGTAGGTCTTGGAATGGAGCTCTTCAGTGTATGTTTTCATTTCGTGGTAGTAGTTGTCTTTTATCTTAATAGATTGTAAGGTCTTTAAGGCAGCAAACTGCCTTTTTATCTTGTGTTTGCACAGTACTTGCTACATTGAGATTTTGGTCAATAACTGGAGATTGTAAATGATCTTATAAAAGGCTATGTTTGTGATTGATATTGATGATCCTTGTGGCACCAGGGATCTTGCCGTTTGTTACAAGACTGTTTTCAAGTGATTAGAACTTAGCCAAAATTCTTGGAGTGTGGCAGAAGCTTTCCAAGCTGGTGAGTCTTGCTAGATTTGCTCTATGGGGAAACTTCAGCTAAAATACAGTGTTGTGTTTTTGGAATAAGTATAAGGGAGAGGGAGCATTTCCTTCAACTTCTTAATGTGAGTTGCCTTGTTTAAAGATTTAAATCATGTTGTTTTGGAGTGAGGATTTTAAACTTCTAAGGTGTAGAAGTGTTTTTGCATAGAGAAATCATCTATTTGGACCAGTTTGGGAGCAATTAAAAAATCAGTATGGGCTGGGTAAAGACCTAGGTTTTAGCAGATGGGTTTGCAGAAACTTCCTACAAGCTGGACTTCTGGTATGGTAATTGAAGTCAGGGAGCTTTTCTGTCCTGTGTCCTCATTAACATCTTAATTCTGAGGCTAAAAGCTGAATAATTTGAGCACAGGAAAAAAGCTTGGCCTTGATAAACAGTGAGTTGGAATAAAGAGATCAAAAATGGGATCAAATGGGGTTGGCCCTGGAATTTGACAGAAGAAGGGGGGAAATTTTGATAGGTTTGGAAAGCAATCAGGAGCTGGGGGTAGGCAGAAGGAGGATGGCACCTGAAGCCTGGGAATAAAAAAGTAGGGGAACGGGACTGCAAACCAGTAGGGCAGGGAAAAACAGGTAAGGAGGAACCGGTCTGGTGAAGGTTCAGGGTGTGAGGGTGTCAGCTCTTTTCTTGGCTGTACAGGGAACCCCGAGGGAAAAGAAGGAACACTGAATTTGATTGAGGAATCTTCACAGTTAGAAAATATGCATAAAGGGCAGCATACGAAGTCTGGGTGAAGAAGGGAAGATGGTTGGAAAGTAAAATATAAGAACTGTATGTGAGATATGAGAATGGGGGTCAAGAAGTGTAAGATGTGCTGGACAAGGAGATTGTGGAAAAGTCATAATGGTAGAGACTGGAGATAAGCAGGAAAGGCTAATGGGCTTGAAACAAGGAGTCGGCTTGGGAAAGCCACTAGAGGTAGATATCTGTTATTAGGCGTGCAGAGTAGAAATATCAAGTGAGTAATGGGCAGAAAAGTCCAGAAGTGCCAGCTGCTTTTGCTGGACTGTTTCAGACTCCTTAATCTCATAATTTGTTTGATTTTAGCAAATATCTGTATTACCCAATTTGCAACTTTTCCTGTTGGGTAGGACAAAGACAGTCCATTGCTACTATTGTTTGCTCTGTTATGGCAAGTGGCAAAGCAAGGTGTTAAAATGCACATGCTGGTGTGATGCTGTATAATATGATTTCTCTTTCCTCACTCTGGCTTTATAAAGGAATAAGAAATTGCAAGTTGAAAGCTTGAGTAAAGAGCATATTCATGTCAGATATTGAAATCTAGAAAATTTCACACTTTGTCACTTAACTACTGCTTGTTTTGTATTAAGAGAGTATTTTTAGGGACAAACTATATTCTCATATATTTTCTTGCCTTATTTGATGCATGGAGAGGAGCAATTCTGAGGGCAGATGGTAGGACTGTGAAGTGATGAGAAGTGCTTCTGTATCTTTTTACCCAAATTGAAAGATGGGCCTCTCTCTAGTGAGGCAAAGGATCTTTTGACGTGTCACCACGGGGTAAGGTTAGAAAGTCAGTGGCCTCTTTGTCAAAGCAAGAGAGTATCTCCTGGAGGATTGGAATGTATCTATCCAGTTCACAGTACTCAGCAATCCAAAGACAATCAGAAGAAGCACTAATTTTTTTCATAAATAGTATTTTTCTGGGCTTTCCTTAAGCCCCCACACTGACAGTTGAAATTACTGACATTCATTATTACAATTCAAATACTTCTATTCCAACGTATCAGAAAGATGAAGGCAACAGTGTAGTAAGTACTACTGCCATTTTTGAAAGTTTTCCTCAAGTTTGTATATGCTTTCAGCCCTTTTTTGTCTACTTTCTATTTGTTGTATTTTGATTATCAACTCTGTCAACTCATAGTTTTGTTTTGAGCTAATGACATTTGTGGAATGGGAAGAAAGCAAAGCAATTGTTGATTATTATTTTAATCTTCCCTCTGAAAATGTTATGATGACTAGACAGATTTAAATCACGTGTGATGATGCATGATGAAACTATGATGCAAGTTGTTAATGTAAAACAAAATGTAACCTACAGGGTACAGAGATGTACTTTTGGATGTTTAAAGGGGAGCAGAACTGTTGAAATACTAATTTGGTTGTGATTTTATAAATTGACTTTCTCGGCTGTTAATACCAGGCTCACAAGAGATGAAGAAGCTTGCAAACGGAAAAAAAAATGCTGAATGAGTATAGATCTGAAAAATATGCTCTCCCATGAGAGCAAAAGAGCTGGATTTATTCAGTTGAAGAGGTGTTTAAGTTTTGAGTGCTGTTCATAAAAAAGAGATGGTACCAGAGACTTCAGAACTCTTTTTCTTTAGTAGATTTATAATAGTATCTGATAGTCAGAAGTTGAAACCAGAAGTATAATGTGGCTTTAATAATAAGAGATATTAAATGTCAGAGTATTTTTCCACTCCTTTAGCTTTCTAGATGAAATTACCTAATTCAGTTTTTTCCCCCAGTTTAAGTCAGCTATCACTTAGTGTCCCACTGTTTGTGACCAACAATTTTTAACGCCTCCATTGCATGATATATCATTTGACCTGTATATATTATATATATAGCTAAGTATATATCTTATAAGGATTGGCAGAGCAGCCAATTAGAAAGTGGAGAGCTGCTCTTTTTGGTTGTTTCTCTTGATGCACACAGGAAGGAATCCTATTTATCCTCATCACTTGAGGCATCTGGGTCACTGCAGTTGTACCACTCCATTACCTCAAGTTAGCAGTAAATACAGTGGACTTGATAGAATTTATATTAAAAGCATTACATATAAAGTAATACTTGAGAACCAGATGTTTTGAATTTTCTGTGCAAATGTCAAGCCTGGATCCAGCCACAGCGTGGATGGGAAAGCTCTGCAGCTGTGTGACTGCTCTCCTGGCATGTGACTGGGAATACATGCTGCAGCATATGGTGTTGGGAAAGGGCTGTGGTGCCCCGAGCCTCTCTGGGCAATCTGCACATATTTGTATTTCAGTTCTTGTTCAGAATAATTCAGTAATATTTTTAAAGGCATGCTGTAGCTGACATTTTGTTTTGAGAACTTCTTACGCTGTGATAAATCTACTATTCTGCCTTTTATGAGGGAGATACATTCATTTTTTTTTCATCCTGTCCAGTAGGTCTTCAGACAGATATTTAACTTTGTATTGTCAGTGAACCCCATGAAAATGTTTATGATTAAAAATGAATGAAGATGCAAGCATCCTAGAGTTAATGTTAGTTGGTATTATGTATGATTTTCAATCTGTTTTGTTTGATTGGTAGATTCTGATTACATGTAAATGTCAATCAGCTGATTAATGGTAAATACTTCTAAATTACTACTTTCTCTCCCCTCTCCCCTTGATCTCACCTCTCTGATTTAAATGTTTTAAAAAAGTAACTTTTAATTTCTTTTTAGATTTATGTTTCTTGGAAAAAAACAATACCTGTACGAAGTGAGCATTTGTGTTTCCTTGTAATTCAGCATTGGTATAAATGAGTGCTACATTTCCAGTCACTGGGTATTATAAATGTTTTTAATAGTTTTTCAGTGTCCTGGAAAGTAGAGGTGGGAGGCATCCACTGTTTCTTCCTAAGGGTGAAATGTTTTCCTTATAGTACAATAAGAGTGATTTATGGTTTATTTAGTTGGTTTTTACTAGTTAAAATACATATCCTTTGAAAATCTGGCTTAGGTAGCATAAAACTAAGACCTAAGGCATTTGTGCTAAAGCATCAAAACATCTATTGAGCCACTGGAACCTCTTTAACAAAAAAAACACTGTTAAGAAGCTTAACATTTTGTAAAAGGTGAAGGGTTTTTTGTTTGCATGTGTGCATGTAGTTTTTACCTCTTAATGGAATTGTTTGCAGCAATTAGATACAGAATGAAGACACCTGCCTTATTGTATTTGTGTGCATGCTAGAAAGGACTAACGTAGCACTTGTGACTTCAGTGTGTTACAACAGCACAATGGCACATACTATGAAGGGTTTCTCCAAGGGTTCTGTGGCATGGTATTGGCTCTCACATACGCACTGGATCTTGCAAACTGAGAAACTGTGATCTGCTAGATCTTGTCAGTGCTTGATATTTATTATTAAACAATATGGCATTGTTAAAACTGGGTGTTTGCATTCGCATGTCTTCTAAAGGGTACGCGGAGGGAAGTGTCTGCTTTTCAGGATCTATAGTATCTACATGTGAGAATGCAAGATTTGAAATGTCACAAGGCTGGGGCTGGGATTTAAGTCTCGTTATCTGGAGAGAATCCTATTTAGGCTTGGATTCTGGTGATAAGTTTAGTTTGAGAGATAAGTTTCATGTTTTTAGCAAATGTAAATATAGTGACAACACTGTATAAACATAAGAACAAATGACTTGTAGGCAATAAAAAAAATTAGAAACTTATCTATAGCAAAGTCCTGTTAACAAGCTTCTCAGAGGTGCCTGTTAAATGTAATGTTGGTTTATAATTTTGTGCTGTTTGGTAGAAGATAGAGCTTTGTAAAGTTGTACGTGAGGCCAAACAGAAGTATTTTGTTGATATTTTGTTGAAACAAAGTAAAATTAATACTTTTTTTGCCTACAGTTAAAAATAGAACTTCCTGAGTGTCTTATCTACTGCAGATGTGACAGTTCACATTCACCAGCAAAGCCAGCCAGTATTGCAGCTTTGAAGTAATCTTCAGCGTGTTTCTGGTTGAAAGAAGCAAGCTAAAGAAAACATGTCCTAGGTACTTTTCCTACCTCTCTCTCTGCCTGCTGTGGCAGGGCAGCAAGCACGCTCAGCAAGGTTTGGCAATACAGCACTCTTGAGCTAATAGTTCATTGCTGCCAAAACCAGCAGTGTCCTCCCCGCCAGCCACATGGTCTCACCCGTCTTGCACTGGTACCACTGCTTATCTGACCCTACAGTAAGAAAAATTAGGAGGTTCCCCAACCCTATGCAGTATTTAATTTGTATCTTTTTTTTTTTTTTTGAGAAGGTAGTTTTCATCTGGTTTTGTTCCCTAAGCTGACTTAACCTTCAGGGCAGATGGGTATTTGAGTGGTTTATGTCAATTAAGTTTGATTCAATAAGGAATTGGATTAGGCAAAAGTGATGAGTCAGTTTAAAACCTTCTTTGAGTAAATCCTCTTTGTGAATGGCAGTCTTGACTACTGATTTTTAAAACACTCCCACAGTAAAACAACATATTTCTAAGCAAGCTTCAAGTTATGTTTAGAAAGGAAGATTCACTTTTCAGGTGTAAGATGGATGTTTAAAGTCAACAGAAGAAAAATAGGTGTCAGAGTCAGTTTTTCAGTCAAGTAGCAGCACTGAAGTGGCTATTAAGAGGTGAGAGAGCTACAAGCAGTAGAACTGATTTGGGGACTGAGCTTGTGGTATCATTACCAACTTGGAAACATTAATGAAAGATTTGGTAAATTCAGTGGTTAGTCTTGCCTTTTCTGGCAGGGAGCAAAGTCGTGTGAGGGAATTAGATCTAGGACCAGATGGGTGTCTGGGGAGGATATCGGCACTGTGGTACCTTGGGGTGTGTGTGAGAGGGAAGTGAGTGCAAGGTCAGCTAAATGTGGGGAGAATCTTGGTAGTGGAGCACCTCTAAGGAAGATCTCAGTTGGGTGTAGAAGTGTAGGGTGTGACTGGAGAAGGATGGAGCATGAAGAGGCACGTCAAGGTAATAACAAAAACCACTGAACAGGTATTGGGGTGACTTGAAAGGTGTTTTTGTCACCAGTGTTTGGAGCTAGAACTCATCAAAAGATCACTACAGTGCATCTGGGGAGTTAAGGGAGCTGAATGGGTTCAAGTGGAAATTGCCAGGTCACAGAGGAGAAGGTTGTAATGTTTGAATTAGATGAACAAGTTTTTTGTCTCTCTGCTTATGGAGAGGAGCCGGGACTCCAGTGTAGTTTTTTGCCTTGACACCAACCCCAAGCCTATTTTGTGGATATAAATCTCTCAGTTCTTAACTAGTCATTAATAGCAAGGTAATGGGGGTATAGGCTTTGCTCTGCCACGCTACAAGGGTCTTGATCTTGATTCTGTTCCAGATAGGAAAATTAATTTGGACTTAATACAGTGAGAGTGTGCAAGACATGATCTGTTCACTGTTAATGGCCCATTGAATTGTTTGAGTCAGCCATTTAATACAGCCACCCTCCCGGCAAGTCTTGCTCTAGATATATGTTGCGTGATCAAATAAGCTGGAATATTTCTCAGTTTGTTTCTCAGCCTTTTTGTGGGTGTTGGCTGGAGTAGGGAAGGCTCTTGTGTCCAGTGATGAGCTTGGTGGTCTCTCCGTGGTTTGGAGGATGGAGGCAGTTCTGTGCTGTACTGTTAGCTCTTTGGCCGAAGGAGCTGATTGCCATCAAGGGCTGAATTAGTAAATATCAAAACCTAAAGCAGCTAGGTTTTTTATTTTTGTTTTCAATGATGTTTTTATTTCAGTATATTTAATTGGCAATGGGACAAAAATAAAGTACAGTGATATCAACACCCTTGAACCAAAACAGAGAATCAAAGGCTATCTTTCATAGAGTTCTGAAAGAGTTATTTTTCAAGATTAAATATCTATGGAGAATCTTGTTGAAACTATTTTGATTTATATTGTACTTACGGTGAAGCTCTTCCGCACACAGAGTGCTTAGGATTCTTTATGACAAAATGCAAAATTTGGTATCAAAGCTGAAAAATGCATAATATTTCAAAATAGATTTTTTTAAATGTTAGATTGCAGTTTAAACAGCTAAAAATAAGACTTTAAAAAAAACTTAATGCACAATGCTTTCTTAGAAAGAGCGGCCTATCCACATTTGGGAAGGCAGTTGAAGTAATGCATAATTATCTAATTCTATAGCATAAACAAATTGTGACACACTTCTCAGAGGTGGATACAGTCCAAAGTTACTTGACTTGAACAGCAATTGCATGAGTGCTTAAAAGAGAATTACAGAATAAAAAGTAAACTACTTTTTTCTTTCTTTTTTGGCAATGTAGGGATAATTGGTAGATGGGAAAAGAAGTGCATGTGTTTGGAAATTACTGTTTAAACCCTTGTGTGTTTTCTGCTTCCCCCAGATTACGTCTTTTGGATAAGACTAAGACTCACAGTATTAAAGATATGAAAAGGCATGTAGGTAAAAATCCCTGAACTGCAGACTTCAGAATGAGTTAACCACAAAACCCAAGAAAAATTGATTTTATGACTATCATGGCTTTTGAATCATAGGCCAGTTTTAGTAGCATCTAAGTTGTCTCTAACACTATAATTGATGGTTAATGCAAGTTAACCTGATGATCATCTGTTATGAACTATAGAAAGCATAACTGACCTCTCCTTTTTTTAATAATTAAAAAAAAATTGGAAATGGATATAAATGGAAATGCAATAGGTAATTTGTCAAAAATCAGTTAAAGAACAGGGATATTCACATTGTATATTTGTGTGCTTGTTTTCAACTGTATGCAGTGTACTGACTGACAGAAAAACTGTACAGTACTTTGTGTTGGTTTGAGTTGTCTTATCTTTGCTGTTCTGCCAGCTCATAGTTTATTCAAGGAAAAACCTAGTGATGCTCTTGTGGTTATGGACGTACTGAGATTTGTGATAACAGGCACCGTGTGCTCAAGACTCTGCATGGGCGTTTGAATTCCACTTCAGTGTTCAATGTAGCTGCTGAGTTGGGACAATTAAATTGTAGAATTATTTGTTTAGAAAAATGTTTACTAGTATACCACCTTGCAGAAGGATGGTTAAAAATACTTTCCTTTGAAATTATGAATTCATTTCTTGTGTGTCTTTGAGATTCCTGTTGAGTAATCAAATAAAATCCTTGCCTCAATACACCTACACCTGTGAGCTTCCAGTGTCTTCATTTGATAATGCTTCAGATGGCAAAGTTTTCTTTTAGAAGTACTTTGAAAATTCATTGTGGCCTACTTCTTAATTACAGTTGGATTTTGATCCTTCTGTCTTGTCTGTGTGCCAAAAGATGTCATTTTAACTAAATCTCTGTTTCACAAAGGTTTTAAAAAAAATGGTATTCTCCAAAAGGAAAGGAAAAGCTTTTAATTAGAAATGGTGAGATATTTTTGGATCAGCTGCATTTTGCTTCTGTTTGGTTCTAGGGGAACTTTGGGAGTAAATATGTCTTAAAGAGGAATATATGTTGTGAAAACTTCTTGATTTCACGCAGTTCTCAACCCATGCAAACTGCAACTTCATGCATGGTCCAGTATTTTAGTGTACCTGTTTATAGCCAGGACTACAGAAAGAGGTGACCTTCCAGTTACCTGCGTTACTACAAAGTAGCTACAACGTATATGGGAGTTCAAGAAATAAGTGATTTCTTAAGCCTTTTGCCCTAGTCAGGGGGAGCACAGAGATGGAATGAGAGATCCTTGGGCCTGTATTCATCCTTGCTTTTGTGCTCTTTGTGTTTAATAATTCTCTGCATTTTGGGTCTCATGTACTGCTTCAGGTAAACAACTCCTTGATTTCTCATAACACCGTGTAATGCACTCAATTTAAGAAGCATTTTCTTTGATGTTAGTGAATGGCTAGTTTCAGCTAAGTTCCTTGGAATTGATCTGCTGTGAAGCATGATTACTGTCCTTGAAGTGTGTTACTTCATGGCTTCTCTTCAGGAAGATGATCATGTTGTTGAGGAAAAAATTGGGTGTTGAACTCTGCATACTTCTGTTAAGCAGAGTTAAAGTGGTAGCTTGGTATTTTTTGTGTTCTGTATGGGTTGATTTTTTTTTTTTTAATAGGGTATAGCTACACATTTTCCCCCCAAGAAATCTCTTTAGGTTTTTTGTTTTGTTTTTGTTTTGTGTTTTTTTTTTTTTTGTTTGTTTGTTTGGTTTTTTTTTAATCTTTCCCTTTAGCCTATTTTTTGGAGTAAAATGTCAAGATATCTATGATCAGGCTGACTCTTGGATTCTGATGAATTGATGGTGCAATGCAGAGACTCTATTTCCAGTTCCAGGAATTATTTTCTTACTTTAAAATAGCTGTTTTGCAAATTCCTGGTTGTCTTTTTAGTAGTTTTCTGTATGCACTTCTGTGAAATTTTGGTGAAGTGTTACAAATTTCTTCGGTTAAACATAATAGAAGGCTTTTGGAGCAAAGAGCCCTTTTAGTCCATGAGCAAATGTCCAAACACAGATGTGTAGGAAGCAGTATGTGAACGTTCCGTCATTTAATCATTTGAAATTTCAGGCAACTTATAATTTACAATATTTGTTTACAGCCATAGTCTTAATGCTGCTATTAGTAAACATTCTGATTTTGCATCTGGACGGTTGGAGCTGAGAAATGTTTGCGGGAAGTGATCTGTGGAAAATTTGCAGTGGTTTTTGTTTTGTTTTGTTTTGTTTTGTTGTTTTTTTTTTAAAGAAAAGGCATAGTAGTGTTTCCTGTCTTTGGCTGGGAATGTCACTCAGAACCTCCTTACTCCTTGTACTGAGTACTTAGGGATTCAAGGGTGTTTTAGGGAATTATCAGCTTCCTTAATTCTTAATTTTCAGAAACAGCTTGTGGGAATTTTGGCACAAATGTTGATATCCCAACTTTTTCTCCTTTAGGAGTGTGTCATGTGTCTATTAAAAAAAAGTCATATTTTTCCCAGAAGGACATCTAAAAAAACCACTTGAATGTTTCATTGAGCTTAGATGTAAACCTGTTTTCAAGCTAATCCATGTTGTAAGGTGTCTTTCTATGACTTAATAGAAGGCAGAACAGCAGGTGATTCATGTGGATGAAGATATATATGAATATTTTTTTAAAACCAATTGTTCATAAAATTTGTCACAGTATTCTGGAAGTAGGCTAAATAGAACTCCAGTGACTGTGGAAAGTATTCCATTTGTGCAAACTTCTCCCACTGAAATATCAAATGATTCATATGTAGAGTGAACTCTCTTGTACCAGAGGATGCTGTAGTATCCCTCTGTTAGGGAAATTACTTCTGGGAGTAATCTTGGAGATCTGTCCATGCCTGTTCAGGGCTTCTGTTTGGTTACAGATGTTGTAGCTGATCTTGTTCCCTGGACATCTGCCTGCTAGGAGTGAGATGTGTCCTCTGTTTCATCTCCTAATATCTGCCAAACAGCTCCAAGGCAATAACGTGCTCTCATTACTATTGAAGGGAGTTGATTTGGATCTTTGAGTTAAAGGCTTTCTCTCTGTCTCTGTTTTCTGGCTTGTACAAAGATTTTTGGCTATTGCCTGTTTCTTCTGGAAATAGTATCTTCAAGGGAATATTGATTATTTTTTTACCTTTAACACCTGACACGTAAGGGGTTCAGAAGTTTTAAAAAGTTTTGTTATGGTATTTTAAAATACAGCTGCATCATTTTATCATTAAAACATACTGTAATAAATTTCTGGAATATCTCCTTTGGGGTAATTATGTTTGGTATGTGAACATCTGGAGTTTTTGAAGTTGTGCACATATGACTGTTTGCCCACATGGTTCTTAAGATATTTGTTTTATTCTTTCTGAAGTGAGTTGATAAAGAAAATCATGTTCATTTTTTACCTTAATCACAATTGTAAGGTTCTTTTCTTAATATTTAGAATCTGTGGAACATTTATAAAAGGCTTTCCTGTCCTCTTTAAAATATAAATAACCCTGTGTCCAAAACTCTGGTTCTGCTAGGAACACCCCAAAACTATGGATAGTGTCCTGACTGTGGAAATTTTCTTCCCACCCTCCAGTCCATGAATAGTGTTCTTTAAAATGCAAGTCTTTTGAGATCGTGTGTTCATTTTTCTGTCTTTGGGCTTTTTATGTATGTGCTCAGGAGCTTATTTTTGAAGTGGATGAAGATTTTAATACTAATACCTGTATCCTGATATTTTTAGTTTCCTTATAAAGAAAAAGAAAATTCCTGAGATGTTATAGAGACTAACAGGCTCTGATTGTAATGTTAGTACATGATGCTAAAAGTGAATTAGTTCCCCTTTCCTCTGATTTCTTTCTCACATTAGGAATACAATTTTTTTCCTCCCCAGTAGTGAAGGTGGTCAATTGCCCAGACTTTTATAAGAATGATTTTGAAATAGTTGTGAGAGCACTTTGGTTAAAGAATTTTTGAATGTTTTAAGATACTACACCTGGTAGAATTTAAAATACATAAATTTTGTTGGGGTTTGGGGTGTTTAAATGTTTGGGGTTTTGTTGTTTTTTAGGAGAGGTAAATCTGTGTTATGAATAAAGTCCTAATACAGGATATTTTCCTTGACTCCACATTTTGCTCATTTTATATACTCTGTGTATGCTAGGCAGGCATACTTTTAAAATGTTGGGATTTTTTTTCACGGCAAAAATAGCTTGCAGCTTATTGAAAAACAAGGCAGACCTGTGCCTCAAAATCCAAATGAAACTGCTGCTTGGATGAGGCTCTAAAGAGGGCATTTATATGTTGTGGAATGAATGGCATGTCTGCGCTAACTCCCGCAGGCCGGATATTTCCAAGGTATCAGACAGAGCAGTATATACTGCACTCTTCCCCGTTTCAATCCAAAGGTTTCTCCCTTGGCAAGGTCTGAAGGATCGCTGGCCTCAGTGGGGAGGATGAAGTGGGGAGTGGGAACTTGTGGGGGGAAGGAAAAATGAACAAAGTGACTGTATGTGTGCATTTGACTCTTTTTTTATATATATATACATATTTTTTTTTTTTTAATTTTCCATCCAGACTGCCCTCCTTGTACTTTGTGAGCTTGTGTTGTTTTTCTAATCATTGTTCTTTGAACAGTGTAGTTAGGAATTTCCTGTTCACGTTTTACTACAATGGTTTGTTTAAAATGATAGACCGCAGTCTTTCCTGACCTAAAACTAGATTAGCCTTGAATGTCGAAAAGAAGTCAGACAAATAAAGAGGATAGGCTGTATTTGCTTATGTCATGGAGAGAGGCCTTTTAACCACGGGCTCAGTTGTATCAAATACCACAAGTCATGTTTCTTAAATATTTATTAAAACAAATAAACATAGTTATTGTATGAACTGGCATGTCTCCAGATTTCTGTCTCTGATTCTCATGGGTGGGTCGCCTTTAATCAGGAGAAATATATTTAGTCAAGACTCTCAGTATCTACTGGATTACTGAATCCAGCCTTACCTCAGTTCTCCCCTCTCCCCTGCTTTGTTACATTTTTAAAATGCAACAAAATAAACCTCAGCAAAGTTGAAGTTTTAAAATACCAGGCAACAAATTATCGGGAAATACATTGGGAATGAGTCTGCTTTTTCTTAATACTTCTGGTGCCTCTGGTAAGGAAAGTTTAGTATAGTCTTTGTATGTATTGCCATATGTTTGCTTTCAAAGTTTTGGGGAAAAAAATCTGCCAAGCCCAACACTGTTAGATGTACAAGGAATTGCAGCATCCTTATTATATAATTTATGTTTAATTAGGGCAGGTTCCTTGTATAACACTGTTAATTTATGTAAATAGTGCACACCTATATTGATGGAACAGTACAGGTAATAAGGCTATTGATTTTTATCTGGAAAGAGGTAAAATTTCATTGTTAAAAACAATATATGACCTTCACTTTGGGTTTTTGTTTTACAGAAAAAATACTGTATCATAAATTATCTTATGGTGTGGCACGAAAGTTTTATTCAGTTTTGGAGGCATGGTGTATTGACCTGCCTGAGTTGGCTACTGAAGTTATTACTGACGAGTGTCAAACTCATCAATATACACTTTTATACAATGCTTGGGTATTTTTAATGCAAGAGTGTCTGTGAACATGTGCATGTGAAATTTTGTTAAACCTGCTAAATTAATTTTCAAGCTGGGAGATGTCAGATTTGTAAGGTTATGGAGTCTCTAGCTGATATGACACACAGGCATGTCATTACAAGGGTGTTGCCAGTTAAAATACTCAGCTGTTATGGTATTTCCAGCTTAGCATCTAACTTTGTTCCACCCAGCAAATAGTCACATAAATAGGACTAGCTGTGCATTTTTAAAGGAAATATTTAATGTATTTTTAAAGAAAATAACATTTGGAAGTGAAAATATTTGGGTAGCTTGTCTAGGGTAGGGGAGGGAGATGCCTTGCAGGGTACAGAGTTTGATGTGCTGAAGAAGCTCTCAGTAGATGTTATGTGGAAAGTGTTATCATTTACAGAAATCAGGTATTTCTGTCAGTACCAGGACTAATGAAGCCTGGTTACCTGTGGGTTTGTGTCTTACAGCTGGTTGACTTCAGTGTCTGGGAAGATTAAAGTTCTGCTGGATGTCTTTTGCCTTGTGTTTGGAGTATTTGCACTCCCTTGTTCCTGAGCAGATTTTCTGATACTGATTAGATGTGAACATGCATCTCTCACTTTCTACAAGGCCTCCTACTTTCATAAACTTTCACAGTTAATGGAATTATCTGGGAGGTTTCCCTCAAATTTGAAGCTCATCAATAGAACAAAACCTCAATTAGACTTAGACTTATATTTATTAATATGGTTATTACTAAAAATCACATATCCATATTTTTATAGGAAGTGGGACTATGAGCCTTTGGTTTTTTTTTGTTTCGTTTTGTTTTGTTTTTTTACTTTAATGCCTCTGCTATCTGCTACCTTTCAGTAGCCAGTTTTGTTTGAACAAGGAGCCAGTTCCTAAAAATCCAGTGATGCTTTTACCTACCACGTGATAGAGATACATTTTGTGCCAGAAGTTGTGGTACAGGCTTGGGCTACAGTCGTTCTGTAGCGTGTGTGCAATGGATGCAGTATTCACCCACAAATGAAACAAAGCATTAGATAGCTTTTCCAGTATAGGTGTTAGGCTGAGTTGCGTATGCTTTTAGGTTTGTTTTCCTGTAAGCATTAACAAAAAATGTAATCTTGAGCAGAGATCCAGAGTCCTGCAGAAGGTTTATCGGTGAGATACCCACTGTTAGTGCACCTCCTGGAGCTGTTAGCAGTCGGTTTTTGTTCGTAAGTCTCAGAGATGTGTTGTGTGAAATACTGTCAGGGGCAGTGGGTGCCATTGGTTTCATTGTCAGCAAAAATCGTTCACTTTGGTTTTGACGTTCGCTAAGCACAGATTTTTCTACCTGGAAAAGCTCAGTAAGTTTGGGTGTGAATAAAGAGGGCCCTTGATCTTCTGTATGAATGGTTTTCAGGTAGGAATACGGGTGAGTAGTTTATTCCACTAGATGAAGTAAGTGAGGTGAATGAGGTGAGTAAGCAATTTCATTATGAGGCACTCTCAGTTGTGTCTAAATGCTATGTTGCAAATTCGGCTCATGCTTTGAGCTGGTCGTGAGCCAGGTGGCTGCGGTTAATTCATCACTGAACCTGAGCTGACACGCCCTGTGTAGGGTAGGTTACATTAGACGGAGCTCAATGCCACACCGAAGTAGCTGGAAGCCGTACTCACGGGAGGGAGGGCAAAGCTGCTTTGAGTCTGTGGAAACATCCTATGTAGACAAATCTAGAAATGTTTGTGTGGGGTAAATATTTTAATATATGAACTTACAGTAACTTTACTGTAATGTTACTTTCTTTACAGAGATCAGTTAATGTTCTTTTTGTGTGAGTTGCAGGCACTGGTTATTTCTTGTAGGGTTGTATTTATAAATTATGCATAAAAGTCTATTATCATAGGATGTATCAACAATGTTAGTTACATGGATTGATAGTGTTTTTACCTGTTGGTTTGCAGTAGTAGAGCATTTTGTGTACAATAAAGTTATCTTAAGCAAAGATCTTTGAAATAAACCCATGACTTGAGGAAGATTTCTATATAATTCAATCACAGTAGCGGCTTGGAAGGCTAAGTTGAATCTTCCCACTGCTGTAGGCTGAAAGAAGCTGGGGGAGCCCAGTGACACAGCTTGGTGGTGCTGGCATGGTGCTCACAGACATGCTGCTGGAACTGGCCATCCTTGTGTTGCAACAGGCCGCCCTCAGCTCTGGAGGGCTTGGTTTGTTCCCAGTGCTGTGAGCGTTTGTGTGCTTCCAGGAAAGAAAAGTGGAGATAGTACTAAGAAAGCATTTTTGTTATTGTTTGGATAGCTGTATGTTGTATACAGTCAAAATTTACACTTATGAAAGCTGGCAATTGGCAGTAATGGGAAGGGAACAGAGCAATCTGTGCCATTAATATGTTTGTGCATGGGAAGGCACTTGCCTGATCTGGAAGGTGTGTTTGAGAATGCTTTTGTAGTTTCCTTGTTTTGGAAATTGAAGATCAAAGGAACGTAGGTTCAAAACAATGGAACAATGTGCTGGGCTTAATTGTGAAAAATACGTGAGGATGAGCTGTTTACTGAGGGCAAGATCAGTTCATTTTCACAGCTACTTTTGAAGGAAGCAAGAATAAAAATAAAATGAATGTTGGATCCCTGAAGACAATGATTTCTTTTTTCTTCTCAACACTGAAGTTTGATGGAGGAAGAATTTGCCAGAAGAATTTGTCCATGCTTACAATATGTTTAATATTTGTTAAATTAAACTGTTTGTTGGACAAGCTGCTATCACAAATGGCATATATGTAGTTTTTTTTGTTTACTTTTATATTGTTCTTTGATCATGTAAATTGTTACATTGTTTTGACACAACTGTCAATAAATAGTATGTTACCCTTTAAAATGTTCTGGATTTATATTATGGCAACAGCAATGATCCTGTCCCCTGCTTCTGTCAGCACTCATTTTCTACAAAGAATGAAAAGTGCCCCTTTTATGTGTTTGCTGGAACTTTGAGAAGTACAGATGATTCAATCAATAGAAATGTGTTTGCGTTCATGGGTGTCTGCCCTTGGCATTGCTGTAGTGCTGCCTCAGAAAGCAGTGTGGTCCAGAGGTGTCTTGGTTAGTTGATATGCTGCCTTGCACATTGCTCTATTTAGAGAGCTTGGGGTTTGGTTTTTGGGGAGTGGGTGGGATCAATATTCTTTCCCAAATCAGCATTCCACTTGAGACTTAACTGGTGTCTTTTAGATTAGTGTATTTATTACCGCTTCTTTGTTGAGAGGAGTTAGGGAAAATTAATTGTCACCATAAAACTAACTTTTGCAGGAATTAGAAGCATTAAGTCATTGTAAGATGCATTGCTCAATATATGGCCAGAGGGAAGGAGAGGGTCTAGACCAGTCATATCTGTAAAATTCAGGCTTCCATTAAAATGTAGCCCAGCAACTGAGTGTTCAGCGAGGTTCCTTGGCTTAGAAGTCTGTTCTGAAAAGCAATTAAAGATGATCAGATAAACTGAAAAGAAGTGCTGCTGAATGGTCATTAAAAGCACCTCGTTAATTGGGTGGGGGAGGAACAGATTTAATGCAATATGATAATAATTTATTTAACTGGTGGTATCTTCATTGTATTCTAATTAGAAAATGAGGGTGAAATTGTTAAGGAAGTTAATTTCTCATTGACATTAAAAATTTAGGATCAGACTTTAAACTACAATGAAGAGTAGGGAAGGGATGAACTGAAGACCTGCTCTTCTCACAGCTTCCATCTTGAGTAATTTCTTGTTGTTATGCTGCGGCAGCATGAAATCAGAAAACCAAATCCTGTGATTAAGAATCCTGTGGATTTCATGCTGAGAAGAGCAGAGACTGGCTATGTATGTAAGCATCTGGGTTCACTTATAGGGAAGTAAGACCTGCAGAGGGAAGCTAGATGAAGGGTGGCGGCAGCAGACTGGCTATCCTGGCAGCAGTGGTCTAGGAAATGGTGAGAAAATCTCTTCAAATTAGTTGTTCAGTTGTGGCATAAGTACAGGATGGGGGAGGTAAGAGGGAGTGCTCCTGTTTCTTTTTCCACAGCTGTCTTGAGAGACTTTATTCTTGCTTAATAGATAATAGTAAAAGGTTGTTAGAAAATGATACATCATGAAATTGTGTGGAGCAGAGTATGTAAAGAGTAATTGCCACATTTTTCTAGGATTTTCCTGTCATGCTTGCACGCTGTCCTGCCTTCCTGTGCGCCATAGTTTCCCTTTCAGTTCCCTCGGGTTTCCTAATAGCCTTTGAGCAGCTGGTGGTAGGTTTTGAAGTTCTGGTCTCTTAAACAGACTTATGTCACAAAGTTTTCAACACATTAGGCATTTGTTGTCTGGAATAGCAGTCATAGTTCAGTTTGCATCATGTGCGCCTTTTACTGGATTTCCTGAAGTATTGCTCATCAACCCAGCTAAGCAAGCAGGCTTCCAACACTTGTGAAAACTGGGGGGATTTTTCTCTTTTAAGCTACTAAAGGATTGAATCAGTAGATCTTTCAGTAACTGGAAATAGCTGGTATTGTTGGGAAAAGTTTGCCACCTGTCTAAAATTTTCATGATGAGCTTCTAAGTCCAGGAGAAAGTTCTGCCTACCATCATCACTTCAGAGACTGAGGAGGGCCCACTGATGGCTAGGTCTTGCATATAGTTTTGGAGAAAGTAGGTGCATTGGAGTTAAAGAAACTAAAACTTTAGATGCTTCCTCTGCTAGCAACACAAAAGACTGTGAAATGCAGGGAATATCTCTGACAAGATTTTGCATAATTTCTGTGGGCAGGTAATTTTCTTAATATATCAGATATAAACACCACTTCTCTTCTGAATTCACCTGTCCAGCCTGCTTGTTACTCAGTGTCAGACAGGCCTCATGGGAATGCAAGTGTTCATCTACCTTGAATTTCCTGCAGTTCATTTAATCTGCATTTCTGATGTCTTTATGGCTTTTGATGATGCATTAGAGTGAGTGCTCTCTGCATTCAAGATAAGCTTGATCTTATATGAGAAAAAGAAGAGAAGCTGAGAGGAGATTTAATTGCAGTTACTATTGAAAAATAGTTTTTAGTGGACATATAGTTGATGATATGACTCAAAACACAGTAGCTCTCTCCCTTTGCATTCTTTTCTTTTAATGGTTGTTTGGTCAATCAATCATATATCTAGTCAATCAATCAGAATATCTAGTTCTTTCCTGTGCAGCTCCCAGAGTGTGTTGGTTGGGTGGGCGGTGGTGTTTTTTATTATTATTATAATTATTTTTTTGTTTATTTGTTTGTTTGGTTTCTTGTTTGTTTGTTTTTTACAATCTTAACAGATAAAGGGATTAATTATTTGGTTTCTTAACATGTTATCCATGTCCATTTCCTATGTTGTTACGTCTTAATCTTTCTTAAGTACTTAAGGAAGTGTTCATATTAGGCATTATTGTTCCTGGGGGCAACAGTACCATTGCCTAACAGTGAATATTGAAAGGTACTTTTGAGCTTTTAGGTTTTCCTTTGCTATGTACTTGAGTTTCTCAGAAACTTTTAAAATAGGCTTTATTCTTCTCCCAAACTTTAGAAGGCTCCTTTAAGATATGGATCCTGGTGCCTCAATGTTCTCTTCCTGACTGAGATGCTTTTGTGATGCATCTGTATGGTTTTTTTCATGTTTATTAATATTGCATAGCCAAACTTAGACCAGATGTTGTATGTAAAATGCCAGAATTCAGGTCTGCATTGTCATTATTGTGAAACTGCCGTTATGTGGCTATTCTGATTTTATTTGGATGGTTTTTTTTTTTTGTGTTTCTTTCCCCTCAACCCCAGAGTTAGGCTTATAAGCGCGTACCAATAGTATACTGCAAGTTGGATTAATAGCTTGTTACAAATAGTAGGAGGTCTTGCTCACCACCCACCTCCTCTACATTGCCTTTTTTTGCTTACCTGTTAGCAAAATAAAATGATTTCATTCAGTAAGCGTGAGACACCCTTTCCCCCCCCCTCGAAATTGCTACTTCCCCTCTTCCCCATTACCTTTTTGCAGTTCTGGTGAGCTGAAGCATACCTACTGCTAGTTTACTGTATGGTAGATGAGTGTCTGAAGTGTGTCAGTTGAGTGCTATGAAGTGGTGGGATTGTGCAGTTCAGGACAGCAGAGGGGGACACACTGGAAGGCAGCAGGGATCTCTCCGGTTTGATGGTACCAAGCTGTTAATCCAGCTTTCATACAAAACTGCAGGTGGGATTTGTGGTGTAGTTGGGGTGGAGATCACAGGGGCATTAGGGCCATGTTCAGAGTCTCAGAGCTGAGGAATGTAGATTATAGTCTTTTCTTTCCACATCCAGCCAGTTAGACTGAGGTCTGTTCACACCACTGCTGGCCAGTCACTTTGCTCCATCTCTGCTGTTAGTCCATCCTTCTTTGTGCTTATCCTCCTTCTTTGTCTGTGCCTCCCTGGATCATTCATTGTTTTCTGATTGCTACCTTCTTTTCTTCCAGCACCTGGTTCCCATGCTCTCCATCCTTCTGTGTCACCATGTGCCTGCTTCCTTCTTTTCCTCGGTGGTGTTCAGATGCTAATGGGGGTTGCTTTCAGACTGGAAAGAGAAGCTGACTTCCTAGTCTCTTTTCCTGGAAGGAGTAGGGTTGTACTGGAATTATTTTTCTGGAGATGCTTCTTGCTGGAGCAGTCGTTTTGGATGTCCTGGAACACGGGGGTTGGATGGCTGTGTAGCCAGGAGAGGTTCTGAGAAGCTGGCACATTTTTGGTGGAGATTAAGTCTGCAAAGACCAGGGCTTCCAACTTCACGGAGTTGTGTTGAGCGTTGTGCAACAATCTTCTGCTCTTCCACTCTCTTGTACCTTCACCAAACTTGAATGATTTTCCTTGGGGACAGTAGAATGCCTAAAAAATTCAGGTCCTGGGGTTAGCAGTGCTGAGATTATCTAGACTATTGTAAAACTTGAAGCGGGGCGTGGGGAGAGACGGGACAGCATTTTTTCCTGTGCTTCATTGTTTCAAATAGCAGAGCTGTTTTAATTGAAGCTCTCACAAGAGATTGGAAGGAGTAACACCCTCAGGAAGGAGAACTTCAGGCAGGGCGACTTCACTCCAGCAGAATAAAAAGCAATCACAAAATTGCCTAATGAGGGAATGCCTAACGAAGCATACCAGACTTTCTGATGAATGGGTGGCGCTTCACTGTAGTCATGTGTGGATGGTACAACATCATACTACATCAGAGTTTAGAGATGTGATGCTTTTTGTATGTTGATATGCAGCGCTTCCAGATAAAGAGCTCAGATGCTCATTCTGCAATGTACATCTTTTCAATATAAACAAGCATATGGTCTAGGTCACCCATGAGATGTTGGGCTAGATGCAAGAATTGCCAGCTAAAGTTTTGTGGCTTGTATTATGCAGGAGGTTAATTAGAGGATGACAGTGACCTTCTGATCTTAAAATACGGACCTGGACAGCTGGGGCCGCTTTGTGCTGCCATGGTGGAAGTTAGAGGCTTCCTTTGGCTCTGACTTCCTCAAAGGCTCAGGGCTGGGAGGGAGGGAGCTGAAGCTGTATTTCTATGGCTTTTAAGCTCTCCTTCCTAGTACTGGGGCTGCTTTTGGATGTGGGTAATTGAGCACTGTGCACTGAAAATATCTGTGTTTACTAACTGCAAAGGAATGCATAAATATAGAAAAATATGCCAGTACAGCTTACTCCCAAAATATGCTACTATGTGGTGCAAGGGGCCTTTGGGTGAGCAATATCCAAAGGGAAACTTTGGAAGAGAAACCTACAACTTCTAGAGAGAGTTGTCATTTAGAAATGATAATAATAATGCAAACCACAGAAGTCAGTTTCCTGAGTTGCTGTAAATGTGTGTTTTTAACACTCCTTCTTATTTAACACAAATGTAGGAAGCTGGCAAAGTAGCTAATTTCAGTGCTCTAGAAAAGCCTAAAGTGAAATAATCTAAGGAAACGGAAGCCTCTATTTTTAACCTTCTCTGTCATGGGAGATGGGGAGAAAGAAGAGGAGGCCATCTACTGTTCAAGTCTCTTTGGTATGTTACTATAAATTTAACCTGATTTCCACTGCTGTGGTACTTGATGTTCAGTTATGTTCAGATTAAGGTCTCCATAGGTTTGATGGCACAGTGTGTCTTCTAGAATTGTGCTTAATCTCCTGTTTTTAATTTCCATTTTTTTGGTATATGTGAAATTTTATACTGTAAAATAACCCTCAACACTGCTTGTATTGTCTCACTCTGATTTATTTGCTTATAACAAAAATAAATTTTTCTGATAATTCTATGTATTTTTTATATTGGATTTGAGCAGGTTCTCTTAGGGTTTTTTTTTTTTCATACTGCATTGTTATAATTCATTAAAATGACATTATCTGTTGGATTTCTCTGGATTTTTTTCACAAAGCATTTTATATTCTTATATGTAAGCGAAATCATGATGGTGAAGTTATGAGTAATTCCTTGTATTGCTTACTTGGAAGTACTTTATTGGTCCAACTTGAAGCTTAAATATGATCTATTGCACAACTACTGGCAACCATAGCAGTAACAGCATAAGCTTCATAACTTTGACCTCTTAAAAAATTTCAGATGAACATAAATCTGTGCAACTGTCTTTCATTGGGATATAGTGCTAAATTACTGATATTGATTGGAGAGAATACTACATTAGTTAACAAGGTCAGCATTAAGGACGAGTATAGGAAGCAAGTGTGTTTGGGGAATGGTAATAATAGTAGGATACTTAAATATTGGGGAAAAAAGAGGCTGTACTAAGTTTCCCTAAAAGCTTGAAAATTACTGTCTGACAAGAGTGTTGACCTGGAGTATGGAAGCAGTTGTAAGAGTTTAAGTGCATGTTTTAGAGAATATTCTCCACAACACCTATATTAACATTATATTAATATATTTGGGTGTTTGTACAGACTGGGGAATGAGAATGCTGAAAAGCAGCAGTGCTGTGGAAAGGGACCTGGGGGTCCTGATTGACAGCAAGTTGAATATGAGTCAGCAGTGCCCTGGCAGCCAGCAGGGCCAACCCTGTCCTGGGGGACATCAGGCACAGCATCACCAGCCAGTCGAGGGAGGGGATTGTCCCGCTCTGCTCTGACCTGGTGAGGCCTCACCTTGAATATTGTGTGCAGTTTTGGGCACCACAATAAATTATTAGAGAGTGTCCAAAGGAGGGCAAGGAGGGAAGCCGTATAAAGAGCGGCTGAGGTCACTTGGTGTATTCAGCCTTGAGAACAGGAGACTGAGGGGAGACCTCATTGCAGTTCCTTGTGAGGGGAAGAGGAGGGCAGGCATTGCTCTCTTCTCTGTGATGACCAGTGACAGGACCTGAGGGAATGGCCCGAAGTTGTTTCAGGGGAGGTTTAGGTTGAATATCAGAAAAAAGTTCTTCACCCTGAAGGTGATTGGGCACTGGAACAGGCTCCTTAGAGAAGTGGTCACAGCACCAAGCCTGACAGAGTTCAAGAAGTGTTTGGATGATACTCTCAGGCAGATGGTGTGACTCTTGGGGATGGTCCTGTTGCAGGGCCAGGAGTTGGACTTAATGATCCTTGTGAATCCCTTCCAACTCAGCATATTCTATGATTCTGTGTGATTCTGTGATTATATATTTGTAGATAACATGAACTTCTGTTTGTGACTGGTCGATTGAGAATGTTGAGAATCAAAAGTTTAGAAATTATATAAATTAGCATGTTATAAAGTGTAAATAATTTGGCAGCTATATCTGTAATTTTAAAGTAAAGGCAAAGAGTGAAGTGTGAAAAAGAAAATGTATAAAGGCTGCAAATCATAGCAGAACCATTGCTTTTTCCCTTAGGTAGTTACTTGGCTTAAAGACATTATTTTACTTTGCAGAGGGTTTCTTGCTCCACTGGTATAAAAGCAGCAAAGATTTCAGGGAGATGCAATTTCTTTTGTAGGCTCTCATGATATCTTTGGAACGTAAGACACATTATAAGCACAGTTTTCTTTAATGGGTTTATTTTTAGGCCACTTCTAATACCTTGTAGGTAACCGTTACCTGTTTTTATAATACCAGTTAAAATATGGAGCTTCACAATGAATGGGTAGATGGAGGATGTCTATACGTGTGTGCTAATGTATACAATAGTCACTAATGGCTTGTCCATCACCAGTTCTAGGCAGCTGAAACGGTCATCCATATGTGCTTGACTAAGGGTCTGTTACTGCTGGAAGAGTGGAAAAACCTTATATAATGAGGTGACTGCCATAGATCACTGCTTGCAAGAAATGGACTCTGAAACCAAAAGCATCAAAGATCCTGTCAACATATTTCCGCTTCAGTTGCTTAGTGCTAAGTCAAGCCTAGTAACTCTTCAGGCAAGTGATTGATATGGTGCCCTTCGGATCCTGTGTGCGTCACATTAGTTGCACTCTTTCACTCCCGTGTACCCTATTGCTTTATTAATGCAGTTCAGAAATTTAAGCAGCAGCAGCAGTATGGAAAGCCTTCCTTGCAGATCTGCAGCATAGTTTGGGCAGGGAGCTGCTGGAGCACAGTGTAATGCCCTCTAGATGCAGGTTTACCTCTGTGCCCGTGGGCACCCACTCCAGTGAAGGGGGCTTGGAGTCACAGCTGAGGCCTTTTACAAGGCAAAAATTCTCTGCTCTACAGGCAGAGTCAGTGTGTGGCAGCACAGTAGCCTGTTAGAAGACATTACATGGAAATGGTACAAGAGTCCATAAAACTTCTAGGAATGTGATACTTGAATGTG
Source organism: Lophotriccus pileatus (assembly GCA_035583135.1). Taxonomy (NCBI): domain Eukaryota; kingdom Metazoa; phylum Chordata; class Aves; order Passeriformes; family Tyrannidae; genus Lophotriccus; species Lophotriccus pileatus. The sequence continues at coordinate 96,209,820 of JAWWES010000001.1, forward strand.
TTTGAGAAATGCCATATGTGGTACTTTCAGGAAGAATACAAGATGAGTGTAACACTGTTTTCAAGGGGGTTGGAAGAGGAGAAGGAGCAAAACTGTTCTGAAAGGTTAAATGAGAAACTCTTGTCTTGAATTTCTAGTATAAGATGGCAGTGTAGACTTTTCTGGGTGTGAGGCCTTTATTTACTGTTGTACCTCATAATTTGTTTTGAATAGGATATAGGTGAAGTCATGGTATGCATATTCTTTTGGCACTTATCTACACATCACTTTTTTCCTAGGCTTGAAAGGAATAGTTTCTTGAATATATATTTTTCCAACCATTGTTATACTCAGTCCAGTTGGATTTACTTTTTCCTCCCATTGTTTGTCGCTTTTTGCTTAATTTCTCTAGAAATGTTTTTGGTAACTTTTGAGTTTTCTCTTTTGTTCATATCATTGAGTAATACTTATTGGTGAAAATAGTTTCAGGAAATTAATTTCAGTAAAATTATTGCAAAAAATTCAGTAAGTTTTTGGAGGATTGGGGCTTAAAATATTTTAGAACATCAGATAAATTAAATTTTCACTGATAGTAGTGCTGGGCTTGTTTGTGTACATAGACATAACAGATGTCTGTTTCTAATCTCATTAAACTGCAGTTTACCTCTAGGGGAACACTAGGTATAGCCTGTTCTAAAACATTGTTTCTCTCAAACTACTAAAAATATATAAAAAATCCCTTTAGCATCGTTTGTTGACAAATTTTCTAGACTGATGGACCTTCTTAGCGTATGTGGAGGATTTTGTTCTGTTAATAGGCAGTTGTGGATCGCAGCAGGATGTAATTGCATGTATAGCTCAAGATTCTGATGCTAACCTCTGTGCATCTTCAAATTCTTGCCTTTCTGGTTGGCCCAAAGGTTACCAGTTAATCTAAGATTCTCTGTTCTGCTGACTGAGATTTTTTAAAGTGGTTTAAAGCATTCACAAAAGTGTTTCACAGTGCCTTCTTTGTTGAAGAATGTTTAAGTTAAACTGTCATTTGACACTTGAATGGTATTTGGACAAATCAATAAATTGTATGTGTGGACAAATCAATTCCATGTGTGTACGTGTGTGTGTATGTGCACACACACATTTACATGTATATTTAATTGTTTCCAATCTGGCTAATTGGTAAAGAAGAATGATAAATTTAAGGGAGGGGAACGCCTTCAGCAGTGCAGAGATAAGTGTACATTACCAATGGGTGTTAGAATATTTTAGAAAAACCTCTGCTGTAATCACATAGACTTCAAAATTTCAAAGAAAAATTTAGTCAGACTTAAGGGTAACAAGGTAGTCAGCTAATTCTGGCGTAAGGTTTCTGGATTTAGGACATAGGAGGTTAGCAAGGGAACATAGTAGATGGGCAGACAGTTTTGAAAACGTTTATCCTTTCGCTTCTGTACTTCTGTAGTGAGCAGTGATAGCCAACACATGTTAATAAATTAGAAATGAAAGAGGCAATGTAATAGTTAGTATGTGTTAATCTCTTTTGATATAAACTTTAAGTGATCCTGCAAGAGTTCTTGGGAAGTATTCTACTGCATGATAGTGTCTTGCAGCATATAAGACTGTTTTAGTTACTTCTTACTGAGATGTAAAGGTTATTTTCATGCCTCCTATTCTTCTAACACATGGAACTTCGTGGACTTGAATTTGGAGTTTTGTGTCCCATTTTTGTTCCTCCTTGTCTACTGGGGACCTCCCTTTTCCTGTTGGCTGCATTTCCTTTCTGCTTTGAACTCCTCCCATTACTCTTGTTCATGTGCAAAGGGCTTGTTATTAAGAATTTTCTAGTAGGATCTTGCAGGTGCACTTTTTCACCCTTGCTCAGATGACTTCCATAAGGAAAGTGCAGGTGTTTCCTCCTCATCTGATAGTTACATATGGAAGTTGTGACCAGCGTTCAGAAGTGAACAGTTTTGTGTGTGTGTATATATATGCATATGCTTATGCACAAGGACATATACAGGGTCTTTGGGGATGATCCTGTGTAGGGCCACAAGTTGGACTCAATGATCCTTGTGGGTTCCTTCCAACTCAGCATATTCTATGATTCTGTGCTTACTTGCCTGCTCTAAAGCTGTGCTGTGCCCGGACAGGTGTAGTGTTATGTTTGACTTCTTACGTAGGTGGAAGAATTCAGCTTGCTTCTCAAATTTTGAAATTCCCTGTTAAATTTTCTTTCTATTTCAGTTTAGGCTTTTGATTCTTATCCATTTTGTTTTAGTTTATTTTTTAAGTCTCTCCAATTATGCAAGTCCTCGAGAAAATCTTGTAAATATTTAGAGATTTTGAGTAGCAAAGGGACCTTTATTAGGACTGACAAAAGAAGAGTCTTAAATATTTGGCATGTTATTGTTTCCAGCTAAGATCATATTCAATATGAAGTTGCAATTTGAAATCAGTTTGGTCTCACTGTAGTCTCCTAATTTCTCCTCAACTGTTTTATCTGCCACATATCCCTACTGTCCTCTTGTGGGTTTTTCCCAGCTGCCATATATAATGTTGTCTGTTTTCTACTTTAGATGTCAAGTCACCTGCTGTCCAGGGTGCCTTTCTTCAATGAGTCCCTCCAGCAATTGCCTCTGGCCCATTGCTAATCTTAGGTTTTGGCTAGTGGCTTTGTACAGTTGTCACTTTGGGCTATCTGTGCACACACAAACTATGTTTTAAAGTGTTCATGGAGAGTCTTACTTAACCCCTCCGCCCCATTTTTAATTGTTTATCTTCTGTTAAAAAAATAATACATTGCAAAAAAACAAAACCAGTTTTCTTAAAAGCACTGATGTTTAACCCGGCTGTGATTTTTGAAGGGGGAATTTGGGTTGTGTACATAAAATGTGGGTATGTTTTCAGCAAGAATTTCCCATAATATTTGTGTTCTGAATTTGGATGTGGATCATAGCTGCTGTTAAGAAATGGATAGCTGCTTGGAAGACTTGGCTGCTTGTGTGGAACTGTTTCAGCAGTTCCTGAGCAGCCAGACAAGTTATACGAGAACTGCAGTTGGACATAGCATTTTATTTTATGTTTCAACACACTAAGCCAGTATTTCTTAGCTGTTTTGGTTTTTGGGAGTATGATAAAGGATAAAAACAGAAGTATATTATTTGTCTGTTGTTGCTTGTTAGTAAATGTTTATTGGTTCCAGAATAGTGAAAGATAAGGGGATGTCCTCGGGTACATTTCTTAGAGGTGTTTATAGGCAGTACAGAGTGCTGTTACTTTTTCCAAGTCAACGAATTGGATAGGTTCTCTCTTACTCCTACATGTCCCTTCACATACATTTTACATCACAAAATCTAATTGTTTGGAGTTTAAATTAAAAAAAAAATAATGGTCTAATAGTGATCACACATTTTTCTCACATTTGAAGATGTTGATTTGTTACTATACAAATGGCTGCCATCCTGTGGCTTCTTGTTCGCACAGTGATGTGTGCTGTGCTGGCTTATGTTATTGTCAAAATAATTGAAGCAAATACACTGATTGGACACTATTAGCACTCACTGGACACTCATTAGCACTCCTTCATCTACTTATTTGCAGTTCTTGAAAAAAAAAAGAAAATATCTGCAAAATACAGTGTGGTCTTAAAAAGACAGAATTTTAAGTGACCTTCAGAAGAGCTTGTGCTGTTATTTCCTTGCTGTAGGGTACGTTTTTATTTCCAAGGGAAATTTCTCCCAGCGATGACTCTGAATACAAGTTACCTCCTTTAAGTCTTTGTTCTGAGCACAGCATCTCATTTGTGTAAGGTTCTGTCCAGGCATCTGTATTGTGGATTTATTTTAATAAGGGATTGAGTAGATGCTCAGTAAGTTATTTTGTTCAGAATTCGAGGTTAAATTATGCAGTAAAATGAAGATACGTACATATAATTTGGATTAAGAAGCAGGTTGTAAGGAATTTTTATCTTGGAAAGATACATATAGAGTGGTGACCTTTGTTGTACTTTTGACTAAGCACTTTGTATGTCATTTGCCTTGTGGAGAGCTTGGCTGCTTGTGGAGAGCTGAATCTGTGATGGAGGACAGACAGGGAGGAAAACCATTGTGTACTCCAGAGTGCTGTAACAGGGGATCTGGATTTTATGGTGGTACTTGCTGCAAACAGCCTGAGACTGACCAGCATGTGCTGCCCCGAGGAGAGGCTGCGGGATCTTACTGGTGTGTGTGCCTGTTTCTGAACTGTGGAGGAAGCTCCTGCTCAGCAGCCAGGCAGCAGCGAGTGCCTGACGGGTCCCTCCCTGCCTGGTGGGGTGGGAGGCAGTAGCTGTTGAAGAGGGAGGTGCTCCTTCCAGGGCAGCCTGCTTGGAGAGGGCTGCTGGGGAGTAGTGGCTCAGCTGGGTGGCCACAGACCCTCTCTGTCTCACAGAGAAGGTCTCGCTGCCCAGATCCGAGCTATGGTGGTGGAGGAGGATGTCCATGAAGTGCCTCCGGGACTGCAGTATGACTTCTGAAAACAAAATAATAAGCCCCCCATTCTTCCTTCAGTGTAAACAGCTCTTCTCGCTGATGTCTGTGAAACAACACAAAAATCATCTTCCATTCCTGTTCAATTTAGGATTAATTAAATTTTATAACAATGGCTATAGCTTAACTTCATGTTTGGAAGGAGGTAAGAAAAAAATGCCTGCCTGAGAGCTTCAAAGTGTGTGCATGTTTTCTCATTTTGCCTTCTCTCTTTCTTGCCTTTTGACACTTCAGTAATATACTCAGTGTAATACTTTCCTTGGATAAACTATTGCTAGATATATCAGATTGCTAATTCTTTTCTAGTTGTTTTGTTACTCATTTTTAAATTGCTTGGTATTCTTTAGAGCTGTAATGTGAATTAATACAGTTTCCTAGTTTATAGTCTGCATTTCTCAAGCAAAACCATCTATCTCATTAGAAGGCAATTCAGACTGAGACCAGATTTAAGGGAATGTTACTCCTAGTTGTCTGTTGAGGAGTATCAAATTTTATTAGAAATTTTCAGCGTCTGCTGTTGCGTCTAACTAAAATCAGAAAAAAAAAATAAAAGCATTGTTGTCAGCTGCTGTTCTTGCATCCTTCCCTCTGTCACTCCTACAGATGGTGCCTTTTCTTCAGAACTTGGTGGTTCTTTTTCATAATTAGTCCTCGTGGTTAGTGCTTTGCTCTTAATCCAGGCCCACTTTGGAAGATAGCATGGCCCTGGATGTAATTTACCTATCTAGGCATTATTTGAGAGATGGCAGCTAGTTTGCAACAGTGTTTCTACTTTGGAAACACCTTTCGATTTCCTGTTCAAGATCTTGGAAAAACAGGCTCTGTTTGTCTTAATTTAGTTCCTCCCAGGGGAAGTTTTACTCAATTAGACTTAGGGATTTCAAGCAGCAAGGGCCCTCTGATGTGGCATCAGGGCCATGGGAAGACTGAGAATCTTATCTAATATTTTCTGAAGGCTTGTGTATTTAGTGGTCTGGTTCTGGTTTTGAAAGTCTATGAGAATGAAGTTGCTGCCCTGCTCTATCTATCAAAGTGTGTTTTGGAGATTTGAAGTATGCCTTTTCTGTGAACTCAGAAGTGTTCCTTTAAAGGTTAAGGTTTTCTGTGTTTTTTTTTGAGGGGGCTGAAATTAAATGCTCTTAACAAAGTATCTAAAGCTGAGAGCACTTTTGCAGTAGCTTATCTAAAATGGTATTTAGCCATTTTCTTTTCCTTTCTTTCTTTCTTCCTCCCACCCAGTCCCTGCCATGAACTGATGCATACAAGAAATACTTCTTGCTGCTGCACATTCAGAAAGCTGTAGTACTGTATTCTGGAATCCTTCTGTGTATAGTAGTGGCTAAAGATATGAAAAAGTATGCAAAGAGGAGGAAAAACATCTCTTAGTTTAGTCACGTGTTTGGTTTTATTTTGCAGTTTAATTTCTGTGTTCTAACTGTGTAGCCTAGTCATTGATGCAGAGAAAATGTTATTAAAACTTGGGGGTTTAGATGTGTCTGTTTTACTGCATGCAAATACTGGACTATTATTTCGTCTTAATGAAGACATGTAATTTGGGCAGAGTTACAAGTGACAGATCCAAGGTGCATGATGTTGCTCAGAGATTTTTGTGACTTGGTTTGATGTGAGGGATTTGGGTTATGGAGGCTTTCTTACTTGATTCTGTGTTTGCTTCTGAAGGGTTTCAGGGTCACAAAAGGTTAGGTGTCTAAGGACTGAAGAGCATCATTACTTTTGGAAAGGATAAACCTTTCAAGTTGATGAAGAACCAGCAAGTCAGTTGATATGAAGTTATGGTTGGTTCTTTGCTCTGTCCAGAATTGGCCCCCATGGACAATTGTCACTCATACATGGCCTATAGGTTCAGTGGCCGCAACCAGTTAATGTTGTAAACCGATCCCAGAGAATTTCTGAGTCTTCAGCTGAAAGTTCAGAACCTTCTTTTTAGCATCTACCAGTTGTTGTGGGTAAAACAGGAGATGATTGGGAAGAATGTCTTAGTTATTGTTTACTACTGTGATCACAGAGGGGTGCCTTAGTTGTTTTTTACTACTAGCTGTTGGTCTTTACTACTATACTTGGAATAGCTCAGATCTGGGCAGTCTGTTTTTTGTTTAATTAAAGATGGCAACATTTTTGTTCTTTGTCTTTATAATGCTTCAAAAAGCCTTTTGTCTTTAATACTTTGAAATGTTTTAGCAGATGTACTTGTACCTTGTACAATTCTTTATATAGAAGCAGAAAAGATCTGTTCTATTTTATAGTGCTTAAGCTAATTAAAAACAAACCCAGAGCGTAAAGCAGTATTTCCAGAAGATACTTAATTTCAGCAGTCTACTGCTGTAATTTGTGGCTGACCTCCAATATACATATCTGCATCTGTTCCATTTTGTCTTTTTTTTTCTGAAAACCCTTAGTTCCCCTTACTGGCAGAAAACGAATCTTGTGCTTAGAGTTCTTCTGCTTAAATAGGAAAGGTATTTTTTCAGTTCTTAGTTAAAGCAGTGCAAAACACAGGGAGAAGCTTCCAGTTCTTAATTTAATGTTTTAACCTGTATTAATTAAATGAAGGTTCAACTATATGGATATAAATGTGACTGAATTGAGAACTGATGTAACATTATGCTTTGTCAAGAGTCCAACTTGGAGCAACTTTGATTATAGTTTAAAATGAGCAACTTCAAGTTAATAATGACCTGAATATCTGGAAGATAGCTTTTTATGTGTTGAGGTGTTTTTCTTAAATTTTTCCCTTCAAAACCATTAATTAAACTGTTCACACATGCTTTATATCATTGGAATGAAAACCAGTTAGACCAGATGCATTGGTTTTCTTCAGTCTCCCTATTCCCAAAAGTGAACATTGTCCTTGTCCTAGAAGTCTGAGCCCTGGTGGGATCACAGAGAGCGTTGAATTAAAGTTCTTGTAGTGTGAAAGGTTAGAGTATCATGTGCAGGTTTTATTTATGAATAAAGGGTTGAGGGTATGTTTGTATAACAGGCAAGCAAATCTCATAACTCATTCCAAAGAAAATCTTGTCTATAGTGTGGTAATATAGGAGCCAATGTCTAGACTACTTTGAGAAATTGTAAACATGATGTCTTCAGAACAAGACCATGGGAGTTTAAGAAAAAATGCCGCATGTTGTATTTTTAATATTTGACTGAATTCCAGGGAGATCAAAAGTATTTTGGCAATATTTGGTCTGCCTGACTGCTAGATGAATTACTGAGAGAGTGCATATGTCAGTTCACAGTAACATTTTCTTTCTTGAATGCAGCAGCTTTGGATTTGCTTGATTACATGATGTAAATACGTATTTGGTGGTAACGGAAAACTTTTACTTTAAAAAGTGGCACACAAATTTATGTACATCTCCATCTTACTAAATGTTTATACAAGTTGGAGAATCCACAGCATGCGATCTTTGTACTGTTGTGCAAAGCTGTTCAAACATTGAAACTAGTGAGGACACTGTTACTATTTTAGTAGAGTTAATTTTGAGCACTAATGCAATGTACTACTAGTTTTAGGAGGCAGGTAAATGCAATTTTTCTGTTTGCTGCATGCAAAGTTTTGTGCTTTTGTTAGTGGTTGAATAGTGTGCTTACTGTACCATTGGAACAGCTGGAATGTAGCTTTAGTGGTATTTCCATCATTTGAAGGCTTTGTCACTGGATTGGGTTGGTTTTGTTTTGGAGAAGGAATTCTAAGTTCAAAGACAGACATGTTTTAATTCAGACAAAGTTACTGTTTTATATCAGTGTTATCAGATGAAGTGCAAATACCTGTCCCTCTCTATGCAACATATTTGTAAGCATAGTTTAAATCTGGTGTCAGTAAACCTGAATTGGGTATTATAACATACGGGTGGAATTACGAGTAACAGTGTCATGCCACAGGTTGTGCTGAACTTAAGTCAGTCTTGAAATTAATGCATGTATTTAAGGTTTGCAAAGTTGTCATCATTCTAGGTATTAGAAATGCCTCAACAAATACATGAGAAGGATGTTGGATCTATATCCCATGTATCATTGAAACTACTATATTAGTAAAGGAATTTTATAGCAGGTTTTAGAATAAAACATCTTATGGATTAAGTAAAGATTAAAACGATTTCGGAAATAGGCATGATTGGACTGAATGCAAATGCTTTTTTATTAGGATTATCTGTTCTTCCTAGTTTTTTATATACCTTGACATTCTAGATATACCAGTGTCAATTTAAAGTCTTCCTGTAGAATATGGAATCCAGTATTTTCAACCTTCTTGTCAACACTGACATGCTGTTTCGGTTTTCTGTTGTCCACTGGTCTATCACGAGTTTGCCTATCTAGGGGTGTGACATTTTAAGCTGCTAGATAGCAATGCTGTTAATGTTAATTACTACTTCTACTCTAATCACTTCAGAATGCTTCAGAGATGTTTGTCTCTTGTTTTTGAGGGAAAGGAAGTAATTTGGATGTGTCTGGACCAAGACAATATCATTAATAGTTGAAAATATGTAAACGAAAAGAGGAAATCTGTTATATAGTGCTCTCTTATGTTATTTTTTAAGGACAAGCAATTATCCTGCTTTTTCACCTTACAGAAGTTAAAACCTATAAAGGTTCTAGTAGTGTTAGCAGTGGTGAACTCCAGCTTCACATTTGTGTTCTTTGTGGTATGGGAGAAAAACTGGCAGGACAGCATGCCATTGTAATTAAATTGTTATACATAGAAACTTGAGGGGAGAGGCTTGTCTTACCTGTTTGGGGAGTATCTGTCAGCATATTTAAATGAAATTTTATTTTGAAACTGTGTGTTTGTAATTATCAGCACATTCCTAAGCAGCATAACTAGTTTGTGATCAAATAGGGGAGGTATCTTCAAAACAGGTAATAACATTCATTGCACTGTAAACTTTGCACCTTTTGTATTTATTTGTGTTATTTTTGTTTTTACAGGATTACAAAGCCATTGACATTTGCTGACTGTGTCGGTGATGAGCTTCCTTTAGGATGGGAAACTGTTTACGATCAGCAGATTGGAGTTTATTATATGGACCACATAAATCGTGAGTAGATGCATGATTATTTTGAGGAATACTAGCAAGCTGATGTTAACTGATGGCACTAACTTTGTTTCCAATACCATTTATGCACCTCCTGCGACAGTGAGAAAATATATGCAAATAATTTCTTGCAGAATATGTTTTCTCATCTTTTAGGTGGGGGCACACTGCTTCTTCCACTTGTTAAGAATTTTACAACCTGTGATTGAGTTATAGTGTATAAAACTTCTGTTTTGCTGTGTCATACTGTGAAGTATCAATAATTTTATTGTTGCTTTTTGTCATACGTCAGTTAGGAAGATTTTTCCTTTTTTTCAGTCATCCATAATTCACTCTTCTGTATTGAAAAACAAAATGTATTCAGAGAGAAATGTGCTCATTTTTAATCAGAAACATCACAAAACACAGTAATCTCATCCTTGCTTAAGCAATGCTTGTTTTATGCTTTAATGCAGTACAAAGTGCTATAAAAAAGACAACAGATGTCCCTTTTGGAAACTATCTTTTAACATTTTCCCTTTTGGACTAGTGCTGAGCTTTTTAATACCACTGTTTGCCAGTTCTACTTTTAAAAAAATGTCTTATCTTTATAGCTTTGTACTACTGCTGCTGTTGTGCTTCTGTCATTAAGCTTCTTATCACTAGTGAGCGAATGCCTTCAATATTGCGTGAATTGGCAGTTGGTGGGGAGTGAATAAAGAAGAAAGTATTTATATGGACTATCACAGCAGTGGTAAATAGTATAATCTACAAAACCCACCTCAATACTATCTACTTGAAATCTAGTCAACTGAGAAATAAAAGTGTAGAAATAGTTTTGGGCTTCCAGCCATTACTGGGATTACTTGTGTGTTGTGGTTTCACAATTACTTCTTTTAAAAAACCCAAACAACTTAATAATAAATGTTTCCATGGTATTGTTTGACCCACACAGGTACTTATTTGTTGTGAAATTTAACAAAGTTCACTAATTAAATTACAAACTTTCAAGAACTGTTCATGCACTGATCACAAGGATAGATAGCCCAAGACAATTTGAAGACAATAAATACAGATTGTCAGGTAATTCTAACAATAACTTAGTGTTTAATAGAAGCAGTAGTTTAAGGGTTGCTGTCGTGGTAACTTTAGTAATCTTGAAATTTAGTAAAAGGTGAGGATTACATTGGAGTAAAGTCATGGAGTGTACTTGCACCAATGTATGTATGTGTGAATGCACATGTTTAAAAAAACAGAAAAAAGAGGGTATTGGCAACTCATTTTTTTTTTTCTTTTTAAAATATTTAAAGGTTTTAGGAATCCCTGTAGAACATGAACTCCTACTGCAATACCATGACTAAAAAAAGCTACCGATAGGCATCTTTCATAGCAATCACAATCACTGTCACATGCAAAAGAAATCGCTCCCTTTGCTTCTCAGATTTTGTTATTAGCAGCTTTACCACAGACATGAAGTTTGAACTTACAGAAAGGATATTAATCATTGTAGGCCTTTCAGATCTGGCTTGCATTTTTTTTCTGTGCAATTGAGAGCAAAAATTATAGAAAAGAGTCTTTGCAGAGAGAAACTGAGTTCCCAAATGCTCAGTGGGTAGACAGAGAAAGAAAAGATTAATATTAATGGGTCTGGGAAAGTAAAGCTAATCATACTAGGTATGAAATAAAGTTGATGTATGAACAGAGGGATAGAAACTTCATAGGGCCAGTGCTGAACTAAGTAAAAGGAATCATTCAGCAATTAACAAGGTTGCAAAATTAGTCTCTTTCATGTTAACTAATTACTTGCAGCCCACAGATATTATCCTAAATGGTAATTCAACCGTCACAGCAAAATGGGTTTGTCACCCTTAGGCTAATACAGTGCTTGCATATACCAGCAAGATTTATATTAAGAGGGAAGACAGAGTTAATATTATAGGTGGATAATCATTGTTCAAAACCAGTAGGATACTTGATCCAGTTTTTAAACTGTGGACAACAAAGGGAGCAATCAAAAGACTACATTAACTTCCTTTGTAGAAGTGAGAACTAATGAGCAGACAATCATGTGCATCATGAGATGGTGTCAGGCAAGTGGCAGAGATAGTGTAGGAGCTAAAGAAATGTTTTTCTGAAATGAGTATGTCTGAAACACTTGGAATAGCAGCTTCGCGTGAAAACATTTAGACTGCCTTTTGTGTCTGACTGGGTTCAATGCTTTATATAGCGTTGGAGTTCTGTCTTAATTGACAAAACAGTTTAGAAGTGCTTTGGTTCCAAGAAATACTGTGAGAAAGTGCAAGGGATAATTCAGAGTCTTTCTACAGTTATGCTTACCAGGGACCTTTCATGCTTTGTGCACTCTCACAAGCTTTTTACCCTTGCACCTTCTAAAAGAAAACAGCAATACATCTGATTTTTCTAAGCCTCTTGCAATGTTTGTTTACCCAGGAAGCAAGAAAAAGATTTTTAGGCAATAGCTTTCCATTTATATTGGAAAAAAACCCAGGAACAGAGGAATCTTCTGTAAATCTCAGTGGTGCTTCCAATCCTGATCTCCATCTTGTTCTGTAAATTCAGTACTTTGTTGACACCCTTACTAAGCTGCTCTTGGCTCTTGTCCAGCCATTGCTTAAAGACCTTGGCGGCTGCCAGCCACAGAATTCCTTTCCCTCCTCCTCAGAATCTTGGAAGCCTTTGAAGTCTCCTTTAAGCAGTTGGGCATTCCCCAGTGAAGGAATAATATATTCTCTGCATTTGTCTGGGGCTGTTCTTGAGTTACTATAGTGTTTTGGGTTTTTTTAATTGGTTATAAAGAAATGACAGAAGTTAATTTTATCATATAGTGTAGTTTTAGTATTGTTATGTGACAAACTTATTTAGAAATCCAGGGCAAAGTTTCATAAACCAGAAAAAAACATCACTACTGTACTAAAGAAGTTTTCTGCCTCAGAAGAATGCTGCTAGCTTTTCAAAAGGCTTCTGAAATAATTCTGTGGTGCCTTGAGGTGCAGTGCCTTGAAGTAAAGGACCTCAGAAGCTTAATGTGTGATAGAACATAATATCTTGGCCTTTCCTGTTTACTGAGATTAGGACTAATAATTTCCTATACAAAAAGAAACGCTTACTAGGATCCAGCTTGTATGTCTTATAAAGATTTATTAATTTCTGCACAGTTTCCATAGGGGATTAGCAGTTTTAGGAATGTTAAATTTGCACAGATTTCAGGAGTACTTATGGATGGGTGAGATAGCATTGCAAATTGACATGCCCTGAGTGAAGGATGGGCAGCCATCTGAACTCTGTTTTCTTTTTACCCTCCATGTACAGAAGGATTTGTGGTAACTGAACAAGCCAAAGCACATCCTGTCCTTGGCTGCAGAGATGGTTTGGGGTCATGGGAGCCAGAAGGTGCTGCTGGGACTCACGAATCCCTGGCACGTGGGAAGAAATTGTAGAACGATGGGGACAATCTTTATACTGTTTCAATGTGAAAAATTGCAGGGAGAGAAAAGGGACAGCTGTTAAGAGAAAAAGTTATTTAGGGAAGTAATCTGCAAATCTGTTGGAAGTACTGCTCTTTGAGCTTTCTGGTTTTGTTTATACACTTTTCAGATGGCTCTCAAATGGTAGAGTTGCTAGCATGACCCTGACACCAGTGGAGTTCTTAATCTGTTGGACTCGGTCTTTTACAGTTTTGTATTTCATCACTGACACCAATATACTGAATTATGTACTCATGATTAATGCAAAACATAACTCACTTTCATCTCTCATAAGAAACCAAATTTGGAAAAAGGGCTAGGTGCTTGCATCCTGACTGTGCTGCAGGTTCTGCCATTACTTTGAAAACTGACATTATGTCTGCATCAACTTCTTACTGGTAGAGCTTCAATCGTCATAAATTAACATTACACTTAAACATGAGACTTTACATGGACATCCTCGTATAAAACATTTTTGTAAGTTCACAAAAAGAAAACAAATAAACCAGTAAGTTTTTAGAATTTTAATGCATGTATCCTTTGCAGCTGCAAAGAGATTTTTTTGCTGTAATAACTTTGCAAATCAATATGTGTATGGGAAAGATTTTGTAGTGGAAACTTGGTTTTGATTTGCATTTGAATATAAACTGTTCTAAACCCTGGAAAGTGAAAACATGAGACTACTGTTTCTTAAGATAAAAAGAGAAGCAATTTAAATGCTTTATGGATTCGAGATTAAAATGATGACTTTTCTGTTGAATTATGTTTTTCAGTATGCAGAGGCAGTCTCTGACCTTTCAGGATGTTGTACTTGCAAAGTTATATGTAGTATCTTAAGGTAGTTCCAGCTATTTGTAGAGTTATGGGTTAAGCATTGAGATACCTTTCCCTCTCCTTTGTGGTTCTGGGTTTTTTGGTTTTTGGTAGTTCTCAAAATTTTCAAGTTGGCTACGGGTGAAGGTTAGAGCCAAAATACTGTTTTCTTTGGGTTTGCACTAGTTTGTAAAGAAAAGAATCAAATTTAAATGTCTTTTATATTTGAAAAGGCTTTTCCTGTTCTTTCACTCCACATCCTTTCTTCTTTACTTCCTGGCTGGAGCAATTTTGTGCTCTGTAGTGTTAGGTGTGCTGGTTGAGAACAGACAAGAACAAAATAATTTGTACTTCATAGCATAAAGTATCTTACAAATTTCATTTGAATGCTTTTAATTTTTTCTCCTTAGAGCTCACACAAATTGAGGACCCAAGGGAGCAATGGAGAAGGGAGCAAGAACGCATGCTGAAGGAATATTTAATAGTTGCCCAGGAGGCACTCAATGCCAAGAAAGAGATTTACCAAATTAAGCAGCAGCGTTTCGAACTAGCCCAAGAAGAATATCAACAGTTGCACAAAATGTGTGAGGATGACAGCCGTTCTTATGCCAGCTGTGAGTTTATAGTCTTTTCTTGATTTTACCCACCTGCTTCTCATAAGATGTGGTTTAAGAAATATAGTGAAGTATTTCCATCACCGGATTCTTTTCTGAATGAAGATGCTGACTACAGAAGTGAGGTGCTATCCTTTGGCTCTGCTATTCAAGGTCTTTCATTTCCTGTTAGTTCTATTAGAATATACATTTAACATTTAACAGGAAAGAATGTTAACGCTAAACAGGAATGTAACAGTAAACAGGGATATATCCCAGCTAGCATCTCTACCCATCTTGGAACCAGCTGTAGTGATGCTTCCTGCAAGGCAACGAAGACAAGACTGAATATTGCTGGACCAGCCACCCACTTGCACTCCTAAAGTCATAGATTGTTCTACCCTTAACATGGGTAGAAGCCCTCAACTTAGGGAAAGCTTCTGTGGATTCATGGTCTGTTTAGCAACTTTATAAGGTGTTAGGACCAAACTGTTGTGTTCAAGAGCACCTCTGACCACAAACCAGGAAGCAGTATTTCCTTAGTGCACCTCATTCTTGAATGTCAGCATGTGATACTGTGTAGGTCGTAGAGCTTTGATTTCCTGCCCTTTTTGTTCCTAAGACGTCTCTGGTTGCTTGAAGTAGATGATACGCTTTTTCCAAATGCTAAAGATGTTGCACCACTGTTATGGCTGTTGGCTGGTGCAATAGGAAAAGGTGTCTTTTCTGAAGAGCCGAACAACCTAGTTCAAAGAAGTGTGTTAAGTGGATATAACCAACAGCCATGTGGAAATGTAGTGGAGTTTTACTCTGCTGGTGGCTTTTCAGTGGCTGCTGTGCGTACTGACATTGTTAAATGTTAAATGACAAGTACTTGGTAAGAATGGGAAACTCTGATTTAGCCTTTCCTGAAAACGTTCAATAAACCTGACTGTGGAGGGGGACTTAAAGCAGGCACGTGGATGGAAGTGTTCAGCTACTGATCCACTGGTATTTATTAATCCAAAGTAATTCATACGTATGCCAAAATCCTGAATAAATGGTGCTTTTAGGGCTGAAGTGTCCCAGATGGATTGGACCAAGTATTCTGTTAAACTGAGATTCTCATCTTTTTGTTTAATTTTAAATACATGTATTCTGTGATTTAGTTTGTGACATAACTGAACATTTTGACTAGTTTTATTTCTTCCTGTTATGTTCAATCTTAAGAAGTATTAAGATTTTTTTCTTCCTAAGAAAGAAATTTTTAAAAATAAATTATTGTTTACCGTGTGTTTACCTACTGTTTAAAGACTTGGAATAGGATAAAAGACAGTGTCATCAGTATTTTTTGAGATTATAAAATCTAAATAGACATTTATTTCAATAACTTTCTAGGAGCGTGGGCATTTTGTTTTTAAATTTTGCAATAGTTGTATGGAATATTTTGTTGAATTACTTCTCGGGTGAATATACAGAAAGAACCTTGTCTTGAAGGTGAAAATATATTAGAAGAATATGACGTGTTTTTCATGTTTTTGAAGCTCTTGGAAAAACAAGTTGCTTGGAATGGCTACAAAATTTGGCTTCAAATGACAAAATTGGAGCTTATCTGTAACAAATAGAAATGCTATGTCAATTGACTTAGTTTCTCAGTCTTCTGATAGTTTTGGGTTTTTTAGGTATATCTGTAATTGATAATGAGACTCTGTAAAAGCAATTAAATAAAATCTTCCACTTGTTCTGAAGTGAAAAAACATTTTAATTTTCTACAGATATGTTGATACATTTTACGTTGATTTAAGGTCAAATGCATCTGTTTTGAGAAAATGGGGTGGGCTGATTTAGCCAGATGATTTTTTTTTTTTTTTTTAATTTTACCTGGGGAATTAATCGTGCTGTCAACTCAAGATTCCCAGAGGCTTCTTCTCCACTTGTTTTTCTTAATTTGACTCCTCCACTCCACTGTGGGATGCTTGCTTCTCCATTTATTGTACAGAAATAGTAGGCTTCTAATTTGAGTGAAATTACATGACCAAAGTTGGGTGCTTATATTGTGAATATCCTTGCCTCCACTACCACTTGTTTCAAGTTGTTGCATTGAAAGAGCTAAAACTTCACAGAGTGTTTTCTTCCACTTTGCTTGTGGGTGCTGCCACTGACTCGGTGTCGTATGCTCATGAGTGGGAGGTGGTGTGAGCTCAGTGGCTGTGGGTTGGCAGGGAGGTGCCCATGCAGCAGTTTTGTGACTCAGTTGTGATCAGCACTGTTTAAAAAAAAAAATCCATAGAAAATCCTGGATTTAGAAAATTAGTCCAGGCGTGACTACTCATTTTGGCAAGTTCCTGCATGCTCGACATGACCTTGGTGTTGCAGTATTCTTCAAGAGTCAAAAGGCTCACTGCAGCACAGACACAGATATGGGTTTCAAAGCAGCAGCCTTCAGCTCTGGAAAAGGATGGAAGGTCTGACAGCACAACCCCATCCACTCGCATACCAGGCATTTTTCACTGGGCCAGTGCTGCCTTGAGTGGCTCACTCTGTAAATCATAGTTGCTCTTGCCCAGCCTCCTCTAGGACCTTTAGTTCATCTGTCTAGGCTTTAGCTTGTAACGGCACAGCTTGAAATCATTGCCTGACTCCAGATACACTGGGTTGAGAGCTCACTTGCCAGAGCTTGATTTGTATGGCGGTTCCCTACACTGCTGCTTTAGGAGGCAACTTTTCTTCCTAGCTGATGTAATTTTGTTCTAATAATTGGGTTTTTTTAAAACTTTAGTCCCTATCTACTGTTAATTCAATATACCTAGAAAACAGCTAGCAATTGTTAATGTGACACAAATTCCTTGCATCAATAAATGCCATCATCCAGACATAAAAGGTAGTTGCTTTTAGGAATATGCAGTGCTGCTATATGTGATTATTGTTGTTGTTCAGGACAAAAAAAAAGTTTCAGGTGGGCCAAATGGAAATCTTCAGTTGTACTTTAGCACAGAGGATTATTTTAAGGCCTAATGACTTGTAACTCAAGGAAATAATGCCACTGTTTATTAAAATAGTGCCACATCTTAACCAGTGTATTAAAGATGGGGGGGGCAAAAAAAAAAAGTAAAATGCTGTTTTGTATCTGTTTAGCATTCTCTGGATTTTCAACTAATACCAAGTATGACCCATATCAGATTAAAGCAGAAATAGCCAGCCGTCGTGACAGAGTGAGTAATCTTTTTTCATTTTGTAAAAATATGAATTACGCATGGGGAAGGGAGGGAGACTGTTTTACTTTAGCATTTACACTGAAAGTTGCATGCATTTTTAGAAATATGGTATTAAAAAACTGCTTTTTTATCCCAGCCTGTTGTTCTGTTAAAAGGATTCTACATTAACTGCATTTCAGTGACTTGTGAAGTAATGCTTTTTCCATGTTACAAGTGTAAACATTTTTGTCACAGATGTCAGAGGCAAGCTCAGCCAGGCTTCCAGAAATTGCTTTCTCTGTGCGACTGCCACAAGTAGTAAATACTCTGCAGCAAAATTCTTTCATTATTAAATGCAGTTCAAGCCCACTCTCTTCATACCATTTACGCCTTTTCAGTGAGGTTCCACTGAACTCTAGTTTTAGCCACTTATTTGGAAATCTCTTCACAATTCTGTAGACCTGTTGGCCAAATAGAATTTTTTAGCTGATTTGGCCAGAGCTCCTTTTTGAGGGAGAGGAGTTCAAGTGTTCTGACAGTGGTAAGCGGTTCTATAATAAAAATGTTCCATACATATATATTTATATATTTTTAAAAAACACTAGAATCATGGTTTTGTTACTATGTTTGCTGAAAGAAAAATAGTTGACTTCTTGAATTTCTCTCATGATGCTTTAGCACAAGAGATAAATATTGCACATTGGTTTCAAGGAAATTAATGTAACAGTCATAAGCAATTATAAAAAGCACTTTATAATATTAAGCTGTAGAGCCTATATAAAAACTGTACCTTTCTTTTTCTTAAGGGGTAAAACCGTTTTTAGCATGCCAGGCACTCATTTTGCAAAATAAAAAAACCAAACTTCTCTTTGCAGGATAGTGTTCCCTTTTTGTTGTAGTGACCACTTTTCACATGAGTGCCTCTGAAAATAAATCCTGTTCACCACCCTCCAAAGGCATTTATTCTATCTGTATATATTTACTACATGCTGACTAGTGTTTGCTTGTTTTACATACTCTAAATGTCAGCATATTCTAAACAAGAAAATAAACCTTATTTCTTATTTATTTAAAGAAAATAAACAAGGTCTTCACTTATATGACTATTTCCCTCTGTTCCTGCATCTTAAGACAAAATAAGCTAGTAAGTGAATGGGATAACATGTTCAACCAAATGTGTGCATAGCCATTGAGTTGTTGCAGGAAGTAGAATGAAATATGCACTATAAAGTGTTTGTGTACGTGATGTTAAGTGGTGCATTTTTTCATTTTACTTTTGGTTGAGGTTGTGAGTGTTTAAAGGAGTTGGTGAGGGTATAGGAATGTTTTAGAGGCTGGTGCCATGAGTTTTGAGGAAAGGGCAAGAACAAATGGGGATGGGGGAGGGCTACACAGCATGGTGGGACTCTGACAGTCCTGGATACCCTAAGTGCTGTGAAGCCCCTCACACAGGCCAGTTTTGCTGCCAGTAATTTTGTTTTCCCAGATGGAAAAATTACCAGCATTGAACGTTCAGGCTTTTTTAAAGTTGACTAAAGAGTTGAAGACAGTTGAGACGTGTCTCTACCACGAAGGGAGAAGAAAAGTTCTATGGATTGAAACGTTCTGGTAGCATAAGCTATTCAAGATAGAAACATGATAGAATAGATGAGGAAATTGATACTTTAAAAGCTGAATGTTGTAACTGCTGTTTGATTGGATTTTATGATATTTCAGAAAGTCCTCTGTTACTTTAATGCAGATTTTAAAGCAAAAAAAACAAAGAAAACTTATCAGCTTAAAATTTCATATTTAAACTCAAATTTTTTTAATGGAAGTTTCTGTTGCATAGTATTACTTTCAGTTATTTTGTTATATTCAGCTTTCTAGGCTAAAACGGGAGTTGGCACAGATGAAGCAGGAGCTGCAATATAAAGAAAAAGGAGTGGAAACTCTACAAGAGTAAGTTAAGAGTTTGTGGGAGGATGATTATTGATGATGATGATGATGATTTTTTTTAAAAATTTGTCTTGGAATTAAATTCTTAGAACTGTGTTGCCAAAAAGAAAAAGTCAAATGCTTTGCTTCAGACTTTCTACTGTGATAATGATACAGGGTGAGAGAAATGTGACATGATGGAAAAAGTGTTGGACAGAATTGGTTGGAGTGGTGATTTCATAGATTCACATGCAAGAACAGTTTTATAGGCCCTATTCTTTAACTCTTCCTGAAGATATTGTCAAAGTGGAATTAGATTTTTAAAATACTTTCCAAATGTTTTCTGGAAATATCTACTGCCTGGAGCACAGCCCAAAGCACCATGCTGTGGAGTAGTTTTCCTGTAGCAGTGCCAAGGCTTTCTGGCTGGGCACAGTACTTCTCCTGAGGGGAAAACTGTACACCACAACACTGCTGCTTCCTTTTACCTGGTGGTCAGGCCATCTCCTTCTGCACAATATAGCTGACTTGTGCCTGTACTGTAAATCTGGTGGTCTGTGGGACCTTGGATTTTGCTGCATTTGTGCAAAATGACTGCATGTAAATGTGACTCCTTGTCTCCTCCCTGCAAGGAAAGGAAACTCGGGCAATATCCACTGCTCCCAAGACTATTAGGCAGCCCGTGCCCTGTTTCCTGTGTGTTCAATGGTGTCAAAGGTTGTGAAATGGTGTGGTGACACTCCCCCTGCCACTCTTCCAGCAGGACATCAGATGAGAACTGAGTGACTTCCACCTGTGTGCTGTTTAGTCACCTACACATGTAGCACATACACAGGATTCCTGCTGGGATAGGGTGAGAGGTTGCCAGGCCATAGCGAAGATGGCAGGTAAACACAGGTTTTGTGACTTGCAGATCTGTTCAGCAAGGCCAGGAGCTACACTAAGAGTTTGAACAACACTTGGATTTGCCTTGGATATGTGGCTGTGCCTTTAGAAATCTTGGCCTTTTTTCCAGCATGTGTAAGAACGAACTGCCTAATGCAGGAGCTACCTGCAAATTTTGGAACTGTTGCATGTCTAATGCATTTTACAGCATAAATGCAGTATCTGCAGAAATATTTTGAAGCTTTGGATTTATTGCATTGGTGCTAAAAAGCATGGACTCACACTTTCACTTGAGGAATTCTGACAGTTCCAGGGATCCTGGAGCAGTTAAGCTGCTTATTTTCCAACTTTGATTTTGATTGGTACTATATTAACAAAAGAATTTAAAGGAAGATACTCAGATTTTACTTTCAAAGAAGAGGGAGTAGCCCAGGCAGTTCATATTTTTGGTGTCTTTGATTTGTTTTGTTTTGTTTTTTCTTTAGTCAGCTTACAAGGCTCTTTTGTTTTATGAAGCATTTGAAAAGTTTCAGAGAAGAAAACTTGTTCAACCAAAATTCTTCATTTGCAGATATAATGTAATAATTCTCAGGCATAACTATGTTTTTATTAAAAAATTTATAGGTAGTTAGGGGAATTGTTAATGTGTGATATTAACTGAAAATTAGTAAAATAAAGCACTCAGAAGTATTTGCTGTTTCAATATACTAAGTAGTATTTTATATATAGTCAATGTCTCAATATGGTGACCTAGATATGTAAGCAGTAACAGAACTAATGCAATTTTGTATTAAGATTCTTATTCATATTTTCTTTGAGTAAGAATTGCCTTGCCTTTTCTGCTTTCTTTATTTGTTTTCCTTCTTCTGGTTTTTGGGTTATTTGAAGGGTATAGGTTTTATAAAAGGACTAACCACTTGACTAGGATGATGAAAGTATTTGAAGGCCATTTGAAACTCAAGATTGTTTTAATTAGTATAATTCATTTAAGATAGTCCAGCAAAGTAGTGCAATTTTTTGAGAAGTAAAGTCTGCAAATGATTAAGAATACAAATGTTAATCTTGGATATAGCCCAAGTCAAGTTGCCCATGCTACAGGATGGGGTTATAGGAGAGACGTTCAGGAGAGGAATTATTTTAAAGCATATCTGATTCATCAGTGGGTCACTCTAAATCATCTAGTTAAAAGTTCAAGCATGACAACTTGGTGCTTCAGTGCTGTCATTGCTGCTGTTGGTACAGTCACAGTCTGTCCCATCCGTGCACTGGGTGGCACTTGTCATTGCTTGCTGAAGCTGGGGAGAACCTTTTGCCTGTGTGTTGTTTGGAGTTGCAGTGAATTTCTCTCAGTGTTTGCGCCTTGCTGAGCTCTGCTCTCTGCAGTGACTTCTTTGCTTGTGAAAGAGACTTGTGGTTTTGTTTTTGGTTTGTGTTTTTAAGTAATTTTTTTATTTTCCTTTCTGGTGAGATATGTGCTTTCTTTTGAGTATTTTGCTTCTAGTAGGAAGTGTGCCAATTTAGACAGTACTTGCACTGAAAACTTAAGAGAGGAGTTTTTCTCTTTGTGTAGTCAGTAGGCAAATCAGGCTAAAAGCCTGACTGTGCTCTAGCTTTTCCCTGGGTGATCTCTCCCCTAGCTCTTGCATTTGTTGGGAGAGAAGGGTCAAGTACCAAGGCTGAAGTAGTTAAGTTTTCGCATATCCTCAAAGTAAGTGTATAGTCTAAAAACATCTTTAAAATAATATTGTTAAAAACATTGTTAAAAACATATTTAAAACAATAATGCTGATTTCTGCCTCTCCTTTTTTTAAAGGTTATTGCATCTTAGACATTCCCCACTTCTGTTATGTTTCCTAAATTTTTGGTCTGTGTAATTCTTCTTCCTTTTTGTGCTAGGTCAAATCTTCAAGTAACGGCCAGACTGCAAATGGCATGCATCCTGTTCAGGTTTTTTAAAGCCACGTTCATCGCTTTATTTCAAGTATAAGCCAAGAACAATACTGGGAGCTGTCACACTTGGGGCTTAACATCTGGCTGAATGTGGCTTTGAAAGTCTTACCAGAATGGCATTATGAGCAGGTGTTGGAACCTGCTGCCATCTGACTCCCTGTGTAGCCTTTCCTGGGCATAGTTCTCAGAGAATAGACAACTTTTGTGATGATGGTGATTAGGTTGCTCAGTATTTCCATCAGTTTATGTTGCTCTCTAATTCAAATGCCTTTGTTAAATACAAATCTCTTGCACTGACATTTTCCATGTACAGTGTCTGCCTTGGACTATGTTTTGTTTTCTGTCCTTTTTAATTTTAATAAAATGGCTTAGCCATCTTTAAAAAGAATAAAAAGAAAACAAAAACACAAAATGACTAGAGAGAGGTGGGGTTTTGTGGAGGGAGACAGGATTGAAGGTTTTTTTGATACCTCTACAGCTTCAATTCAGTCAAAATTTCAGTCTTTGTAGCGCTGCTTTTATCAAGGCTGTACTTTCAGCAGTTTCATCTATATTTGGCAATGTTGTGATAAACCTTTGGACATCAAAGTTTGTGTTTGTCCACTGGAGACTTTCTAGAGCTCACTGTTTAAAAACCTGCAGAGATCCACTCCCTGCAGGATGATGTTCCTCGGCCTCTGCCAGAGCCTTTGCCCCAAGGTGTGTCTGATCCTGTCACAGTCGAGAGTTACAGGGTTAAATATGAGCCTTTTCTGGAACAAATTCCTTCCTCTGGCCTGACAGCAGTTCCTCCTCCCCTGTGTTTTCAGTGACCCTTCTGCTCCCCGGCAGGAATTTTGGAGGAAGAAGGCGTTTAGCAACAAAGGAAATGAAAATTGGCCAGTTGGCCATGAGAGCGGAGTGAACGCTGTGAGGAGTTGGGAGTGACAGGGAATTAAGACTGGCTAAACAATTTGTAGCTGCAGACTAATTTAGAGGATAGGACACCTGCCAAAAGCTTTAGAATCAGATTTTAACTCAAGTACAGACCTGTGCTTTGGTGAGGATGGGGGGAGTCTTGTGTGTTTGAGAGCATGTGGAGGAAAATGGAGGAACACAGAATCTGCCCCATAGGGCTGAAGCATATTAATAGTCTGTGTCTCCTAGAAACATCTTCCTCAGAAAACATACAGTTTTGTGTATTAGTTGAATATTTTTTCTGTTCATACAAAGGTCTGATCTATATTTGTATCATGCTATTTTCCATTAATAAAATGGAAGACTGCTGTTAACTCCATGCCTTTCAAAACTGGATCTTTATGAAAAAAGGAAAAAAATTAAAAGACAGTAAATTACAAATAATTTTGTAAGCTACTTAAGTCAGTTTGGGTTGACAGCAATACTGATTTAAGCCTAAATACTTTTGGCAGTATTTCTGATTCCTTCCTTAAAAAATTTTGATTCATAAACCGGGCTCAATAGCGATATCCAGGAACATGAATATGTGGATAACTGGACAAAAATCTGGTTGAAATTAATAATTTCCTTTTCCTGAAATGCCACCTCGGTCCTGGAAAACAGTATAATGAGGCATTTTTGTGTACAATGTTTGGATGGAATCTACATTCTTAACATTACAGTCACCTTTGGATAAAAATGTGCTATCTGTTTTGTGTGACTTTTGGTGAATTGGATTAGTTGTTTTACCATGGTTTTATCTTTTCAGGACTTTAACTAAAAATCAGTGAAGATTAAGAGGAAAATAAGACCAACCAAACAAAAACCTAACTTTAATCCGCATAACATTTAAGTCCTTTCTTGTTCTTGAACCAGTAATCATAAAAGTTCATGTATTTTCTTATGTAACATGGTGAAAATTAAGTTTAAGTTGAAATCTTGACATTCAGACTTACTTTGTGTTGTCTCCGAAAGCAGGAACTATCATTAAAAAACAAAACAAACCAAAACTGTAGAAACCCAACCTGTGTTTTTTTTCCTAAGTATTGTGAGCTGCACAATAAACCCACAAGATTTATATTCAAGCCTTTTGATTTTTCATTTTAATATTTTAATGTTAAAGCAAGTAATCTGATGCAAGTGGAATTTCACTGATTAACTGGCAGAACATGCTGAGTGTTGTTGATACTCTTAGCTTAATATAATACCTACCTTGAAACCTTTAGTTATTCTCAATATTTTAAATAGAGTTTGGGTATTCTTGTCCTATATATATAGCATTCTCTCTCCTACTACATCTTCGTAAAAACCGGTGCCCTTTGTAATGACCATTGTATGTTTTTATCTTTAATTCTGTTAACCAGATACACCTTTTCCTGAAGATGTTTGTTCTGAGCATTGGCTTAAGCACCATTACACGTACCTCCTGTTTTCTACATGCACACTTTTTATGCTAGATTAACAGGAAAATTGGGTTTTTAATACTTTAACTGGTACTTAACATGATTTTCACTAATTGCTGTGGACAACCTATAAAACCTGTTAAAACCCTATAGCAATTTATGGTAAATCCAGAACCAAATGATTATTCTCTTAAGTTCAGTGGGGTCTCTGGTCTTATTCTTTATCTATAAATCAAAGCAAATTACCAAGATGGTACACTGGATTATGCTTCTGCATCCTAATATGTTGTCCTTTACTGTTGAGAATTGCTGGAAAAAAGGTTGAAAACTCAGCCAGTTGATGTTCCACTTAACAGTTTTTTATGTCAAGATGGAAACATTAGCAGTGCCTCAACCTTATGTCATAATTAGTGCTCGTGCTCTTTGCTGAGTTTACATTTAAAATCTTCTGGGATGGTCCCAGGTAATGTTTTTCACTGCAGGATTATGATGTCTTATAGAAAAGATACTCAAAGATCCTTAAATGGCAGGAAAGCATTTGCAAAAAAATTTTAGGAATTACAATTTTCATCCTGAGAAAATGAATAGCCTTTGTTAGAAACTTCTAAAGCAATGTCAGATAGAAGTCCTGGAAGAGATCGTGCAATGTGTAGTGCTGCATGGAAAATGTGACAGGTAGACTGCTACCTTATCTTTTGAGTTACAACCATGTAGGTTAGTTTTAGGTTGATTTTACTTTTGTTGCTTAAAAGAGGCCACAGACATTGCCCATAGAAAACTCTGTGTTAGTACATTAAACTGAGGAGATTTGTTGCTTCTGAAGAAACTTGGTAGATAATTGGTTTGCTTTGTCTTTAGAGTGGACTTGGCACTGAGTGCTGTGTTAGTTTTGAGCAGAGTATAATTTTATTCCTGGAAATGAAGTAGAACATGAATAAGCAAGTGGTCTTAAGAAGTCTATGTGCTTTCTAACTGTGTGAAAATTCCTGATTTTGTCTTAATCTTTTGAACAGGATTGATCGTAAGATGTCAAATGCTCATACAAATTATAGACTGGATGAAGCACAAGCTATAATGAGTGAACTTCGAACCATAAAGAAAGCTATATGCACAGGTGAAAAAGAAAGGCAGGACCTTATGCAGGTAAAAAAAATATGCTACTGAACAAATAGCTGCTAAATAGTAATTACCTACTGTTTTTTTCTTGTTAGGGATTGCATGGGGTTTACCAAGTTTAAATAATGAAGTAGGGTGCCCTAAACTGATTTTTCTGTTTATAATTACCAATATCAAGCAGCTTAAAAAAGGTAAGTAGTAATTTTCTGTAGTGTGAACTTAGGATTTCATTTACATTTTGTATTTTTGTCTTGGGTAATGTAGTTACCTAAGTTACATTTAGATCAGTGTCTTTACCTAGGTTACATTTAGATCAGTGTCTTTATTGAATATAGCTTTCCATTGTTGCTATGTCTAAGGCTGCTATGGAGTAATTATGCTGTGTTAAAAAAATAAAAAAAGTCTTTGTTTTGCAGTATTTCTTTGTTTTTCATTTTGTTTGATGTCTCTTTGTATTACCTATAATGAAGTAAGATTGAGAATTCATGTGTTAAAATGTTTACCATGTCAACCTGTTTTTCCTTTCCTAAGTATTTCACAAAACTGGATCTTTATGTTACTATGTCACTTTTTGCCCCAGACTCTGAAGTACCCACATCAAAGCACATGTTAATTTAAAATGTTCTCGCAAAACCCTAAAGAGGATGATTAAATACAGTGTATACAGAAACCATAACGAAACCTTGAAATTATTTTATGAATCAGAGCATGAGGATTGTGGGGAGATACATGCCTGAGTAGTGGTCTAACTTTTGAATGGATTCTGCATCCTGCTTTGAGCTCTCACTTGCATGTCTGTGTTATTAATGTGGTAGGGCTTGATCAAAGGAAAATGAGCCTGTGCCACCACAGGGACTTCAATATAGACTTGCTAAAATATGCTGCAGATACAGAGAGGTGATAAGGACAGTTCTCTTCACCCAGTCTTCAAACATCTATATGGAAAAAGACATTTTTGTTATCTAAAGTTTTGTAACTGTACTAAATATTGCTATTCAAACATTTTCTTTCAGTTTTCTCTGCAGTAGTTTTTTAATTTTTTTCTTTTTTTTAATTGTTAAATGATATGGGTAGCTTATAATCTACATAAATGAATTTCCATAGTTATACAATTATTCAGTCTCCAAAGCATTACACAAAGGTCATTTGATGGACCACAAATCCTTGTTCAAGTAGACAGAACACTTAAGTTACTATGAAAAGTTTCTGCCTTGGCAGCTTTTAACATATTTGATATTTTGGGTTGGCCAAGTTTTAAAGTGATTCTCAGCCTGCCACATGCCTGGCTAGCAAGAAATTATTAGAAAGGCCGTTCTTCGTGGATACGGTAACACACATTTTAGGAAACGAACTGGTATTACAAAGACTTATGTGTGAGATCTTGGAGCAGCTTAACTACTGGCCTTGTTTTCACTCCCCCAGTACATTCCCCACCTCCTCTTTTCCTAACATTTTTGGCCCTTGGTGGCAGTAAATTCAGCCGTAAACACTGAGATGCTGAAAATCCTGTATGTTAACCCAACTTTAGGTGCACTTGCAGTTTCTTTAAATACAGTGTTGAGGGAGTTAGAAGTCTGGGATCAAGCTTGGCATCAAGGATTGGGCAATACTCGCAGAACCAGAATGTAGAGGTTGCACAAGACAGAAGCAAAAATGAAAAGTGTTTCATCCTTCTTCATGGGTCTATGTGAAATACAGGAAATGTGAGTCTAGGAAGTATCAGTTTTTTAATGAATCTGTTGTGATAACATCCAATAATAGACATATAGTCCCGGACAATCTAGCAAATAGCTTCCCACAGGAGCATAGCATGCAAAACAGTTCTCTGTTTTGTTGCATAATAAGGAATTAAATGCCATAGTTTACAACATCTACAGTTGTACAAGTTGTATATTTCTGCCAGCTTCTGCAAAAATAGTTTTGTCCTTTAAAATGCTACATTTTAAAACTACTGCTGGTGAAACAAGCTTTGTTATGAAATCGTTTTTTGGTTTGAAATTTGTTAATAGAGGAGTTTGAAGTATTGTGTAAAAAGATGGGGATTTATTTCAGAGAAAAGAAATAGACGGGGCCAGTGTAAGCAACAGAACTAAACATAGTAGAAGTGACTCAGTCTTGTGTAGGTGCTTGGAAAATTGTAGCTGCTGTAGAAATATGATAATTTGATTTAGTTGTGTGGGAGAAAAGGTTGACGAGGGAAGGAGAGGGTGGTCAGATTTAAACTGGATGCTGTGCTTATAAATAAAGCCAAATATGCAGTGTCAGTGCTCCAAAACAGTGGGTGAACTTTTTATATAAGATTGAATAATAAAGGTGTATGGTTAGGTTCCTGAAAGGAGTTTGTCTCTCCTCCCCATCTCTTTCATATTTATTTTTGTTCCAGTGTGCATGTGCTTTTAAAATATCATCCTTTATCCATGGGAAGCACAGGAATTTGCTTTTTGTGGGTTTTTTCTTTTTTTTTTTTTTCTTTTCCTTTCTTTTTGTTACCAGCGAGATTGGCTAAATAGGTTAAATAGGAATTGCACTGAAATTGTGTGGAGAGCTCCCAAATCAATGGTAACAGACAATGATGAAATGACAGTGCTCATTTATCCCTTTTTTGGGTGAGTCTGGGCTGCTGTGCCTAGAACTTTGTGTTAACAGTAGGCTCTCTGGTAGTTTCTGTGGGATTGCAATAAACAATTCTTAAACTCTAGATGAAAGATGGATTCCTCCATATAGCTGGGGAGGAAGTTACTCCTAGCAATTTATGTAAATTGTTTCTGTTTGAAAGTATGCTAATTTGGGTTGTAATTTTCCATGTTAGGATTGCTGGTGGCTGTATTTTCACTCATCCAACTGTAAGGACTCAAGGCATTTATGCTTGCCCTAGGGCACAGTCACCTGTGCAATAAATGTAAGTTAATGTGATGCTACTTGGTGATTGCCACCTGTCAAATGCTTTGTAATTTTTAAGTAGTGACCAGGGTTCAGCAACTGTGCCCAGACAGAAAGCCTGGCCAGCAGCCAAGTAGCCCTTCATTAACTGCCAGGGAGAAAGTAGCTGAAATACAGGCGAAAATTTAAATTCTGGCATCAGGATCTGTGGTGTTGCGCATACCTGTAACATTATGTGTTAGCCAAAGAGGTCAGATGGGACGTAATTTATTTTGGCTTTCTGAAACCTGAATTTTTGTTCATGTAACTGGCCATGCTTTACTGGGAAGAGGCCATGATCGGAAATTATTATTTCCATGTTACAAACCTATTAGGGATCCCTCTTGATCCTCCATATAATAGGAGACTTGACTGGATGATTTCCAGTGAGTTTTGAAGAAGAAAGTTAAGACAGGAGTCTGCAGTTTTCATAAAGTAAAAGACACTTCTTTTTTCCACGCTGTGGGGCAGTTCCTTTCAGAGCAAGTCTTGGAGGATAAAGGGATGCTAGCTAGGGACTTCTTGGCAATGTAACTTGAAACTGAGTTTTGCTGTCTCAGAACTGAGAAGAAAATATTTTGCTTGTCCTCCATAATAAGATGGCCCAGTTCAATTGGAAGGTGGCAGAAGAGCTGGCTTTTTTTGGAGGACCCAAGACAAGTAACGTTTCTGGAGGCAAGTGGTGGCCAGCATGTCTGGCATTGCCCTGCACTGTCCTCCATCCCTGTAAATGCTGAGCATGAAACCCCAGCCCCACTCAGACCCTGTAGTAAGAGCAGAGAGAGACTAAGGAGAGAGCAGCACCTGCTCTCTGACATGTGGTGTGTACCTGTGTCTCTCCTTGCCTTTCCTTTCTTCACCTGAGGGGGTGTTAGGGAGGAACACAGGCCCCCATTCTTGAAGCCAGGAACCTACTTGTTTATTCATCCTGTACCAGACTTTGTGTTTTCCCTCTTTTTCATCTCCAGTGAAGGCTGGCCTGGGGGAGGGACTGATATACACGTGTGATTGAAATGGAGGCCACCAGAAGAAGGTGCTTTTTTTTGGCCAGTTTCAGGCCTGCTGTGGTTCCATCCTATGAGATGCTTCCTAGGCTCTGAAACTAGATGCCTTCATCTTCAGTGGCCTTGCTGTTCCTGTCAGTAGCAAACAGTTGTTGTTACACAGGTTCATTTCTGTACTCCATTCATTGAATTTGTTTTAAGGAAAAGCAGCATTGCTGTGTTATCCCTTTTAAACTACACTTCGAGAAATCTCCTGATAATTAGATATGGACAATAACCTGGGCTTGTTGCAAATCACCAGTGGTCAGAGCCACTGAGATTCCTGAAGGCCAGCCTCTTCCCAATGCAATGCTTCAGATTTGTCTCTGATTCTGTAGTTCAGACAGTGGACTAAGCAGTTTTAGAGATTTTTTTTTTTAACCTGTATTTTTATAACCAGATTGTTTGATTATGTTATGATTTATAAATTACTACAGCTCTTCAAATTTCTGATTTTTTTTCTCCACATTAGATTGTCCTTCATCTTCTGGTGAGAGGACAGAATTTATTTATTTTATTTTATTTATTTTGTAGATGTTTTAAGAGCCTGTCAACCAAGCTTGTATTGTGAGAAAAGTTATTTTTATGATTTTGTGTGACTCTGTTATATCCCCCTTTGTCCTTAGAGACTGCTTGAGTCTCTGCTTTACCCTGACAGTTTGTGTCATTGCCTAGACATTTCGGCAATGTCCCTTGCTTAACCCAACATGTAAAATATCTCTTAACTATGTGAACCTTGGGTAAGAGAGCACAAGGGTGAAATCAGCTGTCATAAAAGTACAATCAAGACAAGGTATTCATCAAGTTGGATATGATAACAGTAGTAGCTAAGGAATGTAACCTGTGCAGAAGATGGCAAAAGGGCAGGTGAATCACATTTGTCTTCCCTATCAGCTAACGTGAAGTTGACAGCTGCTAGATTTAAAGAACTGCAAGCCACACAGAAGATAAAGCATTCATAGATCTAAAACAAATAATTTAAAATCTGTTTACTGCTACATGCATCTTTTAAGAGGGGAGGCTATTTCAAAGCAAAGCTTGTGCATGTTAGTAACACTGTGTTGAATTTTACTTTCTCTAAATAGCTCTTTTATGGGCAAGCTACCAGTCCTATTTCTTAAATACAATTTTCCTAATTTGTTTTCTGTTATTAAAAAGTATTATAAAAATTTTTTTTCTAACTGTAAAAAAATCTCTTCTCTAATAGAGTCTGGCCAAGTTAACAGACGGATTCAGGAATAGCTGTTGTATTACAGATTCTCTGCAGGATCTGCAGCACAATTCTAGTTCGCTCAGTGACTCCTGTTTACCTCAACAACACTGTGATGCTTGTTCTCAGACTGACATCACTGGAGAGGTATGTGTTCCTGTGTGAAACGTTTGCTGTAGAAAATTAGCTGGTTTTGAATTATAGTGATACATTATTTCCTGTTTTAATGGAAGATGTGCTGGCTGGAGCAGAACGAAAAATACAAAGTACTATTGGTGGTGAGAGAGTTGCATTTGCTTATTGTTTCCAGAGTGTTTGAGCTATGAGCTTAGTGGTTCTGCTGTTTGAGCATGGCACAGGGATGTAGAGACACATTCATAGGTCAGTGACAGGTAAAGTCAGCTCCCGGACTCAGCCAGCCCATCAGAGCATGTCAAGTGTTACCACTGTGGTAATAAAGCATTTGCTTCTGTGGATGATTGGCGCCAAAGTAAGAAGACAACCTGTTTGTAGTTTGTTAGTACTGCAGTCTGGATGTTACACACATTTGGTTAGAAATCATCTCAATTATTGGCTCTTATCATCTCATTTATCCTCTCTTGTCTTTGTTCACTGATGACTTGTTGTCAAGTTGGATGTCTCCAGAGGGTCCCTACAAAAGAGGAAATCTTGTGTTTTTAAGAAGATACACTTCTCAAAAATCTAAGAAAACTTAGCTAATGCTAGGCTGTCTTTGAGTGTTAGGTAGATGGTGTCTTTGGGATGTCATTTTTCAGATGGGTGGTGAATGGGATTATTGAATTCTGAAAGGAATTACCAAAAGGAACATAGCAGCATTTTCCCATTCACAGCACACGTTAAATGCTGTCCAAGACAAGTACAGTCTGAAAATTGTCTTTATCAGGTATAGACTTTTTGTATGGAAAATAAAATTACATATTTATGTTAATTTCCCCCTGAATTGGTAGTAAAATGTGAGTAGAAAAGAGGTGGATTTTTTACCCAGGTTATGAAGAAGAGAGCAAAACCAGCAGCTGTATGAGAACTCCAGAGATGCAGCAATGCACTTGCATAGGGACTTAGGTTTTAACTTTCAGACTGTACACAAACTTCTGAGGAGGGAACTGGTAATGCCTTAAGAATGAAATTGCAGTAGAAATGGAAATGTGTACAGTAGGAGTTGTAACATAAATGCACATTCTACAACTGCTTTAAGCATCAGGTGATTTTTTTGTACTAATGTTTAAAATGTACTAATGCTGTAAGTGTTGGGTAACACATCAGAATACAGTGATTGTAATCTGAATTGCTTCTAATTAAGCTATCCATAAAATAGCTGTATCAAGTAGTAAAATATTTCACTTCTTATGTTTTAGACTTGGATAAATTTGAAAAGCTTTGACCATTCATCAATGATTCAGTTTGCTAACTCTTGATTTCCAGGATCATAATTTATTGAAAAGGCTCTTTTATCGTCTGTATTTTTAGCAATAAACTAGTTTTGTATTTCTAAAGCATAAATTTGATTTTTATTATGTTATTACTTTAAGCATGGGGGTGTTTTTAGTGAGTCCAGTAAGCCAGACTAATTTATCCCTTTATGGTGAGTGTTTTTAAATGCTTATTTGATCCTCTCCTTTTTTCCCCTTCTCCTCGCTCTTCAACTCTGCAAGTTTGGGTTTGATGACAAAACAAGACTTGTAGACAAAGTAAGACTGAATTGGCAATATGAAGAGGCCAAGAAAAGGTAATTAAAGATAAATTTATTGGGTTTTACATTTAGTCTTGTGATTAAAATTTTCAAAGTAGAGCTGGAACCGGCCTTTGTGCTGAAACATCTTTGGAAAGACTAATTTGCTCACCATTGAGTAGTTCACAGATAATAAAATTTTAGGTAAACATAAGACTTTATTGTAAGATTATTATATTTGTTTGCAGAGATAAAGCTAAATGTCAGCCGTGTTCTACAGTTGTATAAACACAAAACTGTTTTAGTTCAGTTAAACTGTTCTACATTTTTTCACCCTCCTTCTCAAACCTCAATATAAACAGTCTTTAAATTTACACTTACCAGCCTTGTCTGTCAGTATATCCAAAGCTTTGCATACCTGTGTTCTAAGTTCAGTGTACATGAACCCAGCGTGAAGAAAGAATGCAGAACCTCACGTGAGACAAATGAAGATGTTCAGAGCTGAACAAAAGGGTACATAAAAATAAATGTTGAGATTAAAAAAAAATTATAAAAGTGAAAAAAAAAGTCTTAATTGAAATAGATTAATTATTCACTAAGTTGTTCAATCTAGTTGCTTATAAGGATTTCTCTTGTGGACGTCAGTCTCGCAGTGTTTTTTCATGAGTTTGCAGAAATAATCTTTTCTTATTTAGTACTGTTTTAGAAGTATTATTTTCTTGTATAGTTTAGTGGAATCTCATTGAACCTCATTGTTTTCAAACTGTTTGTCACATATTCAGGACAAAAGTGTGGGTATAGATGATGACTTGAACACAGTATTTAATGCACTTACGATGATTTTAATTTGTGCTGACAGAACATTCTGTTATTGATATTGACTGACACTTAAAAGATTCTGTATAGTTAACTTTACCTTAGTTTTAAATTTTTATCAAGTTAGAATTTTTTTTCCTTTTCAGTGTTGTCTATTTTTCCAGGTTTTTTTACATCTCTCAGAACAAGGGTTAAAAAAACAAGTTCAGTGCTTTTGCATCTTTTTTTGCATATCATGGTGACTTTTTCTTTGGGGGAATGTGTAATGCTGTCACGTGTCTTGGCAGAAGTTGGAAGCTTTATAGGCAGTTCACCATTTTGTTGTTCTTGGAAAATTTATCCACATTTGAACACAATACAGGCTTCAAAAAATTAAATCAGTGCAAGCATGTTAGATAAACATAACTAAATCTTCAGGACTTGTAACTTGAATGAAAGTCTACATTGTAAATACTACATGTGAATACTGGTGGCGATTACCTAACAAAGGTTAAATAATTGGGGATAAAAAGAACAAAACATAAACGTGTCAGTGTCCTATTTGGTCATAGGCTTAACACTTAGCACTTACTAGTCCAGTGATAGTTGGACATGACAGTTGCTGAAAGAAGAAAAATAGAATTTAATTTTACACTGTTTAGTTTAGCAGAGCAACTGATGCTGTGAAGATTGTATTAAAATGTTTTTAGTTCACTTTTCTGATATATCTTTTTGGTGTGTTTTTCAAAACAATTCTCTTCTTCTATGTTACTGCAGGGAAAAGATTGAGTGGTGTTTTTTTGGAGGGGGGAGAGAGGTGTTGGGTTTTTTTGGGTTAATTTTTTTTAGTAGCAAAGAATTTCTCAGCTGGAAATGCCGAACATTTGTTTCTGCATGGAATGCAGTATTTCTGAACATCAGAAGTGAGTTGGGATTTGATCTTAATTAAGTGTAGAAAATCTGGGTAACTAACCTTCCAACTAGAGAATGGTAATTGCAGTAAAAGTAGTTTTGCTGTCCCAGGATATAGCTCTGACAGTAGTCTGTTATTTAGCAAAAGCATGTTAGTTGCTTTAAAATAGTAGCCTTATTCTGCCCAGTGTGTTGTACAGAAGTAATCAGCTTTCAGCTTTTGAGTGGAACTGCACAAAGCTCATTGCCCCTACCAGTTATCTCTGTGGTTGCATTCTTCATTTATCATGCATTCCTTCCCCTTAGCTTGCTGGCATTTCTGTAGAGCTTTTGTCTCTACTAAATATCTTTGTGTTCGTTCTCCCTTGGCTGGTGAAATATCTACTGTTACTGCGCAGTGTGGGTGACGGAATGTGCTGTGATGGATTAAAATCTACAAAGTAGAAAATTAAAATGCTACAGTATGTCACAACTGTAAGGCAGTATTTATGACTACTTGCTTGTTAAGTGGGGTGTGGAAACATATACCAAGGAAGTACAATAGACAAACTTCTAATGAGAAACTTAAAATGCACTGTTGGAGAAAAGCATCTTTTGCTTTAGAGGAAAGCAGGCAAAAAGCCCCACAAACCGAGGGGCAGTGTTGTGTTTTAGCCACTCATGTGAATCTATCCGGATATAAGCAGAATATATGCCATATGTACTAAGAAGTCTTTAAAAATAAAAATATGTTCTCTGTATATGGAGTCTATGCAAGGAAATGCACTATTGGGATTTCTAATGAACTATCTTGAAGAATTCAGGAGATGAGACCCAGTGATAGCAGAAAAGTTGGCTTTTGCTAGTGAAATATCTCTCTTCCCTCATCAAAGATAATTTCATTTTAATTCCTCCTTCAAAAATCTCTCCAACTACTGAGTGGTTTGGCCTTTGAATAAATTAATACATTCACATAGCTTTCCCGCCCCCCCCCCCCCCCCCCTTCAGTTTCCCACTGGAAGGAAGTTGGATGATTTGCAATTTAATTTTTCCCATGGGTATTTCAGATGTTTTGTGCTGTGGGTTCTGACATCTCCAGCACACTGGGGAAGAGATCCTCTCCCCTGTTTCTGGTCCAGGCTCTGGAAAGAGGTGTGTAAATTCTACTTTTTAACTCACCAATCATGCAAAAGAGAGGCTCAATCGCTTCTGCTACATACTCTTCTCTGCCCGCTCTTCCCCCCGCCCCCACCATTATTTCTAAATAAACTATACCTTATTTCCATGAAATTTCTTCTCTCAGATCTGTCAGTGTGGCCCTCCAGAGAAGCAAGAGGGAGGGAGGACGGTCTTTTTGAACAGACAGCCCCAAGCTGCCTGGGTAAATACTGTTTTTAGTTTCAGTTGCTATTTCAGTGAGACCACCTCTCATGAAAGCATTTGCACTTTGGAAAGTGTATCCCTCGAGCACTTTTCGGAATAGACTGTTTCATAGAAAGAGAAATAAAAAGCAAATTGTTTTTCTTTGATAACTTTTAAGTTGTGCAGTTCAGTATAATGACTACATGAAGTATATTAGCAAATGATCGTGAAATGTCATTGCGGCTGTGCCACATGTCCTTGAATTGTATTAATTGGTAGATGAAAAATGATCCCTCCAATAAGAAGCACCAAAAGTTTTCACTGTGATTTTTTTTTTTATTCTATTTTTTTATAGTTCAGTCTGGTGGTAGCTGACTTTAATGAACTAATACATCCAGGCATCTTCAACTAGTTTATCTAATTTGGATAAAAAAGCAGTAATTTGTTTGTGTCTTCTATAAATTTGAATTCAAAGATGTTACTTTTTATTTCGCTTTACAGAAGCATACACTGGCTGTCAAGAGATTTATTTTAGCCTTATAAAAGCCTTTTCCTCAGCAATGCTTAATATTTCTCCATTCTCTTTAAGAATGTTTCTTCTTTCTGTTCAGTATAGTTTGTTGCAAACTTGTTGTCTCTTTTCAAAAATTAAATTCCAACTGGACTTTTAAAAGCACTAGCACAATCAGTTTAAACTTGTACTATGTGTTGGTTGGATATTGGTAGCAACATTCCAGTACTTATACAATAGCACAGTCAAGTATTTTCCTGTTAAACTTCATCTTGTATAGGTGAGTTTCAAGGCAACTAGCCTAATATCTAGTGAAATTCAGTGAATTTGTATGCTTTATTCTGCTAAACTAATCTGAAAATCTGATTTAAGGATAAAGTAATTTGTTTGATATCGTAAATACATGGCCCAGCCAAACTAAATCTCCCCGTGTCAATTTTTAAACATAAAACATTTTCTTTGGGTTATAAAGGGAGCTGAAACATGCTTTGAACTGTCTTTAAAGTTTTCATCATAATTCTTCACCTGTGAATTGGAGAAGAATACTGATTCCTCTCCATTGTTTTTTAAGAGGCTTTTGCAATTTTCCTGAAGTTCACTACCGAGTTTTATCTGCAAAATGCTAGTGGACTGTAAAGGTTTCATGATTTTCTTAAGCCAGTTTAAGAGCTTGTTGTTATTGAATGAATCGGGTTGCCAGGAAGGCTGGATATTCTACAGAGCGTACTCGTGTTGTCCGCCAAAGCCACAGTGGCACTTACTTGCAGAACAGCCAAAGTAGACACAGTGGAGAAATTTTGTGAGCATTTGGCTGAGTTCCCCAGCTTCTTGTTCTTTCCGTGTCTTTTTTCCCCTTTCCTTAGCCTTGCCCTCTTTGGATATAAATCATAATCCATGCTGAAGTGGGTCAGTCGATGCCAGAAATTACCAAGTTCTTACACCCTTCATTATGTGTCTTCAGTCCTTCAGCCACCTCCTCTGGGTGTTGTATGTAGGAGAAGTTCCCTGTTACCTGAAGTGTCAGAGAACTGGATCCAATTATAAGCCTGAGGAAAAGAGTAAGCAGGGCTGATTTATGTGATCTTAGCCACCGTTCTCCTTCAAATCATAACTGTGGAATTTTTTCATTATTTTATCCCCACCGATCTTCCCATTCCACAGGTAACAAAGGCCTCAGCTCTAGAGTGGTCTGGTGTGTCACCCAAAAGTCTAGGCATTTAAATGTTGGGAGATATTTTTTGTTTATTTGGTTGATTTTTTTTCTTCTTGGAAAATTCAGACAAAGTAAGTTTGAAGAACTTTAGACTAGAAAGATCAGAGCTTGTAGGTTAGGAAGTGCCAACTGTAGGATACCCATAATTTGTCCCTTTTATGAGCATGAGTTAGTATCTTTGAATTGATTCAGGGAATTTCCCTCCCCAAGACGCTTGTCTTATTCAAAATCAGGCTAATAGTCTACTATCGGGTTAATTGTACTTGTAAATCACTCATCTCACAAAAAGTGATTTTTTTACTCACTTCTCATATTTAATAAATATCCTCAAGCTCATGAGCTCAGCAGTATAATTTAGTGCTGGGTTCGGATAGCAGTCTTGAAAGTGAGGTTCTAGACACTAATGAAATCTCCAAGGTTCCCTAGATATTTTCAGTGATAGAAGGGGTTGCCTCTTTTGTCTGGGGGGAGCTGTATAGATCTGTAATGATTCAGACATGCTATTAAATTTAATTAAATTCTGTCTAATTAAATTTTGGAAATGCTTTTCTGCCCCCATGATCTAGTCTGTGTAGTAAACTACTGATTATACTGATCTCCACCCTCATGCTGTGTCTGCATTATCCTGGGCGAGGCATCATTCTAGCTACCTTGTATGGCCTTTTCAGGGCGAGCGTGCTTTTTCAAAGCAGGGTTTGCTTAAGATCATCAGGTTAAACCATTGTCATCCCATCTGTGCCCCTCCTGCTTTTTCTGCTTAACCAGGAGCTGTTATGTTCATCTCTATTCAAAATTTTTAAATACTGAAATAAGCAGCAAGTTGGTCTGCCTACCTAGGAAACCAGCCATTTGATACCACCTACTCCAGTGTGGAATGCTAGCTCCTCAGCACTTGTTATGCAAGGATGGGAATGGGCAAAATGCCTGGAATGTTGATGGCTCAAAATTAACTGTTTTTTCCCCAGGAATATGTTAAATTGCTGTATCAATTGGGACCTCAGTATCTGGCATTAGGCCAGATAAAAGCATTCTTTTACAGTGACTATACTCAAAAAGTAGTACCCTAAAAATACTCAGTAGGAAGGAAAATATGTTTGAAAAACAGAGGCTTCATAATGGATCCTAAATATTTTTTTCCAATTTAAATTGCAATCTGTGTCAAGTAATTGATTTATTTAAGTGGCTATTTAATGGAGATTAATATATGCACTAAGTTTGAAAATGGAAACCAGCCACTGTTTTGTAACATACCAGCAGAGAGAATGGCTGGTAAGGTATGGGCATAAAATCTGGCCTAGACGAGCACAGTGAAGTGGCTTATTTATACATTTGTTGTGATTGGGAAGAAAAGCCTGTGTTCAAGAAGACAGATTGTAATTATGGAACATGCATAAGAGGATATTTTATTAAGGTTTAGCAGAACTGAACATGACTCCTCAGGTATTTTTCCGTAGTTTTAAGTGAGACCATAAAAGTCTTCAGGATTTTTTCTATCCAAGGAGATAAATTCTGAAAAGTTCACCACTAGTAGCATTTTGGAACAACTTACCATACAGAGGGAATCCTTAGTGGAAAGCAAGCAACAAAATTGCCTCAAAACTTCAGTTCATTTGCAGGAAATACAGGTTACAGAAAAATGGCTTATTGGTGCTTCAAGGTTCCTGCATTATGTAACGTTTTGTGACTGCTTTTTCTTTGTTTAAAGGGAGAACTCTAGAAACAAGAAGAGCTAGCTGAAATGCTAGGAGTGTCGAGGGAGTCAAAGTAAATACCTAATCAGATTTTGGAACTCTTCAGTGATACA
Source organism: Lophotriccus pileatus (assembly GCA_035583135.1). Taxonomy (NCBI): domain Eukaryota; kingdom Metazoa; phylum Chordata; class Aves; order Passeriformes; family Tyrannidae; genus Lophotriccus; species Lophotriccus pileatus. The sequence continues at coordinate 96,249,064 of JAWWES010000001.1, forward strand.
AACCCTTGTCCACAGCAGTACTTTTCCCCCTTTAATAGCAGTATAATTAAGTTATTGTATGACAACTTCCTACTTTCAAAGCATGACCATTACAGAAATTGAGGGGAAAAAACAAACTTTAGGCTGGAATGTCATACACAAAGGAAGTTACGTGCTCTCAGTAAGCTCGAATCTAAATTAAAACCTCTTGTATGCAGTGAAGGTGGTGTTTTACTCTACAGATGAGTGACTTCACTGGTTCAGCAGCGCTGAAAGGGGGAATCCCACCTTCCCCTTTTCTCTGATCATACTGCTCTCTTCCTTGTTGCCTTCATTTGTGTTCATTTGTCTCCGTGGTCAGCTTCTTAACCAGCTCACCCTGCAATGTAAAAATAGCTAGCAAAACAATTGTGTTAAAATGGAGAGAGTCAGTCCTTCAGCTGTCTTGTAAAACAATGCAGAGACTTCACCAGATGAATCTCACGTTCTTTTGTCCACAAGCTGTGTAAAAGCTTATGAACATGGTCACTCAAATAGTCAGGGCTCATCTGATTCATACTTGCTTGCCAAGCTATGATAACTCAGTTGTACCTGAATTCTGTGATTCTGTTGAAAGGACCTCCATTTATTTCATTTGGCACTGAACACTTGAAAATCAAGCTGTATATGCCTTCAGGAGTGTTTACTGAATCTTTAACAGCATAGCGGCCCGGGCAGGGGAGAGGAGGGGCCCTGACTCTGCTTGTTCTTCCTGGCCCTGACATTTGGTCAATGGGGCGAGGTGTTCTTTGGGAAGCTGCATCTGGAATTCATGCACAATAGCTGAAGCATGAAATATGTAGACTGTATGTATTGATTCACAATGGTGCTTTCACTAGCTATTGGCAGGAAGTTGGTTATTAATGCAAGGGGAAGGAAATGGTATTCAAGGGTTTGATAAAATACTCTGCTTTAGACTAAGATGTAACATAAAACACAATTTCTTTACTTGCTGTAAATGAAATCTAAGGGGGGGGAATCACAGTAAAATTCATATTCCTACATGAATACAGTCATTGCAAAATGACTTATATTGATACTTTATTTCCCTTCCCCAGGTAATAAGATGGCCAGATACTTTCCAGATGTCAGTATGAAATAAACACTGCATGAGCTTTTATTTTCAGATGGGGGAAACCTTGCCTTTGTCAGGTTTATGCCTTTCCTTTTGTTGTGAATCACATTTTAGCACACTGTGGATCTTCTGTTTGCATGCTATGTGCTTTTACTTTGCTTTGTTTATTATTAATTTTATTTTCTTACTGGGTAATTTTGAAAAAAGATTCCAAAAAGAATCCCACTTTTACGGCTGGCTTAAATGTGCCTTTATTTATTTATCTGGTTAGCTGAAGGGTAGTAATCTTTTACGGTGCACTAAACTTTGTTTGAATGCTACCATTTCAAAGTGAAGATGAAACTTAGATGTAAAGTGCATAAATGTTGTACAGTTCTCGAGTTTCCAATGTCCAAAAATCAGAAAGCTAGATTTTATCTTATTTGCTTTTAATTTTAACTGTAACATTCTAAAGTGTCTAAATTGTCATTGTAAGACAAACATAAATACCTATTAATAAGCGTTCTCCCTGTTATGCTTATATACCTTTCAGTTCTGCCAAAAGAAACATTTGTGAAATGTCTAGCTTTAATCTTCTTTGTAATATTGATAGGAGTTCTAAATTTGTTTTTAAAAGAATATTTTCTTAAAATGTCGATTGTGGAAGTAATCTTACAACTGTTGTGTCATGTAATAGTTCAGCATTTTGAGATATAGGAAATTACTTTTGACTATAAAGAATACTACAGGAAAAACACTATGTTAGCTCACTTACTTGCTTGATTTTGTGATGGATTCGTATAAAGCCACCTGTATTTTGTAACCAGTAAATCTTTTTTCCAGACCTGTATTTCTGTTTTACTGACAGCTTATTTATTCTTAAAGTTTTGTTGTTAGGATAGCCTAATATATTCAGCCCCTTGAGCCAGTCCTCTACTAGGTGAGACATGAATGTCTGGACCTGTTACCACTAGTTAAACATCTCACCTTCAGCCCCTTCAACTTCTTACTGCCCTTTTGAAATCCCAGTTTGAGGTGTGATCATAGAAGTATGAGGAATGAAAGGAGGTTCAACTTCCTCAGCTCTACAGGCAACAAACTTGAGCTGTAAAATATTAATTGATTTATTAGAAAATGAGAAAGCTCTGAAGTCAGATAACGTCCATGTGATAGATAAATGCACTGTAGTTCTTATACAGTTACAGACTTAGGAACACTTGCAGTTATTTTAAAAATGCACAAAACAACAAAAAAAACCCCAAACCAACCAAACAAAACCCCCAAAAAATCCACCCCAAAACCCAGAAACAAATAATCCTTCCAAACTTGTCTAGATTTTCTTGTTTTGAAATTTAGAAGAAAAAAGACACAGGAGTGCTTCACCTTTTGATAATTTTCTTCTTACTTGTCTTTGTCTCTTCTTCATTTTGAAATATATTTATCCTCTTTTTAAAGAGTTTCAAATATACAACAGCAGCTGGCCTTGCTAGATAATGAATCTTGGCCAGGAATGGCTGAAGCGGACAGGGACCGTCTTCAGCTCATCAAAGAGAAGGAGGCTCTTCTTCAGGAGCTGCAGCTCATCAGTCAGCAGAGGCGATCCGCAGAAGACATTGCACGATTGGAGGATGAAAAGAGACGCTTGGAGGATGAAATTCAACGGGCTCGAGCAACGTCTGCTCATGGGGCCACTGAAAGGTTTGGGAACTTAAATAATTTTCTTATCCATTTTAAGATCAAAATTGGTAGTTTCAAAAGGAAGAGTAGGGAATTTCATTATGTTTAAGAGGAAAAAACCAGTTACTAGAGTAGTTTCATTTCAGAAGAGTCTGCTCTTGACTGCCACTATCTAATTCTGTCTTGAAGTTTTTTGAAGTGGAGTTGCAGTGAGGTTGACTAGTTAGTTTTCTTTTCATTTGCCTGAAGAGTCTGAAGAGGAAGACAAGATCAGAGTCCTAAAAGTTGCTTGGAAAAAGTGATACTGTCCAATAATAGAGACCTGAATAACAGTTCTATAGTGAAAGATTTTTTCTGTTATTTGCAGTAAGGTAATATTCATCTCCAAAAGCAACAGAACAAAGATCCTTTGATATATGTAGTTTCTGCCTTATAACAGGAAGGTTAAATGATGACCCTTTTGCTGCCTCTTATATACAACACTTCCTTTTCATTTGCAATCTTAGCAGTGAGAGCACATCCCAACTCAGACATTCAGAGAACATAGTAAAGTAAGTAGTTTTTGAAAACTTAAATATCAAGTTATATGTAAAATAAACCACCCAAAAAACATCTTAATGGAAACATTGTGTTTATTTCAAAGTTGCCAAGTTTTTCCTGGAGCCAGAGAAACGGACAAAACCCCTTAACCTCTTCTTACTGTAGACTGCTTCTAGTGAAAGCGAGAACCTACTTGTTCTTATTTCTCTAAAACAGTGGTAAAACCTCATGTTTGACACTTCAGGAAAACCTACACGAACCAGGTTTAATGTGATCTCTGTAAAGGTTAATATTTACACAATTAAGACACTTTAAAAATATTTGAAAGTGCCTTCCATATACAGATTCTGACAACTTGAGTTCCTTTGAACAGGCTTACTTCAGACAGTAAATTCAGGCAATAAATAGAAAATTCACAGCCAGCCCACAGGTCAGTGTAATATATTTTGCAATTTTTGCCGTATCGTTACATTGGCTTTTCAGCTTAAACTGACAGAAAAGGGAGTTCATTTTACACTGCAGTGCAGTAAGTTTTATTTGTTGGTTTTGGGCTCTCATGTTAGGTAGTTCATACTATGTTGGCAAGAGGGCCAAGCTATTTTTCCATGTAGTTCATGCTGTGGAAACCAGCGTTCCAATGTGGTACTTGATATTTCAAATGCTAGCAAAAAGTTGAGTAGAAGTTAGAATAATATTGACAGACACTCTATTTTTGTATAACAAATTGGAGGAAAGCTTAACTATTAGTAGCCCTAATTGATTTGTTTTGTTTGTTTTAGACTGAGGAATAACCAAAAACCTTCCTAGTTTTGTTTTTCTATTACCACTTTCTTCTAATAGTGAAATACAGTGGATTTTTTTTTTTAAAAGGAACCAGTTCTGTTCTATTACTGAGTATTAAGACACTGAGTTATGAACAGAAAACAAACTTAAAATCAGTATGACAGAGGTGAGGGGGGTGTTATTTTTTTCTTTTGGTAGTGTTGATTTTTCTAAAATTGACTGACAACTTTAGTTGGAGGCATTTCTTACCCTTTACCACAGGTACCTACCTTGCAGCACTGATCATTGTGGAGTGTAGGTTCCTAAGTTTGTTTTTTGAGGTAGATAGTGTGAATACCCCTGCTTTCCCCTGCAAGTTTTTGAGGCAATTAGGTTTTTTGCGTCCATGTGTCTTTTTCTTTTGGTTCCTGCATGCAGTGCCTGTATCGTGTAAGTTTGTGTAGCTGAACTGCAGCCTTCCTTGGGCCACTGGGTCAGCCTGGTCTGGGTTCCACAGCAGCAGATGAAAAGCCTCAGCATTGCAGCGTGCGGGTGCACAGCCCCTGCCCCGTGGTTGCCATGGAGGGAGCCTTCCCAGAGGGCTGTGCTGGTGCTGGAGTGTAGCACTACAGCCCCTTGCCAGCACAGGAACTGATGAAGTTGGGGGCCAAAGAGGTTGAGAGATTTATGTTTCTAGTGCTAACAAAGACATACTTTTTTTCCTATCTTAACCATCCAAAGTTTATTGAAACTAACGCTGCTGTTTTCTCCAGGAGAACTCCCTTTCTGCTGATTTGTTTTTTGCCAATTTTTTTTTAATCCTACACTTTAACATGTTGAGTTCAACATATCTTCAGCTGTCTTTGCAGCTGAAGGTCTGAGGCACTCAGAAAAGTTTGACCTGCTTTGTCCAAACTGTCTGTCAGAATCCAGATTTCTAGTCAACTTATGAATGCAGGGCTGAGCAGTAGCTTCCTGAACATAGAAATCTACAGCACAAAGCAGAATACTACCCTGATTTTAGCTTGAAGTTCAGTGACTGGGCTTGGAAAAACAAAACACCAAGAATATAATTCTGGATCCAGAAGAAGAATAAATCAGTAGATAAAATCTATTATTTGGAGTTCTAATAATCTCAAAATCCAGATGTTAAGATATCTTATAGGTGTGTGAGATTGATAGAATTAAAGGTACATTCTGTTTGTATTGTGGGAGTAGTAGTGAGTAATTCAGCTGCTTGTTTTTAGAAAGGACAAAAAATAAGTTGCAGCATGAGATTTTTGTCATAACATAGTATTCAAAATGCTGTATTACCTGCTTAAATATGATGATTTATAAATGCACCTAAAAGAGCTAGAATAAGAGCGTAAGTTTGACTTTTATGGTTATGTTTAACAAAAATTTTCTTTTTATCTTTGAAATTTTATACTAATTTGCTTGGATAATAGGACTATTTGGAATATTTTGTTTTCCTGAGAAGGTGGAAAGTCATAGTATTTTACTGGCAGAATTAGCTTGATGCAAGGGAAAAAAATAATCTTGTAGAGTCTCATAGTTTTACCTAGGACTTTGTATGACTTTACTAATTGCTATAATGCATTTCAGCTTCATGACTCTTCCATTGTGCCTCAATTACTTTTCTTGTCTGGGAATTCTGCTGGAGTCTTGGTTCTTGGGTTCTTACTGGGATTATCATCACTGCATATGAGCAGCATAAATTAAAACTTTTCATTTAAGTTTTCTTTACATTCCAAACTCAATGCAATGATATTTTTCCATAATTGGAAAGCTCGAACACCACTTTGATGAAGAAAATAGTAATATGTATCTGTTTAATTATAGGATACTGTTACAGGAAAAGAGAAATTGTTTGCTTATGCAACTAGAAGAAGCTACACGTTTAACTTCATATTTACACTCCCAGTTAAAAAGGTAAGTTATGTAAAATGAGCAGGTTTTGAAGTTTAGCTGCAGCAGAGAAGAATATTAATAATGTATGAAGTTTACTTTTTTATTCTCCTATGTATGTGTGCCAAGTAAATTAACTTTTTACTACATTTATACACTTTGGTCTATGGAATGTGATGATTTGGATGGAGTTTAAAAATAGTTTTAATGATGGCTATTTGGGCTACATTAGTAACTGTATCGGGGAATTTTGTATTTTATGTGGGAATTTTATATGTTATTTCCTTTTCAGAAAATAAGTCCTTAAAGCCTGTTGTAATACTGTTACAGTTTTACTGATAGGAACATAGCATTCTTTTAAGTTCTGTGAGTTTTTAATATTCTGATACCTTCTCTAAAGGAGGGGTTTTTGATCCCTGGTGAGATGACAAAGTTTTGCCATTTAAATACGAGAATGTGCTAAGACCTACACAGAAGCCCAGAATATTTTGCATATTCACACTCACAGCTGCCTGCTGAGATGCAACTCTTGGAGATTCCTCAGCTCAACACCACACCAACATCAAAAGCTCAGTTCCTGCTGTGTCTCACTTCGTCTCTCTTTGTCACTTACATTCTTCTCTCCCTTAACTGTGAGTGGTAAGAGGAACTGGAATGGGATTCATGCTAAACTCTGTTTTTATTTTGCACTGGAAAAACCTGTAAGAGTGAAGCTTACACAGCAGTTTGACTTCGCAAATCCCTTTGCACTTCTTCTCTGTGGATTGTTTATGACCAATCATTAATGTAAATTCAAACTGGATCATGGAAATGTATCCTTCCTGGCTTTACATTGAGTCTGCTGATCCAGAGCCTGCTCTGGCTTCTTTTCTGCCAAATTACAGCTGCTTACATGTTGGAGGAAAGAGTAGGCTCGTCCTGTTGAACCATTTGTTTTCAGGCACTTGGCCTTGATTTGGTTGTCCCATGTACTGTTTCAGTCTTGATTGTGCTTGAGATCAGGGCAAGAGACACAAGCCTAGACATTAAAATGCCAGATCATCTCTCCATGTCATCATACTGAATACATGTGAAGTTGCTTGTGTAATCTGGATTGATGTTTTTATGTCTG
>JAWWES010000001.1:96261547-96311651 GCA_035583135.1 Lophotriccus pileatus
AGGCTATAGAATACACAGGTTTGGGTTACACCCATCCAGTGATGAATTGGTCCCAGCTGTTCTAACTAGGACAATTTGCTCTACTGATACACAGGAATTTTAGCTCCAAACAGACTGTGTGGTTTTTTTTAACACCTTTGGGTATTTTGTGCTGTTAGTGGCCCAATAACAGAAATGTACCTTGGGCTGGCACAGAACTGCTGGGCTTGGTTCGCCCTGTCTGCCAGTCCCACAGTGGGTTAAAGCTGACCTTAGCCAGAGCCTTCTGTTGATAACAGTGGCATGGCTGTTAATCTGTAAGACTTCCATTGAGCTCCTGAGCCTGATGTCCTGTCCTGGTGGTGCTTGGGTGGGAGGTGAGATGGGTACCAAGCAAAGGGGTGGCTCACCACACCTGAGCTGGGTTCCGCAGGCAGAGCTCGGGTTGTGGTTGGTGTTCAGCTGAAGGAAACTTACTGGTAGGTATCAGAAATAAATTTTGATGCCTTAAGATAATGTGTAACAGAGGTACTTAAGAAGTTGTTCCTTTCAATAAGACATGCTTCATCCTTAGTTGGGGGCAGTAAGCTGTGAATGTGAGCTGGTGCTTGTCTCCCACGCAATATGCACTGTGCTATTGCCACTCTGCTGAAACTGTGAATGCTTCCATGATGTCTTAAGTTTCTTAAGCATGAGCAGAAGCAAATAAAATGCTTTCCCCACTTTTGAAGTGGCATCTCTTTGCCATTGCTCTCCCGCTTTGAGGATAGTTCACTGAACCTTAAGTAAAAGAGGGTATCGGTTCTTCACTGCACAGTGAAGAAACAGCACTTCACAAGTAGTGTTTAATGGTTCTCTCTAGTACTCAGAAGAAAACAACCTTAAGTTAGGAGCTATCATTGAAGTGTTGAAACCTTTCCTATCCAGTTCTTGATCGCGACTGCTCATGCACGTACTTTAAAGGACCGGTAGCTGCTATACCTACTTGCTTGTGCAAAACCTGATGTATAACCTAATTTTTGTTGGTACATTTACAAAGTGAAAATGTTGCTATTTATGGTGTTGCTAGAGATTCAGGGCAGGGTGGAAGACGGGTTTGAATATTGCTTCTTCCTTCCCTCAGTCAAAGTCATTCACCAAGAATTTGAAAAAACAGTGGTCTGAGTGAGTTGGAAAGCACTGGTTCTTTTTGATAATGCCTCTCAGACTGTAAATAAAGCTGCTATTATGTGATGGTATAAACAGTATGCTTTGAGATTTTGTATTCGGAAACAAATGAGAACAAAACCTCACATTGTTTTATCAGATAACTTTTTAAAAGAATTAGTCTCTGTGTTTGTTTTCAACCTATTGTATATTCAGTAGGTAAATCTGAAGAGTTTAGGATATCATGTGTACATATGTTGAATTAATGTAAGTCTTCCTTTAGGAAGGGATTATTCGATGAGAAAAACATGTAGTAACAATGCAATTGGTTTATACTTAGTCTTGTCAGAGAGCAATTGCCCACAAACTTCCTTCCTTAATTCTCCCACAGAAAATCTCCGGTCAATTGTATTCTAGATTTTTAATTTCAAGTTAGATAAAAAATCAGTGAACTGTGTTTGTGCTGTTTTGCTGCTAGTTTTGATACAATACATATTTCTTGTTTGATTTTTAAGAAACTGCCTTGAGCTGATATTGTTTTCACTTTTTTCTCCATGACAGCTGTAACTCTGCGAGGAGACAGTGGTAGAAGATCGGAGAGGAGAGCCAGGCGAGTTTCAGCATGTCTCTCAGATCATTCACTGGCTAGTGACAGTGGCGTGTTTGAAGCTTTAAGCAAAAGGTCAGGTGTATAAATGCATAGTAAGCTGGAAAAATTCCTTTTCTACCACATGGTCCAAAAGAATTAATTGTGAATTTCTGAGTAGGCTTTCAACATCCCTAGTTCTTTGTAGCATAGAAATACTACATTGCATATTTTAAAGGAGAGAAGCTTTTTACGTGCAGTCCCACTGTCATCTTCACAACAAACTTTCACTTTATTGTCTCTGACATTTTAACACCGTATCATTCTCCCTTGAAAAACAGTTTTCTCAGCTTATTAGTCAGAAATCAGTAATGTTATTCCAACCATCTGTAACGGAGTAAACTTACACAGAGTGTGATTTACAATTCTGAGTAGCATGTGATGAAAGTATAACTGAGAAGAAGAAATACGCACACTACTAAAAATCTAAAAATACGTAGGTTGACCAAGTGATTGAAGGATGCATAAAGGCATGTTACTTAATACAATTGTTTTAACACACTAAACAGTAACTGGGAAGAAGATAAGGTTTAGAAGATGCTAAAGAGAAATGGAAGACAGAATAGGTATTAAAGTAAATATCTTGAAAAAGTTATTCTAAAACTTCAGTTTTTACAATTATGAATTACTACTGCTGTGTGTTTTTAAATAGATGACTCGGTTCTTCTACATTACCAGTTTCTTCTACATTACCAGTCCTTCCTGTATTACCAAACAATTGCTTATATCCACAAATCACAAAATAAATGTTAGTTTCATTATGTTTTGACAGCTTAGGTCACTATTTTATCACTAGTTTACAGTACTTTCTGTTCCTACAGGAATGAAGATCTGGAAGAGCCTGTTTATGGTGATGCTGCCAGTAATGAAGAACCACAAATACATGTTGGATTTCTGTGAGTAGTTACTCCTCTTTCTCCCTGTCAACTCTGCAGGAATTGCTCACTACTTTTCTTGGATTTGTTAACATTTTAATGAACTGAACTTCAGTGGGTATTTTTAAGAAGTTTCTGAACTGACAGCTGAAGTTTAGTGTGTGTACAGATTAGTTAGTCACATGCCACTTTGTGTTGGGGATATGCCTTAACTGCAGTTCATTCAGTTCATCCTTTCAATGCTGATAAAAGGGCCTTCACTACTTCTTTCAGTAGCATTTATTTTCATTGTCTGGGCCGTTAGTGTGAGTATGAGTATAGTGTTATGTCTCTGTAAGCGAGATCTTTTTACGCCAGATAAAGGAGGATTACCTTAGAAAAGTCACAGGTAAAGAGACACAAATACAAACACAGTTCCCAAATACGGCTTTGAAATCCTGTGCTTATGGCATGCTGTTGTTGGTACTGGGAATAATGTGTGAAAGGGTGTATTATTGCTATGCAAGTCAGGATGTCATATCTTAGGCAGCCCTCCAGAGTTGTCTCTATCCCTTGGAAAATTAATTCCTAAGCTTGGGAGTTTTGTAAATCTCAAAACTGTTAGTGCCATTTCAAAATTCATGTTGATGTGAAGGAGTAGAATTTTTAAATTTGTTTTCAATAACTCATGAAAATAATGCAGACTGATTTGTCTAATGTAACCGATATGTTGTTGCACATGCACACACATATAAGCATATGGTGTAACTGTTTAAGGAATGTATTTTATAAAACATGTTTGTTATCCAGAGGCATAGTGTAAGGCTTTATAGTGTAATTCTTTAGAAACTGAATAATGTTTAATTCTCTTAGTTCTGTCTTACTGGAACTGATGTTAATAATGTTCTGTTACCAGAATGTGATATTTGTAATTGCTTTTAATTGAAACCGATTTGTCTAAGAAATTTGTTTAACAACAAAATGTGCTTTTATATTCTTGAAATCTTTCTAGTCGTCTCTATTTCTTGAGCAAAATATTGATGATTGGTGACTAACACAGGAAATTTGTTTTCCAGGCATGACAGTGGAAGTGAATGTCTGTTAGTCCATGTATTACAGCTGAAGAACTTTACTAGTCTAGTTGTTAAAGAAAACTGCAAAATGTAAGCTTACATTTCACCCGAAGTCTGATTGTTGTTTGTTTTGTGCCACAGTCATAAATACTGTAGATTTATTTGCTTTCATTCAAAATTAAGCCATTTCTGGAGAAGATAATATGTCTTAGTTTTCATGAAGAAAGGGTTAATTTTATGGACACAAAGTGTCCCTTTCATAGAACCTCTGTCACAATGGACAAGTAACAAGCGTAGTCTTTAATGACATTTGTTCTTACATATTTATTATGCATGTTTATTACTCCAGGAGGTTTGTTGGACATTGTCATCAAAGCAGTCAGGCATCTAAAGGACTCAGAAAGGCAGTTCTGTTCTCCATCCTTCTCAACCCTACCTGGGCTGGATTTAAGAAATTGCATTGCAGCAGGGTGAATCAATTGGTTTTGTCAAAAAATAAGTTTCTGTTTCCAAAAAAGCAGAAAAAAATTTTGGCCAGTTTAAGGAACTCCTCCATGCAACTGTGAATTCATTGGATCCGGTGTTGGGGCAGCCGGGGAGAAGTTCACCTGCAGCAGCCAGTGAGCACAGGAGCTGGATCTCTTCCTTTTTACAGCACATCAGTCTGTTTAACCAGCTGATGCTCCACACTCCAGTGCTGCAGTTCCACCATAATGAGCTGTTCCAATAGTCCTCTAACCGTTTATTTGCCTGCCAGTGTCAGCCCCTCTCTCATGATGGCATAAGAATTCATGCAGCTGTGCAGTGAACTTGAGTGAGCCTCTGAGTTGGAGTGGATTTTTTAATCCTTGAGATTTTTTGGGAGTTTTTTGGTAGGTTTAACCCAGATTGGGTTTTGTCATCTGGTTCCCAACACAGTTGCATGAATCTGTTTGCTGGCATGAGGGAAGGAAGAGGGTGTTGCAGGGGCTGGACAAGCAGTCAGGACTGGGAGAACATGGAAACTATTCTCTAAATAGCTCTGCTGCCTTCTGTCAGATGAAAATGATTGTTGATTTTGTTTTTGGCTTGGAGTCTCAAATGGGATGGTATGAGATATTTAAATCAGTTTTTTAAGATTGCAAATGGATGCCATGACTGCTGATTCCTTTTGCCATTCTTGCTGAATTTCTTAAGGAGGAAAAAAAGGTTAGTGGGTGGAAGGTAGAGGAATAAATGGATCAGTGACACTTATGGGATAATTCAATTGCCTAAATATAGGCATGTGTTTCCATTTGAAATATCATAGCATAGCACTTGGCCTCCAGCTGCTGCTGCTCAGAGAAAGGCTGTATGTAGCTCTCTTATAGCTCCTGTGTACTAATTGCTGGCTCCTTGTAGATGCCTTGGATACCTCAGGGCAGCTCATGTGTCACTTGGTGCCTCTGTTAAGCACCAAATTGAAAAAACCCACTGTTTTAGTTAGAAAAATATAGCATTTCTGGATTACCTGTGCAGATCTTGTGTGTTAAGAATGCAAAGTAAATTTCTGTGATGATGAGATCCCAGAGCAGATTCTTAATGTGGGTGTTATACTAATGTTTTTGCATAGCTTGATTTTGAGAAATGCAAAATAGCTTTCTTTGTCTGAATTGTGCTGTTTGTCTATTTTGATTTTCTCAGTCATGTGAGAGTTTATTTGCCACCGCTTGAGTCAGGCACACCAACCACTTACTGCTCTAGAGCTTTGGAATTCCAAACTCCGTTAATATTTAATGAAGTGTTCCGAATCCCCGTGCATTCAAGTGTTTTGAAATTAAAATCACTGCAGCTGTATATCTGTTCAGTTGATCATCAGCAACAAGAAGAGCTATTGGTAAGTGGTTCTGGTTCTTAAAAACCATTGATATGGGAAACTTGAGTTACTTGATGAATAATTTTTAAGATTATAAAGAGAAAGTGAAGTCTTTATTTTTCCATAAGAACTTCTGATAGAGTTGCATGTTAATGTGTCTATTGGTGCACATATGTAAGTATAGTTCTGTGAATAAAAAGGTCAGATTTTTAAAAAGTTGAAATATGTGCATTATTAAATTAACAGAGGTTGAGAGTTGGAGAGTTTTAAGCAGTGTTGAAAGTAATCTGTCCTACTAGTTACTGTTAAATTGCAGAGGCATGTTGAAAACTGATGTAAAGTTTACATTCACTGCTATGGGATTTAGTAGATAAAGGACCTAATTTTTTATTTATTTACCGCATTTCTTAGAAGTGTCTGTTTTGTGGAAAGTTGAAAAATCTGCTGTTGATAAATTTTGGTGCAAGAAGGAATCCAGCCACCTGAACCCATGGTATCTGTAGTAGGAAGTTTTGCCGTTTTTGCACTACAACGTAATGAAAGAGAAAGCATCTCAAGAACAGGCTGAATATATTGATGTAAAATGCTTTATACTGGTATAGCCTGTTCCTATGGCAAGCTAAGTAGCTATGTAAGTGTAAAGTGTCTTGGCATTGGCACAGGTGCATCTAAGTTTAGGGTGCTTTTATTCTAACTGCTGTTACTGAATTGCCAAAAAAAGAGAGGTCTTCAGGTTATATTGGTAGGGATTTTTTTCTTTTCCATAGTCTTAGTTTAGTTTTGTCAGAAATGTCTTTGTCAACAGTAGTTAGTATTATATTTTAAGGTAAGTTAGCTTTGCTACTCAAAAGGAGAGAAACAATGTCACAGTTTCTTCAGGTACATGCACTGAAGTATCTGTTTAAACATTATGATTGTTATTCTCTTTAGCTGCAAATTGAGCATTTTCTCAAACTGAGAAAACATTTATTATCTCTCTTTGGATCTGCTGTGATGGTCTCTGCCAATAAGGCTCTTGTCTTTCAAGACCTCTTCCACTGAGATTACTGTTTTTCCCATCTATTTAATAATGCATAAGTTTCTTAAATTCTTGATGACTGCTTTCTTCTCAATTAGATTATGCCAGTGTAATGTTTTCCTAAATGCAGAAGCCAGGCTGGAGTTTAAGTTATACAAGTATTTGAACATAACAGGGAGTTAAAAAAAAATAAATTCTGTCAAAATTCTGTTCAAAACTTCACTTATAAAGAAATAAATATATTAAACTCATGGGATGGTTTTTCCATTCCCTCAGCCTTTTACTCATATGCACTGCATGGCTGAAAGATCTTTTTCTGTGGTAAATTGTCTTATTTCATCCCTGGTGGCCTAATCAATGTTGAGATAAGGGAGTTGTTATTTTCCATGATTAGCATACGTAGTTCATGACAAAACATCAAAGAAATGTGAATGCCTTTCTTACAATCACACAACATTGCTGTTTCGCTCCAAGTTTCTGATCTTTTACAGCCCTGACCAACTGATTATTCCCCATGTCTTAATTTATTTGAATTCTTCTTGAGTGACTTGTTTTGCAGTTTCTGATTTTATTTTGGAACATTTGTCCCATTTTCTTAGTATTATTTTAAATTCTGATCCTTTTCTCATAAAGAGATATGTCTGTTTGATATCACAGAGAGATTCATAAACACTTCTATTCTTCTGCCATCCAAGGTGTTAACAAATGTGTCAGAGCAAGCACGTGACAGACCTCTAGCAGACCCACCTTGGTTTCTTCATCCTTTTGAGTGAGCTCCAAATCTTGAGGTGGAGGTGAAATATTAATTAGTCCTTTCAGTACTGATAATTATCAGTTGGATTTGATGGTGATTTTCTACCCAATTAGTGATTCACTTTGTAGTGACAGCTTCTGTGTCAGGCTTGCTTAGCTGCTTAATAAATGTGGTGTGTAGGGCAGTATCAGATGTCTTTAGCATATGTTTTCTGCAATATTGATGGCAGAAAAACTGTTTTACCATCTACTTCTAAAACTATACTCGGCATGTCTTAAACATTTTCCAGCTCTAATATAAAAATGTCAGTATTTGATACACATTTCTTTCATACGCTGCATCAGAGCAAGTAGACAATTAGAAGACGTCTCTGTTTTATGTAGAAAAAAGTCATCTCTCTAACCACCAGTATACTGACATGAAATGACTTCCTCAGTAACATTCTGTATCCCAATATCACATTATTTTCTTAGTCTCAAAACCGTTTCTCCATTGTCCTTTATGCACCTGTTTAAACAGAGCCCCAGGGAACATTTGGCTTGGAAAAACAATACAATGTGTTTTTTATTATTGTTTTCTAATTAACTGTTTCTTTACCTGCTTAAAGTTGAATGCAGTTTCTGTGTATATTTCCTACTGCCTTTACTATTAGAATCATGGTATCCAGCAGTTTGGTTTCTGAGAGATGAAAACTATTTTACAGGACTGTACAGTGATATAAATTAAAACATTCTTAACATGTGGTCCACTAGCATGAAAATGAACAGGTTGTAGAGATGTCCAGATAAAGCCAAAAGCAGTACTTAAAGGCTAACTGATATAAAATCATTGCTAGGTCCAGCTAGTGAACTGGTTAAAAAAATAATAAATAAAATAGGCATGGATTTGCTCACAGCTGTTTTTAATTTCGGTGAACACCACTGAGAATTTCTTATGTGAGCACTCTCTGATTTAGTAGGGCTACTTCAAAGTTTGAAACACTTTTAGCGGGAAGCCTCCATTAAACCTGCTTTCACCTAAATCTGGGAGATGTAAGGATGGCCTGCAGAGTGGAAAAATGGCTTTGTGGCCCATTCAACAATCTTAATGATACAAATAGACAGGAAAATAATTAATTTACATAACATTTTTTTCCCATTTGAAAGATGCCTTTGAGGACCAGAGAACAGAATATAGGTCTCTCCAAAAACCCACAAATTAAAGTAATATTGTTAAAGTTACAGTAATTTAAGCAAATGTAGAAATCAGGTATATAATTGAGAGGGTTTTAAAAATAAAATATTAATAGCTGTGAGGTGTCAGGCATATCTACATCAGTCATACAATCTTTATTTTTCAAGTTTAAAAGTTTAATATCTACTCTGATCCTTCCTGGTAGTAAGCAAGAGACAAGAAATTCAGAATCTTAGACATCATAACACAATGTAACAAAACTGTTTCTTTTTAAGAGAGCTATTTGATGAAGTGGGGTTTTTACGTTGTAAGTAAAACACACTTTAAATGAGAAGGTGTCTATCCTGCAGAATATGATTATTTATTGTGGTCAGTGCTTTTTGTTTTTCATAGGGCATTGCTCAGATAAACCTGACCGATGCAGAGAGTTCTGGTGAGATGCAGCTTCACTGGTATACTGTTCAGATCTTCACTGGTTCAGAGCCCCAGAGAGCGAAGACCAAAAACCAGAGTGAAGACAGTATTCCTCAGTCTTCTGGAAATGTAACTACAGTTAAAACAGTATGGCTCTATAAAAGTGATTTGTTTATTTATTTGTCAAATAAGACCTTCAGTGTGGTTGTTTGTGATTTTATCTTGGGTGCAGGTTTTTGAGGCGCTTAATTTTACTCTTATAGTTAGAGCTGGATTTCAGAAGAATAATTAAAAACTAGATCATGTCTGGACAGGTGCTTGAGATAGTACCCTGTGTATGTTTGTATGGATGTTTCAAGTCCAACTGTTAAAAATTTCTGCCTCTGCACTTGAAGAGCTTGTCAAGAAAGGTTGTGCAGTTTCCACCCTTGGAGATTTTTCAGCCCTTGACTGGGTTCTGGACAACCTGATGTGGCTATGATGCCTTGCCTGCTTTGGGCAGAGCATCAGACTAGGTGACCTTCAGAGATCTCTTCTGACTATCCTGCTGGATGATGTTCCACAGTGAGATAAAGTCTGCCCAGTATCTGTGACAAGTTGAACACCATGTACTTTTTGATCATTAAGATTCAGGGCAGATTTTTTGTTTGTGGTTTGGTCTGGGTTATTTGTTGTGGGGTTTTTTTGTGGTTTTGTTTAAGGTTTTTTTTTTTTAATTGAAGGAACATATAGTGGCTTTGTTTTTATTGGGTTTTCTCTAAATAGTATGCATTAAGTGTATTGGTTTTTTTCAAACAGTTTTATTTGAAGTCTAATTTACCTTACAGGATGCAGTGACAGCCCTGTTAGCTAGGACCACTGCCCAGCTAGAAGCAGTTGAGAGAGAGCTGGCAGAAGAGAGAGTGAAACTGGAGTACACAGAGGAAGAAATCCTGGAGATGGAAAGAAAGGAAGATCAGGCAGAAGCCATATCAGAAAGGTGAAAATGGTTGCTTTAATGCCTCCTCAAGCAGATAATAACTAATACCTCATCAAAAATATTTACACTATGGATATACTCTGGAATACAGGAGTACAGTAGGTCCTTATTCTGACATCTGCCCCCTGTTAATACTGCAAGTATAACATTCCATTCTGTCAAGATGTGCAAACAGGAGAAAACCTTATTTGAATAGCTGGTTGAGTTTAGAGGACTTGGAATTTGGGGAGTGGGAAACCATTATATCATACAGAAACTTTGCTAGGGATGCAACTGTAATGGATTTGTAATAGCCCTGTGCTAAAAAAAAAAAAAAAGTAAATAAAATTTCATGGAGACATGGGAAAATGTTAGGGTTGTGATTTCATCCCTAATAGTATTCCTAGTTTGTTACATGAATGGTGGTGTTCTTTTTGTTATGGTTTTCTTAGAATTGTTAAAAAAGACCAGAACATATGCTTAAAGAAAGTTAGGGAAGGTGAATTTTTTTGCTATGAAATGTATTTGCTTCTCTGTACCTGCAGAAATGCAAACAGGATGTATTCTACCTATGAAAATTCTGTATTTTTATTGGAGAAATAATAGTTTTAAATGATAAACTGACTTGGATAATGAAATACATAAACGTGATGCATAATTGCATGAGTTTTTTTAATACCTGCAAAATTATTGTGATGTTCTGACTTTAGGAGTTGGCAAGCAGAATCTGTTGACAGTGGATGCAGTAATTGCACCCAGACTAGTCCTCCTTATCCAGAGCCATTTTGCGGGGATTCGTTAGCTGGACACATGTTTGCAACTCAAGCAGGCCAGTACAGTTCTGGAAAAATGCAGCCTCCACCACTAAAGGTAATGAGAGAAGACACTGCAGTACAGAAACTGCCAAATGCCTGGCCCACATGCCGTGTGTTACTGCTGCTCCTAGAGTTGGAGTCTCAATTGATCAGGAGAGAAAAGAATCAGAAATTCCATCAGCAACCCTGGATCAGCACTCCCTTCATTACAGCAGTGTTGCTACTGAGTTGTTAGAAATGCCCCTTTAGGGCTGGGTTTTTTTTGTTTGCTTACTAGTTTTACTTGTTTGCTTTACTCTTTCTAAACAAAATTTGGTTTTTATATCAAGAGGCAAACTGTTTTTACTGTGGCCTTTACTTAATCTGTAAATATGCACCTGTATCAATTTCTGTGTTTACCTGAAATTGTAACAGAAAAGATCATGGTCGAATTCCAGTGCTCCTAGAAATAAGAATTTTGAAGGAATTGTGAAGATGGAAGTGTAATGTTTTAAGAATTGCATTACTGTTTGAGTGTTACAATAACATGGAATAATTGTGCTGAAACTGGTGTGTTTAAAATCTTTTGTACTCAAGATATGAGATACTAAAAATAATCCTGAACAAGCTGAAATCGGCAGATTTCCATTGAAGTAGGGGAACACAAGCCATTTGTGCTCCCTTTAGGGAAGATCATACCTCCTTTTGAGGAGTCAGTTAACTAAAAGTTTGGAAGCTTTGCTAGAGTAGTCCATGTTTTCTGTCTTTCTGGATATTTTAGTGTTCTTGTATCATTGTTGGAACAGTCTTTCAGTTCCTTTTTTTTCCTTCCTTCTCTTTGTTTAACTTCCTCTAGTTTTAAGGTGGTTATTTGCTTCAGAGTCGCTGTGCTTATTGAAAAGTGACTCAGTTTTCTTCTGTTGAGGATGGAGATCAGCTGGTAGCTTGGTTAATGCCTAGTTGCCAGTCCTGAATGCAGTCCTTGTGCTCTGCAGCTATGATTCATGTTATAACTGCATCTCATAATTGTTACTGTTCCAGTAAATGCTTCTGAAAGGTAATCTTATAATTTTGAATGACCTAGTTTTAAAACCTTTTAAAAAATGAGGTAGTTCATCCTCTGTTCTTAGTGCTCATTGAGATTTGAATCTAGGTAGCAGAGCAAATTGTTTACTTTTGATATTGTTGAAATGTCTGATTGTTTTGGCTACAAGAGAAAAAATAAGGAAAAAATAAAAAAATTTCCTTCATTGAAATTTTAGGTGGATAAGGAAACTAACACTGAGGATCTGTTTCCTGAAGAAGTTGCTATTCTTCCGAAAGAGAGAACCAGCCGCAGGGCACGGGGTTCTGCTTTTGTTCGAAGCAGCACCATTGTTCGTTCCCAGACCTTCTCGCCTGGAGCACGAAGTCAATATGTTTGCAGAGTGAGTAAGGCTTAAAAAGAAGGAAGGGGGGAGGGGCTTCCATGCAAATATGTTTTTGATAATTTCTTTTTAAGGCTTTGTTGCGTTTATAAGAAACTTATGCTACTTTTTAATAGTAATGAATAATCTTTCATTGAATTTAAACATAGCAGTGGGGAAGTGTTTCCCTGACTCTTTTTAAGAGTTTAAACCTGGATGGATTTAATTTGAAATTTAGGAGTCTATGACAAATTAGATATTGAGCTCTATTCCTTAGCAACCTTAGATGTTAGGCTAGGGTGGTTGGTTTTACAGAGGTTCAGTGCTGTCTATGAGGTGTATAAACAGTTAGCTTAGAAGCCATGTTTAACTGTCACATCTGTAAAAGTTTGGAAAAGGGCACTGAATGCTTAATCTTATGATTATTGAATAAATATTCTTAGGACTTTTATTGCTGTCATGAATATCGGTCATAAGGTGCCTGTTACAGCAGTGGAACGTAGGATTCCTGGCAGCACTGGTGCAAGGATTGAGGATCAGCTCACCTTGGTTGTTTGCTGTGTTCAGTGGTGAAAGGCTTATAAGCAGTTGGCTCGTGGTTTTGTAGATTGATATGTGGATGTTGGTTTTGCAACATTGGTGGAATACACATAGCTTTAATCATACTCATTTTCTTAAGTTTCTGAGAGCTTGAGTTTGAAAATGCAGTAATGATTTTTAAATTTTGTGCTTTGTCCTAAACCAAGAAAATTCTATTTTTTGTTATTTCTTACGTTGTGCACAGTGCACACAAATTCTCAAATTCTTCAGTTTGATTTCTGAATTCTGTATCTGTTTGTAATATAGAGAATGTGAGTAAAAGACCCTTCACATCAGATCAAAGACAGCACCAAAAGGAAAAGATCCTTGAACACCATCACTTAACCTGCATTTACTTAAAGTCAGATGGGAGGTAAAAGTGGGAGACTGTATTCTTTGTGCACGTGACAGTAAATGCTTTAGGATGAGATATTATTGCTTCTAAGTCTCCCCCTCCATATTTTTTTAGGTTACACTGTCTTGGAGGTATACTAGAATGGTTGGTGAAACTTATCTGTATAACGTTAATTATTTTAAGTTTTCTTGAATTATTTGTAACTATACCATATAAGCACTATTATATATACATTTTTATAAATAACTAAAGCTGAAAAAAATTAGTTGCTTAAAACAAGACAGCTTCAGTGTATTTTAAAAAATAAGTCTCAAAAGCAAAAAAAAAAAACTAATACAGATTTCTTAATGAAGATGACCTTGTAAGCAACTTAACATTTTCACTGTCATTTCTCATCAGCTGTATCGCAGTGACAGTGACAGTTCAACCCTGCCAAGGAAGTCCCCTTTTGTCCGGAATACGTTGGAGAGGCGCACACTACGGTATAAGCAGGTAATATACCTAGGAAACGGATTTTTACTTTTCACTAGGTTACTAGAACACTGGTACTTATTACACTTAAGCTTTAGATGTCTGCAGGTGCTTTCAGACCCTTTTAGGAAGCGTACAAATCTTCTGCAATGTAATTGGGGGGACAGTGCATGTTTTGTGTTTGTTTTGGGCTTTTTAAGCAAAAAGGTAGACATGGAGAAGTTAAATACAGTTGTGAAAAATTATTAAGGAGGGAAAAAAGTGTGGCAGACAAAAATTAGTTTAATGGGGACTGAATTTGTATTGATATAGATGTAAAGTTTGATAAATCTTTACAATCTAGTTTATGATGCAGAGTGTGAGCCTAGAAAAGTGTGTGTGAATATGGCAGTAAAACATTCATCTCCCCTCCCATGCAGCCTAACAAATAATAGTATTTGAGACCCAAGTATTCAAGAATTAATATGTTAAGCTCTTTTTTTGCCCCTGTGCCACTCCTCATGCTATGGAACAAGTGGGCAGAGAAGGGCAGATTAGGCATTAATGCTGTGTATATAAATGACATAAGTTGTAGTCTGGTCGGCAGAAGTTAATGTCTTGCTGGTGTAGGCAAGTAGACAGCTATGCATGTCGTTTTGATTCAGAATGTATCTTAAAAACAATATTGAATAAAGCCCTTTAAGAGGAATCTTGCTCAGTACAGTATTTTCTGACATCATGACTTTATTATGAATTTTTCATATAATTATATCCCTTTTATTGTCATCATAACATGGAATTTTAGTCCATAAACTTCAATTAGTTAGATATTTATAAGTCAAAAGGAAACTGTCAAAGGAGGTAGTAGAAAAATTCAAAAGTAGACTGTCAAAGGAGGTAGTAGAAAGGATTAATTGAAAAAGTTTATGTATGATACAGAAAACTCCTACAGCTAACTAGCCTTGCACTGGGGGATATAAATAATTTCTAAAACTTCATGTGAAAAAGGCTTTGTGTGTGAAGTAAGTATGAAAAATGTGCTGTGTGTACAGCTAAAGCAAGACCAGTAAACCACGTTGAGAGTAATATATTTTGTATTTTATTTGAATCCTAATAACTCAGCAGTCCTGCAGATCATCTTTGGCTGAGCTTATGGCAAGGACATCCTTAGACCTGGAGCTGGATCTCCAGGCATCCAGAACTAGACAGAGACAGCTGAATGAGGAGATATGTGTTTTAAGAGAGTTGAGACAGCGTCTGGAAGATGCCCAGCTCAGAGGGCAGACAGACCTACCGCACTGGGTCCTTCGGGATGAGCGATTCCGAAACTTGTTGAAGGAAGCAGAAAGGCAGGTATGGTAACATGATGTAAGCACTCAGTGTCTTCAGAAACTTCTGATTTCAAAATGTCTTGATTGTGACAAAGTGTCTAAAGAGCTGTTTTTACAGAATTATGAACAATGAGTTTCCTCCCTTGAAGTTTGCACAATAAAAACACTGCTTTGATTGTTACCAAACTATATTTATTTGAGGACAGGTTTTTAGCGAATAGCACTTTTAGCGAAGTGCCAGTGGCACTTTTTGTTTTGGGCTTTATTTATTTATTGTTGTTGTTCATTTGTTTTGGTTTAGGTATTTATTATTGGAACTTTAATAATCTTCTCTCTTTTGATCTTTGAAAGAAATGTTTCTTATTTGATTTTTTTTTTTACAAGTATTTGGAATGTTCCCTAAGTATGTGATTTTTTTTTTTCCCCTGTTCTTGGAGAAAAAAGTTGTAGACAAAGGTGGCAAAACTGCATAACAAACGAGATTGTAATTGGATTATCTGAGGCAAAGACTGAGCCTAAATTTATTGTAAGATCTCGTTTGACAGTTCTGTGTGCAGTAAATTTCGTTAATTTAATACAGAACATTAAGAAATGAAACAACTCAGTCTTTTGCCTTTATAATTCTTAAATTCTTAGCTGTTTCAGACAATGTACTTGTGTGGTTTCATTGTGGTGAGCGGGAAAAAATCCATTATTTTAATGTGGATATTCTTTCATTTTATGTATTCACATGTCCCTTTTAAGCATCATGTTTCTTGTTTTCAGACCAGACAGACCAAATTTGAACATCATCAAGAGCAAGCAGCTGAAAAAATGCTAAAGAAAGCATCAAAAGAAATTTACCAGTTGCGTGGGCAAAATCAGAAGGAGCCTATTCAGGTGCAGACTTTTAGGTAAGTTGTAATGCATACTGAAATAGCATAGGAACAGTTCATTAGAGAGGTTAAAGCTTTCTGAAACATTTAGCTTAAATTCTGTGTGTCTTGTGATAGCCAGTACTTCTAAACTTTATCTGGATTTGAACACAAGTTCCTTTTGAATTCTTTGTACTGCAAAGAGCCAAAGCTAAGGTAAAATTGCAGTGTTACAATTCACATAAAACTAAAAAATTAAAAAAAAGCTTCAAAAGCAGACAAACCTTAGATGATTCTTCCAACTAGTCGCTATTAAGTTCAAATGTCAATTCTTCAGTACAAGCCTGTGCACAGAGTCTGTTTAATGAGATACATATATGTCACTAGTAACACACTTTCCCTAATAATTACCCAGTAATATTCCAGCTTTCTCTCAAGAAGCCTTTTCTTTGGACTGTGTTTTCAGTGTTGCTATATTCTTTGTTCCCCCTTCTTTTTGTAGACATTATTGCAAAATGTACAAGGGTGTATTTTTCTTTGCAGGGCTTGTCCTTTTTACAGTCAGCTTTGACTGGTGTTCAGTGAGTTGTATAACCCTTCCACCTAGATTTAAAAAAAATAGTGATTGTGTTCAACAGAAAGTTGTCAAAAATATATATAGTGAGGTTTAGTAGTTTTTAAAGTTTGTTGTATTCAAATAAACGACCAGTTCAGTACATAAGTAACAAATACTAACCACTAACCAGAGTAAAGAAACCATGTTCTTGCGGGGAGGAGGGAGAATGTAGTTTGATTTACTTCCTTTTTCTCTTGTTTTGATCACAGAGAGAAGATAGCTTTTTTTACAAGACCAAGGATTAACATACCTCCTCTGCCAGCTGATGATGTATGACATGTTGCATTGTAAACATGAAGTATTTATCGCTTTTATTTTAATGAAGTTCTTAGATTAGCCAAGTTTCTTTAAAAAAAAAAATTGTGCAAAAGCTAATATACACGTTTTGTAAAAAATAAAAAAAAGTAAAAAAAAAGTAAGCATAAACAAAAACATATATATAAATATATATACATATATATTTTATAATAGCGACTGCAACAAGGCTTGGTTTTTCCTTGTTGTGAAACTGACATCTCTGAAGACAACTTATTTTATAAAAGATCGACTATCCTGTTAAGAGCGTGTACAGTTTTTATGCTGTTTTATTTGACTTAAAGGCTGGAAGACAGAAACAAAGTGAGTTCAGGCAAATTCACTGTAGTGTAATTTATTTATAGTGCCTTTTTTCCTTGAAGGAAAATACCTACTTTAAGATGTATTTTAAGACTGAAATTTTGTTCCTCAGTATTTGTCATACAGTAGAATGGAATCATTGAGCTGGTTTTGTTTCTGATACCTGAAATGAAAATACTATGTTCTAAAATTGTCACTTTTTTCAGCTTTATTATCTGTAGCTTATTATGTACATTGTATCCTTTAGCACTGTCTGTGTTATAGCAAAATATTATCACCTGCAGTGTGTTTAACACTGATTAGAAGTGGTGTTAAACATTGCAGAATTCATTTGCATGTTCTTACTGTGCACTAATAGATTGTTTTCATTTCAGTTGTGTCTAAAGTATCTTTATATTCTTAACTAGATCCTCACTTTAAACGGGGGAAGGAAAAGGGTGACAGGTCTTTGTTTTACTGTTTAATAAAAAGGGAGTTAAAAGAGCAGTGTGAGCAAGCTGTATGGAAAGACTGCTGATGGAATACTACAGTAATTTCTAGAGTTTTAAAGATTCTGATCTGATTCAGGAAAGCATGTGTGTTCTGACTTTGGAAAGCAGCTGCTTTAAGTAAGGGTGCTTAAACACATGTTTGTCCTAAAGGATGTGCTTTGCGGTTACTGCATCCGAGTTCTGTTGAACAGTGAAACTTTCCAGGAGGAAGGTGTATAATTCTGGAAGGTACAGCTCACTTGATTGCTGGTTGAACCAGCTAAAATCCGGTTAGGAATAATTTTACTTGTGACCATTCATTTTAATGAAAGACTGTCACCCTGAATTCCCGAGAATGCCAGTTTTGTGTCCTTGCATCCTGCAAGTATGTAAAAATACTTCTTTACTAAGCTACTATAATAGAGTTTCTCATATTTTTCTAATTTTACATTACCTACAAAGAGAGGTGCCCAACACAAGACTGATTTTTGCAAATTGCTGGAATCTCCTAGAAGGAAATTGCATTGTCTTTTAGTTAAATATCAGATTGGTTCCAGATTTTTATGTCAGGAAAACCAAACAAAACCTAAACAGACCTATCAGAATATTTTCAAATATTTTGTGACCAAGTTATGTTTGTGAATTTCAAGAACTTAGACTCTCTTACTTTGTCAAAGGTCAGGAAAACCTGGAAGTGAAATTAATTTACTTATCCACGCCAAGGCAAAAAGTAATGGGAAAAAATTATTGTAAACCTAAATCATTAATTAATGAGGTTGATTAAGACAGACATTTAATCCTAAAGTAGTATTCCCTGTTTCCTAATGTGGCCTATAATCATTACAGGCATCAAGTGTTGCGATCATATATATATATATGTGAAATTCAAGTATATATATCATGCTATTCATCCTGAAGCCTGTTTTTGCCAATAAGCGTTGGTGGGTGTATATTGGGTTCCTTGGGCACAAGTAGACATATTCAGAAACTATGCAGATAAAAACCAAATCATGTAAGAAATTTGCAGTGTTTGTGTAAAAGTCTAGGGACAGCAAACTTTTCAGTGCTCATTACTTGCAAAGACCAGTTAGTCAGAATTTCGCTTCTCATTTTCAACTGAGGCCGTCGCATTTATCCAAAGTTACCATGCAGTGACACCAGAAGTACTTGGTGTGCCCTAAGAACAGATACCACCATGTTCCTGTGAGGCTGGTCAGGAACTGGAAGGGGTTGCCCAGAGAGGCGGAGCACTCTGTCCCGTAGGGTGGCTGAAGAGTTGAGTGGATATAGCCCGGAGCATCCGGGTTGTGTTAGACCTGCTTTGAGCAGGGCTTGGGGTGGGGACCCTTTTTCTGCCGTAAATTTTTCTGTGACTGTAAAACAAAGGAGCAGTGTCTGGTGGCCTCTTTCCCAGGAGGTTCAGTTGGTGTTTTCAAATTGTGACTGCTGTGAGATGTCATCAGTGTATCTTGTGGGTCTGTGATTCTGACTGCTGTAATGAGTTCTGTCTTGATGTGGTAATGAGTTATCATATTCAGTATTCATCTCTCTCGTTTTTGTCACAGTTCTGTATGATTGTGTCATTTTTGTATTATTTGAAAGTATTTCTTCTACAAAATAAAATAATTTGCCATAAACAGAAATAGAGTTTTGTTATATATCAAAGACATTTTTGAATGTTTTGTATTTGCTGTGTTCCTGGTGCTTTCATTAAAAAATTGTATATTGAATAATAATGTCAATTAGGTGAATGTAATGAATTTTCAAATAAAAGTAAGAGAAGAAATCTGAGAAATTTGAGATGCTAGAGACGTTACACTGAAGACCTGAAAGGGATGGAGAGTGTAAGGAATGTCAGGTATGTTCTTCCATGAGCTGATCACTCACGATAAGATGACAACTGTATCAGCAGCTCATAGTTGAATATTCCCAGAATTCTTGGGCAGCTTCACTCAAAACACAATGAATTGCCTTTTTTCGTAGCAAACATTTGTACTTTGTAGAGTTGTATTGAAAGCAAGTTGACATTAGTTCTGTAATTATGACTAATACCAAGGTGGAAGCCACTCAGTACTGGATAACTTTTTAAGGCAGGAGTTTATTGCTGCTTTCACAAAGGAAACCTTAAACCTGCATTAAGTACAGGAAGGCCATTTCTCAGTTTCCCTCTGCAACCCAAAGTGCAGGAGCACAGGCAAAATCACAGCTCGGACATGTGACCCCTGTCTCCGTCCAGTATTCGCAAGTCGCAAAGGGTATGACAGAGTTTAGTTATTTTTAAACAGTCTGCTAGAAATAGTCATTTGGAATACCGACTGTCTCTGTCTCGCTGCCATCAGGATCAACAACAAAAGCTATAATGGGTATGTCATTTTGGATTTTCTGTTACGAGAATGAAGTAGTATTTGTATTTCTTGCTGCAGTTCTTATAAGCACTTTGCAAGCCTTAAAGGTAAGTGCAGAATAAAAAGGTTTTTTTATTATTATTATTTTTTAGGAATTAGATGAACTTTGTATTTTGTTTTCAGTGGATGTAAAACTGAAGTTTCAACTTTAGGGAAGAGGGCACTTCACAGCTTGTTTTAACTGTCATCTCTTTTATAGCTATAGAGTTGCACATGTTTGAGAGGAAGAAGCATTTACAGAGAGACTTGAGAAACTTCAGGCTAGCAAAAGCAAGAACAGTCTTTTCTAAAACATCATGTGAAGTGTATTTTCTTTATTCTGATATCACACAATTGACTGAGTATCACTAGAAGAAAATACCAAGGAGTAAAATTTATTTAGTTTTGGAATTTGTAAATGTCTGTTAAGTCACTTGCTTGCACTTTGGAACATCTCCATATTCTTGGATTTAAAAGCTTTTTAGGAGCTGGTTCTGGTTTCTTCTGATTTCTAAAAATCCCTTAAAATTGAATATATGTTATCTAGGCTGTAGAATCACATTTTCTATAGAAAATTAGGTATTCTGTCCCTTGTTTGCAGTTTGACCATCCAGCTAAAAATGTACTTTCAGTAGGAGACTTAATGACTTCAGCTGTGGTAACAGGCAAGGAAAAAACAGGAAATGAATTTAGGAAAGTCTGTCCAGAAAAAAAAACGGGGGGGATTGAGACCTTTGTGCTCATCTAGTAAGTGCACAAAATTACTATTCTGTGTCTAGGGCACAGTGTTTCTGTTAAAGTGTGTGTCTTTGGCGTAGAAGTTCCCAGGTGTAGATGTTTGACAAATGCTGTTTTCCATATTTCCCTCTCATAAACCGATTAAAGAAAATTGCAGTTACATTATCAAGAAAATAAATCAAGTGCTTGGTGTTTAACTTCCTCCACAGCATTCAGTTGGCCTATTAATACTGATTTTAATGGGCACAAAGAAGAGACACTGGCAGGAAGCTGGGATTTCTATCACTTTTCCACTTTTCACTGACAGGGTAATAAAGGTTACTGATCTATGAGTGGTAGAGCGCTATGATCTGCAGTGTTGTGCGTGAAGGGCAGAATCAAATCTCTTCTCTAAAGGCATGTTCCGTGCTCCAGAAAGGTGTGGGAACTTCAGCTGTAGCAAGCTAAGTGTTCGCATTTCACGATAAAATCCAGCATGTGGCTTCTGCATGGGAAGTCCCAGTCAGAAATAAGGAGTACCGGAGCTTTCTTCAGCTCACAGACAAGAGCTGGAAGGAGCCATGTGGCCATTCACAACAAAAAAGGTTTTGTACACCCAGTATTGGTTGCTTTGCTGGCTGGGCTGCTTGTATGGCACATCCATAAATTACTGCTCAAACACACTGGGACAAAAAGGTCTTCCAGAACTGCATTCCTTCACTTTTGAAGTGAGTTGAAGTCACATGTGCACCTTCAGTCACCCATGGATATTTTCGTGGGTGCTTGTGGAAGATCTCCCTCTACTTGGCTGTTGCATCTGCTTGGAAACAAAAAGCATGAGCCTGGATACCCCTAAGGGTAAAACCAGTCTGTGCAATATTGCAGTACAGGTGAATGTCCTGAAATAGAATGCACTGCACATGTATAAACACGTACATGGGCTTCACAAAAACAGTTACAACTTCTGTCTTGCAGAACATAATCCTAGTGGCTTGAGCAAAATTTGTGCAATCAGAACTTTGGAGATTCTTATCTTGTAGAAATCAAATACATTGCTAAGTATGATAAAATTCTCAAATACCCCACTTTTACCTCAAAAAAAAAAAAAAAAAAAAAAAAGGTAAAAAAAGCCAGAAACCAAAAATACGGTTCTGAGATGCAAATACTCTGTTAACCAGGCTAATTGTTGTGGGGAGGTTTATTGTATATTTTATATATTTGTTATATATTTTAGAATGTTCTAGCTTTTAAACATTTTGGGAAAGTTTAAGCAGACATTTTGAAAGGGAAAGGTAGGCTGCCATATAGGAAAGGATCTTTCAAGCAATGACAGTTGCACTGAAGAAAAGGCAGAAGGCTGCAAGTGATGGGATGAATGGATGGATAGATGGTGGGGAGAATGAAGAAGTGAAGGTAACAAGGATGAAAGCTTTGAGGAAGGTTTGCAGTGTATCAATATGATACAGAAGAGGGAGGGAAGTCAGTCTGGATAAGCTTGAAATGGAGTGCTGGGAGAAAGAAAAATGCGAGGGATGATGAAATTGTGGTTTGTCTCATATCCAAGCTGCTGTGATTACATATTTCATAGAGCAGCAAGCTGGGTGTTGCTGCAGAGTCAACAGGAATACTTGTTGGCTTGCACGCAGCATAATTATGATGCTTTTTCCTTGTGAAAATGTGAATGTTTTTGCTGTTGCAAAAAAAAAAAAAAAAAGAAAAAAAAAAGAAAAAGCAAAGAACAATTAGCTCGGGCTAGGGAGGGGAAAAAAGCAGCACACGTTCTAATGGTGACTGAATAGGTAGGGCAAAGAGGCTTGCAGTTTAATCCTGCAGGATTGCAGGCTGGTCCGTCTCCCCCTGATCAGATATCCTATAGACGGAGGATGCAGTCACATGATTGTTACTGCTTCCTCCCCATGACATCACTGCTGTTGCAGCCATACCACCCCAGAAAGGATGCTATTAAAATCTTTGGGATTGGGCTAAATGATGTTGTATTGCAGGTAAGCAACAGAATTCTTCGGAAAAATGATTTGCTGGTTACTCTCGTGCTACTGTCCTGGAGCTCCAGCTCTGTCGGACAGAGTTTCTGCTGGAAAATAAAGCGGCACAGTTTCTCTGCAGGCAGAGGGTTTGCAGGTGCAGAGGCTGCCTGCTGGCTCTGTGCTGATCTCCCGGCCGACATCTCCAGTAGAAATGCTGCCAGATGGAGCTTTATAGCTGAAGAAGGCCCTTTGTTCCCTGTATTTTCTGATGGCTCCTTCGGGTGTCTGCAGAATTCTGTATTTATGTAAGCAGCCAAGTCGTGTAAAGAGAGAGCAGCAATAGTGTTTTGCTTCTATTCCCTGCCTTTTTGTTTTTTTCCTGGATGCCTAAAGGAAGTTGTTGTACAAATAGATGTATCTAAGCTTATACAGGAATGAGGATTTTAACTTGCTTGAGAGGCTAAGAGGGGTATTTGGGGAAGAAGGCTTTTCCTTTATTGTTAATTTTTTGCTGACATGGTTTCAGAGTACCTAGTCCGGCAGGTTTCCTGCATAATTTGTTGTACGGTAAGGTAGGTTTTTCCTTGTCGTCCAATATAAACACGAAAAATCCTTTCCCAAAAGGAACACAGGAGATGACAAGTGGATTTTTACTTCTTTGGAAAATGTCAATCACCAAATGGCTAAAAAATCCATGCTATGCTGTGTTTTTTTGAATTTATATTTGTGGAAGCAAAGTCCAGGGTCTGTTTTCCTGGTGTGGATGTTTAATTATGCACTCTGTTGAAATACCTGAATATGGATCTGTGAAGGAAAAAATGGTGACTCTTCTGTGGTTTTTTTTTTCTGCATAGCTTTTAAAAAATATGTAAGGGGTTTAAAATTTTTCAAGGTCTAAAAATTCATTATAATACAAATGTTACAATCTGAGAAACTAAATTAATTTTTGAGCTTCTACTAGTCTGAAAATAAAATTATAATTCTGATAACAATTCTGATAAATAATTCTGTGCCTTTGCCAGAGAACAGAGGATGACTCAGCCACAGCTTCACCAGACAGAGTCAGGTGACTTTTCATTCCCAGTCTGCAGGAAGTTTTCTTATTCTTCCAAATCCTGTTCTTTGTTCAAATAAATTTTTCCCACTATTGGAAAAATCTGAAAATTTGCCAGGCCTAGAGTCTCTTTGTGCTCACCCATACATTTGGGGGGAGATTTTTGATCTCCCATGCTGAAGTAGGTTGTACAAAGATGAATTCTGGTTTCTAGTGATCAGGAATGAAGTAGTGTCAGGATCAGAATAACGCAGGGCCAGGGGGAGAAAGCAGATAATGAATTATTGAAATTAAATAAGAAAAGACAACAGTTATTCCAAATGGAAATGAAAAATAAATTTCAAGTTTATATTTGCTTCAACAGAACTTCTGCTGTTTTTGCAAGACTGAGCCTCTAAAGTGATAGAACTGCAAACCTGTTGCTGCATGAGGTGATGGCATGGTTTGCATTGGCGCCTGTGCTGGGTTTCTCCTTGATTCCCTCGGGAGTCAAGGCTGGCTCAGTTCCCTCCAGCAGTGGCTGTGAGTGGAGTTGTGCTCTTGCTCACCAAGCACACCAAGCCTTCGCTCTTTGTGAAGAGCACAGCAGGGCTGCCACACTTGGGTTCTCCAAGTGTGATGGGTTTCCTCCTGCTCTAGATCATATCTGAATGCCCTGTGGAAATATGTTCCAGACAGTGGTTCTCTTGGTCTCCTGATTTGAGTCAGACATCTTTTTTGCAACAAGGGAAGGCACCAACCTTCTATGTATGCTGGGTCAACTGTAAGGACTTAAGTCCTTTAGGAATTGCTTAGTATAAAAGGGTGACCCTGGAGACATCCCCAGCTGGAAGGTGGTCTCCCTGGCAGCACCAGGGTGCTGTGCTGGGGCTCCAACACGTGGCTGTGAGTGCTCAGCCCCTCTGCACATCAGGGCCTGCCTTGTAAAGGTTGTACCTTTTCAAAGGCAGTGGTGGTGGCTTTTAAGCAGGGCCCAGAGGAGAAGAAGGAGGTGGGGAGCATTTGCCCTGGGGTTGAGTCCTTCCTATCTGCCTGGAGCAAATGGGCTCTCTGGAGTGCTCTAACCTCCCGGGCCTGGGAGCTGCTTCATCGTGAAGCTGTTGCTTGTTGGCCTGGAGGGGAAGGTGAGCAGGATCATGACTGTAGTCCAGTGCTAGGGGAAGGGGGGGCTCCTGACCCCCATCTCACGGGGGTCTCAGGGCCGTCTCTTATGTCTTGGTGATCAGTGTTGTGTTGCAGGAGCCTCTCAAGTTTGAACAGCCCTTTGCTCAGCATGGTGCACAATCCTGCAGCAGTGGGTACCAGTCCTTTTCCAGTTTGCTTTTGCCATCACACTGCAACTTGCTGGGTACCCAGGAGGGGGTTGTGTGTTAATTTTTCCATTTAGTGAAATGGGATCAGGTTGTAGAGTAGGTGTCTAATTCATTTTTGTGCGTGTCTAATTTATGTACGTGCATGCACACACCCCAGGTGTTGGGTTTTCTCAGCTCGCTTCATCTCTAGGCCAGCAGAACCAAAAAAATCACACATGATTGTTAATGCCAAAAGAGAACTCTGGCAGGGTTACGGTGGGCTGTCATTCCTAAAACACTTTAGACATTTTGCTCTTAAGCATCACACCAAGGAAAAGGTTTCCCCATCTTGCAGAATTGGGAGCTGCATATCAGCGGGATGAAGTAACTCGTCTGTAGCCTTGCAGCCCATCAGCATCAAACACAGCAGTGAAAAACAGTGCCCTGCAAACAGGAAAACATTACCCTCCATCTCTGTGTCAGTGACTCACTGCCTCCACTCAAATCATGGGAAGGGACATGGTAGAACAGTTTAATGGTTTTCTAGTGCAGGTTTATCAGCTTTATTTCAAGCTGAAGGCTTAAAAAGCTTTTTAGTGAGAGGTGCGTTTAATGCCATCGAACACCCATTTAAGGACAGAGCTGTTCAGGAGTAATTATATATACCAGGGCATTTCCCTTCTGACAGTGCAACTCTATTCTCTCTGAATGTATTTGGGTTTTTTTTGTTTGGTTGGTTTTTTGGTTTTGGTTGTTTTTTTCTTTTTTTTTCAGTCCAAAACTTGTTTTTCTGAATTTTCTGAACAATTTTCTGAATGAGGAGGCACAGAGCAGCAGCACTGGAAACCCAAATCTGGTGGTGCAAAGTTCAGCTGTGTGTGTCATAAGGAGGAAAACTGGGTAGCATCTATGACCCTATGGCTGTGGCTTTAGAGTTCTGTGGCAGTAAAACCAGTTGGTTTGGAAGGGAAATTCACCTCTTTTTTTTTTGAGAAAGAGGACTTGATGGAAACCAAGACTAGAAACCATACATGCTGCTACACTGTTAGCCTGATTTCCAGTCTGTCCTGTCTCCTGAATTTTAATTTCTTACTCCAGAAGCTGAAGGCTTTTAGAGTTTTCCTAATCAAATCTTGTTTCCTTCAAGAAGTAAAGAAAGGGGGGTTGATACAGCCTGTGGAGCTGTCGTGGGTTAGCAGGGTCCCCCCTAAGCTGCTGGGCTGTTAGCAGAGGGGCATCCTGTAATAGACATGTTTCAGCTCAGTTTGAAAACTACAGATGGATGTTCCAGGGTCAGCATTGCTTCCCTCCTGCTTTTTCCACAGCCTCAACATCTGCACTAACAACTGAATTTGTTGGAGGGACCTTTCGCTGGAAAGAGAAATGTGAGTTTAACATTTTTTTAATATGTAGCCAATTTTGGCAAAAGTTCCACTTGGAGCTGGTAGGGAAAGAGCTGGGATTTTTTTTTTTTCTCTTCTCTTGCTGACATAACTCAGCAGCTGCACTAATTTTGCTCAGACTTTCCAAGAAAACTCAAATGGGGAGCAGCCACATGATGTTTCATACCAAAAAGAATGGGTTTTTAAAAGGAGAGTCATCATGGGAAGAAGCAGGAGGCAGGATGCTGGGATGAGGTTTGCTCCTCAGAGGAAGAGAATGCCTCTCAGGAGGAGAAAAGGAGAAGAGGGAGTCAGGCTCTCATGGAAGGGATGGTTGGTTATCAGCTCCTGAGGTGTGCTGGTGCACCCAAAGTCTCCCCATGCCTCCCTTTGCCTGTGCTCCAGGACAGCACTGTTGTCTTCTCTGTGTTTGCTCTGTAAGCATGTGTGGTGGCTGAGGAGGGGCAGCTGAAGGCTGTGGTTCGGTCTGGAGGAGTCTTTTGTGCCTCAGTTTTCTGCCATTTATCCCAAGTGTTCCCTCTTACCTTCCCCTTCTCTCCCAGGCCCTCTCCCCTGTGATCTGGTGCCCTGTGTTTTTTGAGCTCTTCTGTGGCTTCATAATTTTTTCCATAGAGGTTATGCAGGGTAAAGCTGCACATCAAGGATGTGACTGTATTTAGCTTGCCCAGCCTATCATAGCAGGAAACTCCCTAATATGTGGTGGTGGGGCCATACAGTAAGATGTTGCAATATTTTACAGTACTGTTTCCCATACTGCAGCCTGCCCGTGCTAGTGTGGTGGGAGACTGAGGCTTTGCAGGGCTATTTACTTGTATATGGAGGTGATGCAATTAGTCCTTAAACTGTAGAAAAGTCATTTTAATACCTGCTTTTCCCCTCTGTATTTTCCCAGTTTAACTATTCATTGCTTTTTATGTGCCATATTATGTTTCCAAAAAAGTGGGTTCAGGTTTTCTAATTATTTCCAGGAGTCTGAACTAGATTTCTCTGATTCAGGGCCATTTTAACATCTTTTTAAAACTCCGTCATTAAGACAGAAGGTCAATAACTCAATCAGCTTGTTCAGTCTGAAGCTTCTAAGTCGAATAGTGTTAAATTGCCTGTAGATATTTTTCATGCTATAGAAAATTACCCATTTAACTTGCTGGGGATTCAGCCTGCTTGCTTTTGCTGAAGACATCTTCCTTGTAAAATCACCCAACAGCATCTTACTTCTTGTTTCATAATGGTTTACCTGCCTCTTATATCTTGTGCAGTGTGATGGTTACGTTTCTAGATCTTCTTCTACATGGCAGGTGGTGGAAGGGGAATTACATCCACACCCCCTCAGCCTTCCTGGCTCCAGATCTTGGTCTCTGTCCCCCCCCAAAAGACATATACCCCTAATCATCTCCCTGTACTTTTCATTCATGTCTTTCATGGTGACCCTGTTAATAATCTTGCTCTCTGCTTCCTAAACTATCAGGGCCATTTTCTCTGGCTGGGTGGTAGTGAACACCTGTGGTGTAACCATGGTCAGCTCTAGGAACTTTCCTTCTCAGCCTTATCCTCTTACGGCTCTTTCTGAACGCTGACTCTTCCAAACCCAAACCATTCTACCATTCTCTGATTCATCTCACTCTGCTGGCAGCACTGACATCCTATTCAGTTCAAGCCCTGGGTGGAGAGTGCTCTGTGTCCATCTCTGTGACTAGGTCTAAATCCCTTGAGATGGGAGATGGGTGGATGCTGCCAGAGCACTTGGCTCTCAGGACGAGGTGCCCTTGTTTGACAGATCACACTGAGCAGTTAATGGCCATGAGGCTGGGGCACCATGCTGGGCTGTTTTGCGAACTTGGTACTTGGAATAGTCAATGCAAGTATTAAGGGCACAGAGCGTGGCAAACCATCTGTCAGTATGAAGGCATCTGGAGATGATTGCCAGTAAAATTGTGATGTTC
This sequence comes from Lophotriccus pileatus, assembly GCA_035583135.1. Lineage (NCBI taxonomy): Eukaryota > Metazoa > Chordata > Aves > Passeriformes > Tyrannidae > Lophotriccus > Lophotriccus pileatus. The sequence continues at coordinate 96,289,642 of JAWWES010000001.1, forward strand.
ATTATTGAGTACTATAGAAAATAAATCCCAAGGATTTTCACAGCCCCCATGCTCCTTCATTTGTGCAGTGGCTGCTGTCATGTCATGCCACATAAGCACAGCTCATCCAGCCATCCAACCATCAGTGGTGGGCTCCACTCTGATGGAGTCATGATTGAAATGACCATGAATCACTTCAAAAGCTTTGTGTCCGGAGTAGGATCTCCTCTGTTTCATCACTGGGTGTATATTGGTACTAGGGCATAGAAAAGCCCCGAGGCGTTCCATATTCTCCTTTTATGTGTTGGCTGATGCATGTCGCATTTGGAAGAAAGGGAGCAGGTGGTGCTTTGAACGCCCTGAAAAAGTCACTCCAAATGCAACTGGTATTTAGGCTTCTGCTTTCTTCTCCCGGCCTCTTGCCAGGTTCACTTATTCCTTATGCTACAGCAGAAGAGAAGTATGTTTTGCTGCCTGCATACTGTCATGTTTCACATAGCAACATCCCCACAGCCATCTTCAAGGAAGTCAGCCTACAGATGAAAGCACATAGGTGAACATTCATCTGCTAGAAACATTTGAAGTGTTGAAGTAATTCAGTAACTGTAATCTGTTGAAAGTAACTCGAAACTTGTTGGAGTTGCATTAAAAATCATACCGCCTGCCCCAGTGAATGTGTCCAATTAAAACAGAAAACAGGATGAGGAGAACATAGCATGGAACTAGCATGTCTAGGAGCAATAGGCCAGGGCCAAGACTTTTCCTTTGATGACTGTTCAGCTAGTTGTTTTCCGTCAGTATACTTTTCAGTCCCTTTGAACTATGGGATGTTTTGGTCTGTGCTTGCCATGTCAAATACATTTCAGATTCGATCAGTCAGTCAGCATACTACCTAGAATGTCAGTTCACTAACAGAACTCTTCTAGCTGTGGCTTCTACATTTGTACATGCTGTAACAGTGCTCTAAAGCTGAGAGTTTGTCAGCATTTTCACTCTTAATGGAATGTATCGCTCTTGTATAAAACCTCCAAGCTGCAGTGTATCATTCAGCTGATCCCCATCACATGATGATTTCACTCACTGTGAGATTTGCAGAAAAAAAGTGACCCTAAATATACTACTATTACTACTACCTTTTGGTTCTTGAACAAGAAGTGAGTAAATGTAACAGAAGAGACCTCTTGTCCATGCAGTGTACCTGTTGTGCTTGTTAGCATGTCCCAGCCCTTCAGCACCTCCCAGTGCTCACACCCTGGCTTCTGTAGGCTGTTTGCATGAATCTATTCTTGGCTTTATTTATGTAGGAGGTTTCAGCGATTACTTAAAAATTATCTGGCTTTCTGCAGTCATAAAGCTTCACCAGCTAATCTTTGGACTTGCTCTTTTGGCTTTTACATCCAGCTGCTCTCATGCATTTGACATTTGTAGGGTAACAGTTCTTTCTTTCTGGTTTCAGGATACTGTGTGACAGGCATGTCTAATTGGGAGATCAGGGGCTGACCATCAGGCTGATCTGGCCCAAGATTTCTGGAAGATATCTAGGGTTATGTGGTAGCCAGGAGAGCATCTATCAGGAGGCACAAGTGCCAGACTAGTACTGTGACCTCTCCTGATTTGTGAATGGATCCCTGCCAGAACCTTGCTCCATCTACAGGATCACAATAGTCTGTCATGGGTCTAAATCCAGGGAAATCTGTTTAATCTGAACCCTCTGAGTTCCAGAGGTATGTAGTTCAGTGAGATTTGTTTTCTAGTTCAGTTTCTAGAAAGAACCTATTTGCAATTATTAAAGCAGAGTGTTGACACAAATGTTCAGTTATAGATACACTAAACTGGACAGTAAAAATGAGAGCTGGCTGTTCAGAGCTGCAGAGGCTCTCTATTGTATTGTAGGGAATAAAATGGCTGATGGAATTCAAAGCTGATAAGGGCAATGCAAAGGGGAAAATGTCCCTAAAAGATCGCAGAATGATGGGCTCCAAACTAGCCGCTGTTTCTCAGGGAGTCATAGCAGGCTGCTCAGTGCAAATATTGGATGTCTGCCCTAGGAAAAATTGGTGGGATACCAGAAATTATTAGGAAAATAATATGGGGACAAGCAGAAAACATTAGCCCTTGAAAAAATTATGTTGCATCAGCATCTGAAAAAGTAGTGGGAAGGACAACAAGGACATCTAAGACATGGAACAACAAAGGGGCAAAATGCATATGTCAGACTCAGCAAGACTTAACACCTTTCAGTGTATATAAGCTCTATCAGAGCATCCAAATCTCTTAGATGCTCAAGTGTGAGGAGATGTAGTTGTAATTAATTCTTCATGTCATTATGTTGCAATTGGTAGTGTTGCCCTCTTTAGATCAGATGAAGATGTCTACCCCTGACATCTCTTTGTGATCAATAAACAGAAATTATCACTTCTGCAAAACAATCTGTCTCATTCTAATGTAAATAATTCACCTCCTCTCCTCAGCTATGAAAGCAGTCTAGATTTTAGTGTCCAGAGTGTATTGCTGCAGTATACCTGGCTATAATTCAAGCCTGGATAAGATTAATTTGACCTTAATTTTTGTATATTAAATATCTGTAACTGAGTTATTAAATTATTATCTGTAACTAGAGTAAGGCTCCATTCTGCTGGCAGAACTGGAAGCATCTCTGCAAGCTTCTCCAAGAGGGCAAGTTAGCTTATCCTGAAATAAACTTTGTAGATTTTTACAGATGCTGAAGTGAAGTGAGAGAAATAAATGCAAAATAAAGAGAAAGAAAGGGATACTTATGGTGCTTAGTGCTAGGACATAAGATGGAAACTCTGCAGTACTCAGTTCAAAAGTGCTGTAGCTATGTTTTTTTTAACTAAAATTGGATTTTGCATAATCTGATATCACATCTCTGCTTTCAAAAGCATAGTACCTGAAGTGAACTTTACGGCTGACAATCATCCAGTTCGCTGCAACTTCCAGGTACTGATATGCTACCTAGAGTTCAAAGCTTGTTTGTTTCTTAGTCTTCCATGGCCCTGTGGTCTCTAGCACATTTTTCTCTCCCTGGATGTGTTGTGTAGCACGTATTTTTGGGGTAGATTCAGGCTGAGATTGTAATTATCCTACATACTTGTGGTCTGGCCTGGTATTATCCATCACAATACTGTCATGTGCTGGGCACTGACAACGTACTTAAAAAGCTATTTTTTACGTGATATAACTAGCATGTTGGGTAATTTTCTTGTGGTATGAAGGAAAACTTGCCAATGCTTTCAGTGCAAGAGTTCCCAGAAGTTTGTTTATTTAGCGGGTTGGGGCTGGCTCGTGCAGGCAAGCAGTTTGAGCTGCATGTTCTTTACAGGTCCTTCTTTGCTGTATGGGAAGAATAGGGTAAATTAACTGCTCTGCAAAATATCACAGTGTTACAAAATAATAGCACAGTTTAATCCTTTCACCTCATTTCAGCTTCCTGTTCCAGTCCTGGGAAGACACTGGGCTCAATGCCCTCTTGCAAATTTAGCTGCTTGCTGTCAGCCACATCATCCCACCTTCAGAGAGTGTGCTCTCACTTGCTTGGCGAAGTATCACTGTTCTCAACTGTCACTGCTTTTAACTTCTGATTTTTAAATCACCTCAATCCTGCAGCGGCTTGTTTGTGCTCCACAGGCCTGTGTAGGACACCTGCTCTGCTTTCAGTTTCCTTCCCCAGGCTGCGACTCCCTTGCTTGATTCTCTTTCAGACAAACGTGCCATGAGATTACTTGGAGATGACTTGATTTCCACACTTTAAAGGGCTTCTCTAGTGTTATAATGGTGACCTGCCGGTTGTCTGTAATATGATTTTCTCAACTGCTTGGGCTCAGCACCTTGTCTGTGTCATCCAAAATTTCTACATGGTGAAGTGCAAAGAGCAGACACTGACAAAGCTGAGTATTCACATTTATTACACTGCTAAATTCCCACCAGGGCAAAAATGGAGACATTTCAAGTAAAATATTTGAAAATGGGGAGCAAATAAAGGGGGCTGAGCGAAGTATCATGGTGTATGGACAGTCAGTTAAAAGCTTATCTGCTGCATTTCTGCCTGTTCCAATTACAGAATTGGGAAATTTCCGCACAGGTTCAAAGATCCAAATTCTTTACTTGTGACATCCCTATTCCTGTACTTGTTGGAGGAAAGTTGGTAGCAGCCATTGGTACTATACTGGCCTCATCAGTGACCAGCAGAAGTTGTCTCATGTCTGTCAAGGAGCTACAGGCTCTGCAGTCTGTTCTATACAACTTCCAAAGTCTGTATCTGTCCCCAGTTTTCTTATGCGTTTTCATGGGTTTTTTCCGTGTAATTCCATGATAACAGACTTTTTTAGTCTTGCGATTTCAGACTACAAACCTCAGGTATTCTCTGGAAGATCCCATTTCTCAAGCCCCTATTTTAGGATGGATAGGATTAACCACTCTTTAGAGCGACATTTCATTAGAAGCACACGGCTGCATCCTTCAGCTGTCCCAGCCCAGCAACCCCCTGCCCAGCTGCTGGAGCCCTCATGGGCCCAGGGTCTCTGCTCATGCTGGGGGAAATGGCTGCCACTTTCTCTTGTGCAGATTCAACCAGTGGCTGAGCGTGTATTCCAGAGGCAGACACACAGTTATTAGCTCTTCAGTTAGTGTGAATGGAGAGGTTTGTTTCTGATCATGGTCTTCATGTTTGCTTTGTCAGGTCTATATCTCTGTAGATTTTGATTCTGATTTCCCCTCTTTTCCTCATAGTTTTCCAATTGACAACATCCCTAATCAGACAACTTTGCTGGAATAGGTATTCTCTCACTCTCACATGCCCTCATCCAGGTTTGGTTCTTACCACCTCCTCCCTTATCATTTGCATTGCATTTGTGTCCCTGAACGTTCTTGTTCAGGCTTCCTCCTTTGCTTTTTATCCTTATTGAATGCTTATTATTGAAATAGGTCCTTGGCCATATACCTTTAAAGGAGCAGGCCCTCTCTGCCACACACACTTATCTTTCACTGTCTCTAGAGGCAGCCCAGGTGGTTCCTACAGTCCAGACACCAAACTTCTAGATGGCTGAAGTTGTATGAATCCAACCCTCTGTGCCTAAACTATACCATTTAGTAAAGTCTCATGCTACTCCCTCTCACTGGGAATGATGTCAGCCTTTTCTGGAGCTTGTCACAGTAGACACTACTTCGGGACTTGACTTTTACAGGAGGTAACAGCCATTTTTTGCATGAGTTTATTGACATACTGGTTTTATCTCTACATACAGATCCTAATATGGTCAATGCAGGAGACATGAATGGTTCGGGCAACCTGATGGATTTTTTGGATGAGCCTTTCCCTGATGTTGGAACTTATGAAGATTTCCATACCATTGACTGGCTACGAGAGAAATCGCGTGACACTGACCGCCATCGAAAGGTAACGGTGTCAGGCTTTGTTGCATCACAGTCCCTGGTCACAGCCATCCTGGTAGTGAGGAAAACAAGCAGTTTTCTTCCAAAGTTATTGCTTCCTATCTTGTATGACTTGAGGAGAAATTCTAAAAATATGGATGTGGGTTGTCTTGAGTTTGTAAATACGAAAGGGCTGCTGCAACTTAATCAGCAGAGCAACTCTAAAAATATGATTGGGATGGCAGGGAGTAGAGAAATTGTGTACATAGTCTGGGAGTCTAATTATTTTAAACATTCTACTCTAAAACTGTGCCAGCCTGAATCAGCAACATATCTATGTTTATTTTCAGATTACAAGCAAAAGTAAAGAATCCATATGGGAGTTCATCAAGAGTTTGCTGGACGCCTGGTCAGGATGGGTTGTAATGCTTCTCATAGGACTACTGGCAGGTACATATGTGTTAGTGCTACAGTTATGCCTGAACCATCTCACCCAAGTTGCTGCAGTGCTATCTCCTTTTCTTACTTTGTTGTCTCTCCACTGATGCTTCAAGCTAAAAAGACAGCTTTGCATCCATGCAGTTATGATCCTTAGTAAATATACCCACTTGCAAGTCCCCTGCTGAGTGCTGACCTAGAAAAAATGTTACTCACCAATAGAGGGATTTTTCTATTGCTTTTGCTTCACACTTAACGGGCTACTTTGACTTTCTGAATCTTTGATTTACAGAAGTCAATTTTATTGGTGGGAATTTTTTTCTTGTCATCACCAACTTTAATTCTGCAGGTAGAAAATATGGTGTGGGGAAAATGTTGGTTGTGGACACTCAAAGGGAAGCTTTATAAATTGTTATATCCACTGGTGTATCTTCTTTATATATGTGTGAGGGCATAATACAGTTTCAGATCTTCTTCCAGGCCAGACAGACATTACATATTTAACAGCCTGCTCAAACTCACATGGCAAATTCATTAATTTCCTCAATTTCTTCTGTCTTCCCCTCAGTTTAGCACATCTTCCAGCTTGGAAAGCTGCACTTCTCTTACCGAGCTGAGACAGCTGCCATTTTTTGTGCTTTTTCAGTGATGTCAGGGCGCTCTGGTGTCATGCTGCTTGGTAAAAGCATGATGTGAAGTTTCACAGTTTCCAAGGGGTGATGAGAATTTCCTTCTCAGCACCTGTCAAATTAACATGTTTATTACAGTTGTAAGGAGCCTCAGAAATACCAGTGAAGTTCTCGAGAAAACACTGCTGAAATAACAAATTATGTTATTTTGTAGATATGTGATTGTTTCCACAAAAGCTTTGGTGGGAGGGTGAGATAGGAAGAGAGTTTGATAGATTGTGTACCATCAGGGCTGCTGAACCTTGCCTGAAGGCCATCAACTGGGAAGGAGAATTCTGCTTACAAATAAAGTTAGAGCAAGCCCTTCAGGGCTCTCGTGACCTCCGTAATCCCTTGGCTCATACAGAGAATGTGGTATACATACACACATTCCCATTTTAGTAAAAATACACCAGAAGGTTTGATTCAGTTCCAGTTTGCAATTAAGCCTTATGCTAAAATCCTAATGATTGTCAAAAGTCAGAGCTGCTGACCTCAGATAAGATCTAATGCTGATACCTCCAGCTTGGGAATGGAGATTGAGGATAAGCTGCAGCTAAGACCTGTAGCTTCTGCAGCCTTTTCAGTGACAAGTGTAAAGAGCATTAAGTTTTACCTCAAGGAGTCAAACCAAATTACTAATTTTTTACACTGGGAAAGGACTTGTGAATCAACCAGAGAACAAAAATTACCTGCATGCCCATGACCTATGCTGAGCCCTGCTATTGAAATAACACAGATGCTCTGTGCCTTCAGCATTTTTGGGACAGGGCAAAGATGGAGAATCATCACCTCAGCCTCAGCGAGGGGTTAACACCCCTTTGTTGAGTGGGGGGGGAATAATTGATGAATGGTTGAGGTTTCTTAGCCAGGTTTGAGGAGGGAGGAGGTGAGGTTGGTGATGCCATCAAGAGGCACCTCATGTTGTTTTCCTCTCTACTTGAAGTATTGCCTGTACTGCCTGCTCAGGAGAGCCTGCCATCAGGGTACCTATATGGTCACACTGGTTGAGTTGGCAGGGGCCAAAGTTTCTAGTGTGTTTCCAAATGCACTTGGGTGATTTACCCAGGTCGAGGAGTTTAAAATGAGCTTAACTGATCTCCAAGCCTAAATCCCACCAATTTTGTCAACTGTATCTTTCAGATTGTGCAATACAGCACCTCCACAGTCAACACAAGCCATTGAGGCCAGAGAAATCCTTATTCTCCGGTGCTCCTGACTTTGGGCTCTGTTGCTCTGTGCATGTGTAGCTGCACTGAGCGAGTAAATCTTGGTTCTTCTCTGGAACACATGTGGAATATATTGCATGTAGCTTTTTCCTCCTTCTGTGGATCACAAAGTATTTGGCAAAAGGGATTATATCAGCTGCATAATTAAGTCTTAGAGGTGCTGAGGTTCCTGTGAGCTTTTTATATTAGATAACTGCTGTTCTTGCATTTTTGGGGACCCATCTGCTCTCAGGGTGTTGGTGCAGATTATTATCAGTGATGAGCAAATGCCCTAGAAAACGAGAATTTTTCTTTTTTGTGTCTGGGCCCAACAAGTTTACCCGTGTCTATGTCTGGTGGCCACCGGGTGTCACTGTAGCTCTGCGTAATTATTGGGGAAAGGCTGAAATAAGGGTTGGTTTGATACAAGGAGAATTTGAAGGATAATTTTATTCTGCATGTCCAGATTGCTAATGAATGTACACACACACTGACAGCCCCATTCTGTTAAGTTCATAAGTCAAAATTCTGCATCCATGTTGTCTCTGTAATGAAATCATCCTTCTGAAAGGTTGTTGTGTTGGGACCAGAAAGGCTATAGGAAAACAAACCTATCCTTCTCCTCCACTACCCCTGAAATACACAGCATGGTTTGAGACCTGCAGTTTAGTATGTGTATAGAGACCCCACATAAAGTCCTTCTTATGTCAGCCAGGTGGTGCACCTGCCTGGGACAGGCTGCAGGATCAGGCCTGACATTGGTTATGCCTCCCCTATTTGGCCATCAGTCAGTATGAAAATCTATAATGTTTAAAATAAAAGCTTATGAGAAATCACTAAGGGTCAGACAAACTTGTTAATGCCACCAGTTCTTTGGTGGATTTGTATTTATTGAATCACAGAATAGTTTGGGTTGGAAGGGGCCTTTAAAGGTCATCTAGTCCCACCCTACTGTAATGAGCAGGGAAATCTTCAACTCAATCAGGTTGCTCAGAGCCCAGTCCATCCTGACCTTGAATGTTTTCAGGGATGGGGCATCTGCACCTCTCCGGGCAACCTGCTCCAGTGTTTGACTACCCTCATTGTAAAAAACTTTTTCCTCCTATCTAGTTTAACCCAACCCTCTTTTAGCTTAAAACTATTACTCCTTGTCCTATTGCAACAGGCCCTGCTAAAAAGTCTGTCTCCATCTTTCTTATAAGCCCCCTTTAGGTACTGGAGGGCTGCAATAAGGTCTCCCCAAAGACTTCTAGTTCCCCAAACCACTTCCCCCCCCTCCTCCCCATTATTAAAATGAGAGATATTTTCCTTGCAACTTGATATTTTTTAATGCCACTCTTTCTTTTTCTGCATTTCTTTTCCCAGGCACATTAGCCGGAGTGATAGATTTAGCTGTGGATTGGATGACGGACCTGAAGGAGGGTGTCTGCCTGTCTGCCTTCTGGTACAGCCATGAGCAGTGCTGCTGGACGTCCAATGAAACTACATTCGATGACAGGGACAAATGTCCCCAGTGGCAGAAATGGTCTGAACTCCTTGTAAGCCAGTCTGAGGTACGAGAGACCTGATTAGTTTGAGGTCACAGCAGGCCAGGCAATGCCCTTTTTCATACTTGCTGATGTTCCCTCCAGAGAGTTTCTCTGAAAGAGAAAGTAATGAACTGAGCACGCTGCAAAAAAAGACATTTCCACAAGCAATCTGCTTAACTTGGAAGAGATCCTATTGTTTCAGTGTGATGGAAAGTGAAAAACTGTGAGATTGTACTCTCTTTTTATCAGTATTAAACTAAAAGGGTTTAATCACGTGCATAATATAATCACCAGGGGACCTGAGCTGCCCTTTTTTTTTTTCCTTTCAAACACAATTTTATGGAACAAAAAAAGATAAGCACTGACAAATACATTTAAGAGGAAATTTTCAGGATTGCAGATGGATTTTTATGTATTCAGATGCTGTGAGTAGTAGAGGGAGCTACGTAAGAACTGCTTGTTTATCCCTTGCAATCATTTTCTCTATCAGGCATCATGATATTTAGCCAGCACCAAAAGCTGACCAAAGTGAATGATTTGCAGGGGTAGAGGACAAGAAGGGAAAAAGCTGATCTTTTTTTTTATGGTAGTAATTTTGAGGACAAAGAATGCTGTTTCAAAGCAAAGCAGGTGAAAGTTTCATTTTGAAGGCAATCAAAAGAAGCCTCTCTATATAACATTTAGCAGATGGTATGTTAAAAAATATAAAAAAGGACATTTTATTTTCAGCCTAAGTTATTCAATGTATTTAATAAAATTGATCCCTTCACAAGTCAAATTTTTGGTAGAGTTATTGTCTTAAATCCCTCTCTCCTCCTCATTTTTGCAGCTGACCTGAATCTGACAAAAACTGAGTATGATATGGAGGTGGGAGAGGTTGTCTGACATTTTCTCCCAGTGTGGATATAGTCTGGTCTTGCAGTGTTTGAGGACACCTTCATTGCCTTACAAGTGTGTCACTCACATTCCCTTCAGTACTGCTTTGGGTTTATAGTACAAGTAGTATTAGATGAGAGTGTCTGTGAATATGTGTAGCTCAATTTTCAATAATTTCCACTAATTATAACCATAATGAAAGTAGTGGGGTGCTCACTCTCCCTGAATATTCCCACCACATAATCAGAGGCAAAAATCTCTCAGCACAGTTGCCAGTCCCAGTGTCAAGCTTCCCTTTGCCAGAGGTTTGCTGGGTTCACCCTGGTCTTCATCAACAGGTAGTTTGGGCGGTTCTGTCTTTGTGACAGTGAAGAAATATTACTCTGGTATAAAGCTGCAGGACTGGGGATGATACTCTAATTTACGAGAACAAAAAATGTGGGAAGGGAAAAAAGAGGAGACTGTTACAATTGTTAGGGGATTTGGAAATCCTGTACTTAACAGGCTGTTACTCTGTTTGGAATATATAAACAATGCATATCCTTGAGAAAATTTATTGAGAATATTTTGACTTAATTTTGGGCTCTTTCTAGGAACAAATGGGCCTCTAAGATCTGTGGGTTCCTGGCTGCCATGGCCTGATGAATGCTGTAAATGTTAATATTATAGATGTCTGTTACTGTTACATTGAAATCCCAGGCAAAGCCCAACAAAAATATGAATATGGAAAGTAAAAATTCAATTCAATAGAAAAAGGTTTACAAGTTTTGCATGATATGGTTCCTGTAGTAGTAGATGACTCTAGCAGGTATCAAAATACACTGAACTTGACTGAGTTTCAGAATAATTTTGCCTTTTCCTATGTTGTTTCACTTTGTGCCTGACATTTACATAACAGCCCTATAAAACAAGAGTGTGCATTGGAGCACATTTTAGGCAAAAAGTATTTAGAACAGTTTCCCTAAAGGTGCTCTAGTTAGACATGTCTTCCTTTTTTATGCATGACTGTGATTCTTTCTCATCATAGCCAACTACATTTGACATTTTGAGGACTGAGATTTAGATCAGTTCTTCCTTGTGGTTTTGCCAATTTATGGCTGTGATAAACCCTGTACATATGTTTTCACTGAGAATTGTGACATTTCCTATGGCATCTCTTGAAAAATGTTTCCATTCTAGTACTCCTATAAAATGAGCCCAAAGCAGAGGCTTGATACAAATTATTATGGAAAATATAATAGCACACTAGACACCTACCAGGCTATGTTTTCTTCCCTAAACATTGTTTTTAGGCCAGTTATACTCTTCAGCCCTCTGGTCCTGAACAACTTCCAAAGAACAGGGGCAGAGGGTTTTTTGATGTGAGACAGTTTCAAAGCCTCAAATTCACTGGCGGATCGAAAGCCTATCAGATGTCACTCAGTTCAGATCTCTGGCCAGTATCTGGTGATCTGGACTTTCCCTGTTCCGCACATACAGTTTGGTCCCAACCCCAACTTCACTGGAGCTGAGAACCCCATTTTTGACACCTGTCCAGGGTAGAGAAAAGGACCCTATGTCTTCCATGGATCAACAATGGACTGTATTCCCGTCCCAGAGCTTCTGTATCTCCTATCATGAAGCTGAGACCTGAGAGATGAGGAAACCCCTCTATACCTGGAATTCCATTCTCAATTTTGCCGCCTTGAGTCTGTCAGTCTTGAGGAGACACACTGCTGTAACATCCATAGGACGGAGTCTGAAAACTCTGAGATGCCTCATAGGGTCATGGTAGACCTGTGGGCCTCTGGAGAAAACATACATTGGATGGCATTCTGAGGCATGTGGTTTCTTTCAGTATTCTGAATTTGTAAGGGTTATTTTTGATTGTGTTCCATTTGTAACTAAACTGGACTGACATCAGATCTGAAATATTGCTTGGTCTTGCCAACTAACATCCAACATTCTGCTCAGTTTCCCTGGTTGCTTCATTACTATTGCTTTCAGGGTGAGTTTTTCAAGACACTAGTGGGAAAGGTCATAGCAGGATCACCTCTCCTGGAGAGCTGTTTTGGGCTCTGATTGCAGTGTACAGGCTTAAGACTTCCACTGATTCAGAGACTTAGTAATGGCACATAATGGATGAGAAATGAGCCATTTGCTATACTGACTTACTGCTACTTCACTTCCCAAAGGTTTTCATATTATTAATCATTAGAAACTGCTGCAGTTGAACCTGCAGAATGCCAGATATCTGGAAAATGTAACAATGAAAGTTGTCCCAAGGGATCAGGTTGAACTGGCCATATGGACTCTTGTGGGGTCCTGCCACAGAACTGTAGGTGTATATGTGATTGCAGTAACGAGCTGACATAGTTTTCTTATGACTTCTGAGTTGTGAAAGAAGAAGACGTGAAAAGAAACAAAGTTAATTTGACTCCAGTGAATTTAGAAGCAAAACTACAGTTTTCGGTCAACGTAGTAGGGCCAAATTGTTGTCAAAGCATTGGCCTTCTTTGGAGATACTCCAGGCTCACACTGACAGGAGGATTTTGCCCTGAGGCAAGATATCCATAGTTTTCTGTAGAGGAAGAGTAAATATTGTCATAGCTGCTTGTAATTGAAAGCACTAGGAGATGACATTCATGAGGCTGTCTTCAGCTGTAGCAACAAAGATCCTTGGTTACTACAGCTGGATGTCAATCACTGCAAGTGTGGGATCCATGACTGCTTAGTCTCAGGGCACTGGGGGATAACATTGTATTGCTCTTCTGCTGTTATCAGCCAAGCCAGCTGCCAACTTCAGCAAGCACGAGGACCTTAACAAATTGATCTTCTTTCAAATACACCCATAAGGATAAGGGCAATGGTTTCCTTACTGTATTTTCATTTGGACAGACCTGTAAAATTAAACTAGCAAACATCCATGCTGTTAAATGTTGACTCCTTGCAGGCTTGAAAACAGGGAGACTTCTCGGCTCTAGGTTTTTTATGACTGAGAACAGGGCTTGGCCAGCTCTGTTAACTGAAGACACGATACAACTGATTAATGCCTGTTTTCCCGCTTGATTTATCATAATGTTGATATCCAGGCTGCTGTCCTGCAGAGCAAAGACAGGGGCCCTGATGTTCTTGAGCAGCTGGAATTGCATCCGGTAGGAAGAGTTCACTTAGAGGTGAAGGATTCATACCAATTCATGACTGAGGTCTATATCGGTTTTTTATTCTGTAGTGTCATGTTGCTGGAGGATACTGTTTGAAGGCTTAAGCTCCTTGTATCAATTTGATGCCTCTGACTAGATTCTCTTTTGTCTGTGTAGGTAGGGTTTTTGAAATAAATCTAAAAAAATTATGCATGAGAAGAGGAAGAGGTATCCTAAGGCAGATCTTTTAACAAAAGTTTCAACTTGACCACTGGAGACAGGTAGAAAACCTGAAGGTCACTACTGACTGTGCTTTCGCTATGGCACTGCACAGTCAACCATTGTTAATGATCATTAGCATTTCCATTCTGTCAGAAAAGTAAAGCTATTCAGTTTGAAGACAGGCTTATTCCTGACTGGAATGCTTTTAAAATATCAGCGCAAAAATGACTGAGGTGTGTCTGAGCAGGTTCTGCCAAACTATGGTGTTTTCAAATTATTTTCAACCCCATCATAGATAGCAACATATAGAAGGAAAGGATTTATTTACGGTTTCATCCTTTACATTTGTGAACTGAACTGGCTAATGATATACACAGGTGTTTCATTTGAAAAGATTAGCATCTGCATGGAGAAATGACCTTTGAATACCAGCCCTCAGAAAAAAGATATATCAGAGTCATATCCCCTGTCCTCTGCCATGGGACGAATGCAGCAGATTCCTTCATTAGGTGCCTTTTTATTACCAATTGCTTTTGCCCTTATGACATATTTGTTTGACGTTTTGGAACTTTTTGTAGGTTAGTTTAATTTATTTTCTTGAACGATGCTCAGCTTGCGGTGTTTGGGCCCCTTGCAAACACACTGTGTGGACTAGGTTAAGTATATATTAGTATACTGCTTCTTTCCATGAGTAATAAAATTGTTGGAGTACATAAAGTTATTTGTCCTTCCCGAGGAATAGCCACAGTTAACATGTAAATGAAAAAGATCAGGCTCTGTGCCATCATGATCCCTAGTAGAAGTGTGAGATTTGCCAACCTGCATTTGTCTAACAATGTTTGTTACTGTTATTTTTCTAGGGTGCAAGTGCTTACATTCTAAACTATTTTCTATACATTATGTGGGCTCTATGTTTTGCTTTCCTGGCAGTCTCCTTGGTCAGAGTGTTTGCTCCTTATGCCTGTGGCTCTGGAATCCCAGAGGTGAGTTTCTCTTTGTGCATGAATATCCAAGTACCAAACAAAACAAAAAAAATGATGACTTACCACCTTTTCGCATTCCAGAACTATACTATGAGATATCAAAGAAACCAGAAAATTGTCTTTCCATCTCATCTGACTTCATTCCTTTGTCTGTGCTTTTATGATGCTCATCTAAATTTTTTATAGTATAAAATATTTGAAGGTCACTGTGACAGGTTAATGCACATACTTGTTCATTGCCAGAGCTTGAAATAAAAATCAGCGTCTCCAAGAGGCACTCACTAGAAGATTATATAGAATTTTCCTTGAATGAAATTACTTGTGTCAGTTACAAAACCAGTTATTTTCTAAGCTAGGCTCTAAATAAAAGCAAAATAAAAAGAAGAGGGAGGGCTGCAAAACTAAGGTTTCCTGAGATGCCCATCATTTGGAATGCCTGAAAAGTGTCTGGTGCACATCTTTTGCAATTGTGTCCCTATACACAATGCCGTGTACATTATATCAGCATGACAGCATTATAGCAGTGAAAATATCTACTTGATTTTTAATATTTTACATATTGAGTCTCAGTCCATATTTAAGCTGTTAAAATGAAAACCTTGTAATTCAATCAGCAGAGCTACTCAAAATTTTTGAAATCAGAGCAGTCTTTTTTAAAAGTGCTATGGAACCACTGGAATTATTATTTAGTAATCTGGCAAAGAGAATCAAGAGCTCAAATTTTAGAAATCTTGGCATAAACTTTTGTTCTTGATCTCTAAAAGCATCCAAATGTTTAAAAAAATCTCACCTCAAATAATTTGAAATATTTAAATAATTTTCATGTTTCAAAGTAGTCATGTATGTCTTTGTTACATGTTTGATATATCTGTGGTTTTAAAAACTTTTCATAGTTAACTGTAAAGCTTGTTTCTGATTGGTAAATCCCTCATATGAGGTGATGCTCAGCTCCAGCCCATTTCCAGGCCTAGAGTCCAAACCCAAATCCCACCCTGTGTGGCATGCACATGCCTTGTGCTCTATCCTGGCCAATCACACGTAAAATTAAGACAAAATGTGTAAAAGTAAGATCTTTTGGACTTTCTCATTTCATCATACTTACATGCTTTTGTGGTGCAGCAATTCCAAATATTTACAACTTTTTTTTTGGTGTTTTAACTGGAAAAAGCCCATGGTTGTTTATTTGCTTTTTTCTCTGCTTTGTTGAAGTTGAGTCTAGTTTAACTCTGATCTTGTAAGCCAAGGAGATATGTAAGAGTTTCAAATTTCTATTGATCTCTGTGAGAGTCCTTACCGACTGTTACGGGGACCACCCATAACAGCAGTAAAAGTGTGGTCTGCTTAACCCCTGCTCAGATATTGCTGTGGGAAAGCTGCCCTACCTGTGGTTTCTTTCTCTCCATCACTGCCTCTTTGAAAGCAGTCTGCAACTTTTTAAACTCCGCTGGAGTTTTAAGTCCATTTGAAAGTTCAGAGTAGAAAAGGTTTCTTCATCTCTTCAACATGTTCTTCCTACTTTCCAGATAAAAACCATCTTGAGTGGGTTCATTATTAGGGGCTACCTGGGAAAGTGGACACTTTTAATCAAAACAGTCACCTTGGTTCTGGTGGTATCTTCAGGCCTCAGCCTTGGGAAAGAGGGGCCATTAGTCCACGTGGCCTGTTGCTGTGGAAACTTCTTCAGCAGCCTTTTCTCAAAGTACAGCAAGAATGAAGGAAAGCGAAGAGAGGTGAGGTTGGATAACATTATCTCTAATTTCCCTGTCTGGTTACCTGGGGCCTCAAAGTACTCATGCCTTGTATGTCAACATTTGCTTTGTAGGTGCTTTCAGCTGCAGCCGCTGCAGGAGTTTCTGTTGCCTTTGGGGCTCCAATTGGAGGCGTGCTTTTTAGTCTGGAAGAGGTGAGAGAGACCTGGAAGTCCACTTGCTTCAATAAATATATTTTTCATTTGACATATTTTTTCTAAGATTACTCTTTATTTTTCAAGCATTTGTATGTTTATTTTTTCTTCTAAAGCAAAAATAACCTTTGATTTCCAGTAATAAAAAATAACCAGATATTTTAGCCTAATTTGAGTAGCAAAACAGCACTGGTTTTCTGGAAACAAATTAGAGGATTCAATTTGGAAATGTATCTCTGGGCTGAGGTTTCTCCAGCTTTCAGCTTGCTGATCCATGGGCCAAACTGTCAAGCTTCCATCTTATACTGTCTACACAGCAACTCTGGATTTAGATTTATTGATTTTTAACTAGTTGGTGCTCCCTGTCTGAAATCTGAAAATGCCTTTTCTGATACCTTTGTGAACAGGTTCTGGTTGTGGTAAGGACTAGTGCTCCTAATGTAGTAAAATGAAACAGATGGGGATGGCAGTTAAAAGGAGCACCCTCTGTCACACTCAGTGAAATGTTTACGGTCTCTGCTTGGTTTTAGGTCAGCTACTACTTTCCTCTGAAAACCCTCTGGAGGTCATTTTTCGCTGCTCTTGTGGCTGCCTTCACACTGAGGTCCATCAATCCTTTTGGGAACAGCCGCCTGGTCCTGTTCTACGTGGAATACCACACCCCCTGGTACATGGCCGAGCTCTTCCCCTTCATCCTACTCGGTGTCTTTGGGGGCCTCTGGGGCACCCTCTTTATCCGATGCAACATCGCCTGGTGCAGGAGGCGAAAAACCACCAGACTTGGGAAATACCCAGTGCTGGAGGTCATAGTGATTACAGCCATCACCGCCATCATCGCCTACCCCAACCCCTACACCCGGAGGAGCACCAGCGAGCTGATCTCAGAGCTCTTCAATGACTGTGGGGCCCTGGAGTCCTCACAGCTCTGTGACTACATCAATGACCCCAACATGACCCGGCCAGTGGATGACATTCCTGACAGACCTGCCGGCCCCGGAGTCTACTCCGCCATGTGGCAGCTCGCCTTGGCTTTGGTGTTTAAAATTGTCATCACGATATTCACTTTTGGCATGAAGGTAAATCGGGGACAAGTGCAGAAGCTGCCGTGAGCACAAAGCACAGATGGGTTGCCGTCGGCAGCCTTGGTCTGGCTGGCAGGGCTTGTGTGCCTCTGACCTGCACCCAGCACGTGGGTGTTGCTGAGATGCTGCTCGCTCACCTGCCTGCCAGCACCTTGATCTGTGGGCCCCTGTCACAGCAGAGAGATGAGCCCTGCTTTTCTATGTCCTAGTCATCTGCGCTTTTTTTAGAGGAAGAAGAAATCTGTATGGGAATTTGAATCTGCTGTTGCCAATAAGCAAATTCAAGATGATTCCCACTGCAGCTGTTTTTGCGCTCTCTCATGGATATGGGCTATTTACATTGTTGTTTGTCTTGTTGGATTAATGTCTTAATGTGCCTCAAGGTAGCTACTCTCAGGGAAGTAATAATTTTAAATTGACTATTTTACACATTTAAAGCATCACAAAAATATAAAAGTATCTGAAAAGGTCTATTTTTGAATCTTTTTAAGCACTGTAGCTTGGAAAAAAGAGGGAATGAATGGGAGAACTAACAGATATATGATTTGATTATTCTGGATTTGCGGCTTTTTCTTTCAACAACTCCTCCTCCCCCAAATGACTGATGAAACGTCCAAGAACAATTCATCCAAGCTTTCACTATATACAAAGATGTCTGTGGTGAGCTCTATATATCTGATTGCTAGAGCCCATAAAAACCACGTATCTGTCTGTCTACATCTCCCATTATTTGAGCACATAGTTGGATCTGATGGCAGCAGATGATGGGAAGTTTTTCTGGATTCTACACTGTATTTTATACTGTACTCAAAGATAAAGTATCTCATCTTTCTCTTGAACACTACACTTGAACTGAGGATCCATCTTTTAGCCCTTCACTGTAGAAACAGATTTATGGCTGGCAGCCAGTTATTATGCTTGTTCATTTAAAAACTTTGCTTCTTTATTTGACATGTGGTTCTTTATTTATCCTATATATTTAAAATATGTTAAAAACAGTTGACAATTTCAACTATTTTGTAAAAAAACAGACAAAATAGCTTTACCCCGTAAATCTGGAAGACTCAATCCAACTGTATTAGCAAAGTTAACACTATACAGTGTTAGCATCTGCTGTTATCAGCCCTAATGCCTCTGGGCCATGCTGAGGTGGTTAGTTTAGTTCTCTAGAAAGCTAAAGGTATATTTTCAGACTTAAAAAGATATAACAAGCTTTCCTTTCTAAACCCAACAAAAACTCCATACAATCCCCTGTCAAACATCTGAGTTGTCTTCTCCACTGGGGAATATATCTCCAACTTGTAGGTACATTTGACATTTAGAGGAAACACATTTATTCAAGGCAAAGTGAATTTTCATTTTCTTTTTTTTTTCCTTCTCATTTCAGTACTGTATCTTAATGATTTGTAGCTTGTCTGTATAGCAGACAACAAAGTAATGATTCATAGAGCTTCCTGGAAAATATGTAGCAAACTGAGATGAAGAAATAGCTGTCTCTGAGCAGTCAACCTATTTTCTCTGAATTTTTATTCTGCACTTGACATTTAATTTAAAATCTGATCTGATTTAGCCTGAAAATGTACTAATAAAACCATGAAGTGCTCCATCTGATAGAGGGTGAAATCACGACGTTATTTTCAGTTAAGCTCCCTCTTAAGCCTATGACAGAATCATCAGCAGTTCCTGAATTCCTGCTGAGAAAGCAATAAAGGCGAAGCCAGGAGCATCTTGACTTCAAAAACAGACTATTATTCAGAAACAGCATTTATCTCCTAAATTCAGTGTAATGCAGCAGGTAGGATCCAAAATTACTTTAAAAAATGCATTAACATTTTATAAAGCTATTAATACACATGTAGCCACATAAACTCGGTCATTGCAGAAACCTATGTCAGACCATGGAGATCAGCACTGTAGGCTGCATGAGGCTATGGCCTTCTGAGCCAGCATTTAATCAGGAAACTTGGTTCTCTTACTCATAATAAAAAATTGTTTGATACTAGTGATTTTATTCAAGGTGCTCATGTATCTTTATTTCATTCCAGATCCCTTCAGGCCTTTTCATTCCTAGCATGGCTGTTGGAGCCATTGCTGGAAGAATGGTTGGGATCGGAGTAGAGCAGCTGGCATATCACCATCATGACTGGATCATCTTCAGGAACTGGTGCAGACCTGGAGCAGACTGTGTCACACCAGGACTTTATGCAATGGTCGGAGCTGCAGCTTGCTTGGGTATGAAAAAAACATGTATGCAGGAAAAAAATGATGTTTGGCGACATACAAATTGTATTTGTGTTAGGTGCTATGCGGACATTTCTGGATGTAACAGGCTGAAATCAAGCTGTGATGGACAGCTGCCTCTAATGATCTCCAGTGATCCACCAGGTAGTCAGCAACAGAGAGACTTGCAGCCACCAATGACTACTCCTTCTAATGTGTCAAAAAGCACAGACAAGAAAAATAAAAGCCCTAAAGTTGGGCTGCAAGTTTCCACATAGCAGTATTTTGCTTGGGTTTTTTCCTTTTGAGTAATGAAATTCATTGTAACTCGACTAAAACTTCTTACTTGTTTAGATTGTGCTCTCTTTCAGTGCAGGGAAAAATTTTCCCAGTTCTCATCAAATTGTAAGCTTACAGAGGTAAAAATTCTGGGTCTTATTTTGGCTGTGTGTTACGCTATGGTCAACTGAGCTGTATTTTGGTTTTTGTTTTGACCATAAGCCAATATCAGATTACACTCAATTAATAGGATTTATTGGATATAACAGCAATGATCTGCTAACTATTAAAGTAAGATCATTGAATAACCCCTCACATATCAAATTTCTAGCCGTAGATGCAAGAGGAATGTTACAAGCATACCATCTGAACATTTTTTTTGCCTGATCATATCTTTCCCTTCTGTACTTGTATGGTCTGTCTCCTTTAATTGTTGTTATTGATATCGTCATTAGCTGATGAAAAAATAGTGGGGTGCATAACATGATTAATGTGATTGAGTGGGTTTGAAATGAAAGATGTACTCAAGGAAGAGCTGGAAAATTTTCAGATTTGGATGCTTATATTGGAAAGGCAGGATCATTCTTGTGATCAGTTATAGAGGAAGAAAGGGTGGGAATTACTTGAAAATTTAATGTCTGTAATGTAGACATCAACATCTGAGCTAGCTATCTTGCTACCCTTCACAGTTAAACCAGAAAAATGAGATATTGGAAAGATCAGTCTTATCTAGCAATACATGTCTAAAACCAGGCAAATGAATAGATGAATTTGGCCCCAAAAGGGACTGTTTTTCTCCAGAAATTACATAGGCAATCTGGATCTTCCCTTTGAATGAGAACCCTCAGCAGTGTAAGCACATTAAAATAGCTAGGATTAATCTTACTGTCAAAACAAGTAAAGTGCTTCCTCTTCTTGATAAATGACCTTAATGCTCATAATAGAAATAATACACAAAACCTTTGCTCTGATATTCCAGTTGATCAGCTAGTCTGCATAGAATGATAGAATTGTAGAATATGCTGAGTTGGAAGGGACCAAGGAGTCCAATTCCTGGCCCTGAGCAGGACACCCCAAGAGTCACACCATGTGCCTGAGAGTGTTGTCAAATGCTTCTTGAACTCTGTCAGGCTTGGTGCTGTGACCACTTCCCCAGGGAACCTGTTCCAGTGTTCAACCACCCTCTGGGTGAAAACCTTTTCCTGATATCCAACCTAAACCTCCCCTGATGCAACTTCATGCCATTTCCTCGAGTCCTGTCACTGATCACGAGAATGAAGAAATTGGTACCTGCCCCTCTGCTTCCCCACATGAGGATGTTGAAGACCGCAATGAGGTGTCCCCTCAGTCTCCTACAGGTTGAACAGACCAAGTGACTCAGCCACTCCCCTCCAGACCTTCCACCATCTTCATTGCCCTCTTATTGCTTAATGTCTTTTTTATATTGTGGTGCCCAAAACTTCACATAGTACTCTAGGTGAGGCAGCGATAGTCTCTCCCCTTTTAAAAGGTCCAAATTAAGGTGCAGTGTTTTTAATAGTGTGATGAGACATACAGCAGAAGGGTTACAGCTTGTACTTAAGCCCAAGACCTGTCTTGTCTGGAGTAAGAGATATGGAGTAAGTATTAAATGATCCTTACTCTGCTATCTGCTCTCAGCTTTTCAGAGCCAGAAGTTTAAGGCATTCCTCAGATGAAAGTCATATCTGGATCATCGTGTTAAGTAATAAACAATCTAATTTTCCTGTATGCTGCTACATGAAAAGCATCTTTTAATGACCTGTTTCTGATTTATCTCATCTAAAATGGTACTTCATTTTGAGGCCTAAAAGTAGCAATTTATTACATTTACCTTTTGAATAGAGGCAAAGAAATGTTACCTAATAATTCAGTGATACATACACAGTTGTCTGCAGTTATGTGAGTATTTTTATCCTTTAATGTAAACTGAAGGAGCAAGGAGGTTGCTTATGAAATTAATACAGAAAGACTAGACTGAAAAATACAGCTACAACCCTGTCTATATAATAATTTATATAATGGCCCGTCTTCGCGAACGAAGAGCCGGGGAAGGTCCTTACCCGCATATGCAGATAAGGCCTTCGAGCCT
>JAWWES010000001.1:96311751-96365914 GCA_035583135.1 Lophotriccus pileatus
CGGTGGCAGCGAGGTCCTCAGGACGTAGGTTTGTTTTCAGAGTGACCTTCTCTTAGATGGATTGCCTTAAGGGCTAATGAGCTCCATCTGCCCGGGGAGCTCCCTGACCGGGAACCCTGTCTATAGCTGCATGCCTAAATGACCTCAAAGCAAGTTGTACACAGTTCAAACAACTGTATTACTACAGTGATATCAAAAGCTAGGGTTTAGCTGTAACATAACTCTTGCAGTAGCCCCAAGCTATTCTAATGTAGGATTTTATGACCACGTTGTGCCCAAAGGTAATCCTTAGCTTTCTCTTCAGCGTGAATCCTATAGATGGGCCAGTGTGAAGGCCACCTCTCCATGCTCCTACCTGTCTCAGCCATGGTACTTACCTGGTTTTTGGAGTCATTTTAGAGAGGTAAAGGCAGGATTCAATTTTAGTTTCTCAAGTTTGAGATGATTTTTTTGGGGCATCCTTTCTGGTTTTAAAGCTCTGTCTTTTGGCATTCATTGTTTGCTTTTCAGTGTTAGCATCTTTGGCATCAGCAAGTTCACTCAACCTTCTTGATGAAAATTGTAGTAGTTGAAAAATATGTTTCTTCAGTGAAATAAGCCCAAAAATACTTCACAAAGTATGACGGCAAAGTACTCAGCATGAAAAATTACATGCCTTTTCAAGTGTAAGACTGAAAAATATAAATGAGTTGCTTAGTATGTGTACGGAGAGAAACTTGACTCTTTTCCTTGTTGGCAGGTGGTGTTACTCGAATGACGGTCTCTCTGGTGGTGATTATGTTTGAGCTAACAGGAGGCCTGGAGTACATTGTACCTCTTATGGCTGCAGCTGTCACAAGCAAGTGGGTGGCAGATGCCTTTGGAAAAGAAGGGATCTATGAAGCTCACATTCATCTGAATGGCTACCCCTTTCTGGACGTGAAGGATGAATTCACCCACCGAACCCTGGCAACTGATGTGATGAGACCAAGACGTGGGGAAGCTCCTCTCTCTGTTCTGACGCAGGACAGCATGACGGTGGAGGATGTTGAGACACTTATCAAAGAGACTGACTACAATGGCTTTCCAGTAGTGGTTTCAAAAGACTCAGAGAGGCTTATTGGATTTGCACAGAGACGAGAGCTGATTCTTGCAATAAGTGAGTAGAGTATCAGTGTGCAGAAGTTTGATTTTGAAAGGAGTTTTGGTAGGGTAGGATGTTAGCAGTGTTACTTATCTTGAAGAATAGATAAATAAGAATCAAACCAAACCTTTTCTCCAAATCTGACCTTTACTAGTTGATAGGGCTTGGAAGCTGGAAGCTTTTATATTGCTTCATACCACCTGGTAGAATTCTGTGGGCTTGAGCTTTGTAGGCTTAATTTTGCTGTCACTCAAAGCAGTACAATGCAATTCTGCTAGAGACAACAGAGAGAAACTCAACTCATATGGCCAGAATTTTTGTCAGAACCAGATCAAAAGCCAGTGCAATTCTGAACTTCCTGCAGTCCCCATGGGCTGCCAGAAGAAGCTGGAGCAGTCGTGAACTTTTGTCACCCTGTGATGAAATATGAATCCCCGTGCTTCTTTTTGTTATACTGTCTCACAGTTTTTCTCACAGGCAGGCATTTATCTCTACAGATGGAAAGCTTTTCAGTGGAGGATGTTGTTTGGTAAAAATTGCTGAATATCTGGCTGTTTACCTGAGTGCCCACATCCAGGCTATCAAAGGCTTTGACCCAACAGGTCTTTTCCTGGTTGGCCTGATGGCTAAGTAGGGATGATTGAAAAATAGGTATATTGGATGAAAGCAAATTTTCTCAGCTTTCCTCTACCCAGGGCATCCAGCACTTCAGAGGTCTGCAAGGCTGGCAAATCAACCCATCTGCTTCTAATTCTGGCAGTCCTGTTGAGGCCCAGCTGGGCAGGCAGGCAAGCTGCTGTCTGGGCATGGTTGTCTTGTACTTTGCAGGGGAGTGGAAGATCTGGCGCAGCCAAATCTCCTTGACTTGGAATTATTCTTCTCTGCATGGACTTGTTTCATCCCTCTGCTTCAGGCACCTTTGAAAAACTGTTGTCTCAGATGAAAATTCCCATATTTTTCAGATGAGAAAATTCATAAATGGAAAAGTGGCATTGTTTTTGAAGGTCACTTTCCATCTCACTTCTCTCAAAGATAAAATAAAATTTGAAGTAACAGTGCTCTTTCAGGACATGTTTTTTAAATGCCTATTTATTTTCATGTCCTGGATGAAAAAGGACTCAGTCTAAGTCATTAGACCTAAAATTTATATTAATTTAAGGACACTCAACTGTTACTTGATTCCCCTCTTCTCATCTGACAGAATAAAGTCATCAATACTACATGCAGAAGAAGAAAAGAGATGACAGAGATTTCATAGGAATAGTGTTTCGACCAAGAATTCTCAACTTCTTTCTCAGGCCCAACTAGTTGTGCATCAGCAGTATGTTGATTCCCTGGTCGTCCAGGGAATACTCTGGGGAAGTACTCCAAATCCCTCACATATCTGAATTCTTGGATGATGGCAATAGCTACTGAGTCCTGCATCAAATGCCCATTCACACACAGCTATCTGCCTCATGATTTGCCCCTACATAATTTCTTTCTTACTGAGCAGAGCACTGAGCGTGCTCTAGAAATGCATCCAGTACCTGTAAAGTTAATGGCAATGCCATTTCCAGTTGCTCAGAAGCACCCTCAGGAGGATTGCATCCTTGCACTGATCCTTGTTGAGTAGGTAGGCAGGTCAGGTGGGCAGAGTCACCCTCTGGGAATAGGTGTCTACATTTTAGATGGCACCTACTTTACAGTCTTACAGAGGGGAGTATTTGACTCTGTAAAGCTTTTCTTAAATTTGGCCAGCTCCAGAGGCACTGTACAAAAGGCAGAGCCTTGGACAATTACCAGGTGGCCTGTATAACATGCTTTTCCCAGCGTGGAGTTGAGAGAGTAACATACTTGATATAGGCTGTGAAATGTGAACTTCTGAATATGGGAGGCTGTTTCACATTTGGGAGAACTAATTCACTCTCTAGCTGCGACAAGAGCCTTCTGCATTGATAACTCTTTAAAACTAGACACTGTCATCCATTTCTTTGCTTTTTCTGTTAATCTATATTTGCTTTTCTTACCCACTGACTGCAAAAATGATCCATTCTGTTTTACTTTACTCCTACTCCCCCATCAAGTGCAACCGTGTACAAAATCAACCATTTTTCCGATGCCACTGAATTTACTCTGTAGTACTACATCATTCAAATTTCTCCAGAGAGATGTTTGACATGGAAGAGTGAAATCATGGCTCTGGCTAATCACTGTTGTTCAGGGTCATTGCTGTCTTGGGAACAGCAACGTGGTAACCAAAGTGCTTGGCCCTATTTCTTTGGGTGCAGCTTTGGGAAGGAAATACCTTCCTGTCAAAGGTTTTTATCAAAGGGTGGGAGTTACCTTCAGTTTGATTAATGTTACCTCTTGGCACACATCACGTATCAAAGAACTATGCAGGCATATTCACACTTGAAATTAGACGTATGAAGCAAAGCAAGCTGAGACAAAGCTAGCAACATTTCTATAAATTGCAATAGGGCTTGTAATATGTAGGGTGAGAAGGTTGAAAATCATATACTATGCTGATATTAGGTTTGAGCCAGCACTGCTCCAGTTTCAGAAATATTGCAAGACTGTTAAATGTAAAAAAAATTACAGCTGGAATATGTTGCAAACAATTACTGTCTACATATTACAAGTCACAGGAACAGGTTTCTGCACTTTGACTGATGCCAATGAGCTCCAAGAATATATACATATGTTTTGAGTATGTCTGATTTGCTGTATCTCTTAAGAACAGAAGCAACCTGTGTTAATCAAAGATAATAATTCTAACTATTTACAAGAATTTATACTAAAAAAAAAAAAAAAAAAGGGGAGACAGAGTTAAACTCTCAGAGCCAAACACATAATATGCTTATTCTGGGGAAAAAGAAGTTGTCTCTCATTTGGATATTTGTCCCATATATTGTTTACACAGTGTAGTGTTGAGTATAAATGAGGTAAACACTACAAACAGAATAAACTACTTCAATGTTAAGAATTCTTCTTGGAACATACTTTAAAGTAAAAGGCTTACACTGATGACGTAAACTCCAGATGCAGGGTGATGTTCACTTTGCAGTTTGATCAAAGTATTAATTATAGCTTTTGAACTTTTAAAATTGGTCAAATATGTGCTATTGAGAAAAGTGTTTCAAACTCATTTATCCCTGTATTTGTTTCTCCCTTTGCTATTTTCCTTTAAGTAGGGTGCTATTTTTTTTCTTTTTTAAAATCCAGATATGCAAAGTCTATTTCAGGAATTGAGATTAAGCCTACAAAATTTACTCTGCATGCCAGAGAGGTGTGCTGGTCTAGAACAATACCCACGCTGCCCCTGATTCCCTGGGATGTCAGTTTGTTGTTCCCTAGCTTTGCATTCATAAATCCATTCAGCCTGTCCACATTTTCCCAACTCCACTGAGAAGATTTGCTCTAAGCCAGCTGGGACCATACACAACAGCTGCTGACTCTACTCATTCAGGCATATAATAAAATTTCTTTTGCGATTCTCACACTGGAGGAAATTACATATGGTCATTTGAATTTGACAGAAATTGGATTAGTGATGTTTATGAAGGCAGTGAACTGCATATTTATTCAGAAAAAGCATTATGCCAACCAAGGAATAGTAAGTGCCTGTAAAAATATCACTTACATTTGCTTCAAGGGAGCAATGTCTCAAGGAAACTTAAGTTTGCTCAGTAACCCAAACTTCTGGGAATTCAGTACATTAACGACAAAACCAAACTACTACCTTTGCTTTCCAAAGGAGGACTTTTCTTTGTTTGTTTGTTATCAAGCCTAATTCGTTGTCTTCATGGATCTTTCTGTTGCACAGAGAATGCAAGACAACGTCAGGATGGAGTGGTCAGCAACTCCATCGTGTACTTCACTGAGGACCCCCCAGAACTGCCACCCAACAGTCCCCATCCACTGAAACTGCGTCGTATTCTCAACCTGAGCCCTTTCACCGTCACTGACCACACACCAATGGAGACTGTGGTAGATATTTTCCGAAAACTTGGACTCCGGCAGTGTCTTGTCACTCGCAGTGGGTGAGTAGTTTCTGAGTCAAGCACACTTAGAGAATCTTAGAGGAGATTTTCTTCAGCATTAACAAACCCACCATTGTTGTTATTTAAAGGCAAGAATAGATGGTAGCTAATTAATCACCACCTCTGAGACCACTGAGTGAATATTTTTATTTTGTCTTACTTTATGAATGGAAGAATAAGGGAACATCACCTAGAATCTCTCCAAGGCAACAAATGAAGTCAGACTCAGAACCAAAATGGTGCTTGCTGGGTTTTATTTTTCATTCTGTTCTCCCAAATCCTTAGTGTATTTAGATAAAGTAAATATAAATACAAAATAAACTGTTCTGACTCCCACTATAACTCAGTTTTCAACAGAGGCAAATCTGGCAAATTGTATTGTTTGGAAAGAATGTGTCTCTTTTTAGACATCCAGCTAGATTAGATGATTGTGAGGAGTGTGATAAAGGTGTTCCTGGAGCAAAATTAATCCGTTCAATTTTGTCTATGGGATAATGGAAAGGCATATTAACCAAAGGTCCTCAAAAAAACCAGCTGAAGGAGATGGGCAACATGAAACTAGGAGAGTAAAAAGCTGCACCATGTGGACTAGAAATAACATCCCATAGGTCCAATGGGATTTGAGATATTTGGGCATTGTGGCTCATCAGAGGATCCAGTAGTAAGAAGAAACTTTAGAACAGGATAACAATGCCAGAACCATCGCTTTCAAATATAGAAGACTTAAATTTATTCTGCTGTCAAAAAGACTTCTGCAAAAATATCATGTATCAGTTGTTATTATTAATGCAATGTCCTCAGCAGTAAGAAAATAAGAATCATTATTGGGATACAGATTTAGGTCCTGATTTTAGGTGCCTGGATTTGGAAGTTTTGACCTTGAGTTTTATCACTTACATGAAATGAAAAGTGGAAAAACTATAACAATGACATTGTTTCAAAATTCAGTGCCTACTGGCCTTCAAGGACTGGAAGTAAAAGCTCTTGAATATTGAGGGTTATGAAATTTTTGACTGTTGGGGCCAGACATCCCCTAGGCCTTGTCTTTCTTGACAGGTATAGTTCACTTAGGTTCACATAAATGAGAAATTACCCTTTAAATTTGAAGGAATTATGCTGTCACACAGCAAGAGCTTCAGAAATTCTGTGCTTTAGCTTACTTTGTGTATTACCAAGCACTGATGCCTTC
Source organism: Lophotriccus pileatus (assembly GCA_035583135.1). Lineage (NCBI taxonomy): Eukaryota > Metazoa > Chordata > Aves > Passeriformes > Tyrannidae > Lophotriccus > Lophotriccus pileatus. Next base: position 96,318,089 of record JAWWES010000001.1, read on the forward strand.
ATTCTGTGCTGTCAGTCCTCTGCAGCCTGAGCCTAAGGAAACTCATTATTTTGTTGTGCAAAGTGTTAGTTTTTGTAGCTCCTCATGCAGTCATGTTCTCAACAAAAAGAGGTAACAAGCCAAAGTATTTCACTTTATTATCATGGTGAAAATACTTTTACAAAAAGGTGATCACCGGGGAATGGATGAGATGGACAGTATTATATGGAAGCACTCACAAAATGTCCCTGCAGCTGAACAGGAAAAAAACCTGGATGATATATGAGATGATTGTTGACCTTTCCTTTCCTTTTCTCCTCTAGGAGGCTGCTGGGTATCATAACTAAAAAGGATGTATTAAGACATATGGCTCAAATGGCAAACCAGGACCCTGAATCTATCATGTTTAACTAGACTGGTAAAGGAAGAAGAAAGTAACCCCAAAGGAATCCCTTCTAGATTAACACAAAGGCTATGTTTGGTGTTTCATCTTGTTTAAAGAGAAAAAGGTAATGTGTATGAGGAATGGCCTGATATGCCTCTGACAGAGGGAGTGGATGCAGGACAGCACTTATTTAATGAGGAAGGCAGTTTAGAAGCTCTGAATAGCTGCAGAGATCAAGCTGTGTTTCCTTAATGAGATTCCCAACAGCTCAGATGGAGTGTTGGTGGGTATAAGTAATGTGGTGCTTAGAGACAAAGAGCCAGGAGCACCAGTGGGATGCATCAAGTTCACGGTAACTCATGAGGCAGGTGGGAAGGGAAGCAGGCACTGTTTATGTACCAGCTGCCAGGAGATGTAAAGGTCTGTGTTCCAAGCTAGAGAGTGTATATTGAGTAATGTCAGTTGCTTTTGTTACTGAAATCATGGCTATTTATTTGCTACTGAATTATACCATTTTCATAAGGAAAAAAAATCATCATATTTTTAAAGGAAAGATTTTGTCATCTTCATTTATTTTGTAGATGTTAAGTGAATCAAGACTGAAGTTAAGTCTTCAGAAAGGAGTAAGAGTACACTTCAACTCACTTTAAAATGTAGTGTCCCTTGCTCCCTGCTTTAGTCCTTTGAATTTTATACCATTTAGCATTTCTCTCAATCAACTTCTCCTTATTGGTATTAAAATGTGACTTATTTGTAAGGATTTATTTTTTCTCTATGCAATTTTGCATACAGGTACTATAGAAATTAGTATAAAACAGAAGCACTAAAAGGACACTGATATCCATCTCTCATCAGTGTTAGTGACAAGAGATTGAATACCTCACCTGTCTCCTTGTGTACATCAACATTTTTTCACAAAGTGATGAAGTTTTGCCTTGATTCTTGGTTCTCCATTTAGGTCCTTTTTGTCACTGCTCTTTTTTGGCACTTATTCTGTAACAGATCTACCCTTTATCCATCTGTCAGTCATAGGATTGTGGAATCCCTCTCCACAACACTATGGCTGGATAAGATCAGAGGGACTGAGAATGTAAATGACGATAGCAAAGCTTTAAATATTTATCTGTTTGCACCAAAAGCAAAATATTTAACAGACCCTGGTAGGGAACTTTAAGTCACTCAGGTAAAAATGCTAAATTTTCCTGAACATTTGTTCTGGTCCTATGTGAGATACAGAGAGTCAACCTTTAGTCAATACTGCTATCAGTAACAGAATACCAAATCGTACTCTCAGTTCACTGCCCAGTGTTTGCTTTTATAGCTATGAGCTTAAAGATTGGAGAAAGTTTGCATCCTAACTTGGATGTCCTGAGTCCCCTTCAGATCTCCCAAAAGCCTTGTCCCTTCATTTAGGCATCTAAGACCTCTGGTACTTTTGTTCAAATTCATATAGATAACTGGTTATGTCCAGATGGTCTTCATGGACAGAGATGAGCCATGTCCTTTCATGCCAGATCAACCTGTTGCTTACTCCAGACCAAACCCAGACCGCTGGTCTACCATGTAGGCAATGTACATGGTTATCGTGTCCCTGAACTGAGACAACTAGTCAGGTGCACTCTGAGTTAGATGGCTGAAGTTACATGTCACGAATTCCTTCTCTTATCTTCAGTGACCCTACTTCCTTCTGGCATGTGTCCCACTGCATTCACACAAAGTTTGGCCCAAATTGTTGAAATAAAAGAAACGTAAGTAAAGGGATAATTTTAATCTGCTAAGTAGTTAATTTAACAATAGTGTTTGCAACAGACTGACATAAATTTATGTAGCTCTTGGCAAAGCCCATAAATATTTCAGTGTATACTTTTGTTAACTGAACATCTGCAGTACAATGTATTATTAAAGGGATATTGTTAAAACTATATAAACTAGAGAACTGAGCAAATCCTTCCTTCTGAAAATAGGAAATATAACATAATATGGTTATTTCTTATGTTTTTCTGTGAAGCTGTCAGCAGCCAAACTCATAAAAACCCAACCAAGTCAACAACAAAGCTCATAAACACTGGATTCCCTCATATGACCAGAGATGCCATCATAAAATTCCACAACTAAACTCAAGTGAGGCTTTGTAAAAATGTCAGTTTCTACCCAAAACTTTTAGAATCTAAGGTATTTGGACTAAGCTAAATAGGCTGACTTTTGAGAGCAATCTTGTTCTTAGATTAAAAATGTAGAATTGTGTTCTACTTGCCACAATTTTAGCTGTTGGTGTTAATACACACACGTTTGATGAACACTTTCTCCATCTTCCTTTATGTTTATGTAGTGTATTCTCCCCACCTGAGCAAGCCAAAATACTTTTGTTCATAAGTCAAGAGAAGTAAGTTGGTAAGTGAATTCAGTTACTATTTGAGATCAAATTCAAGGCTTCAGGTAAAAGTAGAGGTCTAAAGTCTGCTCTGTTAGTGAAGGAAACTTCAGTCCATGTACCATTATAATGTAGTTCATGGAAGAGCTGACTCTGAAGAATATCCATAGTACTGAGGGCCATGTTTGTTAACAAAAACCAGGATGGTGTATCACCACTGAAAACCATTATCATTTTCTGAGAAAAAGACATGGAGTTGCCTAACTGAGGTTAGCCTAGCTATGAACACGAATTCACATGGGTATTGACTTAATTTAGCAGTTTAAACTCGGTGGTTATGTGTAGGCATAAACTTGTGTGGTTAATTCCCGTTAATTCTCAGAGGCCTGATTTACTGAAACCAAGAGTCAACCCTGTGATAGCTTGTCACCTTGTCTTATTTTAGGCTAGTTAGGAGGAGCCCTCAGGGCTTACAGACAGGATCCAAAAAAATGGCATGGTGGTTTGTAAGAATCAATAACAGAAAGAATTGAGATTTATGCAGTTACTGTGGGTGCAGTTTGACCCTGGGACTATCACTCAAGTAAAAGGCAGGTACAGCTCTCTCCTATCAAACATGCTCATTTTTAGATGGAATGCTTTAAAATATCTAAGGGGTCAAGGGAAAAATCTTTGGATATGTAACTGTGTACTGCTGCTCCTTGTTTCCAGTGTCTTTTCAAAATATGTTGAACCCCATTAGAGCAGGGGCTGATATCTAGCTGGTCCGGGAATGGCACAGTCATGGCTAACTTCATCTGCTCAGCTTTATCATCAAGGCTGAGGCTGATGCTAGAATGACACTGAGGGCTTTGAAACTGCACAGACTTTTCTAATAAGAAAACTTCCTCCATACTTCAGTCTTCATTGCTCTTCACGTGACTGTCTGTAAGGAAAACACTCTTAATATAAATGAATAACATGCTTTTCTCAAAAAATGCAGTAATAATATAATGATTTAATTTATTTCCTCATAACAAGCCCATTATCAGTCGCTGTTTTCCATCTGTATTCCTAAATATGTCTCAGAAGTTACTGAATAGACTCCAAGAGGCATAGATCTCAGCCTTAATTACATATTTGAATTTGTAGAGCTCAAGATAGTCACATAGTGTGATCAATCTGAGTTACATAAGTACTTTAGTATGTACTGCTCACTTTATGCAACCTCAGCTCAATCCTTGTGTTTAAGCAGATGGCCTTCAAAGATGTTGAACTAAACAAGAGAATGAAAACCTTAAAATGATGCAAGTTCAATATTGTACCTTTGTTTTGCATGAACTGTATTCAGTTACATTCAGCTTCTGATGTGTACTTGAAGCAATCTGTACCAGAAAGGTACAGAACATGAAAGACATTAGACAGACACTTTGGCTGTCACAGTGATACTAATTATTAATTCTTATGCTTTGATGGAGCAGAAAAAGAATATTTAAGAAGTATCAGAAATTCATGGATTTGGTGTTGGAATGACACTGTATGCCTACAGTTTTGCTTTGGTTTTATTTGTTGGGGTTTTTTTGTTTGGTTGGTTTTTGTTGTTGTTTTGTTTTGTTTTGTTTTGTTTTTAATTGTAGAAAACAGTGTACATGTTGCACCTTATAAAAATGATGTTTGGACTCTATTTTTTAAATAAAGCTGACTTACAGTACTGGAAACATTTCTTGGTCATCTTATTAATTAGAGAAGTATTTCACCTAATGTTTCTGTAAGATTTTGATGTTTCCTTTTCCCACCTATAGGGATAACTCAAACCTAATGAATGATTTAGGATATCCAATTCAATTATAGGTTAGGTAATATTAAGTAAGTAGTTAGTAAAGTTCATGCAGTGGACTTCAAAGAATCAGCCTTGACAGCTGGCTGTTTTATTTTCAGAAAAAAATGGTTTTTACTTCAACATCATAAATCCCTTAGGAATCTAAAAAGAGAATAAAAAAGAGTTATCTTACTAGGTTATTCTGTTTACAATAATCATGAAACTTCTTTAAAACTAGATGTTGCAAAGCTCCTATGGTTTTGCTTTCGGATGTATTTTTCAGTTGCGCTTTAATTCAGAGCTAAGATCAAAGACTTAAAGTGACAGGCTCAATCATGCCCGTTTAATTGGATGAAACATCCCCTAAATCTCTGTCAGAGACTAAATTCTAGGTAGTAGTGAGCTCCAGAAAAAAAAACAAAGCACAAGAGGTGCCATCACCAGTCCTTTCCTTTTTTACAGTACCTCATGGTTAGAGACTCTGGATCTGCTAGGGCTGGAGTCCAGTTATAATGTTAGATGAATGTCCTAAGTCACACAATACAGGTCTTGTAGGTGTTGATTAAAGTGCAGCTCAATTAATTGCTATGGTACAGCTCCTTCTTTGCTAACTGCTGCTGTAGTTGGCTTTCTGGCAAGCCAGAAGGAGCACTGTCCTACAAGCATTTGTAGACTTCTACTTAAAGATAACTCAGTTGGCTGTTCTGAGTCACGTTGAGATGCAGATTCTGTCTCTTGATTGTCACAGGGAACTTAGGCTTTCTGCTTATACTCTTATTAGCATACTGGGGGGTCCATCACATTTTTAGGCCTTGCTGTAGCCTGAACACAGTACTTAGCTTCATGTAAGTGAAGTTAAAGCCCAACAACTATTTGCCATTGGCCAGAATATTTAACCATTCAGTCACTGCTTGAGATCAATCATCATTTAGATTACTGTACTAATTAATGATTTTTAATCTCTTTCCTATATTTAAGCATCTGCTTCATAATCTTATTTATTTATTTACCCAATTAGCTAATTCAAGTGGTACCATAATTACAGGTAGAACAAAGGTATAAATGGTCTGGCTGAAGTTTTTCCACATCACAGATAATTAACATTGATTCTAAATTATGTTTTGGCCCCTTTTCAACTTTTAAGGAACACTACTAGAAAACATTAGTCAGAGGAACACAAGGAATAAATCATAACCTCCTCTGCACCTCTTCCTTCCAAGCTTGTGGGAACAGATATGAAACCATTACCTTTCTCTCTGTAAAGCCAGGTTTAGGTAATAGAAATCCCTGCACATTTGATGACTACAGCAACTCCTATTGAGTAAATCTCTCCATGCCACACTGTCTCCTTCCAGATAAATAGCAACCATTGAAAGAGTATTTGGTTTCCCTCTGTGTAAGGATAACCAGGTAGGGCAGGTAACCAACATCCTCGTTCCATCCTCCTTTCCCATCTTCTGTTTCCAGGGAAGAAAAACACTTTCCTGTTTTTATTCTTGTTTCAGCTCTAGTCCCAGTCCATTCTGCCTCTTTCCTGCAGCTTTTCTGTAATAACCCAAAACTCCACAAACAAATCTACACATCTGCTCTCTCTGTTCATGTGGAACTTCTGCACAGAATGCAAATTTTTCAGGAACAAAGGCATTAGCTAAGCTACAGTCTAGTTCCCAGCATTATTTCCACTGTATAAACATTCAGTGCAGGGGATTTGTAAAAGACAAGCTATTGAGGGACCAGGACCAGAAGTCATCTTGCTCATCTGATGGTCTGGCACATACAAACCACAGTAACATATACTGTCTTATTTGCTCTTCTTCGGGCTCCATGTTAGAATTCTGCCTTCTTGGTGTTCAAGCTTCAACAATACATGGGAGAGGGGGAATTGTTCCTTTGCCAAGATCCCTTTTTTCTCAGGAGAATGCCCCATTCATGAGACTATGAAGTTTTTTTGCCTCTCTTAGTAAAGCTGTTCCATTCTTTGTGAACATACACATTAGGTTGAGGATGAAAACAGCCTTCTTAGCAGTGGTTACATTTTCTCACTAGATGGAGAGGCGAGAACTGAACCCAAGGCTCCTGCCTGCCATCTGCCTTCCTGCTGAAATCATGCAGATTTTATGTTAAGAGAAGTCACTATGTGCAGGGAAACAAGGGAATTGTGAGAAGTGGCTGGTGTAAGTGCTGAACTTGGGCACTGTGAGATGCAGATGGACATTCAGCCCAGGACAACCTGTGGATAGGCAAGGTGAAATACACATTCATTCCCCATGTTTCTAACAGGCAGGCTCCACCAAGACAACCAGATCCAGCATTTCCTATTTCGGGTGTCCAGAGTTGAACCAAACATTCTATAGGATGTGTGAGGTCTTCATGTCCACATCTTGACACTGATCATCCTGTCTAGTGTAAAAAACTGCAGTAGCAGTGATTGACTGATAGACACAGAAGGAGTGAGGGGCAAGACTATAAGATTTTCCTACAGCAAAGGGGCTCGAGCATGGAGCACGTGTGGCTGCCTGGTGGCCAGTTGCTCACAGACAAATACGAGATCAGCTCTTCTGTGGATCACACAATGTGGTTCCACAAAAGGGTGAGCCCTCTCTTCCCATCCCCTTACAGTCTTTTAAATGCAGAATTGCGACTCAGTATTGACACAAGGTAAGGGACAAGAAACAGTTGACCCTTTCTGCTCCTACCCTACTAGTGCCTTCATGCCGTCTGCTCCTTCAGCAATATATTTATGCATTTGTTCTTGTGTTTCTTGGCACAAAGACCCTAGAGCAAAGCCCAGTCTATACCACTCCTTTCCCTCAAACCACTGGCACACCAAGAAACACCAGATGCTCTACAGTAACATACAAACATCAGTTAGAGCAGCAGCACAGACATGTCCTCCCCAGCAGAGCTGGAGGCCACGGCCACTACTACCTCCTCCTCCCATCTCCATTGTCCTGGCACTGTGGGCCTCTGGGAACAGGAATGCACAGAGGAAAAAGGTGGAGAACTGTGATACTTAGCTGAGGATCCACCCTGTTCATTCTGACTTTTAAGCTGGTCCTCAGAAGGTCTGTCTGGCCATTTCCTTCCCACCACTCCCTCCTGCTAAGCTCTCAGTTTGTCAGGGGAGGAGTATTCAGTGAGTGAGTGCATCAGACTTCACAGCTACACCAGGAAGCCACCGTACCACCGCTCCATCTGCAATGAGCACAATAGGCTGGCCGTTTATCTCAGCAGCCAGCCATAGTCTATCCTCATATCTTTCCTGCAGTGCCCAACTTACATTCAGGTTTTCTGTAAGCTTCAAAGAGAAGATATTATTAGTTATAAGGTTTTCAAGTGCTTGGGAGGGGCCAATGTCCTCATGTGCGTAAGGAGAGCTAGCAGTGGCACACGGGTGGTCTGTGCTGCCTCTGAACCAGCAGACAACATTGCAGGTACCCTTGCAATATGCTCCCCAAGAAGTAATGGCTTTAAGCTGAAAGAGAGCAGGTTTAGGCCAGATATTAGGAAGAAATTCTTTACTGTGAGGATGGTGAGGCACTGAGGCTGCCCAGAGAAGCTGTGGATACCCCATCCCTGAAAGTGTTCAAGTCTTGATTGAATGGACTTTGAGCAATATGGTCTAGTTGAAGGTGTCCCTGGCTGTCTCAGGGGGAACTGGAACTAGATGATCTTTAAGGTCTCTCCTAACCCAAACCATTCTGTGAATCTATGATCCCATTCTGTGCTTCACCGATTGCTCGAGGTATTTAGTGATCCACTGCTCCAGGGTCTAAATTCAGCTGCAATATTTGTTAATCAGCGTCAGGACAAAAATAAGCAGGGATTCAGTAGCTCCGGTGTGTTCGGGCCGCGGGGGCCCACTAGGTGGCATTCCAGTCCTCGGCATGGCCGGGAGGCAGCGACAGTGCCACCAGCCTGCTCAGATTGACAGAGGCCACCAGGGTGTCCTTGCTGTCCACTGACTTCTGATTCTTGCAGGAATCAAAGCTGTATAATTGTTTGCTCTAAACGTGTAATTTTTCTCAAGAATTTTCTGAGATATACCAATTAAAATCTATTTTTTTTTTTCAGCTTGATATATCCTGGTGGGAAAAGGAAAGGGAAAGACAGAAATCTTTTTCTTTGTTTGGACTATTTGGCAAGGCTAAAGCACGACTGTCTGCTTTGGCTCTTTAAACCACATATCACATCTGTAAAAACATAGTGGCAAAAGGAGGAAAAAATAATCTGCAATGCTTTCCTGGTGGTTTCTGTGAGGCTTTCATGTAACCAATACATTTTCATCAATTATGCATTTAGGTCACAGGAAGAGTTGGTTGAAGGAATTCCTTTGCCATTTCAAAGTTGCTGTCAGGAAGAAAATATAGCCAAGCTGACGGAGCTAGAAGAAATGTAGTTTTGTTCTCCTGACCTGATATTTTTCTTTCCACTTTCTTTACCATCATTCCTATTTGCATAAGCATTTCCCCTGGCATAGCAAAATCTGTGTAGGGAATGCAGAGAGGCCCTTAGAGCATGGAAAAGTCTTATTTTGCAATGGCAATTCTGAAATATAAGTAAACAACATTAGAGAATTGAGTAAAAGGCGTTCCCTGTAAAACATTTGATCAGTTGTGGAAAAAAGCTTAGACTCCTTGGTGGGCAGCATTACCATATGTAACCTCTAGCTTTTGTGCAATTTACAACCCCAAGTTAGGTGCTTAAATATAATTTTAAAAGTAAAATGAGAATTAAGTGCAAAGGAACAGGTTCCACTGTAGCCACGCAAAGAAGAGGCAACAGCCGATGTTAGCTACTGAAAAATGCCAGAGAAGACCTTAAAATCTCACCTCTTCCCTATACTGGTGATCACAGGAGTCTCAGAGCAATTGTTCTTTTTCTTGTGAAAAACATCTGAGAACTTGGGGTAATGCTTCTGATGCTGTGGTGTTCAGAAAGTTGAGCAGGAAAGCAGAAATTGAGGGGTCAGGTCTTTCCACCACTACATTGTTAAGGAGGCTGTTCCTCCAAACTCGGGCAAAATTAACATGGGAATGGTGGGAGGGAGAAGAGAGAGATTGCTGCAGTTAGTAGGAGGAGGAATCTCTGCATTCCCACCCTTTCTTCCATCTTCTGCTTATGTATTTTACTTACTTTTCTTAAATGTACAATTTATTACCAGGCTTGGGAACAGAGACAAAATGGAAGTTTCCCACCTCTGAAGCAGTTAGGCTGGAGGTTTTCCCTTTGCATACTGAGGCCCAGCATAATGCATTCCTGAGGGCCATCTTCTGCAGAAAGGGCAAAGGTTGCTTTTCTCTCTGCTCCTGGCCTGAAGGTTGGGCCAGTCCTTTGAGAGATAAAGCTGTGGTTGCTGAGACCTCCATGATGATGAGGATCTTACAGCCAGGTGATGCTTTTCCATCACTTCTTCCTTGGATCATGTACCTGAAAGTAAGTAGCTCGTGACATCCAGCAGTGCCAGAGCACCAGCTCAGGCTGGGGAGAGGCCAAAAGGCATGAGGTGGGTGACAGGAGGCTGGCTTGGCTAAGACAGCCCAAGCTCTCCCACGTGCTGGAGACTGTCTCCACAAGCTTAGGGAGCCATGGCAAACCACAGCACGCTTGTTTAGAGATCTACAGCTGGCTCTGAAATATATGGCTACATAACAGGAGGCAACTTGGACTAGCAACAACCCTCCCTGCTAGAAAACTTGGAGAAAAGATCAGTAGAGGGTAAATAAATGTTGTGCCTATAGAATCAGAATACCCCAGGACCAGGGTTAGTGTCTTAACCTAGTCCCTGTTTGCCTTGTACCAGCTTGTTTGGAACAATGTATCTGGCAGCGAGCAAATAGATTTCTACTGACTCAGGGATTTGAGAGAGGTGATGAAGAATTTGTGAAACCTCATTTGAAGTTGTTACAGAGAAAAGTTATTACAAAATAGGTACTTTCACAAGCTTAGGCTGAGATATCTCTCTGCTAGGACTGCAACACAGAGTATGCCTCTTTAATCCAGAGCAATTTTTATTCATTTGTTTTCATTTTGGAAGTGAAAGAGAAGCAAAAGAACTAAGTACTACTTCAAAGGTTAAATTCAGCATATTTGTACTATATATGCATAATCATTTAAGATATTTAAATTGATTCTCAAAATAGTCTCCCCAGCAAGAAGAAAATCTAACTGGCTTAAAAGAAAGAAAGAAAAAAGTTAAATTCTGCAAAAATTAAGGTTACACATGCAAAAGTAAGAAGTTTGCTTATGTTTATGAAATAAATCTGTCCTATGAGACTTGGCACTTGGAGGCAGGGCTCTTTCATGCCTTCCTTTTGGAGGTGTCCTACTTTCCACAAATACTTAGTATGCATTTCACAGTATGAGAGTGACTTTAGCATTGGAATGGGCTGCTGAGGGAAGTGGTGGAGACTCTATCTCTGGAATTGTTCAGGAAATTACTGCATGTGGCACTTAGTGCTGTGGTTTAGTTGACATGGTGGTGTTCAGTCAAACGTTCGACTCCATGACCTTGGAGGTCTGTTCCAACCTTAATGATTCTATGATTCTGGGGAAACTTCTAGGACTTTAACCTGAAGCCTCTGGTTCTGCTGCTTCCTAGATTTCTTTAGTAAATTGTTAATTATTTAGTCAATGTTGAACAGTAAGAATACAAAAAAAACCACAAACCCAAAACACCAAAGTTTTCTCTGATACCATCTGCTAATCCTGATATTCTCCTGAGAATGACTCCTAAATCACTGGGCTGCTGACTAGGATTAAAAAGCAAAAAAAGCAGTTCTGAGAACAAAAGTCTTCATTTCCTTTACTTTCCTTGCAAATACAATTAAATGGATCATTCTGAAGGAAAAAATCTTTTTGTGACATTTTTGTGGGGAAAAAGCACTCCAAAATATTGCAGTCTCCCCCCACCCGAGAATGTGGTTTTATTCCTTAGGCAAAAGCATAAGTCATTTCTACAGCTCCTCTTAACCCCTTATAGGCACTTAGATCTTCCTATTTCTTCCAAGGCTCTATCTCACTAAATTGTGGGAAAAAAGTCTTGTCCTTTGTTAGAGTAAGTAGTAAACCGTCAATTTACTTTGTGGGGCCTAAGATTTACAGCCTGTTTACGAAAGATAAGAAAAATCAGGCCTTGAAATTCCCACTGACAAATTTTGCAGGAGTGGAAGTATTAGCTTTGCTTCTCTACTTATTCATACTAGGAATTAACTCTGGTTTACTTTGCTCCAAACCTTGTTTACTTTCTCTTTTCCAGCACGGCTATCAGCTAGAAATTACCTTTAGCCCTAGAACTGTATTTTTTCTATTTCTGTGTAGTAGTATATATTAAAGTGTGTTAAGTGCTTTTAAGCCATAGACTGGCAGGTGCTATATAAATATTTATCTTTGTTATGATTCTGTAAACCAGAAGACTCAGAAGCATATAAAAGAAAAAATAAAATAGCCCCACTTTCTGCCAATAGTTTTCACATCTATTTCATAATCAATTCAGCAAGAGAAATCTCTCACAGAAAGAAAATATTCAAACTGCCTTGCAGCACAGAACAAGGCTAATTTTAATTCATGTTAAATTCTCAGATTTACACTCACAGTTAATTCAATTTTGAAATGACCTTTGAAACAGTTTATCCCAAACAAATGTAACTGAAGGGTTTAATAAAAAAGTACCCTTTAATAATCTCTTCTTTGCAATCAGTCCGTATTCTTTTTTGCTTTGGTTGAAATGGTGTTTACTTAGAATATTCCAGCTAGTGGGATGGTGGAAATGGGAAGGATGTCTTTCTTTGGGGAAAAAGTCTATGTGGCGCTCAGCAGAATGTGTGTTTGCTGGACTGTTCTTGTGCTATTGTTCCAGAACTACTAAAGTTTACTTAAAAAACCCAAAGCTTCAGAGGCCAGGTGCCTTATATTTTATGCTTGAGTGTTCCTTCCTGACTGAGTTGCTTTTCCCATTAGAGTTTTTTGTCCCATTCCCATCTGAGGTTTGTTTCCTGTTCCTTTTCATTTCACCTTAGCTTTTCACACAATGACATCCAAATAGAAAGAGACAGTCATTGCCATGGTTTTCACTCTAAGACTGAACTTCCTGGCTTTTATGGCTTATAATCAATCCCATGATGTCCTGTGATTTCTACGTATGAGTGGCAAGAAGTAAAAGGGAGTTTATTTTGCCCGTATGCAGACAGGCCAACTTTCACACATTAGGAGCAGCAACTAATCACCCACAACATTTCCTAAAGTTTATGGTGCTGGCAGACAGCTGTTTCTGTTCCAATCTGATGGTTTCTTTGCAGACTGCTGCTGCCAGCAGTGTCACAACAACTTTACTAGTGCTCCAAGCACTGCATATCCTGAGCTACTGCCTTTACAGCTCCATCTACTTTATACAAACAAAAGGAAACTAGACTGCCAACAAATACTAAGGAAACAGATATATTGTTACTATAGCCATATGCTGCACCAAAGGGAAATTTCAGTTACCAACACCTAGAACTAAAAGAAGAAAATTATAGTATGTAGGCATGCATCCCAGGCCCCTCAATAAAAACTTTTAACTTTACATTTTGTTTTGTTTTTTTTCCCCCTTTTAAATCTTGGCTCTTGAAGGGATAAAAAAGCCCTAAGTCAATTGTTTATGATATAGGAATTAAGAAAAAGTTACCTATATTCTCTGAAAGTTAATCAATGTTACTGTAAATGCATGAATTCCACATGTGCTATAAATGTATAGAAGTTTGGCATTGCCTAAGTAATTGTTGATAACAGTATTTAACAGCTCTTTAATATTTGTCTTGATTAATGTGTAGCTTAAGAGGCTGTGGAAAGCACTCATTTCATCTCTGCAATGCTGGCTACACAGTTTTGTCCATAATCTCCTATCTGCAAAGTTGTTCTGATGCTTCCTGTCTTCAAAGACTTCAAAAGTATGTTCTTGAAGCCAGAAATATACCCTACTGCTGACAGTCCAAGTGCTTGTCCTTAAACAGAGCTAGCTGGTGTCTTATGTGATGGATAGCAAGAGATTGAGCTTGCAAATACTGGTGTGAGGCACCCAGAAATGTTCCCTTTAATGAGTTCAACCTGATGATAGACAGCCTGAAGATAAAACTCTCTAGGTATGAAATATGTGAAAACCTGAACAAATTCAGCAGGTCTCTGATCTGCACTCAATTGTTAAATACAGGAGAAGAAACAAGTGGATTGAGGAAGGGGAAAAACTCCATTTAAACAATCCAATAAACAATAACTTATTGTCTCTGAGTAATGAGGTATAAAAATCTGAACATTCAAAGTAGATTCACTTTCTTTCTCTCCCACTAATACAGACACATTTGTAATCATGTACATTTCTTCGCTACAGTCATGCTGCTTTTAACTTTCATCTAATTATTATTTACATGATAATAGTTTCTAGGAGCCCAGTCACAGACCAGAAGGCTACTGTGTTAAATATAGAAGTCTTGAAAAAAAATGTATTGAACCACAAAGATACTAGGAAATGCACTGGAAAAATTCAGTGTTGTTTTTCCAGTTGGGTTCATCATGCTTCTAATTAATCTGCTACAAAAAAAAGACTGTAGCAAACATAGTTTACTAAAAATCAACAAAAACCAGATCTTAAACAATGCACAATTTGCCAGAGCATCTAAATATAAGTGACATTTTAAAATTCATTGAAAAGCTTGAATAAAATACTTGAAAAGTATTTTGTTAAAAATCTTATAACCACAGGTTCAGTAAGTAAGGGGTGAAGGCATTATTTTGTCTTTAATGTGAGCAATTGTGCTTATATGAAAAAAAAAAGAACAAGTCCCTAATGCAGCAATTTGGGTAAAATTCTGTGGCTCCTCCATTATACAAGAGCGCAAACTTGTCAGTTATAAGGGCCTTGTGTTACATCTGAGCCACGTAGATTTAAAGAAACTTAAATAAATTAATAAATAATGATTCTTTTGGAAGGTACCTAATACACAAAAGAAAATGTTGTCCCAAAAGACATCAAAAAGCACTTTTCTTGAGCAGTAAGCATCTACTTTGCTCTTGCAGATCTGCTGGGAAGGATTATCAGAGCCTGTTTACCTAGACATCAAGAGATGTCCTCCTTCTGGGGGAGGTTTAGACTGGATATTGGGAAAAAATTCATCACTGAAAGGGTGAACAAGCATTGAAAGAGGCTGCCCAGGGAAGTGATGGAGTCACCATCCCTGGAAATGGCCAAAAGGCATGTGGATGTGGTGCTTGGGCACATGGTTTAGTGGTGAACACAGTGGTGCTGGGTTAACAGTTGGACTCTACCATCCTAGGCATCTTTTCCAACCTAAACGATTCTGCGATTCTTCAAGTGGTGTCTCCAATGACTCAAAGGCACTGGCATACCTTCTGCTATGTTCCTTTCCATGACAACATTCGAGTTACTGCAGTTGGACAATATCCACTGTCTCAGCTGGAGAAAAGCCTGTGGTCCCAGCAACATCTAGTGCAATGTGATGCTATGGCGATGATGGGTTTGATAATCAGGTAGGAGAGAGGAAAGAAGATATATCATAGCCATGTTTTAACTGCTAGCCACAGGGCACAGTATAATCATACTTGTAGGTGCAAGGCTGGCTAAATACAGCAGGCAGTGGAAATCAGTTTGACATCAACTAGATTCCTATTAAATGTGTTAAGTGTATTCATATTGGGAATGGTGCTAATTGTTTTAGGATTCAGGCCACATCACTCTAGACCCCAGAGAGATGTAGTGCCTCCAACAAGCCCAGCAAGTGCAGGCTCAGCAGAGCTCTGCTGAATGAACTATTCTTGGAGATCGCCAGGATGATGAAGAGGCTATGTGGAAAACAGAATTCCTGACTGAGGATTAAGGACTGTTCTGCAGAGACTTTCGGCTAAAACCTATTGCTAGGTTGATGCCTCCATTTGGAGTTATGTTTCATGTTGTTGTTAAGGACTTTGCCCCCTTGGAATGGTTGTTACTCCCTTATTGTGCATTTCCCCCTTCTTTCCCAGTTATTTTATTATTGTAAACCCTCCTCCTAAATGCATATTCATGTAAACCCCACCTATCAAACCCAAGTTTTACATAACCCTTCCTCCTAATTGTTATGTATGTTCTCCTGTCCTATCATCATCCTTAGTTTTGCATACTCCTCCCAAGTTCTAGAAACCTCCCTGCCGACCCCTTAAATAGCCCTCCATCTTGAATAAATTAGTTCAGCTCGGGTCGGTTCTGCTGAGACTTGCAACTCTGACCCTCAACCCTTGTGTGTTCCTTCACCGAACCGCAGCAAACTGTCTGTGCTCCACTCCTGCGCTTTGCTTTCAGCCAGTGCACTGATTTCCACCTGCCTCAAAGAAGACAAACATCTCTAGTGGTGCTGCTCTTGAAATCTCAGGGGTCTTCTGCTGTTAGCTGTCTGTCTGAGGAAGGTCACTGTGGCCCCAGCAGTAGGAAAATGGGCTCAGAATTAAATGCAAGAAGGAGTCACAGCTGAGGCCCTCCTATGGGGCCACATAACAACATGCATCCTATCGATCAGTGCAAGGAAAGAGATAGGCAAGTATTGCACCCTTGAGAGGCAAGTATTTGCACCCTTCATGTCAGGCACCTGACCTGGGTGCCTGTGCTCCTGGGATCCTCTTGCAATCAAGGAGACAGTAAGCCTCTCCTCTGAGCTGTCTGCTGCATGTGCATGCTGTTTCTGCACTGGCTTCCTAGGGAGGCAGCATCCCCCATCTGGAAACATAAAAGTCTTAAATGCTTTAAGTAGACTGTGTGGGAGACTCCCTCCTCTGCTCCACCTCATCAGTGAGTTGGCAATTGGCGGCAACACACACAGGTGAGAGGAGAACAAAGGCAATCTCCTCTATTTCTGGAAGAAGAAAAATAATGCTCTATTTTTCTTTTAAAGTATTCAGGATTACCAATTCATTTATTCATAGTACTTGGTTTTTAATCTGTCAGGGAATAATGAGCCATTATTTTATACTTATGGGAAATGACACTTTTTAGTACCTGGTATTTGCAGCTGTCAAATTATATATGTCAGCATCTGTCACTCTGCAGCGTTACTTAACGAATGAGTTTAGCATATCCCAATGAGCTGCTACTAGAATGGAGAAAAATATTAACACCTTTTCTGGCAACTGTAGGGGCTGACTGCTTTTTTGGCATATTTGCTTCTGCTCTATATAGTCTCACTATATACAGCCTAGGCTGCATTGTCTCAAAGGTTGTAACAGGCCTAATAAATGCACTAACATACAGATTTCTGCTTGAATGGCATATTTTCCTTTCCTAATTCAAATGACTTAATGAAAAATGAAAACTACAGCATTAAATCAGAGAGAATCATAGAGAATCACAGAGTAGTTAAGGTTGGAAACAACCTCTGGAGATCATGTAGTCCAGCCCCCCTGCCAAGGCAGGGTCACCTAGGGCAAGTTACTCAGGAAAACATCCAGGTAGGTTTTGAGTGTCTCCAGTGAGAAAAACTCCATGACCTCCCTGGGCAGCCTGTTCCAGTGCTCTCCCATACTCCATGGAAAGAAGGTCTTGCTTATGCTGAGGTGAAACTTCCTGTACTTTGTTTTACGGCCGTTACTCCTTGTCTTGTCACTGAGCACCACTGAAAAGAGTCTGGCACCATCCTCACACCCACATTGGAGATATTTGCATGTATTGATGAGATCCCCTCTCAGTCTTTTCTGCTCAAGATTAAACAGGCCCAGCTCTCTCAGTCTCTTCTCATAAGAAGATGCTCCATACCATCTGTGATGAGTCACTGGAGACACCACTTGAAGAATCACAGAATCACAGATCATCTTTGTGGCCCTCTGCTCCTGTAGTTTATTTGGAGTATCCAACTTAATAGCTAATCCACACACAGAGACAAGACCCTTCCTTGGTAGATATTCTTTAAATAAGCTTTCATTTTTTATCACAAATTCTGCATATTTTTCTACATTGCAAACTGATATCTATTTTATAATCCTTTTCTCTTGCAACAAACAACAGCTTACCTAGGCATCATTTAACAACACCAGGTAGACAAGCGTGTCATTAGCACACAAGAACAACTTTGCTTTTAGGGCTCATTGCATCATTATGATTTAAGTAAAGCAAAAAAACAAAAGCCAGATGAGTGAGAGAACAAGGAATAGGTGATGCTGCTCCAGAGAGGAAGTATATTTTTGCCATACCCAGACATATTAGTATTTTTTGATTTTTTTTTTTTTAATATAAGAAAGGTTCCCATGTCAACTCATATACTTCACTAGTGAGCTTTCCAGGATTACTGGGGCTTTTGGGCCCATAGACAGGACCCTCGTCCTCTTTTAGAGACATGAGTATATCCTCAGGCTAGAACCTTTCAAATGGGCAATATATGGGACTTCAGCCTAGGCCCTTTGCTGCAGGATGGACCATAGCCTGACACCTTGATTTTAGGTAGGACGACTGTGGCAACTGTATTTTTTTGGTATTGGATTCTGTGTATTCTAACATGATGTGTTAACTTTTCTCACTGGAAAATCTGTGAGGGAGAAGTGTTCTTTCCTCAAGTGAGTCATGCAGTGGAAAATTTCTGTTGAACTTATATGACCAAACACAACTGCTCCCTGTGTAAAATATAAAAAAATAGGTATTTCAGAATCAGAGGTTCTATATCTTAAAGAAGATTCTGTTTTCTGGGATCCCTACCTTTGGCAGTTGCCAAATCCTAGTACACTGAAGATACTTAACAAGTCTACGAGCCTACATGTTTTCCATGGCTGGAAGTGTTCAAGGCCAGTTTTGATGGAGCTCTGAGCAACCTGGTCTAGTAAAAGGTGTCCCTGGCTGTGTCAGGGGGGTTGGAACAAGATGATCTTTAAGGTCCCTTCCAACCCAAACCATTCTATGATTCTATGGTTGAAACAATGGGGTAGCAAGATGTAGGACCGATCTGCCAGAAGCGTATTCCCACCTTCCTTCTTGCCTAGACGTTCTTTTCTACACTTCAAATACACATCACAAAAGGATGCAAGTTAATGAATCTTTCCTTATGCTGAATGGAAACTGATATAGGCACGGCTGAGTCATGAAGATTTCATAAAGATTTCTGCTGATGACTCTGGCAGATGACACCCACAGGCAAGAGAAATCCATTTGATAGAGACCCTACAGACAGCCAAGAGCTGAAGAACGAAGCAGTGCATAAAGCCTTAGAAACTTATACTGATTTCTAGTTCATATCCACAAACATCTGTGTCATTACACAATATATTTAATCACAGAAATCATTTAAGTTGTTCCCTTGGTGATACCATCTTAATAATTGAGCAGAAAACCGGCTCCAATATCTTTCTTTCCCCATAGTATTACATATGAAACAATATATGTCTGTGAGCTTATAGCCAAAGTAAAAAGACAAATTGAAGATAAGCAATACTACAAAGGAAAATAAATCACTGGTGTCATGAGTTCACCAAGCATTGCTGTTAAAAAAGGAGAATGATTTTCTGAAATTCTACTTCTGTCGCTTCCCTGGGCAAAACTGGTTATCAGGTTCAAACTGGATATATGAAATTACTTTATATCCTGAAAGTCAAATTTTCAGCAAAATTTCTATTCTTAAATAGTACTTCTTGAACTACTTAAAGCTTCCTTGAATTGTCTGATATACCTTAAAAGCAGGGATTCCTGTTGTTCATTTTGGATGTTGATTTACAAAAAAAATGTATCCCAAGCCCTTAATTTATGCTTCTGTTGACAAGTGAAGAAGAAAGAAAAAAAAAGTACCAATATTCACAGTAATTGGAATGTATCTTGGCAATATTTCAGATATTAGCCATGGGATTAATCTGACTAAACAGATATCTGCACTGTAGATGTCTTCTATATCTGAACTAATTGCCTTTGGCTTCCTCCATATGGAAAGGAATAGAGGCATTACAGCACAACACGTCTCATCCTAAAGTCAGCACCTAAAATACATATACAGTGAATCTCACCACATATCTAATTCTTTCTGTTAGTGAAGGAAGAAAATGGAGTACTGAGATGAGCTGTAAGCATCTATGGGACAGAAATCTGAAGTGAAGTGAGAGGCATTCTATGATCAGAAAATATAAAGACTAACATGAGTCAGGTTACACTCAGATTTATAGGTGATCAGCTTTGTACTTGCATGGAAATCTGAGCACTCAGTGCTCCTTTCTATTGAACACTATGCAGAAGGGATTATTTGAGCAGCATGTTCAACGGGGAATAACAAAGGTTGCTAGATCAATAAAAATAAGTAACAAGAAATCTCAACAACAGAAACGAGCATGGGGATGGTCGATCTCAGTTGGCAAAGGCTCAAATTAAAGCACTTCAGTGAAATCACCAATAGTCACCCATGAAATCAGAGCCACTGACCTGAAGCACAGGCTAGATCTAGCATCACAATGTCTTCACTCTTCTGAAATGCTTAAAGACAGTCTTTCCTGTTTTAGCTATTTGGACATTAATTCACCACGTTTTAGTGCGCTTACAAAACCTTATTCAATTGGGCAAATCACCAAAGTAAAACATAAACCAGCATGAACTAATGTAGTTTATGTGGCATTAAAAAACATGCATGATAAATTTTGGATTTTAAATACAATAAATCAGTCATTTAAATTTAATATAAACTGCATAATTTAATTCTGCTTCATTAGCCTATATAAACACAATAAAATCTGTCAAATGCAAACAAAGGGCCTCCTAGAGGTGATATTTTAATTGTAATAAAACTGTCATCTAGATTAAGAGGCCAGCTGAACAATTCATTTCTTCATAGAAGTTAATGCTGTTCTACAAAATGAGCTTTAGGTTTAATTTCTTCTGATGCCCTGGTGCTCAGGAAACAAGAACTGTGCTTGCAGTAGAGAGCAGAAACAATCTGCTCCATAGCCTTAGCATCATATCAGAAGAAAAAGGGGGAAAAAATAGGACTGGGTTACAACATGAAGCTCTGCCTCTGCTGCTTCCTTCAGACTATTATATTTAACATAAACGGGACCTTAGCATACAGATGGGATTTAGGGGAGATCTTTTAAGCTAGTCAAACACAATCCAATATGCTTTAGTCAGGTAGGACGAGGGAGTTTTCCCTGATGCCTCCCTGCATGGACCAAGGCACCATAAACCCACACTGACTCCCTTGGCATGTTGCCTCCCACAGGAGTCCCTGAGCTGTTCCCTCAGCCAGGGAAGAATGTTATCAATCACCAACACACACTCACTAACAAAATTATACCTGCATTTCCTTCAGGTTGCCAGTGAGAGAAAGGATATTGGTTTTCATTTTTTTCCGCTCCTTAAAATGTTAATAAAACTTGTGGCTTATTTTAGTTGGCTGAGAAACAAAACTTTAAGGTCTTCCACTGATTGGCTTTACTTGCTTCACTAGATGTCTTTCAGCTGGTAACTATGAAATATTCACAAATAACAGAATCTAATTCCAGCTGGGACAGTCGACTATCAGAGGCTAATTTTGCTGGATTTACCTCCCCCCTGCCCCTGCTCCTCCATATGCACTTGTGCTGCTCTTCCATATTTCATTGCTTCATTTGAGATCCTCTGTAGCCTATACAGAGGAAAAAATCAGCAAGGGCCTCTTTCATCAGCCTGTTGTGAAAGCACTAACCTGCACTGAAGGGAAAAATCATCTTTTGCGTTAAAGAGTTATGTGCAATTGTTTACCTTATCCTTTGAATTTTAATCCCTAAAAGCATTTCCTCCCTAAAAATAGAGCTGCATGCTTTCTAAGCCATTTAGCAGGCAGACAGAAAAGCCACCAATTTCCCTTTGAATCTGTTTTATTAATATCACATTTAAAAAAGAAATATCTCTAAAGCTCTTCTGAGTGACAGAAACAATATAAAGCTTTTACAGGGGAAAAAGAGGCATCTTAATTTCTTCACCAGAGAATCTGCCAGGGATTTTGTGGATGTATTTACAGTTCTCCAAAACTACTTTTTAAACTGTGTTGGATTTCTTCATCCCTGGGCTGGGTATCTCTGCTGAATGCAGGGGCCCTCAGCCGCTCTTTTATTTGAATAACTGGGTACCTGCTCCTGCCAAACCCATTACCTGAAATGTTTGTAGCTGAGAAGGAGCAGTGACAGCTTTAATTTCCACAGGCTGCAATTTCTAACACTAAAACAGTTCCAGCATTTCTGAAGTGTCCCTCCTGCATCACCACCAGAGCCTGCACACTTGCCCCAGGCTGCAGGGGAGGCTTGGGGAAGAAATACATCCTCAGGGCCCTTGGCTGCCCTGGAGCCAGTGCTGCTCCCTGCATTTTGGGAGCCCAGAAGGGTGTGTTTGCAAAGTTGCCCATTGAACACATTAGATACATCCTCATGATCTGTACTGTCCCCTAGAGTTTTCCCTGCCTCCCTCAATGCATATCCCTCCCTACTGGGTGTTTGGTCTTGGAACAGAGAGAACATTGGTCTTCCTATGACTCAGATAGATGGTTTTAACAGGAGAAATGCCTCCAATCCAGAAGACAATGTGCCATGTTGGCCTTACTGGGAAAACTAATAAAACCTTTAACACGTGGAAGATACATCATGAATCAAGAATGGTTTGGGTTGGAAGGGACCTTAAAGATCATCTAATTCCAACCCCCCTGCCATAGACAGGGACACCTCCCACTAGACCAGGTTGTTCAAAGCTCCATCTAACCTGGCCTTGAACACTTCCAGGGTTGGAGCATGCACCACTCTGGGCAATCTGTTCCAATGCCTCACCATCTTCACAGTGAAAGATTTCTTCCTGATGCATATTCTTAAACCTCTTTCAGTTTAAAGCCATTCCCCCTTATTCTGTCACTATGTGTCCTTGTAAAAAGTCCCTCTTCAGTCTTCTTGTGGACTCCCTTTGGATACTGAAGGTACTACTATAAGGTCTCCCTGAAGCCTTCTTTTCTTCATGATGAACAACTACAACTCTGTCAACCTGTCCTCATAGGAGAGGTCCTCCAGCTCTCTGATCACCTTCATGACCCTTTTTTGGACCCACTCCAGCAGGTCCAACTCAACCAAAGCATTTCCATATTCCTTTGATTTTCATTGTCAGTATTTTCGTGGCCCCTAGAGGACTCCCTAAGCTTCAGAAGTGAAAGGCCTATGTCTTAAAATAAATATCTTGTAGGGTTACCAGATCTCTAGATATCACCTTGTTTTGTAGATGAAGGGAGGGTAAACACAGTTTGTTTGTGCAAAGGAAAAAAAGGAAAAAAGGCATTTTTAACAAGCTCAAGATGATAGGTGTCTGTCCGTGAGGAGCACAGCCAGCTGTGGGCACAGTGGGAGGGAGAGGAGGAGGGTTCCCCACAACAGCCAGCTGTCACATTGCCCCAGTACACCTACCCAGGCTGACCTCCTGGGATGTTGTCTGTGCTCAGTTCTTCACTCAGCATCAGATCAGCACTTGTTGGACTGGGGGAACGGAACGTGGGGCTCAAGTGTCCCTCCTGTTCACACGGCCCTGCACCCCCAGCAGGCACCAGAGCTGCTCCAGCGTCACCACTACCAGGGACTGTTCCCAAATGTTTCAGTGTTCACAGAATCCAGGCTAAAACTGTAAGCCATTACAGATCATTTCAGCCTCCAGTGAAAACGTAACGGCTGTCTGTCTCTAAACTGGTCGCACCCCAGGTCCAGCTGGAAGTGGGGTGCAGCAGCCTGTGCCCCTTCCTCTGAGGTGCTGCCAAAGAGCTCTCCCTGCAGCCCTGAGGCCTGTCTGCAGAGAGAAGTGCAACAAAGGCCAAGACACCCCTGTTTTGAGGCAGCCAAGCTCCTGAAACCAGCTTCGATCCAAAAAGCCTATGAAGTACTTTGCCTGACAAAGTACACCTGGCATCTTTCCATGGTGACATGATTGTATAGGTTTGGGAAGAGAGTTTGTTTTTAGCTAGCCACTTCAGATAGGAACTGTATAAACATAGTTCTGGGCAAATATATATATATAGACTGTGCAAATATTAGGATACTATGCGTGCAAACAACCATATCATTTAGTTCTTCTCAAAGTCAAAGGTCCCTGGAACAAACATTGATAATTGCCTCTATGAGAGCATGATGTCATTTTTTCAGTTGAATTTAAGGGCAGTAATGAGCAGTGGTAAAACTTACCTTCCAAAGGTTTGGTTTCCAAACGTTTCATCACAGAGGCTGTCAAACTGGTCAGTTTATGTGGAGGTGGTAGTTGTTTACTACAATAGAATATAGAAGATATAGACTATACAGTCAATGTCTTTGGACTTTGCAAGGGTACAATCATGCTGAATCAGTTGGTTTAAGTAATTAATATAACGCTATGATTGGAAAACATTTTTCCATTTCTTTGTGCTGCCTTTTGTTTTCCTGGTGTTTAACATTATCCTGTTTATGTGAGCCTTTTATTCAGCAGGAGAGAGATTAAATAATTTCTGCATCTTTTTATAACAGGAGGTAGTACTGAAAATAAATCCAGTTATAAATCTATCATAAAGGGTTTAAATTTGTCGCATCAAGTTCTTCCTAAAACAGCTATGAGTCATTCATACTCCCTTTGGCATATTACAATTTTTGCCCATTGGGAATCTTCAAACACTTTCTCATATACCTTTGGATTTACTGCTACAATCAAACCAAAACAGCAGGACAGCAACTAGCCATTTCCAACTGGTTGAAATTCAGCAAGTTTTTGCTTTGATCACTTAGGACAACTCCGAGTCATTTGAGGCACCTGTATAATTACAGAATCACAAAATCACAGAATATGCCAAACTGGAAGGGATCCACAGGGTTCATCGAGTCCAACTCCTAGCCCTGCAGAGGACAGACCCAAGAGTCTGCTTGGCACTGTCAGGTGAAGTACCAGTAGTAATGCCTTTAAGCATTGACACTGGTATTTATATGTTCTTTGGCTTTAGAGGTGTATCAAGGTCAATTAAATGAATAACAAAATTCATTCAGCTACATACAAACCCATGTGTTTCTGCAGTTTAGCAGAACAAGGGTCAGTGGTTTGTTCTGCAGTTTGGGAGAAATATCCCTGGCTGTAGCATGCTGGCTATTACACATCGAACAAAGAAGAGATTTTTTTCTGTTTTAGGACCTACAGATTAAAGTTAAAATAGTGATGTCTAGCTCAATACTAAAGAGTACTCTCTCTTACCTTTTAGCAGCAATACTTTTGGATATTCAGTGAATGTAAGATATGGTGTAAGAGCAGCTCATGCTGAAATAAGTTGATTTTTTGTACCCATATCACTGGATCAAGATTTCATCAATATGTTAAATGTAACTGTTAGCAACAGAATTGACAAGGAAAGTATTTCCCACTTCTCTGATCATTTGAGAGGTTATGGTTTATTTCACATTTAAATAGGAATTGGAGAATCACCTTTAATAAAATTTCCATTGTCCAGTAACCCAAAGTATTTTTCTTTAGGAAGGGAGGAAAGAAAAACAAAGGGGAAAAGGAAGATTAATAAAATGGAAGTAAACCCAAACCAGGACACTAACACAAATGTAAAAAGGCAAGGAATGCGTTCATAGAATCACAGAATAGTTTGGCTTAGAAGGGGCCTACCTTTAAAGGCTATCTGGTCCAACTCCCCTGACATGGGCAGAGACACCTTCCAGTAGACTAGGTTGTTCAAAGCCCCACCGAACTTGACCTTGAACAATTCCAGTGATGGGGCATCCACCACTTTTTTGGGCAATCTGTTCAAGTGTCTCACCACATTTAAAATAAAAAAAGTGATCCTTATGTTTAATCTAAATCTACACTCTTTTAGTTTAAAATCATTACCCCTTGTCCCATCACAATAGGTGCTACTAAAATGTTTGTCCCCACCTTTCTTATAAGCCCCGTTTAAGTATTGAAAGGCTGCAATAAGATCTTCCCAGGACCTTCTCTTCTTCAGGCTGAACAACCTCCATTTTCTAAGCCTGTTTCATACAGAGGTGTTCCAGTCCTCTGACTATTTTCATGACCCTCCTCTGGACCTGCTCCATCAGATCCACATTCTTCATATGTTGGGGGCCTCAGAGCTGGATGCAGCTCTGATTTTTGGACAAAACATGTTCTTATTAGTTAATGACATGAGAGTCCTATATAGGATGAGTCTAGGAAAGATGGAAGGGAGACCTAATGCCATGGCCAACATTTCTTTCCTGGATTCTTTCTAACTTTTCCCATCATCATATATGTTATAAAAGATGTATTAGGTTCTGTCAAGAGATTTGGTTCTGTCTATAAATGCTTAAAAGACTGAATTTAATTTTGCATGTATTCACGGAGATATTTCTGTTTCAGCTGACTCCTGGTTATGTGCAAAAACAGAATTTCATGGCAAAACTTTTGTATACACAGTCAGAGTACAAGAAGGAAACGTAGGTCAAAACCAACAAAACCTAGCTGAGATTTCTCCTGGTTTTTTTCACCCCTACCTTTTCATGGCATAGTGTACAGGAAAACTCCTGGACTGAAACCAATCCTCATCCATCATTTAGGAAATGCAGAAGCCGAAGTGCTGTGGGAAAATGCAAAGGTCTGTTTTTTTCACTTGTACTTGGATTTAATAACAGCTGGGATTTTCCTAGGAGATAAGCCAGTGCAAAAAAAATATGCAGGGGAAATTTGGGACAGAGACACTGGAAAAAATAATTAAAGATCACAGATCTATCATGTATTGGGCAATGCAGTTTTAGAGCTTGAGAGCTGGGAATTTCATTATTTCCTTAGAAGCCAATTATACAAATGTAAATTATTTTTTAATTAATTGATATATTTTTTTCATAGAAGGGTAAGAAAATTCTAAAAAAAAAAAAAAAAAAAAGTAGTTAAAGAGTACATTTAGAGTTTTCCAGTTGCTCCAAAAATGTTCTTAATCCAGAACTGGACACCGCATATTTTATAAAATAAATGGATTGAAGGCAGCTTGTGTGTATTATGTGCTCTACAGTAGTCAAATATCTGTCAAAAAGAAGAAAAAAAGTACTTGAAGAAAAAAATACCTTTCTACTACAGAAAATTAAGTCTCATATGTCATTGAAGTTTATTAAAGCTGGGCTCAATGCCATGTTTTGCCTTGATCTTTCAGATTCCAGTAAAAGATTGATTGTTTTTTTCCCAACAATTAAACTCCCCGGCTTTCTTACAATCATGCAGAATGATACCAGGTAGGTTAGTAATAAATTGCTTACATTTTTTCTGAGCATGAGGTCTGTTAGTTTTGTAACACTAAGCATTTTCTTTCTTTCCTCTGTCATGTATTTTTGGCTATGATAAGCCATAAGGAGCCTGTCATGTACTTGCTGTATGGCGAATTTGCTATTCTTAAGGAAAACCACACTGCCTGTGTTGGAGGTAGAATATGTGGATGGGGGCCACTAATCTGTGGCTTTACCTTCGACTTTTTCTGGTCATTTCATACAAAGACAAAAATTTTGCAGACAAAGCTATTTCTGTGAAAAACTGATGTATTTTTCTTTGGGTGGAAAATAGAAAAAAGCCTCTGGCAGAAAAACCAGCAGCGCTGCATAGGGATCAGTTGTATGTGATTAAATGAACGGATGAACAGTTTATTTTTTTTCCCTTGCAAAACACTACATGCCATGACCCTTTTACTCTTTAGCTTTATGCCCACTCTTCTTGTCTTCCTCTTCCACAGCCTTTTTCACCATTTTCTCTGAGTTGAAGTCCTCAGAGGAGATGACTCTTCTGAGCTGGTTCCCACAGCTAGTCGATGCAGCTGTGGTTGATGCAAGAGGGACAGGGGGACAGAAGGACAGAGCTGCAACTCAAGAGGGCAGTTTCAGCATGTCCTAAAACAGGTGTTCAAAAGAAATGGCTGAATTCCCCTCTAAAGGCTTCTGGCATTCTTTTAAACAGGGACTGAAAGGGTAAGCAGCCTGTTTTTAGGCATATGAGGATGGTTTCCACTTGGAGTAAGCAGTATGGGCATAAATAACCTGTCCCAAACTGATGAAGCCTGCTACAGTAATTCATCTGGGCTTCAGCCATTCTGAGATATAGAGATCTGGTTGTCATAGCCGTTGAGAAGAGCTTCAAAGCAGCTATTTCCCACTTAAGCACAAATTCAGTCAAAGTATGAAGGCTTACAGCAGATGGCATGAGAGGAGCTACTAACAAAATTCTTTTGTCATCTTCCTTCACCTCTGTATTTTTAAGTAAAGCATGGATAACCAGCTCAGAATGGCCATCTAACTTTTAAACTGATACAGTTATGTCCATTTTTCATTCATATTTCTAGCTACAAGAAAGCCTGTGAGCTGATTTGGTGAATCCCATATGTGGAGTGACAGCTGTATATCTCTCATAGACAAAATCCATGACCATAGAATAATAGCATCATTTAGGTTGGAAAAGACCTCTAAGATCATAAAGTCCAACTATTAACCTAGCTTCTTCATGTTTACCATTAGATCCATGGCCCCAGGTGTCACATCCACAGCCTTTGAACATTTCCACCAATTATGATGTCACCACCTTCCTGGGCAGCCTATTCCAATGCCTGATCATCCTTTTAGTGAAGAAATTTTTCCTAATATCTAATCTAAAATCTCTCCTAGCACAGCTTGAGGGTGTTTTCTTTTGTCCCGTCACTTGTCACTTGGGAGAAGAGACTGATCCCCACCTCCTACAAGCCCCTTTCAGGCAGCTGTAAAGAGCAATAAGGTCTCCCCTGAACCTCTTTTTCTCCAGGCTAAACAACCCTGCTCTCTCAGCCACTCCTCACATGACTTATCTCCAGACCCTTCATCAGCTCCACTACCCTTCTCTGCACATGCTTCAGCACCTCAGTGTCTTTCCTGTAATGAGGGGCCCAAAACTGAACACAGGATTCGAGGTGTGGCCTGAGAACAGGGGGACAATCACTTCCTTAGTCCTGCTATTTCTGATACAGGCCAGGATGCCATTGGCCTCCTTGGTCACCTGGGCACACTGCTGGCTCATGGTCAGTGGCTGCCGACCAGCACCCTCAGGTTCTTTCCTGCTGGGCAACATTTCAACAACTTTCCCCCCAGCCTGTAACTCTGCATGGGGTGGTTTTGACCAAAGTGTAGGACTGTGCACTTTGCCTTGTTGAACCTCATACAATTGGCCTCAGCCCATTGATCCAGCCTGTCTATCCATCTGCAGATCCTTCCAGCCCTCCAGCAGATCAACATACCTGCCCAGCCTGGTGTCATCTGCAAACTGACTGAGAGTGCCCTCAATCCCTTCATCCAAATCATCTATAAAGATACTAAACATGACTTTCCCCAAAACCAAGCCTTGGGGACACCACTGATTGGTCTGTGGTGGGAGTCAAAGACCAGCTGTGGGGAGAACTCAGTGCTTTTCAATGTGTGTTGTCAAGCCTTAGTTAGTCTAATCTTTTTGACCTCTGTCCCACTGATGGACAGGTAAGAAATTTCATGCCTTCCTGACATCAGTAGTTGCTGAAGTGGCTGTCCTTCTCTCCTGCTCTTCTCTGCAGCACCTTACATGTGTTGAGAAGTGTGGCACTACATTGGGAAAGCATTGCTGTTCACACAGCTCGCTCTCTGGCTGCTTTCTTCCAGTTAGTGCAGTTGTAAATGTCTTTATTATCTATATACATATATAGAAACCTCAGTAAAGAAATTCCTTCACAGACCAAGTACTGAAGGACCAGGGGTGAAGGGGTGAGCTGCTTTATCTCATGTTTCTTCAGAGCTGGAGGTAGTTGAGCTGTGGGAGCTTGAGCTGGACAACGCTTCATGGAGATAAACTTCTGATCTTGCACAGGTTGGGATTGCTGGTTGAGAGACAGCAGATACCTCTGGCATCTCAGGTTCCTTATATTCCTGCCTATAAAGTCTCCAGTATGAAACTTCTAAGTCTTGTGCTAGTAAAGCAGACTTGTGTTTAGACTGGGTAGTGAAATTTTCATGCATGATCTGCTTTGTCTTGTGTAGTTTTTAATAGCTCATTAAAAAAAAAAAAAAAAAAGAAAAAAAAGAAAAAAAAGAGGGATATCAGCTGAATTCCTTGGGGGTTTTTTGTTTGGTTGGTTGGTTGGTTTGTTTGTTCATTTTCCTTTTTCTTTTTATTCCACAATTCAGGTGGCTCCAAGACAATTAAAAGAAGATAGACAGAAAACTCCAAAAATTAACGCTATTGCAAATGCTAATACATTGTTCAGTGAGTTGTACCATAAGCCTCTTCAAGGCTCATGCATATTCTGTTTCTAAAATGTATGTGTGAAAATGTGCATGTATTCCTTCCCTCCTTAAACAAGACATTCACAGCATTGTTGCTTTCATTAAAAATTCTCTTCTTTTTCCTTTGACCATTTTTTTGACATAGTTCCCTTGAAATAAAAAAATAAGAAAAAAAAAATAGGGAAAGAATACTGGTAAGGGCTCCTGTCCTGTCATCTGGGGATTATTAGTTTACAAACCCTCAACCTTTGACCCGGTATTTTTGCTGAAGTCTGAGTGAAGAACAAACTCCCTTTGAAGCTCTCCACATCATGTCCTGAGGAATGCAGGATTGCCAGCACTTTGACTGCTGAAAGCCTGGATGAGTTATTGTAGCAGGTTTCACTGGCTCGGGATGGGGGCAGGGCTCTTTCCCCTTATGAACAATTAGGAGGAATCCATCTTATCTAATTTTTTTCTTCTGTAAAAGCTGCCTATCTATTCTCTGTATTCATCAAACCACCCTCTCCATGGAGACATGTAGGCACCCAGAGAGAACATTTCAGCTGACATGATAGGATGTGCCTGGAGGTGATTATTTCTCTATGCTGAATGCAAAGGGAGACCATACAGATGAAGTCTGATCAGACAAAATCAGCCAAGAAAAGACTCCAGCTTATAGATACAATTTGAAAGAAGGCCAAAACCTTACTTTTTCAGCGTTTACAAAAACTCTGTTATCCAGCACCGCCACACTCAGGAGTCCAGACAAAGGATCTGGGAATAAAGAATACCGATCCCTGAGAAATATCTTCACCTACGCATTTTTAGACAAGTTTGGTATAAATGATGAAATATATAATCATTTTTCCTTGTTGTTCAAAATAAACAAAGAAGACTGAAGAAGTCTTATTTCTGATAATTTGCAAAAAATTAGTGAAATCTTGGTACTGTAAACAGCATTGCCAACTTTCACAATTTCTGACAGATCTGAAGAATTCACACTACTTACAATTGTCTAGAAATCATCCAATATGCAAGAATTTTTTTAAATAAGAGAAAATAGTATTTCAGACATTATGATTGCAGAGAAAAGGTAAAATATGCATATGACTGAAGTGCACTTTAAAAAGTAATAAATGTTAGAATATCCTATATTATTTACATTGATATGTTCAATCTGTTCCATTCTATTTAGTTATGTTCAGCTTTCTTCTATTTTACATATTCAAATTAACACTCAGCCAGCAGGTAATGTGTACATATTTTCTGAGCAGGGAATAAATTACTTAAAACAAGATCAAGATCACAAGCAGTGCATATGAAAGCAATCATGCATGGAGAAATAAATGTATTCCAGAGAAGATATGGAAGAGAAACAGCCATTTCCCAGTTGCTTTACTATGTATTCTAAATTTGCTACTTCAAGGAGCTTTATTTTCCCAAAAATACATATATCAATAATCATATTTTTCAGACATATGAGCTTCATTCTTATCAGTTAGTGCAGATGGAAAAAAGGCATTGGGTAAAAAAAATTAGAGCTATTGTTTGTAATAACATTATAGCCACTTTACTACTGGAAAATTAAGAATTTGTACTTGGATTCATTCCTACTTTGAAAAAGGACAAAATGGCTATCCTTTAACAAGGACCTAGCAAGTGTATCATACTCTTGAAAATTTGGAACTTGCTGAGTTTGAAAGAAGAGTCTTTTTTTGAAAAGAAAACAGTCCCGAGTACTTCCCACTTGTCCTTTCTTTGTTCAGTCGGGAATCCTAGTTTTACACATTACAGTACATGAAGTTAAAAGACACAAGGGCAGTGGGGCACAGAAGCCATGTGAGGTGGGACCACCACAACCCTGGATCAGCCTGGAGTGAGGTGTGGCCGTGTGTGCACAGCTGGCCCCTGGGTTTCTCCCCCAAGCCTGGGACGTGAGGCAGCTCTTCTCTCGTCACAGCCTCCCTCTTCAACAGCTGTCAGGAATAATAAGATCTCCAATTTGTAGCACAGTCTGAATGACAAATCATCGTATGTTTTACCCAGGAAATATCCCCAAAACAGAAAGAAATTCACTGTGTTGCACAAGACAACCTCACTAATGCACTGAGGCTGAAATGGAGACAGTGCTGTCAAATGTGCTAAAAGAGGGAAAAAGCTTAAAAGGCAGCACAATTGGGAATACTAACAGAAATGATGCAGACATCTCAACGAGTCCCCCTTTTAACAGAGGGGGACTGGGAATAGTAGCAATGTCCCAGAAGGCATAAAACCCCCTTATCTACTAGGATTTATTTGGTATTACCATATCTCTAATATAAAAGACAAACAAAACTCGAACAAAATCGTGACCTGTTATGTTTGTTCTTTTTGGGCAAATGTGTAGTTTTTGTCAGAAAGGGGGAAAATAAAAGGCCATAGCTTCAAAGGCAGAAGGTTTGGTAGTAGGTAGCTTTAATGTATTGATTTTTCTTGACCTTGACCTGCAACACAGTAGGTAGGAAGACTCTTGAGAGAGTCAAGAAGACTTTTCTATTTGAAAAATAATACTGCTTTTACCATTCATCCTGAAAAGTGGTGTATGTTTTGTTTGAATGAGATTTGTTGTCTGAGATATGCTCTCTGTCATGGCATTACCACCATTGCTTTAAAAAGATAAAAGATAGGCATGAAAGATTCCTGTCTTTGTTTTAGCATCAAAAGAAGACTGACGGTGGCTCTAAGATATGATATGGGTAATGTGGATGTGTTGTCTGGAATTGACTCTGGAATTGGGGTTCGTCCTACCTGACTTGAAATGTCTGTCATTTATACCTGCTCACACGTTCCTCTTTTCACAGTCAGAGAAAAGAAAGAGGCACTCATATTATTTGACTCATGTAGTGTTCATAGAAACATACCTTGTGAAAGGAGGGACTTATTTTCAGATGAATTTCACCTGCTAAGTCTTTGCTGGGTAATACAGCAAGATGGTGAACTCAGATGTAAACATGTGCATCTGGTCAGATAAATCTGAGCATCCTGTTGACTGAATGTCTAGTGTACTGTGGAAAAAAATGCACTGATGTCTATAAGAAGATGAAAGAGTTTTGAAGGTAACTGGAATTTTCAAATATACCTACCTCATTTAAGAGTACAAAACCCAAGTTAATGGAAAAGTCTTCCTTTTTGGTATAAGGCATTTCAATATTTTAAAAATGATAGTCTCTGAATGTGGAATACTTTTTCTGACATACAGAGTGAAGTTTTGCTGTTGTGCCTGCCCTGAAAGTATTGAACACAAATCCTGCTGCCCTTATTTGTTTTATAACCCTTGTTGCTGAACCACTTCTATCCTACACTGAGACTTCTTGCAAGAGCAATTCACTGCTTTAGAATGTAACTTTCATTACCAAAAAGTACCTTACACAACGCCAAAGCAAGTCCCAAGAGATTTAGGCTACTTTTTTCTCATCTCAAAGCAGTTTTTTCATGTCTTCCCAATAAACGTCTAATACTATTTCTTGCTTGATATTACTGTACTAAGAAACAGATAAAAATCAATATGGATTGGTTAGAGCATAACACTTAAAATAGTAATCTTAAAGAGTTAAAAGCAATGTGCAGAGAGGAAAGCTTTTAAAGGAAAGGGGCCAGGTGAAAAAGAAATACAGTGCATCATGCGTAGAGAATGTGTTTATTGGAATAGTCCCAGGTCCAGATCAAAGATATTTCAATAGTGGCTGGAATCCATAAAGTGTTTTCAGTGCCATAAATCCATGCAGGGACATCTAGGGTGTTCCTTTTAGTATCATATTAAAAGAGGGAAAAAATACAGAAAGCCAACACAGATCAGAAGTTGTTAAACCTCTGATCAAGATTTCCTATGTCCTATAAAATACTTGAAGGCAGTTGTTTCAAATACAAATTCTGATGTGAAGGAAAAAGGAAAAATGTTGGAATAAATGCTGTCTGCTGAACAGCAGCCAGAAGCTGCAGGAGGAGATTTGGTATCCGAACCATGAATGATGTCACATGGGTGCACAGCAGACCAAGGGAACAACTTTGAAGCAAGACCCTGTGTCTGTGACTTGGAGTTCTCTTTGGCAGAGAAGAGAAAGAAGTCCAAACCAAGAGCCTGGGCATGCTGAAAAGGGCATAGATAAGGCCTTACCAGCTGTGTTGACTTTGGCTGTGTGTATATACGATAACTAGAAATTAATAAACCTGTCAAAAGAAAGGATGTGGAAGACAAACAGAAAAAGTCTGGTGTCATGGTTTATACTAAGCTGCCAAGGTAATTTTGGGCTACTGGGATCAAATGTTAGGGAAGGGAGGTTTATTTCTCAAATATTACTGCTTTAGCAATGGGCAAAAACATGGACAAACAAAACAGATGTATGGAAATGACAGCACTCTATCACTGCAAAGCATTACAACACAGGAGATTGTCCTCATTCAGGTATATTCACCCTGCTCCCTCGTACCTCCAGCATGGCCACAGCTTGGAGCAGGGCTAGAGAAACTCATCTTTGCAGCTGTCTTGTAAATCATGTTAAATATCACTGTCCCCAGATGCACATCAGACACTAACAACTGAAGGAATGTAAGCATTGCTACAACGGTTTCATTATATTTCTATATTTTGGCAAGGTAACTTTCCCATTTCCCATCCTCTCTTGTCTTTGATCACTTACTCTTGTTCTTAATATCACAATCAAAGTATTTTTTGCATTGGAATTTTATCATACCAGAATTATTTCTTGGCACAAACATCTCTGTGGTACTTGGTATCTACTGAAAGGCTGAGACATGTGACTGAAATAAGGAGAGTGAAGTCAAGACTAGATAGTCTTTCACACAAGACAAAATTAATGTAATTAAAACCATCCAAACACTGTACGTGTGCACTTTGGAAGTCCATCTATCACCTCTGCATCTCCTAGCCTTCAAAAAATAAAAAGGAATAATACATAGCTTACTTTTTGTACTATTTTTGTGATTCCGCTAATAATTTACAATAGTTCATTAAAAGAAAATCTTATTTGCATTTTGATGTATTAATTACCCGCCTGGAACTCAACTTGCCGTGATTCAACCTGAAGATGTGGGTCTCTGAAAAATAGCTGTTTGGTCAGTAATGTCAATGAAAGTTATTTTTACCCTCTACTTTTTATATGCCTTCTTTTCTTTCTGGAAGGCAAGCATGTATGCCAAAACAAACCTCTTAGGTTTATCAGTGAAAGTCTCTTCAGGTTCACCCAACTCTTTTTAATGGACCTCGTGCAAAAATTTGGTGTTCAGAAGCACCATTTTTCTCCAACTGCGTGGTCTATTTCCAAGAGGCCTGTGGCAGGGGAATAACATCAGGACCTGTATTTACATGATTCCTCATGTCAGTGTTTATACAGAGGGTCAGAATTGGTTAGAAATTAATGTCTTTAATACCAGAACACATTCCTTGAGTCTGTGCCTTTCCATTAATAAAAACTGAGCATCTTCCCAAGTACTGTGCCTTTGAGCGATATTTCTCTCTCCTGACTCTGGAAAGTGACAATGAACATATGTGTTCAAAATACTGAATTGACTCAAGCTTCATTTACAGCTGATGGAGACATCATCTAGAGTGTGACTGATCCAGCTTATTTGAGATTTTACAAGATGTTGAATTGCACTTAGAAGAACATTGTTCTTTCTATTGACTGCAAAGTAAATGTAGAATGTTTATGTGAGGTGTAATTACCTAGTGCTAGCACTTGTATAACAAAAAGAGGGAAAGAGGTGTAGTGTTGGAATAATGCCTTCTAATATAAAGGCCAGTCCTGGTACTTCAGGCCTCATAACTAATATTTCTGACTGTGATCCTTATATATAGAGTTTGGCATTTCTGCTGCCTCTTCATAACTTGTTTATTAGGTCACTTGTAAGAACTTACTCGATGCAGTCCCTCCTCTTCTGACAACTGTTGGCCCAATTGTCCAAAAACTGTAGGATCTGATTCATGACCTTCCTTGACCTCTCATTAGGATTAGAGCTGGGCTCCAGTTTATCACCAACAGCCTGAAACAATTTTAATCAGTGTTGACCCCCACAGCCAAGCAAGCAACCCTATTAAAATTAATGAGATGGTAACCCTGTAAGAGCAGGCAAGACTGACTGATGGGGAAGCTACCTGATGGCAGCAGAGTCTCTTGGCAAATCAGACACACTCAGGTGTTTTGTCAACTTTGCACACGCTTTATTTTCCTGCATGAGCCACTAGAAATAGACACTTCTGCTTTATTCCACCTAGCACTCACTTCCTCAGGGTGAACAACTACTCAGAGCAATCCAGTCCTATTACTCTCAAAGGATCATATAGGAATTATGCAGCTATGCCAAAGCCATGCAATTCTGACAATTAGAAAGAATAATTTGTAAGAGAGTGATACACGGAGAAAATCCAATAGGAGGTGGAATTTTCCTTAAGCTATTATTCCACAAGAAATACAGATCAACAACATTTTTAATCTGTATATTTTTAAAAGCTGAATGTTGATTATTTATGTCTGTTGAAAGTTCATATTAAAAATAGTATATCTGGTCCTGAAGAACATTTGTAAAAAATCTGAGGTAGCAGTGGTGTCTCTGCAGAACTGTGTTTGAATGCTCCATGTTCTTCTACTCCTCAACTGGTCAAGGTTATTTTTCTTCAAAGCACATAACAGCAAAGGATTCCTTTTCTCTTGAGAAGTAAGAAAATGAAGGATCATGGAAATTAATCTGATAAGAAGAAAAATTAGGGTCAAAATTGTTCTGAAGGTTTTTTTTTTTTAAATAAATTAATTGAAAGGATTTTTTTTCATGAAAAGCGAAGATCTGTTCTTGCATAGCTCTGTTTTGCGACCATTTCGAAACATTAGGGAATGGACTACAGATCTCTGCACATACAGCCCAGATTTGCTTCCTCTGTCATGTCTTCCATGGTTCAGTATTCCATCTCACGGTATCCCATCAGACAAAAGAGGTCATTTTCAAAGGAGTGTTCGTAAAGACTGGAGTTCATTAACTCTTGAAATAAGGTTGGGTTAACTCTGTTGAAACTAGTGGGGAAAATGCCTCACATGTTACTCTTGCTTATTCTGAGCGTTCAATATCTAAATCCCCAGCACATACTGGATGTTGGAAGCTCATGTATCTTGGCTGATGGTAAGTGCCATTGATTAGAGAATTCCTCTGAAGTTCTTTGGTTTTCTTTAGTTTTATTCATTTAGCTGGTCAGGAAAGCTATTTCAGACAGTTAGGGAAGAATACACGGAAAGGGGACAGTGGCCTTTGTGCTATACAGCTTTCAAATCCCAAGGGAACAACCAGGTAGGCTGCAGGGGACCTTTGAAAGGGTGCAATTTATTGTGTAGTTTTCAGAGTTTTCAAACAGGGGCCTGACTCCATGGTAAACCAGGGGTGAGTTGCAGAAGTAGCTCAGAGCAAAAGCATCTTATGTTTCTTATCAAACACTTCAAGGTTATCACAAAGAGCCTCACACATTTGTGCTGTGGGGCTCCATTAAGTGAGATTCCTTCCCCAACAATCCATGCTGCCTATAAGTTTCTTTCAACAGTTTTTTGTCTGACATTCTGGGTAATTGCACATGACCTATAATTGGAGAGTTCTTTTATTTATTTATTTATTTATTTTAATTCTGTGAACAAAAGTGTTTGCCTTAGGTTTTAGAGATTCAGCATCTTATTTGCAGGAGCTGACATTAATATTTAAATACTCTGCGGTTTGGGTTACCTTTATGTTTTGTGCATAGGCAACCTAAAAAGTGTGATGGGGGAGGCAAAAAAACAGCTGTGGGACTGTTTTCAATTTTTAAATAAGCTGGAGCATATTTAGACACCAGCACTTTCTTCAATTGTCTTAAAAAGAAACATTCTTAAATATTGTATTAGGTCTTATATTATTTTTGCAAACTTTAAAGAAAAATACTCAAGAACTCTGATGGATGTCGTGACCACGCAATCTCTCTTACAACCATTACACCACCAGAGAAAAAGCATCCTTCAGTTTTCAGACTGAGTACTTATGAAGGCTCAACAGTGTCACATTAAAAATACTGCAGCCCCATTTGTGATTGAGCCCATTTGATCCATGGAGTGAGTTGGAGCAACCAAACTCAACCTTGATTACAGCAAGGACAGGATTGTAGAAGTCACCATTGAACATAACAGCCTGGGAAATTCTTTACGAGCAGCCAGTAAAGAAGCAGTCGTGTTTCTGCAATCAGGAAAGATAACAGGACAGCTACAGATAAACGTGGAGGACCCAGGCAGTGCTCTGCACCATCTAATAATAGTTTGTTCCCTGCACCTGGAGACAACAGGATTGTGCTCTGGAGGGATGAAGCATGGAAGGGATGGAAGGCAAAGGGTGACTAAAAGCAGTTTGCTTTATGTTTTATAAAATCTCTTTCTTCCTTATCTCTTCTAAATCTAGAGTACCGAATTTGCTTCCTTCAGACAGTGTGAGACAATCTGCCCATCACCCATACATTCTCCCTCTCAAAATTAGGTGAGGAAACAAAAAGATGGGAATAAATACCCTGATCATGGAATGGGAAAGAGGAGGCTTCTTCTCTGTAATTGATCCTGGCTTTGTAACACGCCTTTTTCCAGCTATCACAAGACTGATGTATTGACATGGCCTAGAAACACGAATTCTCTGCTGGTGGAGACTGAGCCAAGCGGCTTTGTGGAGGAAAAGCTGCAAACAGCACTGGTGATCCTGTCATTAAAATGAGGGATGTGGAGAGGTTGTTGCACTGGGACGAGGGACTGTGAGTGGTTACCAAGTCATATGGCAGCACCACATCCCTCCTATGTCCCTTTTTTACCATTTACCAGTGAAGCCATCACTCAGGTGTGAAAAAGAAACACTGCCATGAAGAGTCAAAAGGAAAAGCAGGATGGTAAGAGCAAAGAGCATACAAAACATACATGTCTATTTAAAGCTAGTCCTGAGCCAGAAAAATCAGTGAGACAACTCGTGCCTAGTTGTATTTCTTCAAGGAAACCCTGCAACATGTCTTTTAACCTACAGGACTCATGGCACAGCTGATAATGGGAGAAAATGTATGTGTTTTTGACAGGGTAAGCTCAAAGAGCTGTGGGAGCCACGGAGCACTTGTAGCAAGCTCTTTTCTGACAGCACTAAAATTTTAGCATTGCAGCTCATAGACATTTACTTTGACAGAGAAGCAGAGTCTCATGGTCACCCCACTGGTGCCTTTCAGGGCCAGGGCAAGACAGCTGAGATGCTGCCAGCGTCAGTTGCACTGACACTACAGGAGACTGCAGTGGTAACAAGAATTAAAGGTAATGGGCATTTGTTTGAAATAAACTAGGTATAATTTCTGTCATGATCCAGTGTGAGACTGGAATCCCTTAGGATACAGGAAAAGAAAGCACAGAACAGTTTAAAATTTCCACATCAGTTTGGCTACTTGATTCTCAACCAGTATGTGAATGGATACAGACATGAGGGAAGAATTCTAATCAACACTCTGCTCCTAGTAGTCGTTAATAGAGGCAAACCAGAATATTGGTGTTGATTTTTATGATCAACTCTTACTCTCTTCATGGAATCACCAATATCCTGGAGATTTTATGTTCTTGAAGCTGGGGATAATTTACTTTGATCTTTTAGAGTAAAATTAGGAGTGGAGGGAATGCATAAAAATAGTCTGTGTTGATCTGTAATGTCATGAAGTCTTACTGCTTTTTAGTGTCTTAGAAAAAAATCAGTGTAAAATATTAAAAGTAGATCACTTGGATTTTGTTTTTCTTTTTTTTTTTTTTTTTCACCGTTAAGTGCACCACATTAAATTGTACCATATATCTCACTGAATTTGGCTCCTGTTTATGGTGCTTGTGGCTTTGATCGTTTTTTGTATTGTAGTCTCAGCTATAAAAAGAATTTTAATTTTTTAGATCAAAGCTCATACTAGACATTTTACGTCAGGAAATATTTGCAAGGTTTATTTTTATGTCAGCTTTTTGGACTGACCATGGATGCTGGATGTTTATTCAGAATATTTTTCCCCAAGTACTTCTCCTTACCTCCTCTTATCCCTCTTACATACGTATGCATTCTGTAGACTTTCCAGGCAGGTTTTGAGCCACCAAAGACAGCTGCTCATTTGACTAAGGCAGAGAGCTCTTGGCAATGATTTCTTAAAAGAGTTAACTGTTAACTAGTTAATGCCTGATGTACTCATGCATTCTGCCTTAGGTGCTTAAACTCAAGGAGTGAAATATTTTCCTTTGCTTTATTTAGGAAAAAAATCAGAAAAGTGATACTGACATGTTTACAAGAAAGTTCATGGATTTTATTATTCCATTTTGTACTGTACATTTGTTTATTTGATTACTGTGGAAATACAGTAACTAGTTGATATGTTTCCTTACAAGTATATGCATTTATACCTCTCTGGACTTAATTCTTTTCTCAACTTCCTGACAAAAGAACTCTCTTAATTGCAGACCACATTTCAGGCAGCTTCCAACAAGCCAGAGGGGCTCAGAAAGAGAGCCCTACAAAGCAGTTTTGCTTAGGATTTACTCTATCTTTTTGTGGGACTGCCTAGTAAATATAATGCAGACAGCCCATCCCAACGAGCTGTGAGGACCCTGCCCAATGCAAACTCACTGTCACAACAGAGGGATTCCCACATACCATACAAGGTGTTGCTCAGCTGTTCTGTGGCTACATTTGCTCATTTGTTACCTACACAGATGCCTTCAGCAGACAAGAGAGACACACACTCAGTCTCTCTGTCTTTTAAATGGTGATCTAATTGTAAAAGCATAATTAGATGCTCACTCTGAGCCTCTGAGCTGTGGCCTTCACTTCTACACCTGAGGTTGGCATCTATTCCCTTGGTGCAAGATCTTCTGTTTTAGTGATATTAAATCAGACTCCAAAAGCTTCTTTTTCATATTATTGAACCATTCCTTTCTTCTGCCTTCTTTTGAACTTAGCTTCTTTAAGATATTTGGTTGTCTTCTTATATTGTCACCTGCTAGCATTCATCAGAGAAAGCATTTTTTTCCATGAAACAGTAGGGAGAGATATTTTGACTTCTTGCTTTCCCAGCACACCCTAAAATCCACCATAAATGGTGGCCTTCTGCCTCTTTTATAGGACTCAAAACATGTTCCACAACCTGGAAAGTGCCAGAGCAGTACAGGTTTGAGAAGGCAGTGACCCTGAGGGTCCCTCTTTACTGTCAGGCAGGTAACAGTGTTAGAAAAGGGAGGAGTACTTGTAAAGACTCTCTGAGCTTATTATCTGGGTAGAGCTTTGTCGAAGGCATATTTTTTTGGTAAGCAACACATCTAAATGCTTGATTTTTTTTTTTTTGTTTCTTCTTGGTGGAGGGAGGTGTAGAGAGATTTCTGCCCAGCAATCCATGAGCAAGTTCCTTTCCTGTGATAGCCACGCACTGCTGTGCGATCGTGACAGAGACACCTTCAGGCAGCCAGCATGGTGGGACAGCTTCCTGAGGAACTGCGGGAGTGCTTCATGCCTACACTCACACTGTATGCAAAACTCTTAATCAAAGCAGAATTTCTCCTGATTAAAAACAAGTGTTATGGATCATAGATAGCTGCAAACAACTTAAACTCTGTTGTTTGAGGCCCAGAGCTAGAATGAAGTAAAAAAATACACTCAATAAAAAAAATGTATGTAGTCTTGTATTCTCTTCTATTATTCAGCTGCTTGATTTTTAAAATGACATTGTTTTCTTAAAGAAAAAGGATTTTGGCATGTGATGACAGGATTTACTCTGAGTGTACAGAGCCTTTTATTAAAGATTTAGGTGCATTTTTCTGAAAACTGAAGAAAACATGAGGTTTAAAGCAATTTGAACTGGAGGAATGCACGAAAGTTTTTTGCAGTCTCCTTTATTTTTCCATGTCAAGTCACAATTAAATTCACTTTTTCACATGAAATGAAAGTTTTTTACAGTTTAAGACATTTTAACTCTCTTCAATAACAATTCAGTGCTATATGCAGCACAATTCAGAGACAGAGAAGTAAGTTTTTAACGTCAATGAACTCCCATTTTCAAAAGATATGATCTGAAAAGTGATCTGCTTCAAAACATTGGGTCTTTAATAGCAATGACTGACAATCACGCAATATATTTTATATATTTGGAGAGCTGTGCAGCATATTGCATGTGACCTTATTGCTATGGCATTGGTAGGGATTATTGTCCCTAGTTTAAGTGAGATACCTATATCACAGAGAT
Organism: Lophotriccus pileatus; assembly: GCA_035583135.1. Lineage (NCBI taxonomy): Eukaryota > Metazoa > Chordata > Aves > Passeriformes > Tyrannidae > Lophotriccus > Lophotriccus pileatus. Next base: position 96,360,108 of record JAWWES010000001.1, read on the forward strand.
AGTAAGTTACTCATACAGTACAATATACTACATAAACATACAGTTTGCCAATAGATTTCATTCCTCTAAGTGTGACGGATCAGCTATGTTAAAGGTACTTTACTTGTAAATTCTTCTAAGAAAGAGATAATAAACTGGTCCTACTACCCATTAAAAAAAAAATTGGAGTGCACATAAATTTTTAAATAAATTTGTAAAAACCTAAAATAACAATGGTGTGGAGAACAGAACAATAAGAGGGAATGATTCATGTGGCACAAAATACTCAGTGATGTAAAATCCCACATAGGACTTTTGTAAGAAAACTCATGGGATACACCAGAGAGAGTTAATCCATGACACACCATCTGTCAAGTAGGCATCTTAGGTCTGACAAATATCTCAACTTTCCTTTTTCTTATAGTCAGCCACAAAAAACTTCCTGCCAAACACCCACAATATTTATAACTATCTATTTTGAGAATCATTTCATAGCCACAATTGAAACAGTAGGTGAAATAAACTCTAGGAAAGCATGTTCTTTGAAATAACATCATACATATGGATATCTAAAATGATAAAATAGAATCATTATCAAACTACCAGCATAGTCAATAGAAATAACACTAAAAATGAAACAAAAATATCTGGCATTAAAGGATATAGGCAATGTTATAAGCACAGGAAAAAGTACAAAGTCAATGTCCCCAAGGTTTTAATGTTTTCCAGATGTTGACACTATGTCTCAGATGACTAGACAAATGCTAATTCCAACACAAATGGCCAACCAATGAAAGAATACAGAAGCCGTTCTATTACACCCAGCCAAACCATAGATGCAGTGCTGACAAGAACATATTTGCTCAGGGAGAATAAAAAAGCCTCAGAGGAAGAGGCAGGAGTTATGTCTCCCTTGTGGTAGGCACTGTATACCCTTGTAATAAGAAGACCGTCTGCGACTTAGCAGGCTTATGTTTCTTGCAGTTTGGCTGTACACAGTGAAAAATAGGTTACTTCATCCTAGTATGATTCTTGGAGATTTTTGACAAAAATCACTGTGCATTTAGCTGCTCATTTTGAGAATTCCGAAGAAGCAACAGAAAAATTATGTACTTTAATTTTTAAGTCTTAAAGACAGTTCATGTGGATATCTTCTCAAATGGAATATCTATCTGTAAGGGTAGAAAAAGTCACTGTAACGCACAGAGTTAGCACGTGAGGAGGGCCCTGGTCTAGTTTTATCACACCTCTATTTTGCCAAGATCAAAATCTTAAGACCAAACCAGTTATTTACTTCACATAATACTTAATAAGAGATGTGAAGCTTATTGCCACAAGCTATTGTAGAAAGCGCAATCAAACATGACCAGAATGAGACTGAATGAATCAATGAAGGAAAAGGTAAACTGTGACCATGAACCCAGGGTAGGTTAAGATGGAGAGAAGATGTATAATAGTTCACGCCATTTGTGAGAAGATGATTTTAGATGTCTGCCTCACACTTGGTTCAGAGTATGTTGTAATATACATTCCTGTTTAATCACTGGAGAGTGTTAAGTGACTGCTGAAAGTTGTTCAACTGCCTGAAGGTAAACTGTACAAAGCCACTGGGATAGATTTTATTACCACAGATCAGTGTTTCTAATGTTCTATGCCCATGTGGCCAAATGAAGAAGCAATAATTGAAAGTCCTGGATAAGAAAAATACTTTAAATTCTTTGCTTCATTTGCCATGTGTCTTACTCTCTAATAAGAAAGCTTTATGAAGATAGCCTTGGTTCCTTATCACAAAGTACAAGTGCTAGTGTTTTCATTATGCGGCTCAATAAGCAGCTTCACTCCCCCTGTAAAAATCAACCTCTCCAAAAATCATGTTCATGGTATACAGATCTGCATGCAGACTGAGATTTTTTCTCATACAAAGACCATATCAAATGTAACTGCATTGCACTCCTTTGTTAAGATATGAACTTTCATATCCATTGTAGGAAAACACATTTGTAACAATTTGTTCTCTGTAATAATTGTTTATTTAGGCAATATTGCCATGTGTTTTGGTTTAAAATGTTCTTGCTTCACCTTTTGTTTTCTATAAAACCTTATGAATAATTTATTCTTTCTGTGACTGGTCAAAGTTTACAATAAGTTTGAAGAACACTCCCACTTTTTTCATAAACACCTGCTTTTTCATTTAAAGAGCTGAAACTGTAGTCCAAATTGATCAGCATGTAGATTTGGACATTCAGATGCAGGACACATTAAATCACTGTGGCTTTTAAGTATACAGGAAATCCTTTTGCAAATGCTTAGTGCATATGGTACTTTTGAAGTTGTTAAATTTATTTTCTTCTTTCTGTCTCCCTCTCCCCCAAACTCTCCCATGTCTTTTGTTTGTGTGTTATATGCCCCTTGGATGGTAATGCCAGGGACATTTGCAGGCCATTTTGTTGCCTAAATATAGGCACAAGGTTTTGTGTCAGATGTCATAGTTTATCCAATATGTGTGCACAGGAACAGCAGACACAACACAGGCCTGCTTCTTTCTTCTTTTCAGTGCCTTTCTGGAGTAGCAGTAGACACTCAACAGTGCATAAAACAATACTGCCTGCCTACATCCAGGCAGCTGAGCCCTGCTGTAAGTGTTGTAACATTCTGCAGTGTACATCTACCTCTGAGCTGGGTGTCTAACCTCACATTATAGTCTGTGGTCATGTACTAGGCAGGACCCTTCCCATTCTAAAGCTGATATCTGAAATGCTGAGAGTCATGTCCAGATCTGTTTGTTGACTATGAAAAGTGTAAACTTCAAAAGCTGGGTGCTTTGAGTTACACCTTGATGTCCACATAGACTGATACAATCTGTGAAACTACTGGCCAAGTCAAAAGTTATTTTGTATGAACACAGAAAAAAATGGCCCTGTATTATCTTGTTTTTATTTAAAATTTTATGTGATTAATTGTGCTAATTCAATTCTTTAACTTTCCCTTAATTAAGGGAAATGAAAGGTTTTTTACATTTCCACTCAGATTTTCATTTGGGTAAATGCATTTTTCAGGAGTGAGCAAGTAGCCCATTCTAATTTGTGAATCATTTAAATACTCAGAGTTATTTAACTAATCAGACCCTCAAAACCAGTATTAAATTAATGATAGGTTCCCATTACTGGAACTTTCTGTTTATTAATATGTTTATATGCCATGATGCAAATAGGATGTTACATGCTCTTTGCTGGTGAGTATGTACTGCAGTTCATCTGGTACAAGTACTTTTACAAACACTGCAGTCTTTCCAAATGTTTCACAGACTGAATTTTTATGAGATCATAGAGTAACTGATTATATGAAAGAAGCTTTAATACACCGCAGCCTTCAGTGTTGCTATATGATATATGACACATGCTTTATGTACTGTATATGAAACATATGCCTGTTCTATATAAGAAACCAGGCACAACACTCTCCTGATAAACACCTGTTAGTAGTCTATTTAGAAATTTACTATCATTATCACCGGATCTGAAACCCTTTATCCTCAAGGATGACTCTGTGACATGCTGCTGGTGCCATTTTAGTGAATATGGGGACAACACAACACAGGCTGTCAAAGTGACAGCCCAAGGTCTGGGCTGAAATTTAAGCTAATATGGATATCACAAACTTTATAAACTATCTTAACCTGCATCATCGATACTCTTAAATTTCAAGAAATATGCATTGTTAACTTGTATCTCTTGTTTTTGTGGATTGTGAGGTGATTTCTTTCTCAAGAATTCTTCTAAAATCTCATTATAATGTTGCAATAATCTCGATCTTTGGTATGGGTGTGACATGTAAGATAATGCTTACTACTTAAATTTGATGGTCATCATAACGTATTCATCAAGGAGAAATTTAGAACTACTGGTTTTTAAAAAAGTTTATTTTGTATTAGTAACTCATGGGATGAATATAAGAGACTATGGGGTGAATATAAAAGTCGGTTAATAATGCTGACAAAAGAATTCATTAGTTTGCATTCATCTGGACAAATCTGGTCAGGAAGTCCTCAATGCCACAGTGGTCTCCCTTTAGGAGTGGAGAGACCAAAAGCGAAGGTAGATTGAGGGTGGTTGCACAATTTACTAGAAAGACTGTCTGAAATGGAAGAGGATCACACTCAGTGACCCAGGAAGCCTTTACTCCTTATTTGAACTTCCACATTTCCTGTCATCTCATACCTTTGCTTTTTAAACTCCTTAAAGGAGGCTACTTGCATTTTCCTTTTTAGCTTTTTATTTTTGTTTAAAGAGGGAAAATATTATATTAAAAGTTGAAGGGGGCTTCACTGGAATGTCTTTCTTTGATTCCCTGCCTTACTGTATTTTGAGTCCTTTTCTTTGTGTCAGTATTTGTCTATTTCTCATTCATTCTCTCCACTTCACTGAGTAGTGTTTCCTTTTCATTCTCTTTATTACTAATTCTTTCAAAGCATTATGTATCTCGAGGAGATAAAATATAATGCAGCTTCAGCGAAGCACTGTAGATTTGAAGAGGAGTTTGAAAAACCAGGAAAGTCACATTCACAAAGAAAATGCAAGACAAATCAAGTAATCTTTATTAAAACCAAACCTCTGGAATATTATTTTTTTAAATCTAGGAGAGAAAAAGATTCCTGGTAAAAATCAGAAGTCAAAGCCTATGACTATTTAATCTCTGAAAGACCAAAAATAAACAAAAGTCCCCCAGAGAATCTGAAATGTCAGGACCTTATCCAACAGTGTAACTTCTCAGCCCCAGGTGTTATAGAGTCGAGCAGAGAGGCTCCAGAGCAGAAGCTCCTGTGACAAACCAGAAACTCCTGTTCTTGCTGAATCGGTAGGAACAGACAATGAGGGACCTGAACAGTTTGAGTGAGGCTGTTCCAGGTTCTGTGTCTCATTTACTATTGTTCAATACTGAAGTGGTATAAACCGGGAGAGAGCTTCTCAATGTGATGCCTGTTTGGAAGAATCTTTTTAGATTATTCTTCACAATCAATGAACAGCAAAACCTTTTCTAGGATAGACTAAAGGCAGGAGGCCAGCTGTAATAAAAACATGGTCCAGGCCAGGTCTGAAAAACATCAGCTGAATGACTGTGTATAACTCAAATCTTGGAAACTGCCCTTCTCACATCAGTTATGAGTTGTGCTGATTCTCTGATCACAGCACAGATCTGGCCCATAATGGTGCAAGATTTCCACACAAAATGTGTTAAGGCCTAATGCAACAAAGTGCTGAGCAAAATCCATTGCACATGACACCTATTCAAAAAGAGTGCAAATAGGGACCTCTATGTATCTGGGAGCAATTCAAAGCAAAATAATAATAAGAAACCTATGTGTTAGACTTAGGAAGCAGAAATTGAAAGTTACTATATGAGAATGGAAACAAAACCCTTCAAATTTGCCAGCATTCACTTTTTTTTTTTTTTTTTTTTTTTTTAAGATTAGTAACAAAAGTGTTTTTAACAGATGATATTCTAAACAAAAATGAATATTTCAAGTACATTATGCATTAAAAGTAACTGCACATATGCTTGGAAATCAAACCCCATAGGCCCTGTTCAGGTAAAAGCCCATCCACCAACAGAGTAGTTCTTGCCTTAATAAAGCATTCTGGACTGACTCCTCCTCTATAACATAAGGCAGGATTCAGATCAAGATTAGGGCATAAAAAAAAAAAAAAAAGATAGTATTAGTAACAGGCATGCAATTACCTGCTAGTAGATGTTTAAGGGAGCCCCCGGTGGTCTAGTGGTTAAGACGCAGGGCTGGTACCCTTGAGACCGCGGGTTCGATTCCCGGTCAG
>JAWWES010000001.1:96367646-96380891 GCA_035583135.1 Lophotriccus pileatus
CAGGCTCGAAGGCCTTATCTGCATATGCGGGTAAGGACCTTCCCCGGCTCTTCGTTCGCGAAGACGGGCCATACATAGATGTTTAAACATCATTTTAGGTGTTGTAAGGCCTTCTGCTAGGGCCTGCTTCTCCAGAAGTTCTCCCACGACTTCTATGTCATACCTGCTGGTTCTTTATGAATATGACACATGTCTCAGTTGACATGAGGCACCTACCTTCAGGCTGAGTTTAACAACTAATTTTCTTCTATAGCTCAAACATAGGCACCTCAATTCAGAGGTCTTAATCCCAGGCTTAATCCATCTTCCACATTGCCCAGTACATCACTCAAAAAGTGCCATGGTGACATTACCTGTGGAGTTCTAAAAAATTAATAAATCAAGCAAAAAGAAACATTATTTTAGCAGTAAAGATAGAAAATAATTCATCTGGAGCAGTTACACTAACTATAAAAAAAGAAATTATGAGAGGACAGTAAGACAGAAGAGGTATGAAGCAGAAAGAGCGTTTTGTTTACATTTTCCCCTAAACCACATGATTTCCCTAAACCACATGTGAGAGAGAAATAGACTGGTGGAGTAATTCCGTTGCATTCCTGAGAGAAATCCAGTGGATGGAAGCTAGGCAAGAGTCGCTATCATTTGCTTGACCCTCTTGGCATCAAGCATAAAGGACCAGGGGGAATGGAAACAGGTCCCTATTTGAGATGGCAGGAGAATTTCCTCCTGGCCTCCCTCACCTTCCCTGGACTGAGTCAGTCCTCTGATTATTACCCACTTTTGGTTGTTCAGGTCAGCAGTGATGAAGTTGAGGAGAGAAGTTCTATGGCAATTAAAAAGGATTTTGGGGTGACTGGCTGGGGTGACTGGCGGAAGGGACAGGAGCACAGGTAGTGTTTTCCTCAGTCCCTTCAGTAGCAGAGAATGCTGAAAGGGACAGGAGAACCCACCTAATCAACACGTGGCTTAAAGGCTGTGGAATTTTGTCATATGTGGAATTTTGGCTTTTTCAATCAGTGATTGGTTTACATGGCACTAGGCCTGCTGGAGGTAGATGGGTTTCACCTGTCTAAAAGTGGGAGAAGGATTCTAGCCCATGAGTTCGCAGGTCTGATTAAGAGGGCTTTAAACTGGGTTTGAAGGAGGAGATAAGACCAGTCTTGCTAGAGATGAGCCTGGGGGCAGATAAGACCAGTCTTGCTAGAGATGAGCCTGGGGGCAGTATGCAAGTGCCAGGAGATGCCCAGCTGAAGGGCATCTCTACCAATGCACACAGTATAGGAAACAAGCAGGAGGAGCTGGAGACCACTGTGCATCAGAAAAGCTATAATGTAGTTGCCATCGTGGAAACGTGATGGGATGGCTTACATGACTGGGGTGCTGCAATGGATGGCTGCAAGCTCTTCAGAAGGGATAGGTGAGGAAGGAGAGGCAGTGGGGTGGCTCTGTACACTAGGGATTATTTTGACTGTATAGAGCTCAAGGATAGTGATGGTAAGGTTGAATGCCTGTGGGTGAGAATTAGAGGGAAGGCTAATAAGACAGACATCCCAGTGGGAGCCTGTTAAAGAACACCCAGCCAGGATGAGGAGGCACGTGAAGTGTTCTCCAAGCATGAAATTTCGTGATTGCTAGCCCTTGTACTTCTGGGAGACTTTAACTTGCTGGATTACTGCTGAAAACTCAGCTCAGCGGAGAAGAGGCAGTGTAGGAGATTCCTGAAGTGTGTGGACGAGACCTTCCTGACACAGCTGGTAAGTGAGCCTACCATGGGTGGGGCCCCACTGGAGCTGCTGTTTACAAACAGAGAGGGGGTGGTGGGAGGTGTGGTGATCAGAGGCTGTTCTGGGCATAATGAGCATGAAATGATGAGAGTTTTCAATTCTTGGTGAAATAAGGAAAAGAGTCAACAAAACTTTTACTTTGGACTTCCAGAGGGCAGACTTTGACCTACTCAGGACACTGGTTCAGAGAGTCCCTTGGGAAATAGCCATTAAAAACAAAGGGGTACTGGAAGGCTGGACATTCTTTAAGATGGAAATCTTAAAGGTACAGGAGCAGACTGTCCCTATGTGCTTATGAGCCAGCAGGGAAGAAGCCTGTCTGAAAAGAGAGCTTTCAGTGGAACTCAAGGGAAAAAAAGAGAGTTTATGACCTTTGGAAGAAGGGCAGACAACTGAGGAAGAGTGCAAGGATGTTGTTAGGTCATGTAGAGAAAATCAGAATGGTGAAAGCTCAGCTAGAACTTGATCTGGCCACTCCTGGGAAAGATAATAACACGTGTTTTTATAAATACATCAGCAACAAAAAGAGAGCCAAGGAAAATCTCCCTCCTTTATTGGATGCAGAGAGGAACGTTGTAACCAAGGATGAGGAAAAGACTGAGGTACTTAAGGCCTTCTTTACCTCAGTCTTTAACAGAAAGGCTGCTTATCCTCAGGGCAACCAGCCCCCTGAGGTGGTACACAGGGATGGGAAGCAGAATAGACCACCTGTAAACCAGCAGGATGTAGTTAGTGACCTGCTCTGCCACTTAGACACTCACTAATGTTCCCCAGGGCTTTGTGCTGGGACCAGTTCTGTTTAATATCTTTATTGATGTCCTGGATGAGGTGATTGAGGACACATTCAGCAAGTTCACAGATGACACCAAGTTGGGCAGGCACTTTAATCTACTGGAGGGAAGGAAGGGTCTTCAGAGGGATCTGGACACTCTCTGCACTTCAGTCACAATTATGTCATGCAGAACTACAGGCCTGGGGAAGAGTGGATGGAAAGCTGCCTGGCAGAAGAGAACCTGAAGATGCGGGTTGACAGCTGCTGAACACGAGCCAGTAGTGTGCTCAGGTGGCCAAGAAGGCCAATGGCATCCTGGCTTGTATAAGGAATAGTGTGGCCAGCAGGACCGGGGAAGTGATTGTCCCCCTGTACTTGGCACTGGTGAGGCTCAACCTTGAATCCTTGTTCAGTTCTGGGCTCCCCACTGTAAGAAAGACATTGAGGTTCTGGACTGTGTCCAGAGAAGGGCAGTGAAGTTGGAGCAGGGTCTAGACAGGAAGTCATATGAGGATCAGCTGAGGGAGCTGGGGTTGTTTAGCCTGGAGAAAAGGAAGCTCAGTGTAGATCTTATTACTCTCCACAACTCCTTGAAAGGAGGTTGTAGCAAGATGAGGGTTGGCCTCTTCTCTCAGGCAACCAGCAATAGGACAAGAGGAAATAGCCTCAAGCTGTGCCAGGGGAGGTTCAGTTCGGACATCAGGAAGCACTTTTTCACTGAAAGGGTGGTTAAGCATGGGAACAGACTGCCCAGAGGGGTGATGAAGTCACAATCCCTGGAAGCGTACAAGGAATGATTGGATGTGGCACTCAGTGCTGTGGTCTAGTTGACAAGGTGGTGACCAGTCAAAGGTTGGACTCAATGATCTTGGAGGTTTTTTCTAACCTTAATGACTCTATGATTCTATTCTATGGTTATATGGTTTACAGGGAAAAACCTCTCTGAAACTATGAAATAGATGAACTAAAGTTCAGGAGGCTTTCTGTCGTATTTTTTAGTGTTTGGTGCATCATATCTGCCATTTGGTTATGTAGACAACTCTGAAGACCAGGTGGCACTCGCGATAAAGCACAAAGTCCCTGGTTATTCATAAAAGGTCATAGGAACCAAGGTAGGTTGATTGAAGGAAAGTAACAGAGATATTCATGTAAGAAAGTGTGCAGGACAGATGCATGAATATTATTAGAAAAATGCACGATGTGTCCCCATGGTGAAATGAGCAGCAGGTGCAGGGTTGTTGCAAGGGAAATTAAACAGGCAGTTTGAAAGGGCAAATAGATAGCATAGCCCTGGGACACATTCATTATAGCAGAGGAGATGTGAACGTTCCCTCAGCACAGGCAATTACACTCTGCTGATTTGAAAACAACTGATTTTATTGTGAAAAATAAAGTCATGAGTGGCCAAAAAGCCAAGAGATCTCTTGAAAATTTCTGACAGAAACAAGTTTTCTATGAAATGGAAGCACCAGACAAGTTTGGAGCTATTAACAGCAGGCTTCAGGGAAGGCATTATTGTCAGCTTGTGGGACAAGAGCTGTGGAGAGTGCTGATCAGACAAAATTCCCAAAACCCAGAGGAAAGGTTTTTTTTCTTCAAGAAGACAGTAATTGGAAAGGAATAAAAAGATTTGAACAGCAGTGGTACCTCTACAGAATGAATACTTAAGTTTAGTTTTTTTAACGTCTCCAACATATTAATCTTATAAGGTGGCAAATGAAATCCTATTCTAGTGAAGGCCAAACATTGCTCCCCGAGAGATAAACTGAGAATAAATTCACTGATCTCAGTGGAGCTAGTGTGGATTATACTATCGTGTCATGAAATGAAAGTACAGTTTGGCTCTTTCTCAGCTAAGCAAGGGAACTGTCAACTTTATAAATGAAACCAGCCACATAGCAACAGCCTGGTTTCCTTCATCCAACACACACTCTGCTTTTAATTTCCATTTGTATTAAGGAAGCTTTATTTGGGTCATTAAGCATTTTTGTATCAGAACATCTGTCTTTGACTATGGAAACCAGTGATATGGCTTCCAAAAGTAGCAGCCATGTCAGCAGTGAAAGAAGAAAAAGGAAGATCCAGAATAGCTTTAAAACATTGTAAAATGTGTAAGTTATAACTAATTATTTTAATCCATATATTAACCGGCTGAAAATACAAGATGAGTTGCAAGATTTTATAAATATATCAAAGAGTTTTGGTTACATCAAAAGACATTCACATTCTTTATCTATTATGCTTAGGGCTTAAGGTTTCCTATTCAAACCAGTTGTCATTTTTTCCTTTGAAGAGCAGATGCGCTAAAAGAGCATTGATACTTCAAAAGAATGTACCTTGTATATGGAGTAGCACTTAGTAAAAATTTTGTCTTATGTTCCCCTCTCCACATTTGCAGAAGAGAAACATGGAACTTGTTAATAGTTATTGTCAAAAACTCCATTATGCTAAAAAGAAAATTCCTCATATTTTTGTCCCCTTCAGCCCATCCTATACTTGCTTGAGAAATAAGAAAGGCCTGGATCCATGCTTAGTTGGACAGAAGAGTGAAATCATTGCCCTTGCACTAGTTTATGTTGCTAAGCCTCACACTATATGTAGGGAACTTTATTGCTTTGCAGTAATATTGCGCTTTTAAGTCTGGAATGATTGGTACAGTGAAGAAGATCTGAATCACTCACCTGAGGCTGAATTCAAATCAGTGTGTTTAAGAAATTTCCCACAAGATTTCAGTGAACTTTGAGTTCTTCCCTCAAATGCTTACTAAGTCTAGCAGAACAGAGAATTACATCTTAGAAATGTCAAAAGGTAAGGGTAAATGTGATGCCTTTCCTCATCAGAGAATACTAAAATGGCCTTAGATTTTGGAAAATAGGATCGCCTAGGAACATAACTAATGAGTGGGAGGCAATAGAAAGGTAGAGAAAGTTAAATGACTGCAAGTGCAGAGCACACCAAATCAAAACTTGCCAAAAGGGCAATCCTGCTAAAGAAAGGTTGCTACAAAGGTGATGGAGCCAAATCCTCTCAATTTAGGCTAAGAGAGTGGATGTTAGGAAACTCTGGAAGTTAGGACATATGAAAAATGTAGGAGGGCAGTACAGTGCTGGACCAGGTGCCCAGAGACATTGTGGGAAATCCCTCTGCAGAGGCTTTCAAGATGTGGCCATGCCAGGTCTGAGGATTGACAGCAGCCCAGCTAGTTGAGCTAGGTGAGTCCAGAGGCTTCCTCCAAAAAGCGTTTCAACAACTCTTTCGGTGACTGAAGGGCAGCATCTGCTTAGAATCACGATGTGTTTTCTTGGAATGAATCTTTCTTACAATGTGGCAATACTTTGTTCATGTTGAACATGAAAAGGAAGGTCTGGAATACTGGAGTGTGTTTGTAATCAACACAAACCTGTCACATTATTGGCAGTTTGTTTGAATTTGAGTAGTAGAAGGATTTCGGCCAGCTTCTCCCGCCGTCCTTGACACCTATGGAGGAGTTTCAAAAAGATTTTCAATTCCAAGGATTGATCTTTTAAGCACAGATGGGAGTTGGCCTTCCAAGTGTTAATAGTTCCCCTAGACATCCATAACAGTGAATATCTTACTTATTGTGTTCATTATTCCAGAGAAATTGCTAATCTTAAGAGGAAATGGTCATTAAAAGGAAGCATAACTATATCATATTTGTATATAAGCTTTCATTGCTGCCACTCCAACTTCTTATTAGAGTAGGTAACTAACTACCAGCTTCAACTCTCTGCAATGGAGTTACCTCATTTTCTTCAGCTCTAGCCTAGAGAAGCCTGAATAATATACTAAACATGTATAACCTACATTACATCCAATAATTTTTTAAAAAAATGTGGACAAAATACCTAGTGTAACCTGAGTAATTCACTTAGTTAATATCTACTCTAAGATGATGCATACATTTCAGAAAAGTGTTCAGTCTTGGTTTGAAAATTGTTGGTGCTGTAGAACTCGCATTATTCTGAAAATCTGTCTCAGAGTTCACCTATTCTGGTTATTGCAATTTTGTATTGCACTCATAATTTTATTTCCTTTCAGCTTCCTTTCACTGTATTTTGTTATATCAAAGGTTGTCTCTATGTAAATAATGCCTCAATTGCCGCGTAGGTTGGTTTTCAAAGAATTTATAGAAGCACATGTTAACAATATCATATTGCATCTTATGTGCTTGAAATTATACAAATGCTTTAAAAACTGAATAGGAAAACTGGTTCAGCTTTCTCTTCCTTCCATTACTGCAATTAAATGAGATCAAACAAACTCAAATGAGAAAAGAAATCCATGACAAAAAGTGCAGTATAAAAACTCATTCCCATGAGTTTAAAATGACAGTAACATCAGCTGGCTCATTGTTAATTTATATCAAAGGCAATGTTTAGTCGTCTAGTGCAATTCAGTCAGTTGGAGATCAGAGTTTTGTCTGAACTATTTAACTCTTCTACAAGTTTAGAAAGGGAGGATCCCAGAGGTGCTTCTCTTGTGAGTGATGAGCAGATGTTTAACCCTCTGACTCATATCAAGTTTAATGCAGACTGTGTTCCCAGGTCCCCACCTCTCCCTTCCCAACTCCCACTTGTCAATGATAGCACGCCTAAATAGTAAGAAAGCAAATGAGCAAATAACTTGGTTTGTTTACGTTCCCATTAATGTCTGAAAAGAACTATGGTTGGTCTTTATAAATGTATTAACAAAGGAAATCCCATGGTGGAGAAAAGTGTTATTTAGGTTAAAGAATTGATATAACCTGTCCGTAAGGAAGCTTATGCTGATAATTAGAAGACTTCTAGACATTATTACAGTGAAGATCTGTAATAACTTTCTACTTGGAGGCATTAAGGCAAAAAAAAATCTAATTAGCTGAAAAATAGTGCTTGATCAATTATAGACCTGTGGGGTTACGTGCTGTGACTGCCAGCAATGGCACAGGACTCAGCTTGTTGAAATCTCTCAATCCTTTGATTCTTACTGGAATATTTCAGCTCCTCTCAGTTGTTCTCCTGCCTTTCCAGAATTATTCATTTGGAACACAGCTGTATTCATGATATTGGAAAGAAACAGGACTGACAGTTTCATGAGACATTTCAGTTCATTACATATTATTCCTCTCTGATCCAAGACCTCCAAAGCAGTAACTGCATCATCCTCTTTTTCAAAGCAAAGGGTGCACTTCTCCAACACTGGTGTGAAGCCCTAGAATTGTGTTCAGTAGGTTGGTGTAAATCTGTAGATACATTTCTACTTTGCCTCTTCCTCTTTTCTGATGATCCTTGTAGGTTCCTTCCACCTCAGAATGGTCTGTGATTCTGAGGTAATGACATTGCTCAAGACTTGCACAGATTTCTTTCAGTGATGATTTCCCCCACACTTTTCTGAGGAAAAGGGAAGTTTTCTCTCCTTTATTTCACTGCCATGGGTATATATACCTCATTTTGGCATGCTCATCACCTGCACCTCTTACCTTAGACAACAGGGCCAGCTGCCTGTCTGCACCCTTAGACTAGACAAACCTTTCCCACTTGATGAAACTTTCTGCAAAGGACAGAGACACAAAATATCCTATGTCTTTTTAAGTTCAACATGTACAAATGACAATCTGTGGCATATTTAATAGTTTATATTTACTCTCTCTCTTCTACCTTATTATATGGAGTCATACCCATTAATCTTCACGAAAATAAGCCTGAGCTATAAAAGAATGGCTGAAAAGAAGTTTTATCCTTCATACTTTTCTTGATTTGAGGACTCTTTGCATCTCATAATTTTGAAATAAGACAGAACACGAGTTTGATCTCATTATATCTTAATGTCCTTTAAATTTGGATGGATACAGTTACCCTGGAAAGTGCTCTGGGCATGGTATCATTCAAATCTTCTTTAAAAAGAATCAGATAACTAGGTAGAAAAAATTACCTGCATTCTGCAAAGCCTTGTCTATAGTAACTTATCATATTTTACCCCATGAAATAATGAGGCAGATTCACCACAAGGGTAGAGCAGATGCATAAAATAAACCAGCAATTTCTCTTTAGATATGTGTGCCTTCTTTTACTGTACACTGCTTGTTTATTTTCTTTTTTTTTTTTTTTTTCTGTTAGCCAACTCTAATTTCCTTCTCTCAGCTTGTAGAATCCATTCATTTTAAGGGGACGTGAGCCACCCTAGAGCCATGAAGTTGAAGAGGTTACAGAATTTAATCAGCTTGTTTACATTATTCATCCTTTTAATTTTTAGCAGCCTACATTTTCTCTGTCATTCTCCCAGGGCATTATGGCAGCGGCAAAGCTTTTCCAGATGAAGCTGCCAAGCCTAAGCTTTTGAAAGTTCTCCTTTCACAGCTCAGGATGAATGCCACTGTGGTCGTACTGGAGGAGACTCCAGATTAAAACAGGAACTATTTCAAGCTGTAAAGTTTGTAATGGAAAAGTGGTTGAACTTGCTGTGGAATTAGGATATCTCCTTGTTTTTTGGTTGGTCTGCATGGGACATATCCCAGGTGCTTCCCTCCCGGTGCTTAGACCCCCACTTTTATGGAGACCCCTGCCTCCCATGAAGACTCCACAGAGTTCACATGCCTTTCTTATCTGTCCTGCTGCATCTCTCCTGGACAAACTTGTTGCCATGCAAGATTTACCCTGGAGTCGAGGGGGCCAGGGGATATTGTTATTCTTTATCCTCTGCTTGTAACATAGCCAACTGCCACGACAGAGAAGTTTTTAGAAGGACAGGCACTGGAGAGAACACACAAGTGTGACATGTAGGAAGCTCATGGGAAAGGATAAAGAGCCTCTTTTTGGCTCCAGAAAGTATAACAAGAAATTAAGCAAAATAAACCAAGAAAGTGTTGGAGATAGTCAGAAGAATTATTCTCCAGGAGACGAATTCCAGTGTCTGATGCAGAGATTTGGGACTTTGCAGTCCATAGCCCGCGACTGGGCTAACGTCAAAACCATGACTGTTTGTGGAGTAACGATCATCTGAGGAGCAGCCTTCCAGCGCTTCAAGCCGTAAAAGCTGCAGATGTCAGGAGTATCTTAAAGGGAAATAGCTTTAGGAATGAAGTGTTTGGAGAAATCTTGCTGAGACATACCACACTGAAGATAAATCAACACAATCATTCCTGGAAAGTCTGGCTGACAAATTTCCCTATCGCATAGTTTGTCGGGGTAGCATAAAGTGTTTCCTGCCTTATGCATGCAAACATTCTGGGTAATTTCGGTAAGACCCAGATTAAATCTTGGAATAAGGAAAATAGGATTCAGCCAAGAGTTTCCTAGTGCTTGTGAAAATTCCTCAGGAGTCAGAAGGAGAATTATAGCTATATTAAGGTAGCTTAGAATGTAAGAGGTAATGCTTGATATGGACTTTTCAGGGAAATTTCAAAATTGATAGAAGAGGTATTATTCTGATTAGATTCACTAGCTGCAGAGTGCAGTTTCTACAACACTGTAGTGATTTTGGTTGGATAGGTTCTCCCCCATATTATGAAAACATCTTTCTAGAAGACAAAAATGACACATAAATGAATATGGCATATATTAATTGAAAAATTATGTGTCTCAGTCTCCCATACATTAAGGTGATACTGCTAGACTCTTATTTACAATCTGTTTAAAGTCTTCAGCAGAGGTGACACAGTTGCTTATCACAGACAATAAATACATATACTGACTAAGAAGGAGGTTAGGTTTGGCTACAAAACTACTGAACTCACGACAGCATGGTTCTTCTGCAAAATTTCTGTCCTTCCAACCAGTGGTGAATGAAGACAATGTTTAAGCAGACAGGCCAGCCACCATTTATCTCATTTAGGGAATATGACTACCCACGCATATTGGAAGCATGCTTTTACTGATGGAAGTGTAATTCTTTCAGGACAAAGACAGTTCTGTTCACAAAGAGTTATCTGTTCTGTAGCAACCTTCTGCCTCTAAAATGCAAGTTGCCAGCAGTTCCTGGCAGTGAGCTGGATGCGGATGAGAGCTGAGGGGAATGCCAGGAGGAGCTGCACTCTGGAGAGACACCATGGAGAGAGCATCCGGTGGTGGGGAACCATGACCCCAGCAACTGAAAGCTGCACACAGGGAGACACTCCCCAGGAGCTGTCTGTTGCACTGTTGAATCAAATGCAGAAACAGAAAATGTCTCAGGACCCTTTGGGAATGCCTGTTGGCTACCTAAGCAAAGACCCAATATTATATAGCTGTGGGTATCAAGTCCTTGCTTGGATCAGTTTTATTTTATTAGTTACATGCAAAATTGCATTATACTGGTTGCTCACTTTAAGTCATACAGTAAGAATTAAAGCAGGAAAGAAAAGATGTGGCATTTAGGATACAATTTCCAGAGGTGATTATTTTGGTCCAGTCAAAACATTACCTTTTTCCTAAGAAACAAGGATGAAAAAAAGACACCAGTTTTCCCTGTGGCATCTTTCTGTTCTTTTCCTCCTACAATTAAGTTAATATGTCACATCTGCTGTACATCCTAATGAGAGAAGGTAGTCAGCATCCTAAACCAATTCAAACAAGAGCAAGAGATCTGAGATGTTTAGTTCTGTGGCCCATAAGCAAAGCCTTTATTACAGCTGAGGTATGGGACTGGTACTTATATCCAAGACATTTTCTCTGTATATACAAGCAGTTCACATAGTTTAATTTTCTTGGGTTTCCATTACACAATCTATAATGATTTTCATTTTTTTCATAGGATTCCTGACGTAGTAAACAGTGATTAGTGTGTACTCTACTGGTATATGTCTATATGTCTAAGCAGAGAGTGGAAAGAGAAATCATTCAATGAAATGAAAAAGGGTCTGAAGTTGCCTTAAATATGTTTAATAAGTGATAAGATTTTGAATTTTTAGACTTTTAAACTAATCACTTTGACTTTTGGGGAAAAAAAGAAAAACGAATTAGTCCACCCAAATAGTTTAAACCTAAGTGGAAAAAGAAAGTTTTGGCTGACAACTTCTAAAAGGATCGTTCAGCCTACTCTAGTCTTCAGGAATCACTAAAATTGTGATGCCAAATTTCTGTTTCTAGCCCGAATTGTTATATATAACATGCCAAAAATGTGTCTAGAAGAACTAAACTGCCTGAGGTTAAAATATTTTCCCTGATTTACAATGTTTGGTTAAAAATGTATTTAGGCCAATGATAAGCAAAGCAGGGTGTAATTTAATTTGACAAGAAGTTACTCTAATGCTGAAAAACTCAGAAATTTCAGATTCAGAATAGATAAAGAGAAATGCTGACAAACCATAACTGTCACAATGCCAGAGAATAAAATGGTCTTAAATAATGTGCATATTTTGTGAGGTATTCTTTTTATAATTGACAATAGAAATATGTATGCTTTGCAAATTCTAATAATGGCAATCACTGCATGATCAGCAAGGGTTTATATATAACTTCATCTGCATAAAGCAACTACAGCGGGCTTCATCCCATCTAAATTTAATGAATTTACAGATCAAGCCCAGTATTTAAACACTTGCATTTAGGTGCCTGCCTTACTCTCTGGATCTGAGTAAGGTGTTGCAGTGAGTTGAACTCAGGTCTAGAATTATTTTTCATCAGCTGAATAGCTCTTAAAATCCAGGGAGGGGCAAAGTTCAATTGCCTCAACAGGCCTTTTGGGATGGTAAATGTTTTTTTATTTAGACATTTTCAATTATTCTACACAGCTGCAGCTGCTGCTCCAGAAAGTCATGGACTGGATCTGCCAGCCTTCAGTGGCAACAGCCTTGGATGCCGTGGAGAACCTCATTTGGCACTAGCAACCTAAGTCTAGGTAACTGAGTCTCACCTTTTGTTTATTGTGGTTACTAGAGGCTCAATTCAGTTGCCTAAAAATAGGCTATTTCAGAGGACTCAAAACATCAGGAGAATCTACTCAAGTACAATAAATAAGGATCAGGCCTTAGGGAAGATCCAGGCTATGATGGGCAGGCAGCCAGCAGACAGGCAAAATATCTTACCTAGGGCATCTTAAAAGGCACTGGATGCTAAGTTGGAGCAACTGAATGAAGCTGCCAATTTTCATTAGCTGTAACAGGAACACAAGTCTGAATCTGTGTCTCCGTTTGAGTGGGACACAAGTGTTTTGCTGAGAACAAACCACAGGGGAGACCCAAAAAAACTCCTCCCTCCAAGCAATTACAAATCCGAAATTAATGGACTCCGATTGAGGAATAGTATGGGAAAAGAGACCAAAAGTATATCCAAGTAGGAATAACAACCCTTTTATTAAAAAGTTTATAAGTATTGGCAAAAGAAAGAGAAAAAAAAAACCAACAGGAGAACACCAGTGAAACACCCAGATAATAATTCTCCTCCTAGAGCAACCTTCCCTCCCCCCCAGTAGGACACAAACGAACCAAACCAACAGCGAAAAGAGAAATCAATTCAATTTGTAACCTCTTGGGGTAATTATAACCACAGTCAGCAGGAGGCGATGTTGAGTTGCTGGGAGATGTCGAACTTGTAGTTCCTGACGTCGGCCAGTGGAGGGCGCTGTTGGATTACTGAAGATGTCGAGGCTGTAGTTCCTAACACTTGTCAGCAGGGGGTGCTGTTGGATCGCCGAGAGCGTAGAGGCTGTAATTCTTCGAAATAGCCAGCCGGGGCGCCGTCGGGTTACCAGCAATCACCACGTGCTGGCCTCCAC
>JAWWES010000001.1:96392458-96489154 GCA_035583135.1 Lophotriccus pileatus
ATTGTTGTATTACATTCCTGAATATTCAAAAGGTCAATAAACCTTTTCTTCTGCTGAGGCATATTTCTCTGACTTCACTGTTCAGCTCTGTTGCTAAGATTTTTTAAAGGCTCTAAGGTCATTAGAAAGCTAAGCTGAGCTACACAATTTAAAATGGGCTGTATAGGGAATAGTCATTTACAGACAAGGAAATGAGTAATTGCACTGGACTTTAATTTCAGTTCAGTGGTGTCTCTCAGAGATGCTATTTCCTGTCAATGACTTTTAAAAATGCAGAAGTACTGTAATAAATTTGCTTCAGAAATACAATTTCAGTATCACTGATAGGATACAGGCATCTCTGGAGATCTCAGAATCCCAAAGTAGAAAAAAAAAGCAGCACAAAGAGCCCTTGGATATGCCATTCAGTAATTAACACCCATCCTGTTTTGGAAAACACGACAGACAATTGCAAATTCTGTGTTATACTTGTATATATGTTCCACAGATAAACTTCACAGAAAGAGTTTTGTAAAACATTGGTGTGACTGTGAATCTGTTTCCTTTGTTCTTGTGCTAATTAAGGGTTTTTTCCCCAAAAGCAACTCAGAAAACACTGATGAGACATTTTTCTTTCATTTGTAAATCAGTAAGGAGTCTTCCAGAAAAAGTCTTAAAACAATAATCATAAAAAATTCGTAGAGTTGTAAGGTAACCTGAATTTCCTAAAATGTTTTTAGGAATATATTTCAGTGGTGGATTGATAACACTGTCTCATCATTATAGCACATAGCAAGAAACAAGCTACGAGCAAACCCCCCAGTCTGGCTTTTCTGGCTGTACACCAGCCCAAATTCTACAGAAAACGTGATGAGGGGTCCCCATCTTTCCAGGATCCAGTGAATAGGGTGCTCTCATTGGATGTGGCAACTTGGCCAGGTGCTCAACCAGGTAACACCTGGAGCCTTCCATTTACTGTAGAAGCCATATAATCACTAGTCTAGTTGTGCAAATGAAAGAAAGTATTTCAAGCACTAAATGTGATTGTCCCAGGACACCTGCTGCAGAATGAGCTCCCTAAGCAAAGACACTCATGCTAGGACAGACAGGAATGACACTCTGGTCTGTCTTTAATGCCACAGCACTGGCAAACCCCTGTCTGGAAGCCTAATGAGTCCCCATGCAGGGTGTAGCTCTCTTCAAGCCTCTAAATGAGCCTCGCAAATTCTTCTGGGCTTTCGGGCACTGCGGCAACAGCCGTCACATCAGCACTGGTCCCGTGCTGAATGCCTTACAGGATGCTTACTCACGTGCGTGGCACACGTGTGTGCATGTGCATGCATGAGTACTCATTTGTTTAATCATTTATTTATATACAAACGTATCTTCAGTATAACTACATTATTAACCTGTTCTTTATACATTATGTATAAGGCAAAAGTGCAAGGACAAGACTGTGAGCAGTGTTTCAACAGGTCAACTTGAGTCCATTTCTCTGTAAGCATACATAAAATATATGATGGCATGCCATAGAAGCATCAAAATTTTTATTGAGAGGAGTTTGTCAGATGATCTGAGTGGAGACTGAACAAACTGTGAAGGACATGTCCAGCTGGGAAAGGCAGCCAAAAGGCTCAGTGCTTGGTGCAGCAGGTGGTGCAGAAGAGTGCTTAAGAGTGAGACAGAAGCCCTGTACTTGTGCTTGGCAATGGTTGTGACATGCCAAAAGGATGCCAACACTCATGGGATCAACTTCTCTGGCACAGGGACCCAGAGTGAGCTCACCCAGGAGGATGGAGGTCCACAGCACTAAAGGGTGCCCAGTGCCTCCCTCTGGGCCAGGGCAGAGGAAGTCCTCACGTGCAGCCTGTGTGCGTGAAATAAGGCTCTATGTCAACAGGGAAAGGAGTCGGGCTGCATGGCCTCAGGGATGATGAAAAAGAGGGGAAATGGTAGACTGGGATGGTAACTAAATAGTTGCAGAATGATGAGCACAGGGTAGACTTTGCAATCAGCAAACTGGGGCCATGGAGGCCCTGTTCAAACATACTCATGCAGGTAGAAACATGTCAAGAGGACAGGAAAAGAAAAAAACAACTATTAATGAACAGTGAGGTGGATTAAACACTGTCTGCACTGTCAGACTCAGATGGTTGTGACCAGCAGCACAAAGTCCAGCAGGAGGCTGGTCACAGGGGATCAGTGCAGTTTAGTATCCTCCTTAATGGTCTGAATGTTGGGAAGGAGTGCACCCTCAGCAAGTTTGCAGGCATTTGCTACAAAACTGG
Organism: Lophotriccus pileatus; assembly: GCA_035583135.1. Lineage (NCBI taxonomy): Eukaryota > Metazoa > Chordata > Aves > Passeriformes > Tyrannidae > Lophotriccus > Lophotriccus pileatus. Next base: position 96,394,726 of record JAWWES010000001.1, read on the forward strand.
AACAAGTGACTGATATTCTAGATTAGTGTGCTGCCATCCAGGCAACCTTTGCAGGATGGTTAAATGGGCAAGGAGTTACTACACATGGAAGCACCCATGCCTAAATTGCAGACAGTGGGAAATACTGAAGTGCTTACAAATAATGCAAACACACACACACATTTCTTTGGGCATCTATTAGCTCATTTCTTATCCTGAACTTGCACATTGTCTAAGAAAATGGAGCTCAAGCTTTCTGTGGTGTCACTGTGTCCAGTGATAAATAAAAACATTTGCTAGCTATAATGAAAGATCAGACAACAATAGGCTACAACAACGAATTACTTTTGGTGCAGCAGTCTTTTTCTTTTTTTGCTAAAATTGAGTGATATTATAAGGTATATTTTTGCATGTTGAATGTTTTCTTGTTCACTTACTGAGAGTTTTCAGTTAATGCCCCACACAGAGGTGAGGAAAAAAAAAAGTCCTCAAGCAATTTTTAAAGAATGCTAAGCAATCCAGTCTCACTTGAAGGAGATTTTTCCACCAACTAAGAATGTATTCATTTTTGGGTCAGCTTGTCTGCAGCTGGAGGCTTTTAATATTTCAGCTGAGTTCACCAGGCAATGTGTTACTACAGTCTTTGCAATTACCAGGAGGAATGCAGGAACCGTCAAAGCATCTGTTTTCCAGCACTTGCATATATAAAGGCTTTCTAAAAACCACAGGTACCTGAAGCCCTGAACTCCTACTGCAGTACCAAGGATAGGGAAGCAGAGGCCATGGTTTTCTATCCTCTCTGTATCCCATTTACTGTTTGAGATTTCATCTCTCATATAGTGCTTGGTCCATGGTCCATGCTCAGCTCCTTTTATTTGTTTCTCCCATGTTGCAAGTGCTATTTTATTTCTTGTTTCTCCTCTTCTTTCCATTGTATCAACCTGCTTTTAAAGCTAGGAACTTGCTAAACTTCTGATTTTCATCTGGAGCCTTTCTGGCTCTGATGCAATATCTGAAGATTTTTGACCATGATTTTGAAACCCTGCTGTAACCCTACTCTTCCTGCTGTGGAAGGGCTGATTCAGAAAGAAATTGAAAGTTTCTGCCTGCTCAGGTCTGTGGCCACAGTCTCTGTATGATGTTGGGATAGTGGTTATAAGTGGGGAGCTCTAGCATAAGGAGTCACAGTAAAACAAGACTATTTGCGGAAGAAAAATTTATTGAATACTTAAAAACTTCCTGGAAAAGGGAGTCCTATGAGATTACAGAACAAAAAGACAGCAGAAAGACGAAGAAAAAAATGTCTGTGGAGAACAAAAGTGCCTGTGGTGACACATTTTAAGGAGGAAGAGAGATATGAGTAGAGTGGGAACTAACAAAAAGAATTATTTCCATCTGCCTTTCGTCTGGTGGTGGAAAAAAAGATCTGTGATATACTCCTAGGCACATTGTCAGATGAAAAGTAACTGAGAATTAGAAGAGAAAATTATGGCAGATTTACAACATAGTTATTAGAAAACCCAAGTAAAGCTGCAAAGAGCCATGGGGTAATAAGAAAGGGCAGCCATTGCTGACAGTAGCTAGATTTACTTTTGATGTGATGTAGAGAGAAATGCTTCTTGGTCCTGAGCACGACAGATTTTTTTACTTCCTTGTGCCCTGTGGTGTGTCTCAGTGGAAGAATGCAGGATTGTTTCACAGACATTTATATGCAGAGAATATTCTTTCAAAATAGCAGAAAGTTGTAAAAGATCGAGGAAATCTTAAAAAGCTTTGGAGCAAAAAGGGTAGTTTTAATTCCTTGTGATGTCAATAATTTGTTCTGTAGTTACAGCCGATACAGTAATAAAGATAAATGATAGTTAACTAAATTATCTAGAAGGCTAATTGTCTCCTTAAATTACACAAAGATAACCATTTGCATATGGCAAAATCCTGGCATGTTCATTAGTAGTCCTGTCATTTGTGTTCTTTTGCCAACAGTGTACCAGCCTGATTTGTTTTTGGTTTGTTTTTAGTTGCAAATACAAAAACAATGAATCCAGACTCTGGTCATTCATGCTGAGGCTTCACTTGTTTTATGCCACTTTCTGCAGGACATTCAGGGAAGCTAGGAGGAGACCAACCCTTTTCTATTTCAGGGTTAATACTCCTGGTCCAATCCGCCCACATGAACAGGCACAGAAAGGCTTTCCTCTGTCCCAGCAATGTCTGGCCCCAGCAGGGCCAGCTTTGTGTGGTCCTGGGAAGCATGAATTCCCAGCCCCATTCTTCAGCCTCTTTAACCTCAAACATTCACTGCACCACCCCAAGCAGGGCCATAGAGGTCTTACCACTCTTGGTATTGCCTTGCTAGATAACCCATCACAAAATGTGGAGATCTCAGTTCCTTAGGGCTGCTTTCTTTCCTGGGAGTGAACATAGCTTCTGCTTGTTCACATGCACACCAATGCCTTTCTGTTCATGTTCCATGGCTGGCTGTTTAGTTAAGGGGCTAGTTAAATACTTTTTAACTTCTGATTTTTGGCAAACAGTGTGGTGAACAGGGATAGACCACATAGAGGATTAGGAACTGTGGGCTGTTGGAAGCTCTATGTATGACATATCTGTGTAAAGGCTGCCTTTGTGTGTGAGAATGTGTTCATCTCTCTCTCTCTCTTTCTGTCTATCTTTGCCTGTATCAATTATCTGTATTTTCATTTAATTTCTCCTTAAGTATAGTGTGATCAGCCCCCAGTAAAGACCAGTTACAGCTGACATGCAAAGACTGAATATTCTTGAATTAAACGTGAAACCAGACTGTTGCAAAGAACGCTCATCTTGCTTTTCAGAAGAAATAAACTAAATGTGACAGGAACTCACAGGGTTAGAAAACTTTCAGTGGGTCTGGTAGGTATTAACCACCTCAGTACCCCAGCATAATGAAACTCCATTAAACACAATGAAATTCTAGAAGCCTCTAGGATTATGTGAACTGCCTCCTACAAAGCAGATTTGTACTCTCCTTGCCTGCTGAAAGGTGGTGGAAAAACTACTGTCTGCTGCTAATGGAAATTATCAACACCTGCTTCAAAGAAGCTAGCTTGTCAGGCTCCCTGAAAACAGACATAATTTCAAAAATAATAAGGAAGCTAGAAAAGCCAACTCACCCATTTCCCTATCTCCAGTCTGGGGAAATTGATGTGAGATAGAGAATGAAAAGCATGTGACATCTGCCATTGTGCTTTGTAACTGAGCTGAGCTGGTCTGCAAGATACTATAATATTACTTGGGCCATCCTAAAGCTCCTATTGTTTGACTCTCTGCAACTCCAGAACCACAGAAGATGAGTTACGGAGTCACTACACCTGGAGTAATTGGCATTAGAGTGGTTTCAATTATAGCTTCTTAAAAGCCAGTGATTCATGGTAGGCAATAGTCTTTCTAGCCAAAATACTGGTTTTTACATATTTTCAAAATAAAAAGGATATTGTTTGGGATTGTGATGCAATGTAATGTCAGGCCCACAGAAGGCTGATGATGCTCTGGCGCAGCCAGAAACATCCTAAGATTGGTTTCTCTCTCAGAGGAATCAGCATCTGGAGGAAAAGCCACTGACTCAGACTATCCATGCCAGATTTAAATAACGCTACTTGGAAGAAAAGAATTAACTAGCTGAAATACCAGACTCGTCTATTTATAATAGAGACTGGATATATCTATAGTATAAAGGCTGGATAGAAGCAGATGCATTTGACATTTGTATGGACAATTGATGTTAGCAGTGCAAAATGCCTTATTTTAATGACCAGCAGTGAAATTAATCTAATCTAGTTCAAACTGACTTAAAATAAAGTTGTGAGTTCAGCTAATCATCTGGACTCCTTCTGTATTCTGTTAAGACTTAGAGACATTTACGAAAGGTGACCCATCCTACCCTGGGTATTTAGTAGCAGTTGGAATAATCACTAGCTGTGTCTGTCCTTCTCTCTTGGCTATAGCAGGAAGCTAAGTGCTAGTTTAGGCCAAATGATTAGTATTTAATTGGTAGGCAAGATTAATCCCAGTTCATTTTAAAAATTCCCTGGCCACAACATGCTTGATCCCATCCCATGAATTCTGTAACATAATTTACTACTGCCTAGAGGTGAAAATGAAGTGTGTTTCAAGCTTTGGAACACAGAGACAAATTTCTGCCTTGTGCTAAATTTGTGGGGTCACATTAATCCTTTATCTCAACTTTTCCTGGATTCCAGTTTGTGGCCATGATTAGTTTGAAACCTGGATTTTGCTTTTCAGTGGTGAAATGAGCTGGGTCTTACAGAAACACAAAGATATCCCACGCAAAGACCCTAAGGCACATGAGACTTCTTTTCTTGCTGGGGTTCTGTTAGTTAGGGGCTTCATGTGGAGAAGGTCTATGTTTTTCGGAGCATAAGACTGAACCACAGACATTTCAGGCCATGACCTATCTTGTAGGATAAAGATTAAAAATTATCCTAGATTGAGAAAGGACTTTTAAAATGATGAAACAAGTCAGATGCCTGACCAAGAATATAACATGAAAATGGGTATATATCACTCCACCTTCTATCTCTAGCCTTTTCTTCCTCCCACTCTTCCTTTTAATTTTCAGCTCCTGTATTTTTGACTGATTTTAATTCAGCCCAGTGTGTATTAACAACATTTTTTGCCTCCCAAATTCTGCATTCAGTGAGAATCCAATTTGATCATGACAATAAATTGTATTTTTCCACAGTGGTACATTGGATTGCAATTGTGTAGTACTGAGTTTGGATCACAATTCTTCCTCATTTTTTTGTGTAATCTGGTGTTTCCTATCATCACTGTGCAGCACCGAGAGAAGTGAATCACAGACCCTTCCTAGGGGACAGTCATATAACTCAGGTTTCAGGTTCCTATTACTGAGCTTGATAACAGTAGTAAGGTAAGAATTTATTGCTGTCCTGATATGTAGGAACAAAATCCTGCCTCTTAATAAAGTTATTAAACATTCTGGATTTTTCCCACATAAGAGATCAAACTTACAACATTACCCAAATTTCCCTGCCACTACTAGGCAGCATTTAATGTCATTGTACAGAATCATGTGGTTTGTCCATAGATTTTATAATCCTGGAAGATACTGTGTCTGGAAAGTGGTTTTATTGCAATTCAATACATCCTAGATATTACCATCAAAGATTAAACATCACTCTATCAACAGTGCTTGTTAGCAAAAAACACCTGGTGTCTATGCAGCAAAGGTTATTATATTTCCCTTTCACAGTAGAGGTTTTTCAATCTTAACAATGGACTAGCCTTTTATAGCTGAGATTAAACCCGAAATATGACAAGCAGAGCAAAGTGCTCCTCTCTTTATTCAATTATCTGATGATTTAAACAGGAGGGGATAAAAGATAATCCCCCCTGAAAAGCTTCTTTTATTTTCCCAAGCAATCATATGTATAATGCCAAGTTTTAAATGTATAATTTTTCTAAGAAATTTTCCTTTTTTTTTTTTTTTTTCAGGTATACCTATCTCTCAAAAAGGAAATTTTTGATTTGTCCAAATCTTGGATTGTGTATTTTCATATGGAGCTGAAACTGGATTAATTAAAAGTGGAATTAAAGTAAGATTGATTTTTCGAAACCTTAATTCTGTTGCATCAATTTCTGGAAAAATTTCAATGTGAAAATCTTTAAAACCACCTCCACTTGGCCTGGAGACACTGAAAAAAAAATAAGAGGAACTTCTATAATTTAAAAAGCTTCACAATGAAAATTGTGAGATTCTTGGTTTCCAGAACACATATAAGATCGCTTGTCCTGTTCTAGCTGTTCATTGATCAGGAATCATGGCATACAGATGCCTTTCCAGTTTTTGATATTAAGTTAATATTGATCCTCAAAAAAACCCCAAATAATTTTTGAACTTTTGGAAGCATTTTTCTTTAGCATTTTTTTAAAATTATTTTTTTAAAGCATACAAAAAAATATAAATCTCCAAAACAGATGGGAAGTTGGATTGAATTCATTGATATATAACTCTGGAAAAAATGTGCGTCTACGAATTTGTGGCTTTTTTAAAAGCAGCATATTTGGAAAAAGTTGTTAAGTCTGGTTGCCAGGACACTTAAGAAAATGTTCTTGTTTCAAATCCATTTTATGAAGACTTAGCTTGTGTTTCACTTACATCAATGGATGAGATGTTAATTGGGTGGAGCGTGGATGCACGTATGGATAAAGACCCACACTCTGGGAATGCCGTCTGTAAGCCTGCCTCAGCTGGAAAGGACACGGCTCTGCTAGCATGGGAGTTATGTTGCAACAAAGCAAAAGCAATTCTCTTCTTCCACTTTGCCTCCTAACATTATACATAAACTTAGGAAAGTCTAGTGTTAACACAGTTCTATAGATTCCAGACCACAACTGGCAGCTTAAAAACTAGGCATTTGCCAAAGTGGACATACCTAAAAGAGAACATCATTACGTGTGTGATGGGTCTGTCACACGGATGGTCTCCCTGCTAATGCTGAAAGCAACATGCTGGCAGGGTTAATTTCGATCCCCACACGTGTACAGCACGTGGGAGACAAGCCCCAAACTGTGTGAGCTGTCAGAGTGGGAGCCTGGGGCTGATGCTGTGCTGGCAGTGCTGCTGCTGCAGAGCCAAAAGGCCTGCTGCAGACGAGTCTCCCCCCAGGGCTATCCAGGCTGTAAGCAGATGGGACAGACAGACAGACAAGGATGTGGCAGCTGCATCCTGAGCACATATGAGGGCTCTGTTAGGGGGTATGGAAAGGACACTTTTGCTTTTCTCAGGCAGAACACTTGGTCCCCCAGTGAATGCAAATCCATCCACCCCTCTGCAACTTGTGTAGAGGGGAGCAGCACGGAGGCAGCACCAATCCTCTGTGCACCTCCAGCCACTGCAGTAAGAGAGAGAGATCTGGCCTTAAAGGAATAAGTTACATGAACTGGAGGAATTCATGCCTCCTGCTGTATATGTCTTTAAGTATGATAAAAGGTGCCTATTAGCTTCTTCTGTGCAAGTAAAAATAACTTCAGCTGACTCTTTCATTTTCCTTATGCATATTCTTTCCTGATTCTAAGATTTCCCATTTGCATCACAGTGCTATCCTAATTCTCAATGGTATGAGAATTTTTTTCACATGTTCTCTTTTCTTCCAGATTAAGCTAGTAAATTGTTGTATCCACTAAGGACTTTTCTAAACTAGACCAGTATGTGAATCCCTTTTCTTAGCTTCCTGATTTTTTTCAAAACTTGAGAGAGCACCAGTAATTCAAAGGTAAGAAGCAGTGCTGGGAATGGTTTCTGACTCACTGTAATTACTGTAGCAAAGGCAGTTAAATAGAGTTACTGATAAGTCTGCTTAACAGATATAACAAAGGGAAAAGATACTCCTCCTCCTTCCCTTTATATGTTAAAATAACTGCATTCTAAAAGGGCAGAAATATACTAAAAAAAAGGGCTTTTTTTTTTTTTTTTTTTTTTTTAATCCGAAGCCTCAAGATGATATGCTCAAGAGGGCCTACCAAAATCAGGGGCTCAAAGTTCAGCAGTAGCATAAAACTGAATGAGCAGAGATTCCATTAGAGATTAAAATTACAAAATTAAGGTAAATTAATTTAGGTCAACCAAGGAATGGCCCAGTTGTTAAATTTGGGCCATTTCATGTGTCTAGAGCACCTTGCCTGCTGCTCCAGAGAAGCCATATCTCCTGTGGCACATCTGCCAGACCCTGAAGATATCTCCTATACCCTGGGGTTTCTCAAAAGGCACTAGATGCTGATGCTTAGGCACTAGTCACACGTGGGCATTTAGGTGTCTTAGTTTTGAACCAAATATCACATAGAATATCTATTTCTTCTTTCATTTGCTCAATCCATTATTTGGGATGTTTTGGGGTTTTTTGTTGGGGCTTTTGTGTGTGTGTTTTATACTGCATGTAAAGGTGGAGAAAGAATTCAGTAGTTTTTGGAAAATGAATCGCATAATTATTTTAGAATAGCAGTCATAATTGTCAACCTCTAGTGTGCCTTTTAGTGTAAAATAACCTTGGCAAGCACCTAGAAAACAGCTTCAAAATGAGTAGAGGTTAATATGCATTTGACAAGAGCAAATATGTCTGGCAAGTCTTTCCTTCTACAGCAGGGTGAAGGAAAGAGACAGGGAAGAGACAAGGGACACCACTTGTCACGTAATTATTACTCAGTGAATCTTCTGGCACTGTCATCTTTGGCAATCTTACAAACAAACAAGGGAAATGTTACCAGACTGAAACTACCACAAGGAGGTATATGAGTTAGAAAAACTGCTCCGAGAGGAGCTGTCATTAGGTACATTGTCCCAATAGTCGCACTAATGGGTATTTGTCACAGGAAGAAAAGGTCCCTCTCAGGCTGAACATTTTTGGTTAGCTCCCAGACACCCCAAAGAAGTGGAACAGAGGATATGTTTATTACATTTGCAGCTGACACAAAGCCAGACTAAATTCACTGCAGCACAAGACTGAACACAAACACGATACTGACGAGGTGGAATTAAAAACCACACAAGCTCCTGACAAGGTGAAGACAGGCTGGAGGTAGCTCTCCTGAAGAGTCCACAGGGGTTGCAGTGACTGTGACAGGTATGTTATTCAACTTTGACATGGTTTCATGAGAAAGACAAGTCTAAATTTGGGTTTGAAAACTTGAAATATGATTGTTTTTATCCTTTTGCTCCGAACAGCTGATAAAGTCTTGCACTGAATTTTGCATCTACTTTTTGGCACTGTGTTTGTAGTAAAAGTAGTGTAGGATCAGTTGAAAAGAATCCACAGGGAAACAATGCAAGTGATGACAAATCTCAAAAAAGGTGATTTATAAGAAAGGACTGAATCAATTAGGGACTTTAAACTTACAACAAGAGAAAAAAACCAAAGGGTGTGTGGCATCAGTCTTCAAGCACATAAGCAAGACATTGTCTAACTACTGTATTTGGAGGGTTATGGCTTTTGATATAAAAATTAGCTTCAGTTAAGCTCATTCTTTAGGCCCATGTGTACTCCAGCTAAACCTCATTACTGGTGTTGATATACCACACTAACATAGTGCGGTTCAACACATGCTCTGAGGAGAGCAAGGGTGCTATAGTCAGCATTCCTAGAATTTGGGGCCTGGTCTAGCCCTTCTGGGAGAGCTGATGGGACAGCAGCATGGGACTGCAATAGTTGTTTCCAAGAGTTTCCGAGTTGTATCCGAGAGTTTCCCTTACTAAAGTGATTATAAAGCATGCTAATTCAAGGAACAATTAACTACATACCACGTCATGCCTCTGCCAGTAGAAAAGTGCAGAACTTATAAATCTTGTATCATAGTTGACTTATGTACTTTATATATTTTTTGGTTTTCAGTAATAAAAGGTGAATATATAGGTGTGATTTTTCTAGCGTGAACTTGATGAGCAGTTCTGAGCAAGTTTAGATGAGCATTTCTGAGGCAAGGCTCTGGGAATGTAATGGAAAGCTATCTTATAGTCAGAAGTGATTCTTTTTTAATATGGCTAATAGGAATTTATGACTCAGAGATAATCCCAAAACTATTTTGATTCAGAGAGAAAGAATGAAATCCTCTGAACTTTGTTTCACTCATCTTTCTCACTGATAGTTAATCCCAGTAAAATCCCTCTTTGTTCTCTCCTTACCTGTGCACTTCTCTAAATTTAGCTTTGCTGTTTTTACCCTTGACTTCAGTAGTTCTACACCATAAAATGAATTTGCTCCAGAACTGTTTCAGTTCTTAATGAAATTACATGGAGGAGAAAGCTTGTTTGAGCAGGGAAGAGTGGCTTTGTTTCAAGGAATCACCTTGATGTAATGTGTTATCCTTGGTCATAAAAAGTAAGGGAAACCTACTTGTTGGCCTGTTGTTTTTCCTCACTACAGCTTCTACTGTTTTCCTCAAGGGTAGCCCTGGGATAAATTTCTGGAAAGCTGCCTCGAGCTGCGTATGCCCTGTGATTTCACTTCAGTGAGAATTTCTTAGTGAGGCAAAGATTCATGAGCATGTTATTAGTCAGTTGACCATTATCTTAAATTGGAATTAGTTAAATTTTAATTACCACCCTTGCTTTTCTTAAGATTGATTCTGTTCAAAATAAAAGCATTACTGAAAGTCACAGATTTACTTCAGTAGAAATTAAGAGGTAGAGTTAAAATTCTTTATTACAAAAGTCAAGACACATTCATACAATCCAAAACTTGCTAATAAATTGTTATTTCTTTTCATATCCACAATTTCCTTAGCCTGGTAAAAGAAAACCACTGAGAGATGGCCAAAGCACCGTCTTTTATAACTCAAATAATCTAGATTACACATTCATTTATATATATCCCACAATACATCTGCATTATCTCATTCCAATAACTAAACATCAGTTCATTTACATTTACATAAATTCTATATTTTAACACCATTCAGAGCACAATAACCTTACAAAGATTTTGTCAAAATCCTTTTGGATTACAGTGACTGTGGTTACATTTCATTAACATCCTTGACAGTGACACCTCACCAATGCCTTGGCAAAACTTCCTCATCATCCAGCATCAAACATCTTCAGGACCCCTCAGACACATTCCATTCCATAAATTCAATACAAACCCATCTACTGTTACTTTTAACCACTTAATCAGTGCCTGCTTCCATGTAAAAGACAAATCATCCCTACTCCCGCATCAACCCACCAAGCTCTCAAACCTAGACGCCTCAGTACCCACCAATTTACATCATCTGCCAAAAATCTTGGTAGAATCAACTAGCGGCAGAAAAAAGTGTCTCCACATTCCCACTGTGCTATTGGAGGGGCCCAGGTTTTTTCAGGAGATAGGATAATTCCATGCTTGTATGGATTGGGAAATACCTAAAGACGTAAGGCCTTGTTTACATGTAAATCAAGCCTGTAAGCTGACTGAGCTTTAGACAGCAGAAATGAAGGAAGATTTTGTTCAAATAATGAAAATTAAGAAAAGTAATGAATCATGCTGCTACAACTTATGAAAATAAGTTACAGTTTAAAAGCTGTCTCCATTTCAATAATCATTGATGTTACAAATCCAAAGATAAGTAGAATGATTTTGCAAAACTTTTTTATGTTGTGCTGTTTCCTGTTCCCAGTTCCTTCTTTCTTGACTTGTATTTCAATTTCATTATTTTCTGCTGCTGCTTTCAAGTCCAAGACCCTAAACAGGATGGGCCAGTGCAGTTTTACAAGCTATTCCCATATTCTCTGCAAATAGAAATCCTCAGACTAGTCCCTCCAAAGCACATCAGGCTATCTCAATCCTGTCAACAATGCACCTTTCACCATGACTGGAACCCCATTAAATCCCTCTTTGCCAAGCCTTTTACAAAATATTTGCCAAGTTTGAGTGATTTTCTGTCCATTTTCCTTAGTTGACCTTCCTGGACTGCTAATTCCTTTCCCATCAGGAAGTGCTTCCTGCAGAAACTCTCACCTTTTATTCGAGAAATTCTTTTTCCATCAGCTTGAGGAGCATCAACAACCTTCACTACAACATTTCTCCAGCCTGAGTAATTTCCTTCCTTTTCATGAAGAACAAGCAGTTAACAATACTTTGCATGTGAAGGCTTTTTTCCGAAGGATGAATCATACTTCACCACAGCATCATTCGATAAATACTCGTGATGCTTAGAAACAGATGAAAATAAACCTCTGAAAGTAACCTATACAGTGTAGAGAGGTGAGTCTAAGTGGAAAAGGGCATGTTTACATCCATCTATAGAATATTTTTCACTCCCCATTAAGATTTTCTGGATGGTAACCATTCAAAAGAATCTGCCATGAATATCAAAAAGACTTTCAGTTAGCTTTCAGAGAACCAGCCCCAATTACTTTGCAAAAGATGTAAATAAATAACAAGGTAAAATAAGTACTTTTGACCTCATCATCTGACTTATATGTTAAAAAGCCAGCACTTTTCAGCTATCTCTTATGCATTTATTTTAATTTATAACTGTTGGCTACTTTTCTGTCAGAAGACAATTTTGCTAAGAAGCTCTTCATCCCATAAAAAACCTCCATTTGGAAAAGGCACTATGTGTTTAATACTTGTACTTGGTTTATCATAGTAACAGATGCTTACTGTTGTAAGGAATGAATGATGAAGTCATGTCAACTGGTATCTAGGTATTTTAGCTTTGGTACAATCTTAGAGTTGTTGAATTCAGGAAATGCCAGAGGAGATCTGATTGTGACATCTATTAAAATAAACTTTAAGAATAATGCTAGAACAATGCTGACTATTAATATATAACATTTTACAGCACTGGATAAGGAAACCAGTTTAGAATCTAAAATACTTGTGCACAGAAGCAATGCAATAGAATGTGCATAAGTACATATAATTTCCAGGGCAGTTTGTTCTGTGGTCAAATAGACGCATTTTTATTTGTTGATGTTGTCTGGATGACCATTTCATCAAAGCATTATTATAAATTACTTCTTTTGAAAATACAAGGTGGCTACAACAGTCTTTGTTCAGGGGAGATATCTACTTTTAATATGATTTTGACTTACAATATTTCACCTCATACATATTTGAGAAGCAAAATCTGCACTTCACTGAGACCAATGAAAAATTGCCTGCTTACTTCAGCACAGAAAGGACTTTAAGTCAGAAGCTGTCTATAAATTTCTGTATTATTCCCAAAGAAATGGATTTGCTCTGTGATCACAACTATAAAACTTTCAGTATACCATTTTGCTAAATATAGAGAATGATAGTCACTTGATCTGCCATTAACTATCTAAAGGGCAAGTATCAAATATATGCTACTTGTGTGTGACTTCTCATAAGACTAATAGTGAAAGTTCAGGCATGGAATAGGATTCTCCCTGTTACAAGTTAGGTTCCTAGAGTGGGATGAATATTTGCAGGTGCTATTTACTTCCTATTCCTCATGGAAATTGCCTAGAAAATATGCTTATGACTAATTGATTAATATTTGGGCTCTTAGATTGAAGTGTGATTAATGTCATGCATAAAGCCTAATCTTGGAAACCACATGGTTTCTTTTTTCCTTATGTTGTCCTCTGAAGTAACCTTCTTGATTTCTACAGACCTACCTGTCCATAAAAAAGCTGACTGCATTTATTCTCATACTAATATTGTCTTTTAACTGGAATTGTTATTCTCCTTTCCTGGTGTTATTCCTAATCATATGTTTACAGACACGACCACCTTATTTTCATTCAGCCATCAATTGCTAGACTGCCACGTACCCCTCTCTTCTTGTAACTCAGGCTCTTTCCTGGCTTTCCCTTATGAGGAGCCTTTATTTGATCCTGTGTTACTGAGTATTACTTTTCTTTTAGACCAGAATTTTTCAGCCTTCCAGATGAGCTTCTACCAGACTCACTGCATTATGGTAGCAACCCTTTCTGGTTTTACCTTAGGAGCATTCCCCAAGGATATTATTTCTGCCTTCAACTTCTAGTTCTATCTTTCGTTATCAGAGTTCCAGTCATGATAAACCTTCCACTTTGTTTCTGCTACTATTATAATAGTACTATTACTCTTTTACTATTATAAAAGTAAGAGATTAAAAATACGTGAACTATGGCAGTTGTAGCAAATAACAATTTCGCACACACAGGTTTAGTTGCATTTTCTTTGGGTTTTTTTGCGTTTTCTTTGGGTTATTTGCATTTTCTTTGTTTTCTTAATGAAGACCCATTTGTCAAACTTTTAGGAGAATGGTAAGAAAAACTATGGAACAATGTTTTTCTGATCTTCAAATAAAATGAAGTGCTTGCCTTTCCACAAGCACTACCAAACTTGACACATGAGGAGACAGCTTTCCATGCCTTCATGGAAACATGGAAAAATGTATCCATCCTTCTTATGCAGACCTTCTTATGAGGATGAATGACACTTAAAATTTTCTCTTTGAGCTTTCTGGACATGCCTTTAGAAGATGTGCCACCCTCACACCCTGTCATACAACAGATTTCCCTTGCATTTCCTGACTATGGCAGAAGCTGGAGAAGCTGCTGGAGAAATGTCTGAACCTTGCTAGTGGGGTCAGGTTCCTCCCCCAGAGGAGCTTAAAACTTCATAACATAATTGTCTTGCCACACAAGATGTGGAGTCAAGGGCCATCCCTTGCCTTTCCTGTTCCTGCCATGAGAGATGTCAGGAAAGGATTAGAGATGAAGACCTTTGGGAGCTGGTTTGCCCTTCTTTCTACTTTTGGGGAAGTAGGAGACATTGGGACAGTGGGAGCCCTTTTAGGGCAAGTTATACCCACACACACCAACCAGCCCCTCAGCATGATTTGCAGAGCTTCTGAATTCCACAGATAGATAAAACGTTGTCAGGACTTAGGGCCACAGCATTTATGTGTTCAGGAGTACCAGCATAAGCACAGCTTTATAAAAAATCCATAAAAATATTTTCCTGTCCCTATAACCAAATAGCATCTTTGTAGCTGGCTAGAATGATGTCTATTCCCACGTGGACATAAAATTGACCACTTTTTTTTTTTTTTTAATGCTACATGTTTCTTCTGGCACAGTTAAATATACATGAAAGCATAACTTGATGGTAGTTCAGCCTTGAAACTGGCTAATGGTTTATGCAGGCTTCAAGACTAGTGAGAACTCTGTACTTGATCCTATGAAATTTCTTCATCCTGGGTGATTTCGAAGTAATCCAAGTAATATTAATAAGGAGCGTTGACTTCCTAAGAATAGAAAAACAAGGCATTCCTGTTTCATCAGGATTCTAATTAGATTCATTAGGATTCTAATAAGAAAGGATGGTTTGGCTACAATAGTTTGAATTATTAGCAGTGAATAAATTACTTTTCCTCTCTAGTTCTTTCTGTGTATATAATTCAAATATTTATTCCAATTTCCTCAACTGTTCATGCATTTGTTAGAATTTATAGCATAACTCAGGGCATGCTCTTGATAATAACACCTGTTTGTCTAAATATATGCAATGTAGGATTCTACGACTCAACTGTTGAAAAAGAAACAGTATTAATTTGTTCTGAACTCAATTTATACCTGTTCTAGGTCCTACACTGTTCCTTACCTCTATCCTCTGCCATAAGCTGCTGACATTATATGAGCAATGTTTATTTTAAAAATAGTTTGACAAAAACTTAGTGGCTAAAAAAACTCCAGACATTTTCAACTCCAACTTTATGAAGTGTTCAAGGAGGATGTGGATGTAAACTGATGGACACATTGAGAGAGAGGTTTCAGTCACTGGAAGAAATTAAAAGGATATGTTACTGATTGTATTCATTAATTTCTAATTCTGGGTTGGGTCTACCACTGGTTTTAATCACTAGTTGTGATTCAGCAAAGAGTTTTTCCACCTCTTCCTACACATACAAATATGAATGAACTTATTTCATCCTCAGTTTGACCATCACTACTACTTGCATAAACCAGATGACAGAAATATAGATCAAATTACCCCCTGCTGGTGGGAGATGTTCTCACTGTGCAAGCACAACCTTCACACCTGCCTGGGACTTTTTCCCAATTCCATAAGGAATTAGACCCTATGCTTCTCAAAAGAGACTTCTAGGCTGGGAACTACTGCTAAGGAGGACACACAATATTATTAAAAAAACCAAAATCAAACCGAACCTTAAAACTCCAAGCTGACGTTAATGAGGTTGAATATATGTATTGTCATTAAAGGAAACTTGTTCCATGGTTATCCTAAAATAACCTGCTAATTCTCTGATTGTGCTCCTTAATCAGATCTCATAACACTGTTTTAATTAGAGAACAATGCTATTAAGCCCAGAATAATGAAACCAAATAATTCAGTAATTGTAGAAGAGTGACAGATTTTTCTGCATTCCTTCTTTAACTTGTACTTTAAATCTATCCTCAACTTTCAAGCATGTTGCATATTGCTTTTGACTTCTCATTTCATTTCCTGTGCACCTCATGAAGAAGGTAATTTTCAAGGAAGTAAAAACTAAAGCCAACTAGCTTGTTGCTACTCTAGTATTTAAAATCTAAAAATGAGATTGAAAACAGAAAAGGGAAGTGAAGAAATAGAAGGATAACAGAGAAACATTTTCAAATGGAATCGTATGTTTTCCAAGTAAAATAAAAATGAGGATGAAATAAAAAATTGCTAGTGAAAACTTTCCCATGATTTGTGTAGCAGCTATCTGTCGTCTGTTAAATGTGTCAGTGATCTAAACAGCTATAGCTTTTTTTTTCTGTTCAATGTTATGCCAAACGCAAAGCCTCCATTTGCTGCCTTTTAAAGACTTGATTATAAGCTATTCTATGAATTGATGAACTTTCAGGAATACTCCTAATTACAGTGTGTCTGTGTGTATTAACAAGAAATTAACTCCTCGAGAGGAAACATTTCCATGCATTCAAATAACTATATATAAATTAGGACAAAAAGTTAAAGGAAGCAGACTTCTAAACTTCTTTAGTTATTATACATTTTTAAACAGAAATCTGAGAACAATAGTCTTATGTTGGAGCATTATATCATAACTTATGTATTTGCCGCTCTCATGATTTTTATAAAAGTAACACAGCACCTGCTAAGAGAATTGTTCTCACCCTGCTTGGAGGAAACAGCAAAGCTCTGCCTGAACAATTCACACAAGAGGAATGTTATTGAGCCATACATTTTAAAAGAACCAGACATTTTAAAACACACCTGGGCTGGCCTTGGGAAACAGCTCATGAGTAACTGCAGTTTTGCTACAGCTAATGTGCTTTCTCCAAAGACATGATTTAATGGCAATGCTGAGCTGTTCTCACAGGGACTTCTTCTTCACTTGGGTTTGACCTGTTGGAAACTGAAGATTCATGGGCTTGTACCTACCTCTGTGTAAATCAGGACTATCTGCTTTGAAGTCAGCAGATGTAAAAATCTGAGTGAATAAAGGTGGATCAAGGCCCAGGGCTGTCATCCCTGCCCTGCTGCTTTTATTTAGGTTAGGACTTCAAACATAATTGCAATATTTTTTTTCCCTGTCATTTGGGAATGTGGATTGAGGCTGAGCTGGAACAGAAGGAGGAAGAGGTGCAGGCTTGCTTTGCAGAGCTGCAGCATGGTGCCAAGGCAAGTAGTGGTGGCAGGTTTCCAGCTGCGCCATCCCTCTGAGTGATCTCTTTCAGCACTGCTCCTTTTTTGCTTACTTCATTCCTCTTTCAGGGAGCTGTAATAATGACATTGTTATCACACTGTAGTAAAAGACTTCATGACTTCCTAATACATTGACGTGCTTCCAAAGCAGAACTGCCTCAGTGCTGATGGTTTTCAAGCCCTTATCTTTCCTATATCACACTTCATGAAATATATGTGTCTTTCATCTTCAACTGGTATCAGGATTTGTGCTAGTTCCTTACTTAAAGCAGAATGAATCCTACCTGGGAAAGTCACATACTTGGTCAATGGCTTAAGCATCAGTTCTCACATTGGAGGTGATGGTTATGGTTGCAGCAGGTTGCAACAACCTGACAGAGGCATGTGACATGGCAGGGCTTGTTAAAATAGATAACATGATGAAAGATTATATTATTTAGTCTTATTAACATGGTCTACATTTGAATCACAAAACCAACTGAAAAAAATTGAAGAGGCAGAATATTCCACTCAAAGAGTGGAGTTAATGCAAAAGCCTATCTCAGAAGAAAACACTTGCACCTGCACTGTTCAACTCCCACAGAAATGGCAAATCAGTCTATTCTGGCACAGAGATTTGATTTATGTAGAGAGATGCCTTAAGGCTCATACTCCAAACCAAGAGTCTCATCCATACTGAAACACTGTTAACATCATTGCCCTTTAGTCTCCTAATTTTTTAATATAAAAATCAAGTATTAAAGCAAAGGTTAGAATGTAAAGAGAGTTTCTTTCATTTCAGGAAGCACAATAAATACAAATAACTCAGCATAATCAAGAACACACACCAGCACCTAGGAGTGAGCAGGACTTTCCTGAGTGTTCAGAAGGCAGAAACACTGTGCTAATTTCTATATGGGCAACCGACTCAGTAGCACAGGAAAATACTTAATTTTATATCCTTATATCTCACTACACACTTCCACTATTAGAAAGAGTATGTGAAAAGACATCAGAGATTGTATTACAAGAAAACTGCCAGCACATCACTACATAAGCAACCTGTGCACATTTTTGTCTATCACCAGCTTCCCAAAGCTGCCCCACAGAAGGCCTTCAGGCCAGGTGTGCCCTGGACAGTTACTGAGGTCCTGCTGTGCACTGGTGTGAACTTCTTCAGTCCTAAATCAGAAATGAAGACAGTGTTTCCAACTAAAATGCATAGCCTCAGTTTTAGTGACACTGATGAGAGCCAATAGCAGTACTCATTTTGTTTTGGAGCATGGGCTTATCTGAAAATTGGGCTGCTGCAACTAAAAGCAGAATGTGGTGACTACTAGAAATATACTTTATCAGAATAATTAAGAAAGAAATACTGTGTGAGATATTCAATAATATTTTAATGAAATCTCCCACAGTCTTTCATAGTGCTATAAATACCAGCCATCTCAAAATGAAATGGTTAATGAACTGACACTTTAATTTGTGCTGTCAATAGCGTCCTGTTGCATTTTCTAACGTGCAGAGAATATAGTGTTTGCAATTAAGACATGGGATTAAAACAGATGATGCACACTGCTGTCTAGTGACCTATTATTGCTAATAATGAAGAACGTGCATGTGTTTTCACCTGCACTTGCAGATTTCCCACTTTTCACATTGTACCAAGACCTGAGGGATTTTTATGCTTCCTACCGTTGGGACCCACTGCTCAGTGGGAGTCTCTTTGCTGAGCAGTTGAAAAATGGGACACTCAAAACAGATAAAGAATAAATTCATGGCAGAAAATGCAGCAACTTTATTGGTCTCTGAGACCCAACAATGGGAAACTACAGTGGACTGAACACAGTCTACTAAATAATTTATGACACACAGCCCGTTTGTGAATTATTTTTTTTCCCTATTAGATGTGCATTAACACATGGAAGTCTAACACGTGGAAAATCTTATCTGGCCTCAGAGAAACAAGTCCCCCACCTTTCCATCACCTCAAGCTCAAGACTACTCTGAGCTGCTACCATCTTCTAAAGAGATTGTGTTATTGTTTGCTCTAACTCTGCTGAGTACCAGCTTGGATTTTAAATACACCTTTGAAACAATCATTATGCCAACAGAGGCTTTATCTACCACATTCATTGCTTGCATTTCAGCAGACTATTCCTCAAAAACCTTCCTTTGTTAAACACAGCAGTATACAATGCTACCTCATTCCTAGTCACAAAACTTTCAAAAATAAGGGAAAAACCCTCATCTAAGACTGCATGCTACATTAAAGTACTGTGTTTTATTTTTACACAAGGACTATTGTTCCCCCAGATTTCAATTCATTCCTATGGACCATGCAAAATGTCACAGACCACAGAAGCTACATTTTAAAATGGAAGTTTTTATTGATTAATCAGGCATTGAATCAAGTATTGCAAAATAAACAGATTTTGTTTGTTAAAAAATGTCCAGAAGAATACCATTCATAGCAAACTTGTTTCCTCATCATCACACAGAATATGAAATTGTTCAAGAAACAAGCAAAAAAGAAATACCTAACTGCTGTCACTTTGTCTGTCTACACATATGTATGCATATACAGCATATTTGTGCATATACTGATGTGTATATCCATACATATGTGTACATACATACACAAACATATATGCAGAAAGAGAACTGACTGAGTTAATAGGCTATTGGAGAAATGTGGCTTAGCTCCAAATGAAATGTTCTGTGTTAAAATAAAAATGATACACCAAGGCCTGTAGATAACAGACCATTCCTCAAAACCATGACCTGTCTTTAGAGTCACGGTCTATCTTTACAATGAAAATATGTGAGATCATTTGGGACCTTTCCAAAATCATGGTATTGCTTCCATCCAGCTCAGTCTCTGTGAACATTGCATAGCTAAACACTGAAAAGTGTTTTCAGTTTATCCACCTCTGAAATCAGCCTCTAGATTTAATATTTGTGGCAAAAGAGAAGATACATAATCTTGCTACATGTAATTTGCTAATATGCCTTTTCCTTTTAGGCAGAAACTTGGCAATAAGCCAATAGATTAACACTCCTTTCTTCATGCATCTTTTTATCACTGCTTTGCATCAGTCATCTCCTGTCAACTCATTTTATAAAAATGCCATCTCAGCTACCTCCCAAACATCCTAGGTCAGATACTCTGGGCCATGTATATCAGATTGTATCAGTAAGATTGTATCCAATTATAAAATGTAATGTTTGGGGACTTATTTACTTTTTCAATTTTGAGGGTACATATTTCTTGATTATTAAAGACAGTATGATAAATGCTGCAGTTCACTATGTGTACACATTTTATCTTATTTGTCTACTCTGGAAAGATCAGTGGCTCCTACCTGTGAACAACGGGATGCTGCCCAGCTGAAAGCCATGGTACCAGCAACATACCACCACATTTTTCTCTATTTAATTCAGCAGTTAACATGACACGTAAAGGGAAATCAAAGAAACATGGACAGGCATTTATTTTCTACTAAAAAAAGGAAAAAAACAGATAGGCATGTACATATTCCTCATCCTGCTCATAAATTTTTGATATCATCAGAAGGCAAACTGTAATACAGTCTTTTACAGGGAGAATCAGTATTTAAAAAATCTGAAGCTGAGCTTGGGACCATTTTATTTTTTGGGCCCATTAGTGAACAAAGTGCATTAAGGCATCTTTTCCAAAAGACACCAAAAGCATGGTTACAAATTACTCAGCAAATATTTTCTTAAAGCTGATATTCGATTTATCCTTTCTTTACACAGGCAGATTTTTACCACTTGCTTAGAAACAACAAAACATTGTAGGAAAACCATTCTTTAAAGTTGTCATATGCCCCAAGCATCTCCCAAAATGATAATTTATAAGCATTGCAGTAATTACAAAGGGTTTCTACTCTTTAGAAGGGAAACAGGAAAAAATGTACCTGATTCAGCTTTGAGATAAAGTACACACAACCCCCATTGCCTTCACTGAAGCTCATCTACCAACACTAGGATGAATGTAGGGTCTGCCCATGCAGATTCCTACTGCTGCTGAAAGCTTGCTCTTTACTCCTCATTTACAAAGAGAACTGTGCTTTCCCAAACAACCCAGGACAATAACTATGAGAAAACTCCAGCTGCAGTGTTCCTCCATACAGCACATGTAAAACAGACTTCTTTGCTTTGTTATAGGCGCTACACAGTGTATGACAGTGAAACATTTGTATTTAATTTGAAATCAATGGTAAAGTGGTGCAAGTCTCACTTCCGAGTTGTTGGCTGGGCTTGCTATGTTGAACCTTGTAAAATCAGCAATAAGCATTCACATGTCTACCATCAGAACCGTGACATCTTCTATTACAATCAATCCTTAAATGATTCCATGCTTTATCAAATTAGTCTACAGTCAGACCTTGGATTAGCTGCTCTCCTCCAGTGTTGCTGATTCTCAGAGATGGTATCAGTCTTCCACATCCTCAGTGATTCTATAATGTTTCCCAAAGACGAAAGTGAAACACTGGCAGATGGGAATGTTGCCATCAATAAAATAAATCACCAGATGATTTATCCACTCATTTCTAGGAGATATTCCACATGTTTTTTATGAACTGAAAGAGCACTGCCTTGTGAACAGAAGTAAATTAAACTTTATTCTTTTGCTGTGTTGGCTGGCTCTGTTTTTTATTTCTGTTCTTTTGGTCTGCACACTCCCATGTGCAAAGTAGAAATTGGGAGATCTCACACTCAGCAAGGCTGGCAATGAGACACTAATGTTGGTACGAGTAAAACCTACAGTATACCGACTTGTCCACTGCGCAGTTTTCATCCGTCCAATTTCCTGCTTTTATCCACTGTAAAATGAAATTATTCAAAAGAGTGATGAAACTTTAATTAATAGGGCCACCAATGTGCATGGAAAAAAAAAAAATCATTTTCCAGGTGTCCAAACCAGGCTTTTACTTCTTCCTTTTTTTTTTTTTCTTTTTTTTTTTTTATTTTTATAAATAATTTATAAATCTTCCTGTAAGAGACTAAATACAAAGCCAACCAAACAAAACCAACTGCAAAAGAAAGTTCTAAGATATTTTTAAAGCCACTCCTTGTTTTTCCTTACAAAGTACACAGAAAGAGATATTCTCTCCTTTTCGGCTTTGGCCAAATTTGGCAGTGATGGCCAGGATGCCACATAGGTCCACCAGCTCCGGGCAAGCTCCTGCAGGCAGCTGCCTGGCCAGCCTGGGAAGATGTGTCGTCCTACCTTTTGGCTTTTAGCAGTCACGCGAGCTGCTCGGAGGAGTCCAGGTGGTCAGGGATAGGCAAGCCAGTTATAATGGTCAAACATTTGTTCCACACTGTGAACGTGGGGCACACTGGCTGCCCAAAAGTAATGTCAAAAGTGTAAAGGTGTAGGGAGTTCAAAGCATCGTAAAAAGCAAGGGAACCGTTGTCATAGTCCAGCAAAATCCCAACCCGCCGGAGGTGAGGGGCAGGCTCGATGGGGATTTCTTTGCTGTTGTGCCGCACCACCCACGTGTTATTGCAGCGGCAAAGCACCCAGGAGGCAGAATTCTTTCCAATCCACTCGTGCTTTGGGGCTGACTTGTAGGAAATACCAATAGCATACCTGCAAAAGAAAAGAACATCCCAAGGAAACAAATGCTTGCTTCCATATTTGTCTCTCTGTGAAGTCAGACGTTAGCCCAAGAGGACTCACTGAAATGCCCCAGCTTCTTATTGCTGCTGGTTAAAGTTCTGGTTAAGTGATGTTTCACCACAATATCTGCACAGGCTTAATTAATGTTTTTCTTCATCTCTCTTTTGGGTCTGAGAGATCAGGGAAACTCGTCACATTATTTCTAGTTTGGCAGTCATGGCAATTTTTCTGAGTGGTTACCTCTGGTATTCAAAAGGAAGATTGTTGAGTACTCAGCAACTCAAGAGTTTAAATCACTGGCCCCACATTTCCATTTCCAACAGATGAATGCAGAGGAATTAGCTGGTTTTAAAATACACTGCTGTCTGTCAGCTAATCTGACCTCTCCTTGCTCCTTTAATATATAGCACAGAAGAGGGCATGCAAGAGTAAACATCGAGGACACATTAAAAAAACCACCATTTTGCCATTTTCAAATATGTTTTGCCAGATGCTGGTGTGGTTTTCAGATTCAAATGAGCATTTTTGGGACTGGGTTTCTGACCAAGTGAAGCAATGTAGGTGAAGAGATTTGCTCTGGAAACCACAATTTATGGCAAGATGTGCAGGGTAAAAGGATTGTGAAAATATTCTCATTAATGGATACTGAGGACACATACCTGATTTGTTATATATAACAAAAATTTAAAAGTTTCTCACATTCTAGAGACATTGCAGTACTTGTTGGGCTTTCAACCAACAGAGATTAATGTGCCATAACTTACTTTTTTTTGATTCCTTAGCACTGACATAGACAAACAACATCTTGTTTGAGACTGTGGGCAATACCTGAAGACCTTACTGATTTTTGCAATTCATTAGCTTCATCATGATGCCTTTGAATACCAAAGGATAACATCTCTTCCATTGACTAAAGGCCCCTGGAAATCCACCCCTGTATGACACAGAGGATCATTCAGAAGAGGAGGAAAGCACTTTTCTATTTCCTTCCCCTTGCTTCATACACTGGGGCACAGACCTACAGCTCTGCTGCTCCACACCCCCTCCCCAGAAGCAAATCCGATCTCTGTCCCCATGAAACTGGATCATCAAACTGTCCTCATTTTTATTTATTTTTTTCTTACTGAAGGACATGGAAATCTTTCACATTTAGTAGAGAAATGATCACATTTACAAAGTTTGCTCTCAAAATATACTGTACATGGGTTCAAAAAAACAATCATTCCCAGACATAAAGTAAAAGTTCTGTGAAGGCTGCTAAATATAAAGATGTTTAATGTGACAGATTTAGTTCCAGAGTCCAAAAGTGCTGGAGATTGGGAAAATAGTCTGACAAACTATGTGAAAATATATGCTTGGCCTGCTCTCATACTCTTCCCCATGCTTCTGCTACCGGTCTCTATCAGAGAAACTGTGCCAGCACCTGCATGGTGTGAACTAGTGCTTCTTTTCACATCTATTTCTATATACATACCACGTACTCCCGCTTATAACCACTTCCCAGTAATGCCGCCCGCTGTCAATGAACACATTGCCAGCTACTCCATAGCTCCCTTGGCTCGTGAATCGCTCTGGTGTGTGACTCTTTTTGGAGGATGTTTCATCACGTTCCACTGTCAGGTTATCATGAGACACTTTCAATTTTCTATGAGCAGATTTGGGGTCCAGTTTAAATGGCTGACCTAGACACACAAAGGTGACAGAATAATGGTTTGGCTTTGATTTTGAAAAGAAGAGTGGATTAGTAAGCCTCTAAGAAGCCTGCAAGATTACATAACCATATTAATTTCCTCCTCTCAAGCATTCTTGAGATAGACTAACCCATTCTGATCCCTGCAATAGCTAGTTTGCATTGCATTGTCAGTTTACTGTCAATTTCTTTGTGCACTAACTTCCCCGTGTCGATAATCCCTAAAAAGAGCCCTGCATAATCATCATGTCCTTTATCTCTGACCTAGAGGTAACCAGAATACTCTGATTCTTGCATGTAATTGAAACCAATATACATGCTAATAAAGGTCTGAGGGTTGCTTTTTTCACAGCATATTAGATTTAGAATAAATTATGTTCAATTAATTCTCTAGGGATAAGGCTCCATAATAACATCTTCATTATTCCTACAAAAAGTATGATTTCAAATCCCACAAAATGAGTTTAAAAATAAGAAGCACTAGCATTGTCTCTTCATTCATTCATTCACTCACAGCTTTATTTATAACAAGCACAGTCAACAATTCAGGATTGCTCTGGAATGATGCCCATATAGTACTGGATACTGTGCATTATAAAGAAGGAAGTGAACTGTAACTTGGTCCAAATAATATGGTGTAATAACATTATTGAGGCTGTTGCTCTTGGCAAGTATCTTGGGCTGTAGCACAAGATTTGTAGACAATAACAGGAAGCTATTTGGTAAACTGAACCCTGTAGATATATAAAGCCCACCACAATTCTGACAGGCTTGCTTATTGTGTCAGAAAGCAGAAAGATCATTTACTTCCACCAGGAGACAACTAGAAAAGTATGACTCCACAAGTAATCCAGCAAAGCACTTTCCCCTTCTTACTCTCTTTTATATCAAGGGGGAAAAAACATGTAATTGGAAGATTTGATGACATGCACAGAAAATGAAAACGAGCACTCTCATGAAATCTGTGTGAGGCACTGGCACATGTACTTCAAGTAAGATGTAAACTGTTCAGGGTTATCTACTTTTGCAATGTGCATTTAATTATGTATTATGACGAAATGTAAAATAAACCCATTGGAAAGTATTTGGGGACTATTTCTTACCACCTGGTAGCAGTAACATCTGTATGGCCTGCCTCTCTGACTGGTTAAGTAGCCTTTGTGTGCTGAAGCAGTATCTGAAGGATGTCTCTGTATTGAATTGTGTCTGGTCACATTGCACAGTTTAATAGCAGAAAGGGGGAAATCAGAAAGCTGTACATGGCATTCTCTTCAGTATTGTTCTTGTAACATTCAGTATTGCCCCTCTTCAAGCACCACCCCTATAAAAAGCAGGTTTCAGAGGATGCATAAACCCCTGAGTTTCCTTTCCAGCCCTCAGAGCTGCCCACGATGACTACATGACTGAGGGATTGGCTGGACACAAGAAGAAAACAGCTGAAAACCAGTCTTAAAATTGTTATTCTACATCTGCTATTAATTTGTGTAACCATTGTTTTTTTGAAGTGGGATCTCTGACTACTCTACCACCTTGCTGAACTCCATAAAAAACTGAGGTGGATAAGGCTAAGAAGTTTTCCAATGTCCTAAAAAAGATATAATTTTGGGGAATAAAATTAGACTAGCAATTATCTTCGGAACACTACACCAAAATAAAACGTTTTATTGCAAACATAAGAAAAGCTTTTGCTCTGTAGAGGTAGAATAATAGAGAGGATATTAAAGCAAATTCATAAAATGTATTTTCAACCATTTGACATGTGATGGCTCTGTTCCTATGTGGTATTTCCAGTGACCAAACAACAGACACATCTCTCAAAAAAACCCCAACAAACCCCCCGTATTTTCTGCACTACTGAAGACTCTGGAGATCTTGAATTGAGTTAAAGAAGTGGCTTTCATTGTAGGAAGCACTTTAAACAAGTTAAATTGCTCTGTGCTCTTTTATCTTCCAAAGATCAAACCTAAAAAGGAAGGCCAGAAAGAGGAATGCATGCATGCTGGATCTCACATTACTCACTGTTTGTCTTGAGCTTGCCAGGCTCGCTGCTCCTGCTGCCCGCCTGATTGATGGCCTTAACAATGAAGATGTACTTAGTGCCACTCTGTAACCCGTGCACCGTGTAGTGGTTTTGTTTGATATTAGGAACAATCATCCAGCTGTCGGCTGAGTTGCATAAACCTGCAATTTGGAATAGAGCACATCAGTCATAACACACTAAACAATTTTTAACAGAGGGACATTTAGGGCGTTCCCAGGAACCCAATGACGAATATGAATTTTGCTTCTGTACTTTTTAAAGTGTTATTACATTTAGTGAGCCACTACTTAATGCCACTAACTCATTTCATCAGCCCTCAGCCATGGTACATTTTAAATTCCTGCTATGTGAAGTCAACCATAAAAAATGGGCATTTAAGAAATATCTCAGTGGAGACACTAGCAGTCTGAGATTTTTCATATCCCAGCACAAGGAATTCTTTATTGCTTAAGAGCTAGAGGATTATGGCGATCCCATCAATCTACTGTTTGGATTAATGAACTCAGTTTAAGCCTCAGAAAACTAACGTAAGCAGTAAAGCCAGGAGGGCTGGGGAGGCACTTTTGCTGACAGTCCCCAGGTATGCATTCTTCAGGACCTGAAGAAAACCATGGGAGGCCAAACAGGGTAGAGCATGGGCTTCAGAGAAAGCTTTGGTTCTTATATGCCAGACTTTGACAGAAGGTAATCTAAGCCAGTAAATTTATTGGACACAACTTTTTGATTTATGTCCCAGCTGAGATGCCAGTTGGGAAAGATCTGGAAAATTTTGCATTTATAAAACTTCTTTGGTACAGTTGATGCCAACAGAAGCATAATATATAGGAAGTAAGTAAAATAAGGTAGTAGCAATATCATAATCAAAACAGGAAAACACTCCATTAAAATTAACTTATTAATTGCCATATGTTTTTCCTACTGTGGTATAACTGCACTGGCAGTCAGTCACCCATATTACTTACTCTACATTTGGAACAGCTCCTGGGCTAATGGATGCCCAGTCTTATAGCTTTCTTATTATAAATGTTTACATAAATAAAAAATTTAACATTCATGAAGAATATGTATATTCACAACCTTTTATATGGTTATAAAGCTAGGAAAAGACAGATGCAGATGGAAGTGCATTGTATGCTTGTGCATACATATGTATGGCTGGAAAACTTAACAGAGAAATGCTTGACTGGATTAGGAACCTGACAGACTTCTTGGTCTCTGCCTTTACTGGGCATAGAATACCCAGTTATGAAAGCTGTTGCTTTTATTTAAAGACAGTTTCAGCTTTTAATTAATGTTTTACCAGCAAACCAGTAAGTAGTAAAGAGAACTCAGTAGTACTTTCAGCTCTGCATATCTGACAATACAAAACCTTTGTGTAAAATAAAATTTAAAAGGCTACTGAATAAAAAAATTGAAACAGACCTGTGACACAGGTTTACAGACTCATAGACAATTCATAACCATACCGTAAGATTCATTCCTAACTTGGGACGTGTTCTTCATAACAAAGTACCATTAGAAACAGAATTCAAACTCCAAATTTCAATCTAAGAATTACGAAGCTCGTGTCTCAAAATTCTCTTACATTGCAAAGCATCCTCAAGAGGCAGGCAGATATTCATCCTGCTGTGCAAATGGGTTACTGCAGCACAGTTTCAAGTTGGATTCATATTGTCTTGTCATGTAATGAAGAGCTACAATGTCTAACTTATTTTTCTGGATTCTGAGGAGAGGCAGAATTCAGTAACTTTTTCACTTTTTTCAGAATTCTTTCACTTTTCCAGGTGCGAACATCCCACCTTGTTCTCATGCTGGATTGCTACACTACCAGCAAAAGTGCCTCTCTTTTCTTGTCTAGAGAAGAAGCCTAGGTGTCTAGCATAGGTGAGATCCCTAACTTCAGCTATCTAAAATGATGTGAGATGAGCCACTCTCCTTCACCACCCTGATTTGAAGTCTGCAAGTCTAAGCACCTGGCTGAACTCACACATGGGTTGTGGCTTTTGGACTGTGATTTCTCAGAATGACAACATTTCTCTGTTACAGTTTCTTAGTGTAAAGTGGG
The DNA here is from genome assembly GCA_035583135.1 of Lophotriccus pileatus. Classification (NCBI taxonomy): domain Eukaryota; kingdom Metazoa; phylum Chordata; class Aves; order Passeriformes; family Tyrannidae; genus Lophotriccus; species Lophotriccus pileatus. Next base: position 96,423,292 of record JAWWES010000001.1, read on the forward strand.
GGAAAAAAAGAATTCTAGTATGTTCCTTATACACCAACCTGTAAGCATCCAAGTGACGTATAGTAACATCTTACTACCTGCATCCTCCCTAAATATCAGCTACAAGAGATTCGTTATGCTATATGTGAATAGAAGCAGCACAGAAAAGCAACCATGCAGCACGGCTTTTCTCAAGCCTACTGAAAAACTAGGTCATATAGAGCTATCATCTGCCTCATGAGGAAAAAGAACCCAGTGTTATCCTCATGGTAACCCCAGTTAGGCCTAGCACTGGTAGTAAACCGCTTACAGCAACACCAGTCCATGTCTTCTTTTACTGAGCCATAAACACTGAATCTTATTTATTTTCTTAGGCTGTGCATGAATGGGTTTCCTAAGTGGAAGAAAGGAAATAAAAGAAGCAGCTTCCTGACGTATTTCACTAACTGCTCAGAGGAAACTTCATCTTTTCCCAGTTTGCCATGTGTATTAGAGTACAGGCCCACTTGTTCTGTAGCTAAACTACCACACTGATTTTGCATTGAGACCATGCCTTACTGAACTCATAGGTACTATTGCAAAAAAGTATTAAGTTAAAATAAAGCAAAATGAAGCATTGGATTTAAATGAAGTGCAAGATGAGCAAAGAATCCTTAACTAAGATGCCTCTGATGGGTTAGCAAATAACATATGACAGTAAGTGGGATGGATACAGACAGTAATCTTAGAAATGTCTTTTCAACCCACAATCACACTTTGAAAGCCAAGTTCTATAGTATACATAAGCCATATATAAACTAACCCTTATGCAGATTTTTGCTAACTCATCTATAAACTAGATTTGTATTAGCCATTACAACTCTCTAATGGGCACATTTTTCAGGCTTGCATTACACTTTCTATGATACCCCCCCAGAGACTGATTGTTCCTTAATGAAGTATAAAATTTTGACCTAAATAAGTATATGAAGGACTGTAAAGGTTCATTGCTGTAAGTCTCCTCTTGAGCTTATGCTCTCCTCCTGTGTGTGTGGATTTATAGGTACCCAATAATCATTAAGGACCTTACGTACCCCAAATTCTCTGAACAGTCAATAGAGAGAATTAGGAACCCTCCCTTTAACCTGACTCATGTTCTAGGGGAAGGCTCTATCCTCTTTGATTACAGAAGACACTTTGGATTTCTTTTCTTCATCCTTCCAGTCTTAGGCATTCCCAGACTACTGGCGTACAATAAATATTGTATGTGCAGTGACTGACTCAGTTACTTTGCTTGGCTAACCTTGCTGTCTCAGCAAGCTCAGCTCTAGTCTATGCATCAAGGGGCTCACAATATGTCCTTGTGCTTCCTGACTGTGAGATATTTGTTAACAGGCTTGAAATTGTACTTTGATTAAAAAATCTTAGGAATGAAGTTTTGATGATGCCAAACTACAAGTCCAAATTCCTTCAAAATGGAGAATAGTTACCAGTGGAAGCCAAGTTAAGCTTTTCGGTATGAAAGAATAACTTGCCGCTGCAAAAAAGAATCTGTCTCCAGATATGCCCTGTCAGGACAGCCTTTCTTCTCTGAATACAAAAGAATATGATTAAGAAAACTCAGGGAAATGAGCAAGCAGCCTGGTCACACTGGCATCCGGGGGTAGTGTTTGCCCTCTCAGCTCCCTGCTGGTGGCAGCAGGTGAAGTGGAAAAGCACACATCTCTTCACTGGAGCAGCAGCAGGAGCTAAGGGTCTCCTATTGTACCTAATCCTAATCCAGGCTACATTCAGGCTTCTTGTTTCAAATACCCAGGGCTTTTTACAGGATTACGCAGATGGTAAAACAATGTATTTTAAAACTGTAACCTAACAAAAATGTAGAGAATTTAAATTACATCCTGGAATGGTGCAGTGAGCACAGTGATGTCCGTACAGGATATGTGAGTTTTTAAAACAAGTTTCTCAGAGTCTGGAGGTAATAATTTGTAAAGCTATTTCCCTGGTGTTGGCTGTTGATGCACTTTAAAAAACAGATGGGAAAAATCCCAGGGTGTAAATCCTCCTAAAATTTACACTGGTAGATTTTAATAGAAGATATCTTCTTGAAAACTGAAGAGGAGCACCAAAGTGATGGAAGGTTATTTAATCTCTTGAACATTTTAATTATTTTAAAATGCTTTGTATAAATAAATTATTTCCAAGGAGCAGTTTTCCTGGTTTTATCCGAAATTTGCTTTTATGCCATTAAAAAATACTAAAATCTTCTGTATAAATCTGAAGATTATAAGGAATATGTTCTTAAAAAATAGAATTTCCAGAAACAGACAGAAGCTAGAATATTAACAAATTGATAGGTGAATCATAAATTCACTGTTTTTCATGAAAGCTTGGGCTCCTAATTGTCTTAGATCCTTCAAAAATTCTTATCCTGTCACATAGGAAAAGGAGTCATGTAACAGCAAAAATGCTGCGACAGTAGTACACTGTATCCTTAATTTTTCTAATTAGGCTATATAAATAGTTAACCCTGATTCCTTTTACCAGCAAGAGAGTATTATTTACTGCTTTTTGTCAAAAAAAAAAAAAAAAAAGGCATTTTTCATGGAGATCTTGTATCAGAACTAGAAAGTAATGGGTGTTTAAATTTGAACCCTCCTGAAGCACATTATAGCAAGTGTGTTAAGAAGGCATACTCAATGAATACTTGAAAATTTATTGAAATGGGATAATGAAATCATAATGCATGTTAACTAGCTAGTGACGAAGTCATTTTAAAAGCCTTTACTATAGTCAGATTGCAGGTGATTAGCTGCCTCTCAGAAATGCAAATGTCCAAATGGTGTAACTCTGAGAGCAACTGCTTTAGTAAAAGCCTGCTTAATTTAAAGTTCCATATTGCTCTTATGCACAGAACACGGCTGCCAAACATTGAATAGCCAAACAGTTTGGCCACATTTGGAAATAATCTTTCCTGTATGAAATAGGATTAAAATGAAATACTCTCTTTGGACCTTTTCCATCAAATGTTAACTTTCCAATTTTTCAGTTAATAAAAAAAAGAATATAGTTGATTATGTTGGATAGAAAATATACTAGAAAAACATAGCATTGCTTGTTTTTGTTACTGAATTCAGAGCAATCTCTGAATGATATATGCCTCTGGTGGGGGAAATGTACTGAGGACTGGAAAGTGCAGTCAGGCTGGCTATGTGGTTTAAGAAAGAGATTCCAAAATAACAGCCTCCATTAGCACCGTAGGTGGGTATGTATGCAAAGTGATTCCTATTGTCTCAGGGGGAAAAAGCTTGTTGGTTTAATGCAGTACTCTGCTACTCCCTGGTGACTAATTCATAGCTACAAAAACACAGAATTGAAGACAGTCTATGAACCTGTTTACATTATCTGCTAGAGGCAATATGCAATACTAATGGAAACTTTTTGGGATATGACAGGGAAATAAAAATATATTTACATGCAACAGCATGCAAATGCCATAAATAGGAAGAAATTTGTGCTAACCCAAAGTCTATTTCATTAAAATGGGATTAAAAAAAAAATCACCTAGCTTCAGTTCATCAAAATATGAAGTCTGCAGTGATATCAGCTCTCTGTGTTCAACGGAGATATGAAGGTACACTCCAATATTCTAACAACAACCTTGGAAAGCCATTTATAACAACTGTTGGGAGATTAGATCCTACTTCAGGACAAAGAATAGAATGCAACAAAGTGAATAAACATCCAGGAAGTGTTCTGTGTAAAATCAGGATAGGATTGACAGGATGAGAAGAAATGACCTCAAGATGCACCATGGGAGGTTTACAATGGATATTAGGAAAAATTTATTCATGTAAAGGCCCGGGGAAGTGGTTGAGTCACCATCCCTGGAGGTGTTTAAAAGACATGCCAATGTGATACTTAGGGACATGGTTTAGTGGTGCACTCAACAGTGTTAAGTTAATGGCTGGACTCAGTGATCTAAGACGTCTTTTCCAGCCTAAGTGATTCCATTATCATTCTATGACGTTAGTGGGCAAATCTCCAATACCAGTGTAAGTTGGAATGAACTGGGAGAGTATCACATGTTAGAAACCTGGGCAGATCTGTAGCAGTTAGACTTGGTGGCAACATCACCACTGGATGCGTTCAAGTCTATATTAAATAACGAGATTTAAAAAAAAAGGTTTATGACATTTAGAAAGGCCTTCCACATATACTTCTATATGCATGTGTTTAATTTTGGTTAACATTATAGCTCTCAATTAAATTGAATGTAACAGCCAGGATATTTGCATAAGAGCTATCTGCATAGAAAAAGATAAAAAAGAAAAAAAAAGTACCAGTTCTTTAACTATGTTCTACTTTCATTTAAGGTCTACAGAGCATTCCATTCTGTAAACAAAATTTCTTACAGTGTTAATTTGTTTTCTCTTCAAATTTTTAATGACACCTTGCAATGTGATAAAGTGAAAGTTCAGACTGCACACTGAGCACTTCATGCTATGCTTGAAAATTATATTGCATCTCTGAAAGCAGACTAATTGATACATGTTTTACAGATCAAAGCTTTCACCTCCACAAGGTAAACCTACAATACAGCCTAAATATGAAATATCTTGTTATTTATTCCCTAGTAAGCAAAGAGTAAAAACCCACATCACAAAGCTGTGGAAATGGCACACCTTTGGCTGCTGCCATTCACATAGAGTGCTAATAATTGACTTATCCAGCATAAAGCCATAGATAAAAATAGTCTAGAAAACAAGGAAAGTACTGTCGTATCATTAAGTTGTCTCTGCTTAGTAGTAATTAATCAGTGAAGGTTTTCCTTCCTTATATACCTTGCCTCAATTTGTTCAAAATTATGAGTAGACTTTTTCGTTATCCAGCTTGCTGAGATGTAAGAGCATGTGCTGAAGTTTACTTGGTCTTTCCAGCAATCTTAAATTTTACTATGTGTTCTTCAAAATCAGGCTGTCAAGGGAAATACTAAATGGAGACTTTGGCAAAATATTAATCAGATTTTCAATAATCTAGTTTGTTTTTCAGTCAATCCTGAATACTATAACACATTCACAGTATGGTACTTAAAAAAGGTATTAAAATGCCAGCACATGAATTCTCAGATATCCTTTCCGATGGCTTGGAAAACAAACCTCTCGTTAGTGATGGAGAAAATGAGGTGCACACAGCAGCAGAGGAGTCAGTGCGAGAGTTTGGCTCAGTACTGAAACTTGGCATAGACCCTACCGTTTTTCCACTGACGTGAAGCATGTAAGCATGTCCACAGCACTGACTTTCATCAAAGTATTTCAACAAATTTTCCAAGAAGAAAACACTTCTGCATTGGCTCAGAACTAACCCTACCTAGCTCAGTGTGGTGCCAGGGTGTTTGATGGTGGACAAAGGTGAGGGCATAAGAAGGTGTTAAGGAACCAGGAAAGCACACAGCAACCATTTCTCACCATGCTCTCTCTCAAGAGCTTACAGCTCTGGGACTTCCTGAGCCAGGAGGAAGTCTCTGCAGTTCATTGTGCTCAGAGGACTTTTCTTGCATGATCTGTCCAGGCATCTCTTGAACTCAAAAACACAACAACCCTCTGTGGCAGTGAGTTTCCAGTCTACATACACATTGACTGAACAAACTCCACCTTCAGATTGATTTGGTTCATTTCATATTCCTTGTTTCTTAAGCGAGTATGTGCCAGCTAGTGGTATTCCCATTAAAAGGAAACAGGAAGAAGGTGAATGAGTTCTCCAAATTCACAGTCAATGATCCCTGAAGTGTCAACTTCCTGACCAAAGATCAGACAGTATTTTTTTCTTAGAGGAATTAAGTGAATTAATTCTGAATTTTAAAACCTTTTAAAAGCATTATTGATTTGGATTTAAAATTGCAGCTTTAAATCTTCCCAGTAAACATTTTTTCCTTTTTTTTTCTTGACATAGGAGTACATTCATATTTAAAGGCACTTGGTTTACAGAGAAACCATTAGGAAACAGAACTACAAAATAGTAGGTTTATACTTACTAACAACATTAGCTTGTCCAGTGAAGATGGTGTACTGCAGCTCGTAAGAGACCACGCTGAACTCATCATCTGATGTCCAGTGGACAGTAATGGTGTCATAAGAAGCTGTACAGAGCTCTTCTCGAATGGTGGGTGGGTTGGGAGCTGTGAGATACAATAGAGGAGGCTTACTGACACAATCAGTAAAGTATTTCCCCTCTCACCTGAGACTAGGGGATGCACTTGATGCATGAATTTGTAGCAATACCCTCTAACAGACTTTCAACAATGTTTTGTTAATTCCAGTGGCAACTTTGATTATAAACAAACTGTTGGAAAAGAATTCCTACTGTCAAGGACTCCAGATTTTGAAAATAATTTGTATTAAAGTAGCTTTTGTTTCAGAAGCCCTAGAACAAGTGATGTGTTGGTGCTCACATTAAACTGTGATTAAATGGGTAGCAGTTAGATGTTACTTTTTCTAGGATTGTTCTGACCATCATACCAAAATATCAAAGTTTCATTGATGCATATCAAGAGGGAGAGTCAACACTCTTCTGAGTTGACTTGAAAGCAGTGTTTGGCTAACCTATCTTACCAGAGATTGGCTTAAGTGGTCTTTAAAAAATACAGTTTTGGGGAAGCTGCAAACACTCATAGTTTCATGCTCAATTTTCTCCTCTCTCTTTAAAAATCTATTTCAATACGTGAAATTTGAAACAAACTACTTAGGTCTAAATTTTCCTTGTTTGCAATCTTTACAAAACCAAACACCTAAATAAGAAAGAAGCGAGTCTGTAGTTCAAAGTCTGGTAGATCTTCCTCATTCTTGTCTCAGTGGGAGCTTCATTACTAATCATCTTCTCTACAAGCCACATAACGAAAAAAAAAAATAAAATCCTTTTGCTTATTAGCATTTATCCCAGCTGTCACAGAGAGCAAAGGAGGGCACTCAAGCTGAAACAACCAAAATATGCCTGTATTAAAGGGGAAGGAAGGCAACGCTGACTGTTTGGTTTTTAGTTTGGTTGTTTTTTTGGTTGTTTTTGTTTTGGTGTTTTTTTGTTTTTGTTTTTGTTTTGTTTTGTTTTTTTTTCCTGTCAGGTCTTTAACCTCTGTTAGTAACAAACAGTGGCCTCTAAAAAAGTCCCTCTGAAGAAATTCCATCTTTACTTTCATAACATCTTATTTTTATGAAACATTTATTTTACTTTCCATTAAGAATTTTTTCAGTTCATGTCTCTGGTTTACTGATGTATGTTCCCAAGGATTAAAGTACAGACACATTTCCGAGCAGCCTCTTTCAACCAAGGGGCATAGGGAAATGCTTAAGTGTCTTTCATGATATGGCCATGATGGAAGTTTACCAATGCCTTTCTTTTTAAATCGGCAGAGGAACCCTTGGGACAGGTGGGTATTAATGAAAAGAAAGATAAATAAATTAAGATAAGAACAGTTATCCAGGAGGAGAATATAAAGAAAAGGAGTAGAAAAACTCTCCATAGTTTTCTGGAAAGGTTAATGGTACTATCAACTATGTTTCAAAAATGTATCCAGTAGAAAAATCACTGGAGGTTTTTTTTTTTGTCTTCCTAGCTGAGGCTTCTTATTAATATTTTGCCTTTCATTCAAAGGAAAAAAAAAAAAAGAATAAAATTTTAATTACAAATATACAAGTTAATCCATTTTTTGTGTGCAAATATTCAACTGAACTCTTCTTCATCTCCTTCACCTAACACAGAAAAATATTTTACTTGGGAAATGTACTTATCACCTCAACACAGAAAAAAAAAAATTAATGTATGGAAAGCAAAAATTACTGAAGATTTAATGAACTGTAAACTGCATTTCAGTGGCACCTAGGCATCTTCAACTCCTTTGCAAATGGCAGCCTGAGTTCGCTCTTCATATGCACACCTGGCCTTATAAGTGTAAATTTACTGGCCTTCATGTAATATGAATGACTGAAAAGAGATTAGACCTAAGCAGGACATATATTCCCTGGCTCTTGTGATTAACTCCCACCCACCTGAGACTATACTGCATGAAATTCAGGTCTTCAGCAACATTCATTTCATAAACCACTCAGCATAAAAGAAATACATCTGCTTCTCCTGCAGAAAGTCAGGCAAGTCTACATTCAAATGCTTTGTTACAACAAAATGTATAATGCAGACTGCCAAATTCATCATTGCACAGCACATATTCCTTTAGAGAGTGTAAGTTTGTAATGCAATTAAAGAGGTTGGTCTCATCCAGTTAGCTTCATTATTACATTTGTTAGCGTGTGATTTGGTTATTGAATTCACTGGGACTGCTACAGAGCTCAGGTGCCACAGGGAAAGCTTCTCACAGACTGGTGGTCTCCAGGCTGCACTATCAACTTCCCCTTTGTGACTCAGACATGATCCACCACTGTTCAGGAAGCCCAGCATGCTTTCAGCACAGCAGTGCAAGACATAATACACCCTTCAGCTCTCCACAGAGGATCAGAGCAAATATCCGGGAGTGGTAACTGCTTCAGACACTCAGACTTTCATCCACCTGCCTTTGTGAATCAACACTCTCACAAGAGAGAAAAATCGTTGCTGAAGGCTGTTTTACTTCATTTCTACTCAAAACTGAGCAGACACACTTAAAAAGTCAGTAATCACATCTGAAATGCCTGAAAGCCACTAATAGTAGAAAAGCAGTTTCTTAAATTTTCTCTCAAAGTAACAGGCCTAGTGAGCATAGCTACTCCCTCTCAGCCAGGTTAGTCTAACTCACCTTCCTTTCCATGTCATCTGCATGGCTTTTGCCATGAATGCCCTCACATGGTCCATGTACCTGAAACTGCCACCTCTCATTAGTGAATCCCAGCATGAACACAGCAGCCCTTGGTGACTAATGAGACTATATATAAATTGTCTCAGCCCAAGGTCACAGAGATTGATAAAAACCACCTCAACTTCCTTTTGTTTGCCGAGTCTCCATCTCACTGCTGTCATGGGGTGGTTGATTTTGTAAGGATTCCCTACTGATTTTGATACTGAGTAAAGAAAGGAAGATCTAAGCCATCTCTTTGACTAAATGGTGCTAGAAATATCTGTATTGCCGGCATGAACATGAGGGAGTTGAGGAAGCTGCTCAGAATCTCTCTCAGATGTTCATTACTGACTCCGTCATGTATCATGACACTGGACTGCATCGGCATGCAGGAATTTGAAAGGCATAGTTTCATCAGATGTGGATACAAATTTTATGTATTACTAACTTGCCATGTTTGAGTTAGTGTCAAGGGCTCAGCCACACAATTGTCCAGACATAGTTTTTGGGTAGACCAGAACTGCTCGAAACCAACAGAATGAGAGGAGATTACACCCAAACCATGAGACTGAGCTAGATGGAGCTGGTTTTTGATCTTTCAATACTGAAAGAGTTAAGCAGTAAAACAGGTTGTTTCCTGTTGTTTCCTGGAAGAGTTTCCAGAATGAAGTTGTTTCTGTGTGAAAAAATTGCTGGCATATGCTAGGCAATACATATTTCTTTGTGCAGTGACAGCTAAAGTGATGAATAAAGAAAACTTATCATTGTTTCAGATGGGATTTCTGAAGCAGGGCAAATTGCAAGGTCAAAGAATAGATGTTCCTGCAATTGATTTCAAAGTATGAAGACGCAGAACAAGTATTTTTGATTCACAATGGATGAAAAAATTCCTTAGGAATTGTGCAGAGAGTTTGCACGTCATATTTATTGCCTGGATCTAGCTAGATACACATTTAGAAAAAGATGATTTCCAGATGAAGAGCTTGAGCAACTGGCAAGATAAGAAAGCTTTCAAAAGATATCAAGGCTACATATACAGATAATAGAACAGTCAGAGGAAGATTATAAGTATTGTTTTAAGATACAGAGCTTGATATGTCAATGTCTGGTTGGCAACTTTCAGAAAGATATCAGAGATTTTCATTTGGATTGTAGAAGCTTTGGAAAGATAGCTGCACAAATGATAAGCACAAACTGGTTAAATTTGCATTCAGGAAAGAAATAGTGTGGGATGAAAGATGCAAACATCAATGTGCCACATAGAAAACTGGGACTGGGGAGATGGAAGATGAAAAAGAATCTGACAAATAGTACACTGGGAAGAACCAAAAGAGAAGAAAATCTCCCAGAGACAATCGAGGTCAACTGTTCCAAAAGCAGCTGGCAGCAGAGATAATGAAGCTGGAATTTAGACTTTGACATTTTGTTCAGAAGCAGTACAGATGATAGTTATAAGGTAGGCTTCTTCACTTGATTCGCAGCATAGATCTACCACTAGGACTTACAAATGGTCTTCATTTTACTTAACTGCGAAACATGATAAAAGTAAAGCCTAATTCACTCTGTCACAAAGTGTTCAGCTTAAGATTTATGAAGATTCCATGCACCAGTCTGAAAGGAGTAATATAACATAAATCTTCCTCCAGAGTTTCTGAACAACAGTAGAGAATAATCAAGTGCATTTGACTCTCAGGACTATATATATATGTATATATACACACATTACATACATACATACATTTACATAAATGTATTTTAACTGTCTGCATAGGTTGTATTTTACGCTTAGATAATTTGAACATGTGTTTTGCATTTTGTCATTGCAGCCATATGCTCTTTATTAATGTGAAGAAAAATAGCACAAAAACAAAGCCAGCTAAAACTGTTTTTTGCTGGGCATCAAGGTCAAGGATAAAAATGGTCTATTAGGAAAAAAACAGCTAAAATGTTTGATGAATTTACAAGTTCCCTCAGACTGCACTGTGAGCAATTTCTTAAGACCATGGATGAGTTAGGAAAAAGGCAGAGAAGGAGCTGTGTAAATGACACAGCCATCATGATGGATCACACAAAAGTTCTTTGTAGCAAGACAACCCTTGTAGAGATGCAACCTTCCTTTGTTTTCTGCAGTGTGTATAGCAATTAAGCTGATAATATTGACATATGCTGTACAAAGGGGAAAAGACCTCAGGGGTACAGAATCAGACTGCTAGACAGAATTCCCCTCGTATAAAGATCTAAACGATAATTATCTGTATTTGAATGAGTACATATAACCTTTGTTTGGAGACAACTGGGAGAAATAGGCAACTCCAGAATGGAGTCAACTGCCCTGGTATATGTGCCTTAAAATGGGGTGATTATTCTTCTTCAACTATAAAGGATGTTGAGATTGATTATTTTACAGGCAGATTACTAGGTTAGGGCAAATGAGTCTGGTTTTTTGTTTTAACCCCTCCTTTGATTTTTATAATTTTGGGGTGAATGCTCAACATGGTGGTAAAATTCCAGCAGATTTGGAGAGAGGCAGACACCATACATTTCACTGCTACTGTATAAGAAGCTGAAATTACTCTTACCCCATTATTACTGTGTCTCATTTAATAGAATATGTGTTAGATATTGATTGTATTCATCAGTCACATGGTGATACAGAAATTTCTTCTAGATAAAATATCTTTTTCAGATATGGCAAGAACTCCACAGCTGTATCAGGCAAGGGAGCTGCTGCCCTGTGCATGTCCCCAGTCTTGCACTGCCCAGTATTAATCTGCTCACTTATTCATGGAATCATAGAATCACAGAATCATAGAATCACAGAATCATAAAATAATTTGGATTGGGAGGGACCTTTAAAGGTCATCTGGTCCAGCTCCAGACAGTGAACAGGAACATCTTCATCTAGATCAGGTTGCTTAGTGTCCTATCCAACTTGACCTTGAATGTTTCCAGGGATGTGGCATCTACAGCCTCTCTAGGCAACCTGTTCCAGTCTCACCACTCTCACTGTAAAATATTTTTCCTTATATGTGGTCTAAACTTACACTCCTTTAGTTAAAATCATTACTCCTTGTTCTATTTGCAACAGGCCCTGATAAAATATTTTAAGTATTGAAAGGCCACAATGAGGTCTCCTTGGAGCCTTCTCTTCTTCAGGCTGAACAACACTAACTTTCTCAGCCTCTTCTCTGAAGAAAAGCCAGCAGATAGCATTCTGCATGGAAAAGATACAGTGATTGGCAATGAGAAGACTCCACACTCTCACGTTCTCCTGAACTAACACAAGTATACCAACTGCAAATTGGGATAAGTGAATGGACCCAGGAAGTGTTTTCAAGTGTTTTTGTAACAGTGCTTTGTGCCCTTCATTGCAAAGTCTTGTTGTTAACAGCAGATGCTTAAAAACATGGCAAAATTAAAACCTACCACATGTCTCTTCTGTTTTCAATTGAACTGGAATGAATTGTTCTAATTCTGGCATTGAAATCAAAACATCCTAAATTACAGTAATTTGTTTCTCTTTGTGAGTCATTGTACACTCTGAGAGTACACATTACTCAGGCTTTCAGTAAGGGTCTAATCCTGTGGGCTTCTTCAGGCCAAAGATCTCAGTTAAGTGAGGTGGGGCTCTGCTCCGTGGAGAACTCAACCCACACTCTGGCAGAGAGCCCACTGTGTGCTCTCTAGTCCCAGACATAGTGAGATCCTCCAGTTCTGTTATGGGGGAAATACAGTGTCACCAACATGAGAAAACATCTTTCATTGCTGAGCCCGTGATGTTGATTACTTGAACTACTTCTGGTTGCTCATGGGAACTCTGCCAGGCTGCAATCTGCTGCAGCAAGGAGGCAGCCCCAAGGGAGAGCATAACACCTGGAGCATTCACCTTCTGGGAAATGGGGTTTGGTCCCTCCTCTCCCTCCTCTGGCTGCTCCATGCTAAGCTCCAGCTGTTCTTTCACTTTGTTCTGCTGCAGTGGCTTTTAACCATTTCTCACTCCCACTTCCTCACTCTGGTGGGGAAGAATGCAAGGAGAAGAGGTAGGAAATGCATCCCAGTTGTGTTGTGTAGCACCTAATACTTCCTGGGGCATTCTAGGGCTGCTAGGGGTAACACATCCAGGATTAAGAGGGAGAGAGTAGTGGGTTTGTGTAGCAAAGTTTTGGTAGTGGCTGAGTTGCAAGGGTGATCTCTGCCAGAAAAGACCAGGAGCTGACTCCATGTCAGACATAGACAGTCCTAAGATAGACCTGCCACTGCCCAAAGCTGAGCCCATCACCGTTGCTTGTAGTGCCTCTGCGATAACATTTTGAAGAAAGGGAAAAAAAGGCTGTGCGACACCTGGGAGAGAGAGGAGTGAGAAAATGTGACAGAACCAGCCCTGCAGATGCCAAGGTCAGGGAAGAAGGAGGGGGAGAAGTGCTCCAGGTGCCAGAGTAGAGGTTCCTCTGCAGCCTGTGGTGAAAACGATTACGATGCTGGCTGTTTCCCTACAGCCCACGGATGACTACAGCGAAGCAGATATCCACCTGCAGCTGTGAAAGATCCGTGCTGGAGCAGGTTGATGTGCCCTGGAAGAAGCTGCAGCCTGCAGAGATGACCATACAGGAGCAAGATTTCTCACAAGAACTGTGGCCCACACTGAAACAGTCCACTCCTGTAGGGCAGCATCTGGCAGAAGGACCAATGCTGGAGCACTTCTTGGAGAACTGCAGCCTGTAGGAAGGGCTCATGTTGGAGAAGTTCATGAAGAACTGCATTCCATGGGAGGATGCTCATGACAGAATAGTGGAAGAGCATCAGAAAGAAGGAGTGACAGAGATGATATGTGATGAACTGACTGCAAGCCCCACTCCCCATCACCATGCACTGCTCCGTGGGGAGGAGGTAGAAGAGTTGGGAGAGAAGTTGAGCCCAAGAAGAAGGATGGAGTGGGGGACAATTTTTCTTAGACATATTTTTATTTCTCAGTGTCCTACTTTTACAATTAATTGGCAATAAATTACATTCATCTTCCCCAAATTGAGTCTGTTTCACCTGTAGCAGTAATTCTTGAGTAACCTTCTTGTCCTTATCCCAACCCATGAGCTTTTCATCTTATTTTCTCCCCTTACTGAGGAGGTGGAATGAGAGTGCCTGGTAGTTAGCCAAAGCTGTGACCACAGAGAAGCTTGAAGAAAATCCTATCACTACTGTTTTATGATGAATACATAGTATATAGCACCTTGAGAAAAAGTACCTGTAAGATAATCAAGGCATTCCAACAATTTCTTCTCCCTGGTAAAATCAAGTGCGAAAGTATCAAAAGTATCATTGAGATTAATTTCAGGAATTAGAACCTGGGAGGATGCAGTTGCCATGGAAACCCTGTAATGAAAAAAAAATTTTTTTCAGCACTCAAGACACAATAACTTTCACATCAACACTGGCCTATCAATATGATTATCATGGTCATTTTATTCATATGGTTTAAGTTAGGAGCTTGTCCTGCCGCTTTTATTTTTGAGAGCAAAATCTCCAATAAAAACTTCTTATTACTGAACTTTGGCCTAACGTGAAGTGTCGGGCAAGATTTTAACAAAATATTAGTTAAGCAACAATATACTTTGAATTGCTCTTTCTAATGACCCGTTGAACCAAAGTAGCAATAGCACCATAATTATCTGCGTTTTAAGCAATCCTGACAGATTCTGCATCTGTCCCAACCCTTCTTTTTCCAAACAGTTTCTGGCTCCAGGCATTCCTTGGCACTGCTATCCCAAGGGCTTGGTGCAGATCCCCACACCTCCTCAGCTGTTCAGCACAGCACACTGCTGTTAACTTCAAAAGGCACAGGGGGGAGATAAAACAAATAGATGTCAGCACAGTTTATTTTGAAAGGCTTTTCCCTGAAAAGCATGGGTGCATACTTACATTTCCTTGCCTACCTCATTTCAGGACCTACATCCACATTTTCTCTGTCCTGCTATACTAATATAAAGAGATGAACTTTCACTAGAAAACTGCCATCAGAATGGATTTTTCAGATCCTTCAGCCTGGTATCTCAAAAAGCATGTTTCTGGAGAGCTGGATTATGGATATGTTTACAGAAAATTTTGTTGATTTAGGCAAAGAGATTACTAAGCCTCATTAGAAATTGGTCAGTTTCTTCAGTTTGGAGGTAAACAGACAACCATGCACACAATGAACGTCTGTTATCTGTCATTCATGACACATGTCAGATAAAAATATTTTGATTGCTTCAATTAAAATTTTCCCAAATTAGAGTATTTTTTCTGTAGATGGAACTGAAATGGCTCCAGGACAAATGTTTACTAGGGACTATTCTTTCATATATTTTTTGTTTAGTATTTTAGGAAAACACAGTTAGGAAAGTCAAAAACTGATCTGTACGTCTCATTGTCTTCAGCATAGTTTTCAGAAACAGAGCTGAGGAGGGCTCCTAGTCAATAATTCTTGTTAGACAGTTTTCAATATGGTTTCTCTTGCAACCGTGGTGTAGAAATTAGTTTAAAGTAGATCCTAGGACAGATTTTTTTTTTTAATGGAGGCCAGCTGAAGTGCCTTTTGCCCCATGTATTTAAACGGGAAACTTCCCTCCACTTTTACACTTCTTTTTTCTTTTTCCCTGCCTCTCAAACACCCGGAAGTTCATCTGCAGTTATAATATGGTGGTTTTACACCTAGTAGGAAAAAAAGACATGCATTTCTTGTAGGGCCTGTGTTAGGGCAAACTCAGGGTGACACTCATCTCTACAAAATTAGCAATGGCCTTGCTAATAAACCAGCAAGCAGGTATGTAAGAACTTCTTTGAACATCTCCACAAAGCACATATTGATTATGTAGACTGTATCACCAGACTTTTTTGGACAGTCATTTGAGGTCATGCAAAGGGTGTTCTGTGATTACATGTGTTACACTCATTTTTTGGTGACCTCAACAATTCACAATTTCAGATACCATGTCACAACATTAGGTTCAGAGGATTGAATTTCATCTTGTAATTCTTCCTGCTCAGTCTGACACTCCTTGGTTGGAAAGAGTTTTTGTGGGATAAATGCATTTTGTGCACTGTAAATAATGCACAGCCTAAATCATCGGAGCGTGTGTAATGACTTTGCTTGCATAGTTACCTGTTGTGCTTACAACAGAGAATATTATACTGCAATTACTTTGAAGTATGTGATGAAGAAATGCAATGAGCATGATTTCAGGAGACTGCTTTAGCTGCTGGAGCTCAGAGCCCTGGTGAAACTGTTACATGAGCAGTCTAAAAGCAAACAAAATGTTGCTCATCACATGAGATCTAAGAATGTTACTTGGGATGAATAATTTATTAATCTGATTTAGTCTCTTTTTCCATTTGCAATTTGTCTGTAAGCACTTGGTGCTTTTTTACCCTTGGTTTTATTCACTGCTTGGAATGATTCTCTGATTTGCAGGGCGTTCACAGCCGTCTCATTACAGACAGCAGTCTGTGATAGCCAAGAATTAAGTTTGATTGGGCCCATATGTCAGCTTGTCTCATTTTTGCTCTCCCAGTGTCTCTCCTGTGACTGTATTTATGATGCAACTGTTAATGTTTTACAAGTTCAAAATGGAGCTTCTCTGATTATTCCCTGGTAGTCACTTAAAAAGCTCTGAGTCTCCACAGGTTTCTGCCCTACTGCTGGTTCTGTTGAATAGCAAAAAAAGGGCAGACTCCCATCTTCAGCTTTTGGTACTTATGGTAGTTTTACTACTAGCTTCAACTGGGATGTCACAATGTAGCTTGGTGACAGAACACAGACTAGGCTCTAAGTCTGAAAGACCACATATTCTCCACTGCTTTGCCTGGCCTTGCCTTTTTCAGCGGATTTTCAGTTCTCTGAAACTATAATGAGCCAGTGCTGATGGCTTATTTATAAATTGATTAATTAGCTTTGCTGAAGACTGATACAGCACACCAGAGTAAGTGTTAGGCTTAAAAACATACACAATGGGAGCAGGGAATTTCATGCTTTGGAGTCAGGGAGAATTGACTGGAAAATGTAAAGATATAATGCGAACCCAGAAACAAAAAAAAAGCTGAATGAATAAGCGTACTTTTGGTGGCTTTCTTCTTCATTGTTCAGAGATATTCTCCTTGTGATTTTTTTCTTTTTAATATTATTGATTGATTGCTAAACAGCTGATAATTCCAACAGAACATTTTTTTTATCAAAAAATGCTGCTGAAATTCAGTGGCAATGTTTCAGCATTCACAGCATTGCACTGAAAACCAGACCAAGTTTTATGATAGCACAATCCTTGTCTTTGGGTCCTTGATATATTTGACATGTTGAAGAGAAGCCAGGATCCTAAAAACAGTAGAAATTTGCTGCACCAAGGGACCCAACACAGCAATTCATGTAACTTTCAGACATCCAGACTGTTTTTAGTATTACAGTAAGGTTCTTCCCACTCTGGTACAGCACGAAGTAGTGTTTTAGGGGAGTGTTTCAGTAACTCCTCTGTCTTTGACCACATCTGTGGTGTGACAAGACTACGGCAACTATGACAAACCAGCTACCTTAAAGTGAGGTTTTTCTTTTTATCAAGAGGAATGTCTTTACCTTTCAGTGATATTTTTAGCTGTCTGCAGGAAGCGAGCGTGATCATTCTCCTTCAGTGACTGCTCAGCCTGAGAGATGAGGGATGTCGAACGCTCAATGCACTGTTTGCAGTTTGCAATCTGCTGAGCCAGTTTTCTCAACCTCACCACCTTGAGTGAAAACATAAGAAAGCAGTCACGTCTCTAAGGTGTGTATCTCAATTTTATTTGCACTTCAGAGGCAAAACTTGGCAAAAAAGGAGTTAAGATGAATGGCTTCGGTGACAAGAGCTTCTTTCACACAAGCTTTGTGGGGAATTCCATCTAGCCATGCAACAT
Organism: Lophotriccus pileatus; assembly: GCA_035583135.1. Classification (NCBI taxonomy): domain Eukaryota; kingdom Metazoa; phylum Chordata; class Aves; order Passeriformes; family Tyrannidae; genus Lophotriccus; species Lophotriccus pileatus. The sequence continues at coordinate 96,440,984 of JAWWES010000001.1, forward strand.
TTTCAGTAAGGGACAGGCACAGTCTTTCTGCCTGAATATTTTCCACATGGAAAACAACAGGGGAGAGCCAAAACAAGCACAGATGGCCTATTTTCCAGCAGAAGGAACGTCATTTCCTGGTAACTTCTGCTTACATGATAACTAAAGGCTATTTAGATAACCATTTCCCTGAAATTATGGGATCTGTGTTAAAGGTGTCTTATAGATTAACTACATTTTTCCTATTACTTAGGTGAGTTTCATAAAAAGAAATAATCTTAAAATGTAACCTAACAGAAAAAGACTATTCAGTTCTACTAAGAAGACACACCTGACTTTCTCATTATGTGCTTTTAGTCAAACAGGGTGTTTTCTTGCTGGATATTTTTAACTGGACAAAAGCACAGTAGTGCTGGAGAGATGATTATTATTACTGCAAACATATGTGCTGGAGATAAACACAGTAGATGTGACTGTAATCGTTAGCTGAGAGGTTAGGAAAGGGCACAGTCAATCGTCCATTTAAAGACAATGTTGGCTAACAAAACTTCCAGGAACTAGAATAGTTCCTGAAAGGTCTGGAAGTCCTTTCCACTGTTATCACATCAGAATCATAGTTTGAACAGGAGTAAGAAATAGGAAGGAAATTAAGTAATTCTGGAGTTTGGAAAGGTACATTAGGAGCCAGTTACATTCAAAATGAGGAAACTAACAACCAAGTGGATGGGCAGAAATATCCAAATTTATAATGCAGATAACATTCCCAATCTCAGGAATTAGGGCACAAGCTATGAAGTTGAATTAGATTTCAGATATATTTGCATCCTAAGCATAGGTGAGGGTATCTTAGTACACCTATCTGATAAGAGAAGTAAGTAGGAAAATAAACTTTTTTGAAAAACTTTCCAAAGGAGACACTGTCCAAATGATTAATGTCACGTAACATTAGTTACTATCTAAAGAGAGAAACAACAAAGCAAGGAAAATGCTGGGAATGCATAAATTTTAATAATGTTAATGATCTAATCAGCTTCTAGGATGAACTAATGCCATAATGCTTTCTCTACCTCTGCATTTGCAGAGATTACAATTTGGTCTATATCAGTCTAACTGGGAAAAGTTCATTGCAGTGTTAAGAAGCCCATCTCTTTATTAATTAAAAGGTAAACAGTGAACTGAAATAAATGTTACCTTGTGAGTTTTTTGCAGTCAAAAGAAGGCATGTCATGATTTGTGACATATGTTTTTTGCTTGTTTGCTTCTTTTTTATATCTTCTTTAAGAAGACAATGGATGATCTATCATAAAAGGAAGAGTCTCATCTCACTCACTCCCTGCCCACTTCTGAAATGGTAGGAATGAAAACTGCCCTAGAATTATTTTATCTAGTTGATATTTGTTTTTTTTCCTGTTACAAGCTCTTTGAGTTTCAGGTGATTTTTTATTTTATAGTTTTCAGGTGATAGGTGAGACTAAGGACAGAGCTGCACCGGGTTTTTGGACTTGAGTGACATCAAGGCTGAATCTGCAGCCTTGCAGGCTCAGCTAGAACTTTATACCCGAGTGTTTCCAGCTCTGTGGCCATAACTACAGTCCTACAAAAAAATCTGTCATGCCCTACCTTCCAGAAAGGCCCCCTTAAAAGAAGACACATTGGGGAGAACCTTCTGTGGCTTTTCACATGAGTCTCTTGAACCCCTGAAATCTTTCAACATATACAACATTCGGGTCAAAGCATTCCAGATCTTTACTGGACTTCACTGATATCGCTTTTGGCTCAAGAAAGCAGAACAAAGAATGGGGACGGATTCTGATATCAGCTGTATTCAAATAAATTTGGAATCAATTGCATTGCAAATCTTCCATGTTAAATGGACATTAGAATACATCTTTGCAAGAAACAGAGTTTTTAAAAGCAATCATGCACATAGCACAAATCCAAATGAATGGAAAGCTTTCTATTTCATTGGCAGCACATCAGGTCTCACCGCACAGAGGAACAGAGTAGAAGCAAAAATGAAGAAGGCCATCTATTCCATTTGAAGAGAATTATATTTTGTTAACAGCATAAGGAAATTCAGGTTCTGTCACACAGTGTACAGGACCTGTGGTTTCAAACGTGTTTAAGTCAGCCCTTGCCTACAGGTTTTTCATTTCAAGTTAATTGGAATATCTTGACAGCCACATGAACCATTTAACCTGCTCTTGACTTTCTTCCTTTCCTGAGCTTTTGCCACACAAGAAGAGTTTATATCTGACTTAGTTAGGTTAGCAGAGTAAACACTGTGCCCCTAGCAAATAAAAATGTATTTCTGAATTAACAGTTAGCTAGCAAAATGTGTTGAAACTTAAATATCAGAGATTTTTCCTGCTTAATATGTTTGCCACTAATAATCACTGAACCTCAGGAATTAGAAATATACACAATTTAATTATTTGTATGCTTTTAAATATCTGTTTTGTAAATAAATTAAGACTTCCTATTCTCATGAATTACAATGACTGGAACAAAATCTTTATGTGATAGTATTTGAATAAATAATGAAATTATCTAGAAAAAAAGCATGTAAATAATTACCAGACATGATTCCAAATGCTGTGACGGTTTGTGAAAGCAAAAACTAGGGGGGAAAAACTGTCAGGCGTAAAACAGAGTTCAGGAATCATTAAGTAGACATAATTTAATTGTGATTTACCAATTGTGACATCGTCTGGTTTTATCCTTAAAAAACATAATCACACTTAGTAAGAGAAATGCCAAATAAACAGTTGAGGTCTAGCATACTAATTTTCAAGTATGTCATTCTTCTTTACATGAAATAGCAGTAGCCCAGGACTACATAAGGACTTCTACAAATTTGTATCAATAGTATCTGCAGTCAAAAAAGCTGTAAAACCAAAGATGCAGTATTGACCTGCTTGTGATCTAAAGAAGAAAACCTTTTACCTTTCCTTCTTTGATTTTGGTTCCAATTATTTGTCGTCTTTGCTGGATAATTTCAATGAGCTGGTCACATTCTTCCATCAGCTTGGTTTCTTGGCGGGATGCATTTACCTACAAAGAAAAAGATGATTAGCAAACCTTTTATGACATTTTCCTTTTTTCTAATTTGAAAACTCTAATTTCTAAAATGTTGTGTTTGGCACTTTTTTGCTCCTTTCTGTGTATAATCTGTGTGTCATTTTCTCCTCTCTCTCTTGTATTTTGTGAAATACTGAATTGAGTCTCAATGTTTTGTTTGCAGGAGGCAGGCCTTGCAAACAGATAATCAGGTATTTGTAACCCATGTGAGAAAAGCCTGGTCCTGTGAGTATTGAGTCATACCACAGATCAGTGAGAAGTGAAGTCTCTTCAGGAGATGCTTAACACATCAGTTTCCAGCCATATAAAGGACTGCAGTGAACACTAATGCACTTAAGAGCACAATCAGACAATCCATCTAGTGCAGTATCCCCTCTCTCACTGCTGCTAGTGCCAGGATCTGCTAGTAAAGCATGTTAGGAAAAAGTCCCAACATGTATGATGACTCCCATGAATGTTTTCTCATCCTCCAACCATTTGCAGCTCAGAGTCTTCTCGAACCAGACACAATTTGTACATCATTACTAATCCTCAGAAGAATTATATTGCATGGATTTATTTAGTCTCTCCTTCAACCCCTGGAAACTTTAAGTATCTCCACTATTCTACAGCAATGAGCACCACAGCTTAACTCACAGAAAAGTGAGCAACTGCCTCTTTAGAGGGATTTGAACCTCTCTCTCTCATTCCAGCTGCATTTAATGACCCCAGGTTCTTTTCCTGGAAAGGAAGTGAACTAATGATACCCCTGTATGTCCACACACTGGTTCCCAAAAGTTTCAAACTACCAAAGATCCAAGTGACAATACAAAGTCGTGTGTCTTGACTGTCTTTGTTATTCCCACTTTGCCTCAGCAGTGAATCAGGCAGAAAATAATAAATGTGCTCATGTAGTTTTCTAAAGTATAAATACATGAGCCAATGAAACTGTTTTTAATGCACAAAAGCTCACAAAGAACTTTAGGTTTCTATGAAAAAAGCTGAATTTTGTAAAAAAAAATAAGAAAACTGATAATAGAAAAGTTTTGCTTCTCAGATGAAAATGTTTTTTTTCTGTAAGAGGTTGATTTTTTTTAGTGAAAAGTCATCATTCTGTACAACAAGAAAATGTACTTCCCCTCCAGCAGTAGTATATTTAGCTTACATGTATACATAAAGAGTCAGAGAAAAAGGCAAAAAGCTCTAATCGTATCTGGAATAAAGCAAAATTGAAAGGATTGATTTCAGAGCTATGTTTCCATTTTCACTTTGCTAAGAGTAAAAGAGGACAAGAAGGTAAAGCAGGCTAATTGCCCCTACAGCCATGTCACCTTTTCCACTGCTCTAGTAAGAGTCAGTGGTGAACAATAACACGAAATAGTTTCAGGTGACAAGTAACTGTATTTCACCCCTTGGCTATTTTTTCAGTCCGATGAGCCCCTTGGTCTGCATCAGCATTCTTTTTTTTCCTTCCAACAACGTGTTTAAACACGCATTTACCTGTAAGCACATTATGGAGCTCATTAAGCTTAAGCAAATGCTTATATATCTAAATTTGGATCAGGACCAATTCTACAAATAACCTCTTTGTGTGAAATACACAGTGTCCTCCAGGCGAAGAGGGGACTTTTTTTACAAAGACTTGCTTTCATCAAGGTTTTGGATTATCCTTTTCAAAGCTTCATAAAATTAAAGTTTGTTTGCACATTTTAGAAGCTTAGTTCTTAATTAAGATATCAAGGTAATGAAGAGAGAATACACTGGTTTCTGGAAGGGGTCTGATGTAACTAAGTGCTGAAGAGATCTGCGTGCAGGAGGTGAAGATGCAGGAAATACTTCCACCATGCTGTTTTGGGTGCCTACCTATCTCCTTAGGTCAGCTGTCTGCTATGCCTGCTTTCTCACCACAGTCCATGAGGAGAGACAGACCATGGAGCAGCTCACCCGAAGCCTCCAGCAGTGCCAGTGTCTCTCCACTGACAGCTCAGGTAGCCTGGAAAAATTAAGCAGTAAACACTGTCCTTCCTATTCCCTCTCTTCTTGTCATCCCACCACCTTGGCTGCATCATGGACCTTTCTTCAGCATGAAACTCTGCAGAGCTGTCCTCGACAAGCTGTACACTGCACTAGTTTCCCCAGCTCTGACTTCAGTTTCACAAGTAGACTGAAATTCCACCAAAGAGTAGGGAATCCTACACAGGCTCAGCCAGAGGCAGCGATCACATCCACTGCTTGTAGGCATAACTCCTGTGTCAGCTCACACCAGAGCCAACTTCAGCACTTCATTATGGTAACACTTTTGGCACTTAATTACACTAACACTTCACGTGATTTTGGAGTAGCTTCCACTCAAAGCGTTACTTCTAGCACCACTTACATCACCAACTCATTTGGTCAAGCAGAACTAATTAATTTTTGGGATAACTGTCATGAAACATAGAGTTACTGGAAGGTTAAGTCAATATGGTTTCATTTAATGCTCTGGTTGATTTGAATAACAATGTATTAATTGAATCTTAAAAATCTCTAGACTAAGAAAAACAAAATGTTTGGGAAAAAAACTTTGGATTTCTTATGCACTGACTGCAGAATTCTCTTTTTCTTTTAAATCTGAATAGTATACTCTTATAAACTTCATTTGAAGACATTTCCAACTTTATAGTTTGCACAAGCTTATTAAAAATGAAAAGAATATTCCAAAATTATATGATACGTCTGAGCTTTGTTTGAAAAAAACCCAATCGCCAACCTTTAATCTGGGGTTTTTCTCGAGCTGAAATACTCCTTAATCACATTTTCAACCTACAAAGCCTCTGATTCAGTAATAACTTTATAAGTGAGCACATGCCTAATTTTAAGTACACTATATTAGCTGTGGCCCTAAAGGGACTATTTGTGAGATTACCACTGAATATTATTTACTTTTTCGTTTCCTAGGAGTCATATGTCAGACCAAGGACCCACAGGCATGGATCAGGGCTCCAATGTACAGGTGCTACAGAAATACCAGAATAAGGCTTTGCTTTCTGCATGAGTCCTTTGATGAACAACGACCTTGACAATAACTTCCAGCTGGGGCTGGCCAAGGAATGCAAGTTCTGTCTGGTGAAAATATTTGAGGTTTTACATTCTACATTTTTCCACATTAAAAAACAAGTCCCCTGTCCAAGGAGTTTGTTAAAAGAGACTTAGAGCTGCATTATAAAAATCTGGAGACTGTGTCTGGAGATTGTGGAGGGTCCAAATCTTACAGAGACTTCATCCTGGGCTTCCTCCATCCAAGATGAACACTGAATGCTTAATCTGAGGTATCTGTTGTCTGAGAGTTTATGCTGGACTTGGGGATATCTTTCTATAGAAAATTTCACTGACATCAATACACTTAGTTTTGGTGTCAACCAATTCCTTAAAAATCCATGAAACTAAAGCTTTGTGTTTTGTTGGTATCATTTTTATAAATTTTTCTTCCATGCCACAAAACATTTTTAAAACTGACTAGGAGGCTTATGATTTAGCAAGAACTATGATATTGTCTACAAACAGGCAAGCAAGAACTCATTCTAGTCCTCCTGCTTTTGTGGGGAATTTATTCCTACTTCTGTAATATGCAAAGACCTCAAACAGTTTACTGGAAAAAACCCCCACCTTTCAAGTTTCAGGTTTCTTTCCAGGTTTTCCAGACAGATGGATAGGGACTGTTGCCCTTTGCCTCAGGAAGTGGGCGTAGTAAAAAAAGAAAAATAGGGATTCCTCAGATGTCTGACAGGGAAACAACAAGCCCTCCCAGTGAAAAAGGGGGAGCAGGCTGGTTGTTCCCAGCTCCACAGCCTGAGAACTGCTTTGGAAAATGTTTTGCTCTCTGCAGAGGCTTCCATGGCTTTCTTCTTCAGAGACCTGAACTAAATTGAAGCTTAGGTTATAAGAAAATGAATGTGGTGGTTTCAAAGTCCCCAGCAGATGTTTGGAAAATCACAGCACTACAGCATGGCTAGAGATTCAAGAGTACAGTGGAGCTTCTATAGTTAATTCAAAGGGAAAGAGAATCAGAGGGCTAGATTCATACCCACAAAAACTTCATCAACTAATATACTGAGGAAAGAGATTTTTTTTTTAGTGTCTCAGCAGAATTTTCCTTGCAGGAGCAAAACTCTTACTCTGACATTCCTTATGGGTGAGGCAATTCTGTCCACAAGTGGAAATCCTCATGTGTCTTTTTGGCAAATAATCTCTAAATGACAATCAAAATAAGACACCCTAAATTAGAGGTGGCCCGCTTTCTTAAGAGTACAGTGACTGAGACAAATTAATCAAAACCAGAGCAGTTTTTATTTACTAGTCCTCCACTGATTATGCAAAGTGGAAGAAAGTAGGTTGTAGAAATAGTCTCATCTTTGAAAATCAAGGTGTGCATTTGAGTTTCAGCTTCATGATATAAAAATAGTCTCAATTCCTCAAAAAATAGTTTCTTTGTAGCTGTGGGTATACAGGTAAAGAAGAGGTATGAATTTTTCTTTATGCATTTGAGTTGGTGGTTATAGAATGACTGTATACTCCCAAGAAAATAAAAACATCAGAAAAGCAAATTGCATGATTCCACTCAACAGCTGTTACATCATTGCCACATAGATTTGAACCTGAATTCCTTCTTACACCAAACTCAGAAACTGGGATAAAAAAAATCTAAAGTAATTACGTACAATGGCTGGCATATCTGTTTATCTAGGAGAACTTTCTTCAGTGTCATGTAGATGTGGAACACATTTTCTTGGATTAGAGCCCCTAGATGAATTAAAGGATTATACTCCTCTAAAGAGGAAGGTCTATTTTCCTCCACATTGTAAAGTGAATAACTTTTCTTCATAGGTCCACAATACATTGAAGTAATATTTTAAAATTGTCCATATTTCATTTATTTATTTAATAGAAAGACAAAGGATAATGATTAATGCATATTTATGAAAAAGTTTCTTCTCTTTCTTTTTATGGATGGCTGGGCTGAATGAGGGCCATGGATTCAAACTTCCTTCATTCTGTATCCCTGTTTGATATTATAGATTCTTCAATTTAGTCTTCTGTAGAGCAAAAGAAACTCCTGGAGTATAACTTTTTCAGACTTTGTCTAGTCTAAGTATAAATCTGATTTTGTCTATTACGACAAACTGAGCCTTTGGAAATACATGGTATTAATCAGCTTGCCATCTGAACGGATCTTCAACAAATCCTTTATTCTGAAATGGTGCAGAAGAAAAAGAAATGGTCATCTTCCATTTCAACTGCCCAGAGGCTTTGTTTTTGTTTACATTCCACATCTATCTCTAACTAGGAGACCTGTGTTTAGAGGCAGTCTCAGAGCAGGTTAAACAAAGGTCAGTGTAAAAATATTTCAACTTACCCTGGCTACTTAGGAATTGTGTGAATGGAGAATCGATTAGGCCAGGATAGCTTAACCACTTTGGGTCAGGCAGATAAGATTATCTGTCCCAATCTTGACTAAAAGTAAACCCTTTTTAGAAGACTGAAATACTCATATTACTAACTAAAATATTATTTTAAAGTTTTTTGTCCCACTGTGCTTTGAAACATATTATTGAGAAACTAACCAGCAAGATACCAAGCAGTCCTCTAGTGATATTTACAATGTAATCATAAACCAAAACCCAAACAGAAGTTTCACGGAGGAAAAAAAAACCCAAAACCAACTAATTGTTTTTATAATAATCCCACTAAAGCCATAAAAAATGTTAAACTCAGGTGATTTGGAAAATTCCCATAAAGAGCTACTCCAGAGGTGATTATGCTGATATCTGTAAATGCCACCAACTTGGCTTGCTTCAATGAAACAAATATTGGTTTTTTCATTAATTTAATTTTTTACTTTGTTTTCCCTCTGAAATTAAACCTTTTTCCATGTTGAGCAAAATATTCCACTTTCATTTAGGGTGGAAAAGCAAAAATGATAAAATAATTAATGCAGTTCAAAGGACTGCCCAGCCTTTAATGAAGATGAAACCAGTGCCCTTGTAACTAATAGTACAGTACTAAAAACTCTCATCCAGGATCCAGGGTCTTTAGCCTTGTGTTTAACACACACACACAAGAGAAACAATGCCTTTGGCCTCCTTGTTGCTCTAATTCCTGTTTAGCTATTTATGTTAGGCAGAAAAGTGAAGAACTCATGAGTATTTTGTCCCCATAAAGATAAAGGTCTCAGAGATAAAAGGTTCCATAAGTTGACAACATTTTGACTAATAAGATCCAGTCTCTGAAGGCAGGCACAAAATATTACCTGCTGCATTAGTTAACCAGTGGTTAAGAGAGAACTAAGCCCCATTTACTAGTCTAAGGACAAAGTTTTGCAAGAATATTAGTTTAACAAAAACCTGAACACATACACATGTATGGATGTGAGACAGAGAGAGATGAAGTGAATGAGAACTGGCCACCTTCACAGGCAGTGGCAAGCACTGCTATTAGTTCACATACAATTTGTGTGACACCTCACCATAATTATTACTCCAATTTACAGATGGCACAAAATGGTTATAGGTGCAATAACATATTCCAGCATGTGCCTAATCTGTACATAAAATGTATGTATGCATAAGTGCTGCAGTTTCATGTATATATAGGACCCATTATACTTTTAATTAGCAATTTATGAAATCAATTTAATAATTCTTTAGGGAAATAGTATTTGACTACTAAGGCTTACTAGGTATGCAACTTAGGACATCCTTGAATGAATATTCTGTATCGCCATATGCCACGCAGCATGTTTTGTTAGTTTTTATTTCTGAAGTTTCTCTTTTCTAGTGCTATATAAATTTAAGACTCTGACTAAAGCTTACCTGAGATTTCTGTTGAGTTAAATCAACTTTTGTGAGAGTGGAATTAAATGTAGAATGAAAGTAATTAGAAATTAAAAGGAGATCATGCTATATATTTCATCAAAATAATGTTAATAGAGAAAGCGTCACTTGTACCTTCTCTCATTAGAAGGAAAAAAATTGCTGTGAACTCCTCCCTAGGGTCTTATGCACATCATGAAGTTTGCTAATTAGTCTCTTATTGAGAGTGAGAAATCCCAATTTCCTTTAAGTCATATTTTTCTATTTCAGAAATCAAAAAATGTCATTTACTGCTAGCACTTAAACATAGCAAATAAATGTTGGTGCTGAACAAGCATTTTCACAGAAATGGAAGATACTGGGGCAAAAGATAAAGCAAATTTCAGTGGAGCTGCTTTCCAAGTTATCTGCCAAGTTATCACACTCATTTCACAGTGATGGTAAGCACTTATCTAACCCATTGCCCTAAAAAGAATCCCCAGCAAAGTAGATTCCTTACTCCAAACTAGCAGCGGCCACCTTTGTATAACTCTGAAAGGAAGTTATACTGCAGAACTGCAGTTCAGTCACCAGATTTTACATAAAGGTTTTCCAACTAAATTTTCCTAGTGAGAACTTCTCAGTTTACTTGAGCTTTGGCTAAAATAATCCCAAATCTCAAGGAATGAGTACCATGAAAAATTGTGAACACAGGATACTCATTGCTTTTTATTGTCACAAAGACTCTTTATCTTTCGAGTGTCCTTAGGCCACCATGTTGACAGCTGAGTTTTGATTTTGCTGTCCTCACCTAACAGAAGTGCTGCATGTATCTCATACACAAGCTGATGGAGACATTTTGTTACAAAATTTGAAGGAGCTGCTTTGTATCTGAAGTCTTACCATAAATTTGAATTTCCATTATTTATAACATTACCATTTGGCTCATCTCTTTTTGATAGTCATACATAAAAATGGCAACAGCAGGAAATTGCAGGTGCTGCCATCTTCACTTCATCACTTTTGCACTACTGTTGTTACACTGATCTAAAATATGTCTGATGTGTATGAGTGTGTTGAGTATCTGTGCCAGTGAAATAAAGGGTCTTTCAATGTACTACTTTTTATGCAGGTGATTATGCAACACCTCTTGACACGCACAAAACCAATTTATGTCTGGGAACTTTATGCTGAGATTTAGCCTGCAGCAGATCTTTAGAAGTGAGCTAGAAACTGAGCGCTTCCACTACATACACAAAGGAAAGGATGGAGCAGTTTGAGGGTTACACAGAGGAAAATGCCTTTCTTCTTCATGAAACCAAAAATTCTTTTGCAGTGGTGTCCAGAATTTGCTTCCTATGATGTTTGGTGAATTGAAAACAAAACAGAACAAACTGAAGGACTGAGATACAGATGTTGTAAAGCTGTCTACAAGCAAAACCTATTTCCTTCCCCTCCCCCCCTAGATAATTGCTCCAATTTTTCCTCCAGCTGAGTTCAGATTATGTTTCTGCCTAACAGATGAGAAACTTCACGGCACTGACTATATAACAGAAATTTAGTCATATATTTCCTAGAAGAGATAAGACAAAAATCCAGAAACAAAACTCAAATTGCTTAGAAAAGAAATAAATGGCAAAAGAGGCTGATGTTCAAATTTTTTGTTTATATCAATAAATGCCATGATCTGAAAGACTTCTGCAGGAACCTCACACATTCATAGAATGGAAATTATGACAAAGAAGCAAATTTGCTGTGACATACCACTTTGTCAGCCAGAGAAACCTGTGACACTAAAACCAAGGGGAGAACCTAAGCGCTTACAGCATTATATCCTTCCCTGGTTCAAGTGGCTAAATCTGGAGCTGCAGACAGCTGGAAGAGGCACAGGCAATCAGAGCAGGGCGCAGCCCCCATCTCTTTGTATGTGGCAGGGAGGGTGGCAGTGCTGCATCACTCACAGGCAGAGGATGTGTTCTAAAGGCCACACTTCAGCACACAGCAGGAGGAAGAGAAGCCTGGCAGTGGGTTGGTATGACCGCAGGAATACACCACCCAGGGGTTAACCTATATTGCCATATCCTAAACCTGTCAATCCCAATTTTGCAACAGTGGTTTTGGAAGACTTGTCCAAGTCTCCTGCAGAAAATTTAAACATAAAATTATCCAAGACAGTTTTTAATGCTCTTAAAAAAGTTTTCTACAGATACTAGGAGATGTGTGAATGCTGCAGACCAGGAATACAAATAAATATATATCTGCATAGTAGCCATTTCCATTCCATTTTCTCAGTCTGTGGAGAAAGATATAATTTATCCTTTGAAACAGTTTATCATTCTATGCAGTCAAGAGTGCTGTCCTTGGGGAGGCAGCTGTGGCTGCCCCCCCTACAGAGAGCAGGGAGCAGACCTGCCTCAGCAGGGCCAACCCAGAGAACTGCCCTGAGTGAGGAGGTACTCTGCAGAAAGCAGCCTGGCCAAAACCAGGAGACTGCAGACCTGCCATCATCCCCTAGGAAGGAAAACAAAACTTTCCTCATGAACAGCCTTTGGGGTTTCTGAAAAACCAAGAATTGACAGACAGGATTACAGAGGAAGGGAGAGTGGAAAGACAGAAAAATTAGTGTAAACCAAAAAACATATTAGGGATATATATGAAAGATGTGTCAGTGTATACACAAAGAAACAGAATGATTTGGGGCAGAAAGGAGTGTTATAGTCTCTAGCATTCATATTTCAGGGTGTCGTTCCCTTTGAGAAAATGGGATTTTAAAAATCGCTACCATAAAATATTAACACAGACCATACATCCATGTTAAGCATGAAATCAGATATTCAGGTATTAAAATTGTTGTTATTATTATTATAAAATGTTTAATACTATCTCTTTGGACTTAAAGCAGTAAAGAATATAAGTGTGGCTTGATTTATTCACAAAAGTTTTCCTGCTGTTAAGACCAGAACCACACACAGGAGTGCAAGAATGGAAGTGGATTTCTTGAGTCTTCCAAGATCAGGAAAAATCCTGTCATAAATTGATAAACTCCATCTAAAAATAGTTAAGATTTATGTCTCTGTTGCTGTGATGAGAGGCTGCCCCAGATCCACCCTCCCCAGTGGCTGGAAGGCATTCAGCTTCCAGATAACCCACATCACCCATCAGTCCTCACCTGCTCATGTGAGAACAAAGTGAAAATAACTGTTTCATAAAGGAATAAGCATTAGTTTTAAAACACAGAGAGATTCACATTTGGCCTTTGCCATTGATGAAGTTACTATTGGGAAGGATGTAAGGGGATCACTAATCTGCTGGGAAGCTGGTTGCTGGGAAGCCATTGACAGCTCACATTGTTGATGAGAAACAGTGGCTCTGTGACAACATTTGGTTTGGCTGGCAAGGATTAATTTATTAAAAACACACAGAGCCTGTTTGTTGTTCATTTTCAGAAACGTCAGCTTCTGCTCCATGTCAAAAACCGAAAAATAAATTCTTTTTTGAATTTTTCATGTAATACTGAATTTTTTTGGCTTACAACACGACAAAGGCTTAAAAAAATGTTACTGTTGATGGCTACAAGTAAATGTTAGTCAGCATAACTTTTTCAAGTTTATATATCCCTTAATAAAATCTTGGTAACTTTAACACATGTATAATAATTTCCTTTCCTTCCTTGTTTTTCAAAGTTCAAACTGTATGTGAAACTAAAAACTCTTTTTTATTTTTTTTTTTTAACTGGCTTTAGACTTCCCAAAATCTAAATCAACATTAAAATTTGTTCAAATTAGGTAAGGAAAATCAATGTATGTAAAAGTAGTTTTTAAACTGTACTACCTATGTTTTACATGTTTAAAAATGTTGTAGAATGTATTTTATATCATCGTCTGTAATATATTGTATCAAAAAATGAAAAAGAAAACATTAATACAGTCATTTCCTTTCCTAATGTTTTGTAATTTTAAATTTGTAACATTAATGTTTAACCGATATATTGTTTACTTCATTCGGGCTCCTGGTTTGGGATCTATCACAAAGAAGCAAAACCAAAGAGTGAAGATTTTAAAAAATCTCACTAAGCCACAGCTTCCCTAATGCTGGAGATATGCTCATCATATTTGAAGGTTTCACAGAGCTCTGAGGAACAGAGATAACTTTAAAGTTTACTCCAACATCCCCACTTCCCAGATTTCCAGCACGGCCAAGGTCCAGGGTTTTGACTGAAGCTCATTTCTTAATATTTAGCTAATTTAAATGCTAATTAGACTAATTTGATGAATAAAGCATGGTAGGAATTCATTAGCAACTTTGCTGCTATTGCTTTACGTCTACAGAGAAATTTTTTGAAACAGGACTCCAGGGACAGTAGCGCATCTGTTACTCGTTGAACAAGTTGGATTCTTTGTAACACTAAACCTTAGCGTTGGTAATATATTGCAGAACTGAAGAGAAGATGGAGGAGCAATTTTAAATTTTGCAAATTTAACACATCCTGGACATAAGCCATCACTGAAGAAGAGGCCTTATGCTGTCCTGAGCCCATCTGCTTCATGGGGATTTATATATAGAGGAAGAAAATGTGCCTTATCTCTGTCTCACATTACCTACTACAGTCATTCCAGCTGTTCTGCCTGGTGCTATTGCTGCCTATACAAAGAAATTAAACCATTCACTTATCCACAGTATCAGGTTGGTACCAACCTGATACTGTGGATAGACTTTAATGGTTTTATTGAGCTCCATAAAATTAGTGAGGCTCCAAAGTTGAGGAGCAGATATGAAAATTGATAAGACAGTCTCTTTGGAAGAACAGTTTGTTGGTTGGCTTTGTTTGTTTGTCTGGTTTGGTTTGGTGGTTTTTTTGTTTTTTGTTTTTTGTTTTTTTTTTTTTTTTTGGTTTTGTTTGCTTTGCTTTTTTTGGGTGAGCTTTTTTCCCTCCTTTTTTTTTTTTAATGCATCATGTGCCATTACTGGCACTTAGGGATGTGGTTTAGTGGTGAACATGGCACTGCTGGGTTAACTCAATGATCTTAAGAGATATTTCCCACCCTTAGCAGTTCTAAGATTCTACGATTGCAACAGTGAACAAGGTACTTAAGCAGAACCCAAATTTTCAAGATGTGACTTTGAATCTATTTAAAAACAAAAGTTGCTTTTGGGCTTAATTAGGTCACTGAATTTTAGTCTGAAGAAAAAAGACAGAAAAATAAGAAGCCCTATGGAGAACTTCCATGGCAAAAAGTAAAAAGAAAAGTTTTGCTAAACAAGAGTCTGTTTTGGACTCTCTTCTCTTCCTGTGTCCGCTCCCATGGCTGAATTGTGATGTCCATAGGGACACACAGAAAATCCCCAGATGTTTGGGAAATGTAGGTTCGTATCTCCACATGCTGAAGATCTTCTGTGATACTCAGAGTGGAATATATAAGGGAAGCAACTCAAAGGCCTGTAAACACCTGTCTTCTTTGGAAGACAAATATATTTCATGTATGACTTCTGACACCATATATTTATTTAGATAGTTAATTATGATTTAAAAAAAGAAAAAAACAAACAACAAAACAGTGGCTAATAGAAATCTAAATGTAGTTGCGGATCTGGGTATTCCTATTTCTTTGCCTTAATTTTCTTCCTGTAAATATTATTCTAAATCACAAAGGACCCAAAAAGATAAACATGTTACAGATAATAGGTGATGTGCTCAAGTGTAGTAGTGGTGGAGGCCATATTAACATACCATAATAAAAACAGGACAGGAAGGAATGTAAAGGAGGTCATCTCTATTGATAATACCATTTATCAGTGAAAAAGCTTCAAGTCAGTTTGCTACTGTTTTAATTCAGTTCTGCACTTGTGTTTTGTTTTTGTTTGGTTTTTTTTTGTTTGGTTGTTTTTTTTGTTTTTGTTTTTGTTTTTGTTTTGGTTGGTTGGTTGGTTGGTGGGTTTTTTTGTTCTTGTTTTTGGGGTTTTCCCTTTTTTTTTTTTTTTTTTTTAATGTTTTGTTTGTTTGCTTTTGTTTAAACTTTTGCTCCTGAATACTAGGAGTGAATGTAATTGGGTTTATAACTATTTCAAATGGAGGTCAGTACTCACTTCTACATGCTGACAGGTCTGAATAAGTTTTGCCAGAAGAGTTTCCAGTTCAGTATTCCTCTTAATAAGGTTGGTGAGGTTACTCTCCAAATTTTGCTGTCAAAAAGAAAGAAACACATTAGCATTTCATAGAATTTAATGTTTAGGTGAATATTTGAAAAATCTAATTACACAACTATGAACATGAGACACTCATTTTGGTATATTCCATTGCATGTTTGATTAGATTATATGTTTTGTCTATGCAAGACAAGAGAGAAGAAAAGTTCAAGACAAGAGTGACTTCTAGAAAACAGAATTTCCAAGGACCCACTAAAAACTATATTAAGCAATTAGCTTTTGTCAGGCGGAAAAAAAAAAACAAGTAAGGAGAAGACCAGGAAAGCTAAAATATTTCCCCAAAACAAGTGGCTTATTTAGACGGAGAACATTTTTGACTCCTTATTTCTTGCTCTTAGTCTAACATCTAAATTTAAAAGCCATCTGCTAACTGAGGTCTCTGAGCATACACCCCTTTGGAACTGTACTTGTAAAGACCAGTGGACAGGTCAGCACTTTCTTCTTGGGATTTGCAGTACTGTGGGGGGTTGATATAATTGATTTAATCCCCTAGTTCAGCAGAGTTATGTTTTTTTAATAAATAATTCTAAAGAAAAGCTTCCTTTCTACACAGAAGAATGAAGTATCTACTCACAGATTGTGCCTTCACTAACTGTTCTTTAGAGAGAACTTGTGGCTTGTGTCTGGGTTTATCAACTGATTATGGCTGCCCTAAATATCTTCAGCTCTGGGAGAACAGAGAAGTTTTCAGCTAACAGATCTGAAGCTGCATCCTGGCTCTCTGCAATGAGATTGAGATCTAGCAACTAATGTTACAGCCTCCCTTCTCCCCTCTGTATCCACAGAAAGGCACAGGAGGAGCAGGTCTGTGATGGTTGTGGCCCACTCCCTGGTCTGGCTGCCTTGGGACCAGGACTTTACTGTGTACCCTGGAACTTGCAGCTACCAGCTTTTCACTTTTTACTACACATCCTGAGATAACTGCTGTTTTACATGAAATTTCAGCTTCTGGAAGCACATGGGCATGGAAAAGTCCGTGTTTTTGCAGAAACTGCAAAGTTTCCACAGAGATGAAAAGGTCTTGTAAATATAATTAAAGTACATTAAAAAAAGCAAGCCATTAAAAAGAGTCCTAACTCTAAACATTCATTTATGTCGGTAACTTCAGGGTCATATACTTAATTTTGACATACCTGGAGACCTCTAGCATGACAAGCTATTTCTCATGAATTTATTCACCTATATAAATGTGTGAGATTAGCCACTTGCTTAGTATTCCTGACAAGCTGACAGTCCCCAGCTTTTAAGTGTACTTTGTCCTCCAAGCAGTCCCTGGCATCTCAGAAGTATTGAACAAGAATACCAGAAGTGGGCCCTGTGCTTTTCTCCCAACAAGGGCTGTAGTGTCTGTCTCTGCAGAGCCTTCATTAATTTCAACCCTCCTCATCTTTTATTAATGGGCTTCTTTTCTTCATACGACTACTTTCCCTCCTATGTATCTACTCTATCATTTCAGTCCCTGCAGCTACCAATAACTCATCTGACTTCTACCATCCTCCCCACAACCACCACCTCCACACACACATTTAGAGGAGAGGGTATGTGAGTGTGTGTTTTTTCTTCTGCTGTTACTCCCTGCTAATTTCATGATATTTTAAAACACTTTATTCCTTGCCCTCCCCTTCTGCAGCTGTGCAGTCTCCTTACTCCTTCTTGCATATGGCTACAAACAAATGAAGATGGCAGTATTTCATTGCCATTTACGTTTCATGTACTTTGGTGTTTACCAGGGCTGATGCTGTAAGCACCAGAGAAGCAGTCAGTTCTGTTCCATTAAGAAAAGAACAAGATTTGATGGCTTTACATACATGACCCTTCCAAGAAGCGTGATGGCTGCTTGAAACACATAATTTTGGCATTTTCTTCCCAGCACAGTCATGCATATTGTGTATCACTGGCTGTAAAAGTACCTTCTACACTACGTTTGTTTTATAGCCCATTAAAAGAAAGAGTAACAAGAATGGGCATCCCTACTGAACTGTTTGAGCTGTATCTTAGATTTCCATAAGCTGTACTGTGAACAATCTTAATTGCAAAGGCATGTTTGCTGTGCTGTCAGATGTCCCTTTGTAGGGTTGAGACTCATGCAAAGTCAAAATACCATATATTGTTACAGTATCAGATAACATTTATCCTTAAAAAACAGTCCCTTAAGATGATCCAAATGTGCCAATAGTCTTGAAATTTATTCATATAACTTCTTAATATTATATATTAATTTTGTACATTTATGGAACATTGCAATGATTTTAGGTAACTGAAAATTAGCAATCTTCAACTAAGGCCATAAATACGTGAAGATTCAGTATTTTGCTCTGAAAGAGAAATATATTGATCCATAAATTATATACAGATTATTATATTCAGGATATTTTCAAATCCTGGATATAATAATCTATATTCCTGAATAAACATCCTGGATAAAGAACAAAATCTTAGAATAAGTTTCCTATCCAATTAATATAAACATAAACCCATATATATTATTATGGCTTCACACAGTCTTGATATCCTCTGCATTTCCTGACTATGAAAATGGAAGATAACTATAAAGTGAGTAGCCTTAAAAAAACTGGAGTTCCCATGCTCTAGCTCCTTGAACTGTGTCATTTTCAATCTGGAAAGCCTGGAATTTTGTTTCCATGCAAGGGTTTGTTCTTTTTTTTAAGTCAAGAATGAACAGAATTTTGTTAAACTTTTGTTAAGAACATCAGTTTATATCAATGCTTTACAAGATAACAAGAAGCTGGTGGCTGCTTTCTGAAATGAATTAATCTTTCCAGTTTCACTAGGCCAGTACTGAATGGCAGCTCTTAAAAGTGGCCTGACTTGAAAGTCTTAAAAGTCATTAAACATGATCAATTCTTGCGTATGTTTATCCAGATTTTCTCTTGTCAGTATCTTCCTATAGTACTTTCCCCTATTTTATTCCCATACAAACCATGGTACCACTTTGGCTACCATGTTACAGTAGGTACCAGAAGCAGAATTTGAGCTCTCCCATCTGTTTTTACTCCACACAGGGGAACACAGAAAAAGTCTGAACATTTAAATTTCAGAAGGAGAAGTTTGCTCATAGACTTTCTAAAGTGCTGCAATCTCATTTCACACCTAGACCTGGAACTTCCTTCGTTATGTAAAACCACAGTGCCAGATTTGGAGCTATGGGCATCTTGTAAAATTGATCCAGTTGATGTAGACCAGAATTCCTGAGAGTGAACTGTAACCAGGTTTTAAGTCTGAAGAAAGTGTGCTCTCACATTATGATGAGTACGTGTAAAAATCAGTAGCAGATTAACCTTATTCAAAATATCTTCTTTCTTCCCACCTAATCTACTGCTGTTCTTTTAGGGGAACCAAATTACAATTGTATTTCTGGAAATGTTCTAGGTAAACCATAATTTCTTAAACATTTCCACCTACCCTTCCTTATCTTTTTTTTTCTTTTTCTTTTTTTTTTTTTTTAATCAGTTGCTAATTTTCATTCTTATCTGTCTATAAAAAACTGATCTTAGAAACCCTGGGGTTGTTGTTATTTAGAGAAGCACAATAGTTGCTGTGCATTTGCTCTGTGGAATGGCCTCATGCATGTTAACTCATTAGAGGCAAACTGCTCTCAAAAAAGCAAAAGCGAGGCTGAATGCTTCCTGACTTACCAATGCAGACCTAGCCCAGGATCTTGACATTCCATACGTGCTTTGGAACTGTTTTT
The DNA here is from genome assembly GCA_035583135.1 of Lophotriccus pileatus. Lineage (NCBI taxonomy): Eukaryota > Metazoa > Chordata > Aves > Passeriformes > Tyrannidae > Lophotriccus > Lophotriccus pileatus. The sequence goes on from JAWWES010000001.1 coordinate 96,460,766, forward strand.
ACAACATCCAGTGTAAAGTGAAAAGAATGCTTACTGTCCATTTAGCATGGTCTGACAACTATACAACACAAATATTCCTATAATCTTGGGAAAAATCCAAGCAGATGAAATCACAGACATGTAATTGAAAAGGACAGTTAAGGATAGTGTTTCATTTTGACTCTGCATGCCTATAAAATGATATGATCCAGGGACTGGAGTTTAAGTTGGAAAAATTGATGCCAAAAATTCGAGGAAGGCAACTCAGGACTGATCACATTTTTAAGTGGCTGTCTAGCTCACACTGAAGTCATGATCATGTTGCAGTAATGATTGCGTGAGGCTTGTGCCCTGATTGAAGTGGGAGGTCAGACTAGATGATCATAATGGTCTCTTCTGGCCTTTAAATCTATCAGTCTATGAAAACCAAATGTGAACCCCTGCCCTTTGCCAAATTAACAGTCTCACGCAAAGCATTGCTTGTCTAAAATTGGAAGGTAGCACAAACAGATAGTTCTAAGCTACTATATGGGTTGGAAATACTGTCAAAATAAATTAATGTAAGATTCTAAAGAAGAAAAATGCTGAGTTGTGTGCTCCTGCCTTACGTCACAGCAGATAAAACAGTAACATCCCTGAGATCATCTTCTCAGAAGCATTTTTCTGCTCCATAAAACTGTCTATTCAAAAGGCCACAAAATAAAACATAGCTTTCAGCTACAATGAGATTTTAAAATCCATTTGAGGTAAAGTGACTGTATTTTTCTGATTAAAAATATTAGTATTCCTGCCATTGGTAAATATAAGTACTCATTTGAATTTTCTGCTCACTGCTTACTGGAAAGATATGAGAACTCGTCCACTGAAACTCCAGTATATGTTAAGACTCACACACTGTAGGACAGTACATGTAACAACAGCCTTGATCACCATTCACATCGAACTCACCAGGATCAAAGCCTTTCAGCAGCAAACACTGACTGCAGTTTGCATTTTCCTTGATCCTGGTGTAAAACTGACCAGAGTAAGGCATATTTTGAGACTACCTCCTGGTTTAAAGAAGAAAAAAACTTTGCATAGTGGAAATTATATTTAGTAATAATATAGGTTTCTTGAGAACCACAGCGACCCTTCCATCACTTCTTTATAAATGGTCAAATTTAAACAGAGTTTATATATTTTCTGATCGAGTTGGTTAAAGTGGATAAACAAAAGCCACACAGTTACACTGCAGTAAAACAGAGATGAGAAATAAAACACTGTAAAGCGGTGTGGTTACATCCTAACTTACTCAAGCTAGCAAGTTAGTCAGAGTGGTGTTGATGTGGCAGATCAGTCTTTAGTGTATGCAGGCTTGCTAGAAATCATAAAGATATCTCCTGTCACTAACACAGTCCATTCAACCACACCTTCACTGAGACTGTTTTTCCTCCTAGTGTGAAGGCATTATGCTTGCATGTGCTCCAGTTACATTTCCACCTCATCGTGGTGACAAACCCCATGAACCAGTCCTGTTGCCCCCAGGACTTGCATCTAACCTATAAAAAAGGTTGCCAATCAAATCCAGAATAACTGCCAAAATATCAAACATGGTTTTCGGCCAGGTTTTGGATGTATGTGAGTTTAACGTTTCCTTTGGTGTTCTTTATTTCAATGGACATGTCAGGTGCACTTGGAAAAATTTGAGCTAATTTTTATTCTATGTAATTGTCCTAAAACGGGTGCCTACTCTTCTGCAGGATACATGTGATTGAAATACACTTATTTCTCCAGCCATGAAATGGTAACATTAGCAGTTGATAGGAATGACTGACCTCAACTCTCAAATGTACAGAGCTTGACAACTGCACTCCACATTTCTATGTGTAAAGAAATAACAGCTACGGTGTTGATACCCTCCTGGGGACTAAGATATTTATCTCAAGTGATTATAATATATCACAAGGAAAGACCCATGAGATACTGAACTGTTAATTAATTGTTCAGGACTATTTTAATTAAAATTGTAATAAAAATATCTGCATTTGAAGCTACTATGACTTCAATGGTGTTAACTAAGTTGTGTCTATTTTTATATTTCATAGGAATGTCACTTATTTTTTTATTAACCTCTATTTAATAGGGGACATTGTGGAAACTAAAGGAAATTGAAGCATTTCACATTCTTGACAACATAAAATCTGAGAAGGCAATATTTTAGGATAAACATCCAGTTGCACTTTTGTGTCTCTGGAAAGCCACGCCCTCAAATATACCAACGGTGCTTGCCATTTGCAGCCACAGCTCTGCCCTTTGATTTAACTATACTCATCAGTCTTGTGAGTTATTTTTTAGCCTTCCTTCACTGTTCTTCACTCCTCCTTGGAACACAAGAGAAATTTCATAACTGGGACCTTTGAGGAAACAGAAGAGGACAAGAGATATACATATAGTACACTATAGCAAATGTTTTCCACTGATGTGTACTATAAGGCTTTGGAAAGAAACAATATATATTCTTAAAAATTATTCTGCCCATAATTGGGACCATGATTACCAAGATCACAGGCCAACAAAACTTACACTGCTTAGTTTTTTTTCATTGTTGTAATGGAAGGACATAAAAAAATGAAATGAAAATAACATTTTCTTTTAAACAGGCATTCGAATATTATAAGAACTTTGTTCCAGTTTAGAAAGTGGCAAAACTGACTATATAGGACAAGCTTTTTTTTACAGATTCCCATTTCAATTAAGCTATTAGAAGTTATCCAAATGTTAACTTGTCTGGGATAGGGGGGATTGTTTCAATCATATTTTTAATTAATCAAAGAAGGATCAGAATAATAATCAGGAATCAAGGATCAAGAAGAATAGGTTTTGCATCTGACCAAATTAAAAAGCCAAATCCATCTTGGACTGATATGTGAGTTAATAAAGGTTTGCAAAAGTGTAGATACATACAAGGCCACAATATATTTGTTTTTTTCTTTCCTTCAATGCAGGAGTCAAACTGGAAGTTGAAATGTTAAAAGAACACAACAAATACCAGACACCCTGCATTTAAAGCATGTCATTAAAGACTTATTGTGGAGAGCTAGAGGGTTTATAAGTTTCTGCTCTTCCCTGTGGGCTAATCCAGTGCAATGAAGGGGGTTAAGGAGAACTCGAACTATTGCACATCTGTCCTGCAGGATCCTACATCTAATTCCAACCTCCCAGAACATGGAATATACTTAAAACCAGGAATTCAACATGAGCTCCTGCTCATGAGATGCATAGTGTAATCTTACACAAGCAAGATCTGGGAAGTACTCATTCCAAAAACTGAAATTCTAAGTTTTTCACAAAACTAATGACAGAAACCTATATGAAAAGAAAGCAAAAAGATTATCTAAAGAACCACAATTTATGCAGTATTATTGAAGTCCTCATTTCTACAGATGTCTGCCTAAACATTTCTGAAAGCTTGTGTTTATTTAAGAGGTTTTATTATGGAAAAAAGTCTGGTTTTAATCAGTCAATACACGTTACTGTATTTTGTGGTTGAAAAACCTCTATCTTATCTAAGCAGGTACGTGTAAAAACAATTCAGTAAGATGCAAAACTGGCAGGTTAGAAAGGACAGCTAGATAGGTAAGGAGTAGAGAAGGTCAACATGGTGATTTGATCTGATTAAGGTAACAGAGTGGTGGAATTGCCGCAAAACTAATTCAGCTCTTTCTGCTGGCCTGTAATAAAGCTGACACTTGAGGGCAGCTGCACCCATCTGCATTTGTGTTTCTCAGCATAGCAAACAGACTTATATAGCTTGCTCTCCTGAGGATATTAATTGTCCATCCAGAGAATGAAGCTGTGAGTTCATCTCCCATGCAGTTCCACTATAGGTAGGAAACAGGTGCATCTGTGAACACAGTATATTCCCAGCTGCTGCCCTGGTGGTGTATTAGGAGCTGTATAGGCACCATCAGTAAGCCCAAGTGAAGCAGAGAACAGCAACTCTTCTGGAAAATACCTATCGCACTGCCCAATGGCATGGTTCATGAAGCAAGCGTCAACCACCAGTCAACCAGAAAACCCAGTTCTGACATAGGGTGAATTATACTAAGCCAAGCACCACTTACAATTGTATTTTATGGGGTTGTTATGTTGGTTTTGTGTTTATAAACTCTCCAAAATGTTGTTAAGAAGTACACCATCAACTAACTCTTCCACTCTCGAGCACTCTGGTTTTGCATCACTGAAGTCACTGGTGGCTCTGCCTTTTCTTTGCAGTGAACAGGCTCCAGCTGGGAGAGGTTACTCACCTTAAAAAAGTTGGCATCTGTTCAGTTTAGTGCTCATTCTGTCACATGGTCACTGCCTTGCAGCCCATGGTTACAGCTTGGTCTAGGCAGAAGTGGGAATCTCCCTGTGTCTTCTTCTCCTTATTTGCTCCATTTCCTATTCAGTAAACTAAAACCACCTACTAGATTGAGTATAAATGCCCTGAAATAAGTGTGGTACAGGGAACTTGACATTCCTCCAGTCTTCAAGTTTAGATACAAATTTAAGTACTTTTTGGGAAAGAAGGCTTAAACATTCACCTAGAATACTTGTCAACCTGGCCTGATAATATAATTTATCTGTATTTTCGTGTACAAAACTTTTGACCAAGGATCAGATCTCGCATTAAGGAGTTACTGAAATAATCATCCTTGACTCAGATTTCAACTACAGACCTGGTATTGTATTTAAACCTTTGACTTTATAAATTCCTATGGAAAAAACAGGTAACGTTAAATAATCTTCATATAATTATATATTTAGGGATTTATTAAAATAATATGAGGGTGGTGAGCTGAGCTTAAACTAAATAGTGAGTATAAATTGCAAGGTACAAATCATGATTTGGGAGAAGATTTTACTTCACATTTCTGTCATAGTCAGGTGAAGTTTTTGTTCTCACCTGCCAGTATTTCACCAGAGATCAACTCAAGATTTTGAATTCACTAACAGCAACAAAAAAAAAAAAAAAAGAAACCGAACACAACTTAAAAAAGACAAAATCCAAACCAAAAAAAGGAACAAACCCCCACAAATTTTAGCTGGAAAACTAAAAGGTTTTTAGTATACTTAAATATACTTTAAATACCGATACAGTGGAAAATGAACCATGACTAGTACAGGACTTCATCTTTGCCTTGTATTTTGCAACTGATAAGCAAAAGAAAAGCATAGCAAGATAGTCATCACTCAGAAGTATCATCCTCTCCCATTTAATGTAAAACACTAAAAGCTTTTCCTTCCCTTACCTCAACAGTGTATCCAACTCCACTCCCAGACATCCCTATCTCTCTCACGACTCTTACATACAAAACGTGTTCATAATTTGCCCCTTTTTTCCTAGTCATGCTGTGACCTGTTCAGCTGCTGCTACAACGTGCCCCTCACTTCCTGCTAGATTTTATGAACCTGAGTTGAACTCAGTTGCTGGCTCTTGCTTTGCTAGCAGTACATGGTGCCAAGATTTTCTGTGAGGAAGGTCTGAAAGCAACATGGATGATCAAGAAAATGATCAGGGATGTATGCTACAGCCAGAGGAGCACATGAAGAAATAACTTCTGTCCTTCCCCTGCTAAGACACTATTTTTCAGTCCCTACTGGAGTGCACATTCACAAAGTCTAAGATGCAATAATCAATTCAATGACACATTAGTTTTTAACAGCCCTCAACAATGTATTTGCAATAATTGAAAAAACCAACAAGCAAAACCAAACATCCCACGTGGAAGTCATGGCACACTTGGTTATTTCACTTATTTCAACACTGCAGATGATCACAGATGTGTTTTATTTTACTCATATGAACTAATCAATTAGTATGAACTAACAAATTGTCCATGCGAGTATGAAAAATTGCATGAGAAACTTCTAAGTGGTGAACTTTAGCTCAGGAAAGAATGATTCCAAGCGCTTTTTATTTTTGCTATGCTCCTATGATAATAATTCACTTGCAGCACGCCAAACAATAAACATAACTCAAATCACTTCATCAGTAGTTGAGGTCCCACATATACCAAACATTATTTTCTATTTTTTTTTATTTCTGATTACACATAGTTTGAAAGGTAAAACTGGGGTAAACCTTCTGTCAGTTAAGAATCAGTGGATTGTGACAAAATGTTCCTAGTACCACCACAGAATTCTGGTCTCACAAGACATTTAAAATATACATTAAAATATAAAAATTCTGCTGTAGTTTTCAAGATGACAGATCACATCATATGGAATAAAAGGACATTTTGGGGAAAAAAGTGCAAATAAAAGTCCAGATATGTGTAACCTGTAAGATTTTAAACTCACACTGTTCAAGCACAGGATTATCTATCCCTGGTTGGGTGTATAGACCAGGGAACAAGAGGCTGGAGTGCAGCACTGCAGAAAGGGACCTGGGGGTCTTGGTCAATATCAAGTTGAATATGAGTCAGCAGTGCCCTGGCAGCCAGCAGGGCCAACCATGTCCTGGGGGTGTAAGGCACAGCATCGCCAGCTGGTCGAGGGAGGGGATTGTCCCGCTCTGCTCTGACCTGGTGCGGCCTCACCTTGAATATTTTGAGCAGTTTTGGGTATAGCCATATAAGGAAGATATTAGGCTATTAGAGAGTGTCCAAAGGAGGGCAACAAAGATGGTGAAGGGCCTTGAGGGGAAGCCGCATGAAGAGTGGCTGAGGGCACTTGGTCTGTTCAGCCTCAAGAAGAGAAGGCCGAGGGGAGACCTCACTGCAGTTACAACTTCCTAGTGAGGGGAAGAGGAGGGGCAGGCACTGATCTCTTCTCTGTGGTGACCATTGATGGGACTGAAGGAATGGCCTGAAGTTGTGTCAGGGGAGGTTTAGGTTGGATATTAGAAAAAGGTTCTTCACCCAGAGGGTGGCTGGGCACTGAACAGGCTCCCTTAGGAAGCAGTCACAGCACCAAGCCTGACAGAGTTCAAAAAGTGTTTGGACAGTGCTCTCAGGCACTTGGTGTGACTCTTGGGGTGTCCTGAACAGGACATCTAGTTGGCTTCGATGATCCTGATGGGTTCCTTCCAACTCAGCATATTCTGTGATTATATAATCTTCCAAAGACTTGCAAAGAATCTAAGGTCCTTTCATCTTATCTAGTCTAGCATATCTAAACTAAGGATGCAGAACTGAGCTCATCATCATGTCCTACTGATCATCACATCAGGTGAGCTAACAGTAGCAAAATGTAGAATCAGCCTGCCTGAATCCTCCTATATAGCTTTGCCTACTTTTCTGTAGCCGTTTAATATGACAGGCATTCAGGTAATGAAAAATAAATGACCTCACATTTTGGTGAAAAGACTAGCAATTTAGATAGATGTGCAAATCCAATTATGCCTGGAGAAAGAGAGAGTGAGATCTTAACATTTCATTTGACACATTTACATAATGGGATCAATTTATACGAACTTCCTCCAGACAAATTATTAATTTGAATTATGACAGCCTTTGAAGTTTTCCTTACTATCAAGGCTAGCAACTTTTTCTGCTGAAAACATGAGACAATACTGATTATGTAAGTCTGTTTTTCATGGTACTTTGGAAAGATAAAAAACTTTAAAGGACATGGAAGTCTTAATCTGAGGCCTTCAATTAATTCAGTTTGATTTTGATCTCAAAGTTTTCTTTGGAGAAAATACATGGACTTGATTTATCCAGTGCATTTCTTTGGGTCTGAATTTTCTACATCCACTGTTTCTGAGAGCTGGGCCTAAAGACTTTGTGAGAAATTCCTTCTCTTTAGCCATATAAAACATACACAAACAAGCATGCATTTACATGCTCTGTAATGTGAAAAAAATTAGTCATGCAATGTGCAAGTGGTGTAGAGAGAGAACATGGAGTATTCTCTGGTGTTTCTGTGCATGGTCAACAATAGCATTTTGAGGTCACACTATACTGATTGAGTCCTGACTTCATGCAAAGCAGTTTTTTAAACACCCCATTAATATTTAGCTCTTTAATTTCCTTCTTATTTTCATTGACTGAAGACTTAGATCCCTTCTCCCTAGAGAAGTGAAGACTAAAGGGGCCTCATCACAGTATCCCTGTACTTAAAGCGCACCTACAAAGCATAGTGTCTCTTCACGAGCAGCCACCTGGAGCAGACAAGGAGCAGACAAGTTGCACCATGAAATGTTTCACCTCAATGTAAGGAAGACATTTTTTACAGTGCAAACTATCATTTACTATAAGAGCCTCCCCAGGGACATGGGAGAGTCCTAATCACTGGGGGTTTTCAACATGCAATTGACAGATAGTGTACATAACTTCATCTAGGCTCCCTTCTACATGCAAGGTTGAAACAGATCATCCTTTGAGGTCCCTTCCAAACTGCAGGGTTCTATGGTTGATGATTCATTAATAATTTCTACTAGTTAAAGGGCTGCACCTATAACTGAATTATTCTTTTAATAAATGTGTTCATGGGTGTGTGCATGGGTGCACATATACATGGGTGTGTTTTAGCAAACACTCCAGTCAAACCAACCTACAAGTTAGCTTGGCCTCTTATTCTAGCTCACTGAGCTCCATGGCTGTATTTTGAGCTGATTTGCCCGGTTTGAGACTATTTCAATTATGCAACTCTTTCCTGATTTTGAACACTAGAGGTTCATTAACAGTCAAAAGTGAGTTATATACAAGAGAGGAGAACTGAAATCCCTCTAATTCCTACTGGCCTGGCCCCCTCTTTCCTGTATCTCCGGAAGTTTGGAAGGCAAATCCTGGCAACACTTGTCAACCCTTAGGATGTCAGGCTCTCCAAGACTCAGAGCCTTTTATTCCTCAGTTCTGCACATGAGCCTGTTTGCCCTGTGCATAAACATGCAAGTCTGTGAGATGGCCAAGACAGTAATTGTGCAAATAGCTGAGGAGGTGCCAGGAGAACTACACCATATATTGCCTGTGCAACTATGTTGAGAGAGGCTATGTTTTCCAAATTGTTCTTACATTGTGACAGGAAAAGCAAGTTGGTTTTGGTAAACCTTTCACTTTGTTGTAACTGTTCATGCAGGAGATGGGAATTACATTTTGGAAATTGCATATTCTAGATAATACTGAATATTGAAATGACAGCTCCATTAACTTCCATTTTTTTCATTTGTTTCTCCCTGAGTGGTTTCTACTGCACACACAGTGTAAAACTAGCTTTTATTCACGATTTTTAATTAATAAGGAACTTATTTTACTTTATAATTCAATATCTCAGGGGTCTTTTTGTTTTTGTAGTAATGCATTTGTTCCCAAAGCTAACAGTAACTCAAATCTTCCAGTGTCTTTGTTTCCATAGTAACCACCTTATTTCAACTGAAACAAATGACACATCAAATACATGAGACCTTAAAACTCTTTAAATTACTCATTCAAATAATTAAAAAAATGGATAAAACCAATTTTCTTAATAGAGATAAAACAGTAATAATGCATACTTTGTACTTCCCCCTATATGAATTTAAATTACTTTTACAAGAGAAAAACTTTATGACCCTAATTTTACAGATTATTCAGTTTCCCTAAGATAAAATGCCATTAATAAAAAAATGCATTGAAGGCTACACTAGTTTTTCTAATGAGTAAATGGGCTTTAAAAGAGATTCATCAGAAGCTAGTAAAGTCAAGAAGATCCCTCCTATCATGGATACCATGTGCTGGTAACATATATTTGTTCAGTCAAGTTATCTGGGCGCTCAAGGTAACGATTATTACTTTATTGTCAGAGTGGTATCAATTATTTTTCAAACAACATATACGTGATTCCTGATGACAGCAAAAGCAATGCCTCAAAGAAGCCTAGGTCTGGCATAACACAGGCACGTTGCCCTTGCCACAGTTCAGTCATCAAAATGAAAACTTACTGGATCAACATTTCCAATTCCAACTTCTAAAACTAGCACCTCAGAAACATTTAAAAAAAAAAATCATCTTGCTGCTGAATGTAATTTTGGAACTGCGGGTCCGGAAAAGGAGATTTCAGTGCTTCCTGATGGGTTTGTCCAGACCTTTAATGCTGTCCATTCCCATTACTGAACATGTGCTGTGGTATGTCTCCAGTTCATGACACCAGCTCCTGGGTGCTTTTCAAAGTAAACAGAAGTCTGGTTTGTTTCATCTGGCAGAGTTCCCTAGAGGTAACCTCAGAAATGTCTTAAGTACAAACGAAATTTGTACATTAAAAATGCTTCTGTGACTCAGGGTCAAACAACAAGCACAAAAATCAAATGTGAATGAAAGAAAAGAGAATCACAATAAAAGCAACAGATTTAATAGCACAACTTGTTGATTTTCTTTAAGGAAACACTGTATTTGGAAATACAGCTGTTAACCCTGACAATTGCAGAAAAGGCCCCACAGATCCTGTGGACAACGAGCTGACCATGAGGTCTCACAGCAAAAGTGGCTGTTGTCACCTTGAAAGTGTTCAAATGCTGAAGAGGTTGCCCAAAGAGGTTGCTCAAAGGGGCTGAGGGGTTCTATCCTTGAAGACAGTCAAAATAATTAGTCCCCAGGCAACCTGCCCTTGTTGTGCAAGGGGCTGACTAGATACTTCCAGAGGCCTCTTCCAAACTAAATTATTCTACAATTCTGTAATTAAAATGCTTATCTTCATACATCATAAATTTTACTAACATTATGAAAATCTGTAGATAAATAGTTGAGCCTTAGATAACTTTTATGTAAAGAACTTAATGAAGTATATTTTTAGAAGCTTTCTTATACACTATTTTTTTCTTTCAGCAGAGCTATGAGATCCAGAATATCACAATATGAAGTAAGCTAATGTGCTTTTCATAAAAGTACAAGAAACTATTAAATACCTATGAATTGAAGATTTTGTTTATGTTTTCAAGGAGACATATTTTGAAAAAATCAACTTTTAGGATTTTGATAAGCCTATTAATTTTATTATATATAACTAATATGCCCATCATAATAGTATATGTGTCAACTTTTTTTACATTTGACTGCACTATTTAAAGTATGCTGTAAATCATGAGTGAATAATATGGCTACATAGCTTTTTCTATTGAATTCCTTTAATCGATTCTTTGAATTCTTACCTTCTGCACAATACCAAGTTTCAGTGAATAAAATTTCTGGGTAATGTACAGTTAGAGAAATATCACACCTTTCCTGCTTCACCCAGAATCTTTGACAAAGAGCAAGACTGTAGTTTATTAAGGGATGCTTTCTGTTTTCAGTGCAATTGTGAGAGATGGTAAATAAAACAGAACAGGGATTCCAAGGCATCTTCAGCCTTTACTATTTCATGTACTCTATTAAACAGAGAAATCTGATTTATTTTCCTCCATTCAGCATTGGTTGGGCACTCCAAGCAAGCGTAGAAAAATTGCCACCCTTTTTTCAGGTCTTAGTCTGCCAGCACATGGCATCAGACAGTTGTGGTTTAGTGCTCCTGGGCTGTGCTAACGGGCATGGAAGATTCAAAATGCTTTAAATTAAAAACCCATCAATGGAGAGAACAGATTCAAACCTGCTTTTAACTGCTTTTACATTCACTTCCTTGATATGAAAGCTGTAGGGCAAAAGGAAGAAAAAGCCTTAAAAAGTGTATGGATTGCTTTACATAGAAGTACAAATGAAACTAACAGAATTTACTCCTATACAGTTATAGAAAACTGTAAAGAGAGAACCACCTAAATTATTTACACATCCTTATATAAAACTTCTGCCTACTTCTCAGTTTTACCATAATAGCCTGGCTCTCCTGTTTTTCTCTGTCCCATTAAATATTGCTTTTTTTTTTTCAGTCAAAAATGTTACTTAGCTGAAGTGAAATCCTTAAATCTTTTGAGACTATGCAGTATGGGTCTCCTAATTAGGACATCCTATAGAAATACGATTTAAAAAAAGACTGGAGAAAGGGGGAAGAATACTTTGTACTGAAATAATGTCCCAATTAAATAAAAATGCAAGCTACAAATTTCAAGCTCTTTGTTTTTCCCTAGAGGTCTTGCATAAGGCTAAAAGTGTTTTTAGTTCAGTCCCACAGAATAAAAAAATTGTGCGCTATTCTGCATCAGAGCTTAATTAGTCATTTTGATACTAACAATGGAGTTTATAATTTCACACCAGGCTGATCATCACTTGAAACCATTCCTTTCAGTTCAGTACAGACCCTGTTAATTGGAATGTTTTGCTAGTGGTGTGTTGCCATTAAGATACAGTCATGTCATTATGGCCATTAGGCTCAACCTCTTCTCTTGAATACAACCCGGGAAACAGCCATCCGGAATACATGCCTATGGATAGCTGGATTCAGACATACTAATGGTTGTCTTCTTGGTCCACTGTGAGTTTTAGGTGAAATAAAAGAATTAGAATGCAAAAAGTTGCAGTCTCTGCTGCACATGAGGTCAGATTCTGCAATTACTGTGGTCATATTTGGACTTAGAAAGCTGAGAATTTATAATGTCTGCCTGCAGCGAGTTTTTAAAAGTAGAAGTTTCACTATACACAAAGGGCTAAATCCAGCCAATAGTTGAATGCTAAGAATTAGATGATTTCCAAAGATGTAGCTGAGTTCATAATTTATCCTCAAGTATTTAGAACATATTTCAGACTTTTTAAAGCTGTTGCTCATATCAACAATGATTGTAGTTTCACCTATAATTATGTGTATTTGACATTTTCCATTACTAGATCCTTATTTCAAATACAGAAATGTCAAACTTCAGTTATATCAGATTAAATTTTCCAGTTATAGTATTTCCTTGGCCTGATTTTATTTAATTTCCATTTTTATGCAAATGCCAGATAAAACCACCAGCTTATTTCACAAAACAAGTTACAGAAAATATGCTGCCATCAGTGATGAAAAGTCTTGCTCTGCTGCTTCAGTGCTTTGAAAGCTGGACTTAAATTTGGCAGGAGAGGTTTTTGTGCCAGGTATATGTCTTTTTGCCTTTAGCTGTCAGTCCTTCTAAATTCAGGCAAGATCTGAAAAAAATGGTACATCACAGTTTTGCAACTAAAAATTCTGAAAACTGTCAATGCTAGCTGAGCTCCAGACTCCCAGCTGACCAGATGGCACTTGTACCATCATGGTGCAGCTCAGGGCTACTAAAACCAAGTTACAATATCCTTGTAATGACTTCTCCCACCTGAGGACCTAAGGCAGGGTCATATTCCAGATCTGAAAGCAGAGAGAATTTGTCTCTCCTGTACCCCCAGTTGACCTCCCATAAGGATGCACTAGCTAAAGCAGAAGAGTTCAACTGAAAATTGAAATGAAGCAAGAGCCATATATTAGAGACAGAGAAAGGAGTATGACAAACATATGGAATCAAGTGGACTAGCAATGGATAAAAAATGTTCCTGGTGAGGCTTGATTGGAAGGTGGTGCTGGGAAGAAATGGGGATGGATAGTTGGAAAACAGAGCGAGCAAGGGTCACTTAGAAAAAGGGTGATGAGACTGGAGTTGGGTGAAGTGGAAACCCCTCTGGAAGTAGAGCAGACAAGAGAGTCTCAAATGAGATGGTAAAATAGCATGGTAGATACTGGAAATGATAACCCCAGGAATGAAAAAGGGGAAGAGATGTTGGAAAGGTAGATGGTGGATGAGAGGAAGAAACAGAGCAGAAGAAGGACCAGGGGAAAGTCAGCATAGTTAGATGAGAATATACAAATGGGAATTTTTGTGTTGAGGAAAGAGCTGGGAAAATAAAGCCTTGCAGGGCAGATCCACCAGGGAAAGAGACCAGGGAGGACAGAGCCCTGAGCAGAACAGTGGTCTGTGGCATTGTGGGAGCTTACCGAATATAGATGAGCATCCATGGAGGTCCAAGCAGTCTGGGAACCAAAGGAAAAGGTTTAGAATAAATACAGATGTAGAGGCAGGGAAATACTAATCTTGGGACATGGATGCTGAGCATATGAAACCAGAAAAGGATTTGAACAGGCAAGGAGACTGAGACTGGGTGTCAGGAAAGGGGAAGACTAGGTGTAGGGAAAGAAGATGGGAGTTAGAAATTAGTCTGCCTTAGAGAAAGGGCCCTCTAGGTGAATAACTTTGCAAGACTTTGTGTGGGCTTATTTGACAGAGAAAAAAGTCAGTACCAGATAGCCTTCTTATAAATATCAAATGATCTCTGTAATATCAGCTGTATTTTCCAATTTAGCAAAATATTTCCATCTGCCAACAGAAATGCAATCAGATATTACAACCGAATCACATAAATGAGACAACATATAAATACATAAATAGAGACAACATTCTCATTTTTATTGTTTCTTGCAATTCTTTTTTTCAACCTTGAGAATACTTCTTGCATGCCAAATATGAGAAGTAAAAAACAGAAGCAGTCCAATGGTTGTCTTTGGAAACACTGCTTTTTTGTAGGCACTTAAAAAGGCAAACATCAAAGCATCCTCTACTCTTCTAAATTATCAACTTGTGATTTCTATGAATTTTGTTATTGATTTGATTTAGGTAGGATTTTGCACCATCTTCTTCAAAAAGATAATGAAATAAAACACTTGTTCTCCTAATCCAGCTTTCAATTAATAAAAGGCTGCTATGTTAATGTGATTATTTGATTTTTCATTTGCTAAGGACATCTTAGTGTAAGGATCAATCCTTTAATCTCTATTGTAGATTTTTTCCTTTTTCTTCTCTGATATCACCAATCAGAGAAAAAATTGAAGTGGTTTAATTTTCCATAATACAATTATTTCACAAAATGTGTTTTCTCACTTTTATGGTTTAACCCCAGCTGGCAACTAACTACCACGCAGCTGGGCCTCAAGGACTATGGCCCAAACTTTCTTGGCAAAAGCACAGTCTAGACAAGATGGTCCAGTACCCTGACCAGCCGAATCTTAAAACTGTCCAACACTGGGGAATCCACCACTTCCCTGGGGAAATTATTCCAATCGCTGATTGTGAAAAATTTTCCTTTTGTGTCTAATCAGAATCTCACCAGTAGTAACTTGTACTCATTACCCCTCATTTTTTTCATGGGAGTTCTTGTAAAAAGAAGTCCCCATCGTCTTTGTAGTCACTTTGTAAATCCAGAAACAGCATGATAAGGTATCCCTTAAGCCTTCTTTTCACAAGGTTAAACAAACCCACTTAGCTGAAGTGAAATCCTTAATTCTTTTGAGGGTATACAGTATGGGTCTCCTAATTAGTACATCCGGTGGAAACTCAATTTAAAAAAAGACTGGAGAAAGAGTAATGAAAGTCCTTGACTTGGACTAAGCACTGCTTGGCAACAACTAAACCATCAGTGTGTTATCGTTATTCTCACGCTAAATCCAAAACTCATCATGTACCAACCTGACTCTGCCAACTGGTTTTAATGATATTGGCTTGCACCTGTCATATGTCAAAGGTGAAATGTTCTCCTCCAGTACTGTTATTCAGTGCTAGCCATTTGTCTTACCCTGTTAGATACTGCTGCTTGTTCAAGGAATAAGTCTATTTGGAACAAAGACTGCTTTTGAAAATAAATTCATATGCCTGACCTAACCCACACACAGAAATCCCAGAAAATCCCAATTCCCTTGTGAAAAAAAATACTTAAGTAAAACAAGATTTACCACTTTTTTAAGAGATTCTGGAAATTACATAGCGCACAGCAAGCATGTTTTTAAAAGAAGGAGGTTTACTATGTTACTTTCTTATTTCTCCTACGGAAAAAAACATTCCTGACTGGTAACATCCAGAAAAGAAAAAATCATGATTGAGAGTTGCATTACTTTGAGCACAGGCTGGTGGGAAAAAAACTACAGAGCAATATTTTCATATACGATTTTTCTTGACTGTTACTCCCAGGAGTGATGTTTATTCTCTGGCCTTTGCCACTTCCCATCACTGAGTATTTCAGTTCCTTCATGTATAAAATAAAAAAAAGCAATACTGATCTAACTCTACTTAAAGAGGTAATGCAAAACTGGCCTCAGAGCAGTACCCAGAGGCCTTCCACAGCTACCCTTCAGGTACTGTGACTTGCTGGTTTTCATAGGGTGGGAACAGACACTACAAATGCCCTGCCAGCATGTACATGTTAATTCTCAGCATCCACCAGTCAGTGGACTGGGACTGGTTATATAGAGTTATTACAACAATACAAAACTTAAGGAGTCCTGGAGTCTCTTTAGCATGATACTGTCACTTACTGGCTGTGATGATAAGGCCAGTTTAAGAAGTATGGGTTTGCCCTCCCCATTACCCTAATCCTGCTGGCACGACTCTGTGCAGCTGCACTGTAAGACAGGTGTGGGTTAAAACTCTGAAAGAAAGTAGGGAATGGGAATTATACTTTAAACGCATATAAGAGATCCAGTTTGCAATGCACCCACACACACAGTTGTAGCAGAAAAAATGAGGAGGAGATGAGCTGTGACAGAGTGGGAAGAGCGAGGTGCTGAAGGGTCAGAAATCGCCAGGCAATTTCACGCCAAGGGCAGCATCTCGTGGATTCACTAAAAAGTAATACTGACTCACTAAGTCCCTTTAGCAGTTTAGAATATATTTATATAGATCACTATTTTCACTGATGTTGTGATATTAAAAGCAGAGAGGAATTTACAAACCAAAAATGAAAAGTCAGCATCTGATACTACATATGATGATAAAAGAGAAAGGGAGGGAACTGAGTAACGTACAACTGCTGCCAGTTTTCAGAAAAGCAAATGCTGAGTTTGTGATCATGTCTCTTTTGTCAAACATTATTTACTATTCAAAACAGCCAGTCAACTACAGGTAAAAATGTTATTTATGCATTAAACCTGATAATTTAATGATGTTCTATTCACTTATTTTAACTGGCATGATGATTTCTGCTATTTATGTCTTCCTTCCCATCTATTTTAAAGTTATGTAAGTGCCCAAAAGGCCTGCTCTACTTAAAAGTACAAAAGCAAAACCCTCATTTACTGACACCATTTATTTCACATGACCACTGAAAATGTATTCATTATGGGATGAGTATATACTCATGTTCAGGAAACTGAATTATGAACGCAGGTTTCCTTACCTGGCCTATCATGTCACTACAGAGAGATACTGCCACAGCTTCTGAATTCTCAGCAAGTTCTGGACTCCAGGGTGGGGTTAGTTCCTTGGTGAGAAAGAAATGAATTGATACAGATAGAGTTCATGGCATCCTTGCATCTTTTATTTACGGTAGATGCAATTTTAAAGAGAGGAATTAGACAGCAAAGTCAGTGTGTGGTATGTGGCTCAGAGACTAGTTCTGAAGTTCCAGAAAAGATATCCTTATATAAAAACCCACACTGTTTCTCAGAGCAGAGGATGGACTCTTTTTAAGCCCATACCCTCAGATAGACAAAAATTTTGTTCTATCTAACTTACTTTTTTCTTCCTTTTTTTTTTTTTTTTTTTTTTTTTTTTTTTTTTTTTGGCAGCGAGAAACTTAATTTCAGAAGTTATTTTAATACCTTAAGAACTTGCCATTATTGAAAAGGTTATTCTTGCTCTCATGCTTTCATCAGCACTACAACATGTGGGAGCATATAACCATTAATCAAAATATTACTCTTAGTGAAAAGAAAACTTTCTCAAAGGTGTATGATTGTAACAACTAGCACCAGTGAGGCACTGGATAACAAGTTGTCATGAAACAAGTAGTGAAGCAGAACCATCCCTCCTATTGATGAGGTCCCAGATTAGCTGAAACTACTCACAAAACTTATCTAGGTTACATTTTCCTCAGAAGTTTCTAGAGCTTGCACTATCCCTTTTGGCTTGTGACTATTGAAAGTCTTACAGCTACTCTGAAAATTAAGTAACTTTTACTTAGAAAGGTTACTGATTAGTTTTTCCAGATGCCTCAGATTTGAAAGGACACATATGCAAGGCATGGATTTAACAACAACAACAAAATGGAAAAATAAAGGATTAGTCAGATTTCAGGTAGTCACAAGTATTTTATTTGCATGCATTTGTTTGCATATCTTTCTAGATGAGCAAATTACAACTGTATTGCAACTGCAGAACAGTGAGTATCTTCCGAACACTGATCTCTAGAAGTACTGGGTCATTCACAAATATACAAAAACTACAGACATATTTTAAACAGCTGCTCCCTGGAAAAATTAGTCCAACTAACTGTGTAGAATTGTATTGGGGAAGGAGGGAAGAGCAGGAAAGGAAAAAGTATTTTTTTTTAGAATTCTAGAGGGAGAGAATATACTGAGGAGAGTAAAGAAAACTCTTGTTTCCAACAGGGTGTCATTTAAATTCATCCTTCTCTCTGCCTGTTATACTTCCATGTAGCTATCTTCCACATCTACGACAGTTACAGACCGAATGTCTAGCTTCAAAGAAACAGAGACAGAAGTTTTAGATATGCTGAAATCCTACAAATATCATTAAAATTTCCTGCCGAGTAGTGGAGTGAGAGCCCCATTAATGACCCTACTGAGGATGAAAACCAGGGTGTGAACTGAGCTGACTGAGGGTCTGCTGAAGCATCCACCTACCCTGGACTCATTCCCTGTGCTGCCTGGCTGCTTGCCCAGCTGGTAGTGTATGCAAAAGAAGAGGTCTTGAAGATGTCCATGGGCTTTCAAGAAAGCAAGGAGGAAACACTGAACTCATTGAGCACAAGAAGAAACTGAGTTTATTTGGAGGTGTTATCAAGGCACAAGCTGCTCTACTTGTAGCTTTGTTAGTCCTGTTGCCCATACAGCCTACTTTGTAATGCACTTGCCGCTTTTCCAGACTTCAGCCTGGACTGGGGCTGGGTTATGAACACCAAGAAGGGAACTAACCTCTGGCCACAGGAGAAGTAAAAGCAATACATTATTACAATATTGCAATGCACTACTGCAGTATCACTAATTGCAACAGGATGAATAAAAGCATACTACATGCCTGTAAAGGATTACACTCAAGTATTACAGTGAATACAGCTTTGTATTTTTAGCACATTTATTGTATTATCACAGATTCACACTCACATCTGGAATATTTGTGTGCCTGCCAAATTTGGGAAAAGTGTCTAAATTAATGAGAAATTTCTAAATTATTAAAATAATGCAGTTAGATCTATAGACTGGCATATTTCCTCTAAGCATTTTTAAAGAAGGTTCACAAGAACTGGTCTATTCTAAAGAGATGTTCTTTAGCTAATTCCTTCTAAAGAATAACACCAAGCACTCAGCTAATTTTGTCAGATCTAGGAAGGTAGACTTCCATTTGCAGTGATAGTGACCCATTTTTACATTGCAGAGTGGGAAGAGAACCTTTTTCTCTCCTCTTGGAATGGTTCAGAGGCTGGAATTCATCAAGCTGCATAAGCATGGGCTTACTCTTAGGCTCCTTTGTAATTATCCAGACAATTACTCAGCACCAGAAATCCATCTGAACTCCACCATTTCTACAACATGCAAAATCCAAAAAATAAGCACGTAAAGTAAAACAATAGTCAGAGAATCAATTAATAATCAACAGATAGAAAAGGACACTGAATTTTAAGTCTGTTAAAACATCTTTCTTTCTTTAGTGTATGAGACCTTTATATACGAGATGTCACTACTGAATAATTGTGAAGTTAAAAGAAATTTGTAGTAATTAGAGGCAGATCTGAGCACTGAAGCATTCCCTCCAGGGACACTTACTCAAATACTGCCTTGTTTAAATGTTAGAGAATTTAGGCTAAAACTTAAATAATGATAATTACCCATAGCCCACAGGTGACTGACTGATTACTGATGAGTGGCAGTTGGTTAAAATTAAACTAATTTATCAACTTTATATGTAAATACTACATAGTATGCTTTAAAACTGAAATTCATTATTAGAACCTATATATGCCTGTGTTCATCAGTGTCAGGTCAAAAAGATCTTGTAAAAATTAAATAGTCTCTGTGTTTGTCCCATTCTGTGGATGCCCCGCCCCTGCAAGTGTTCAAGGCCAGGTCATATGGAGCCCTGAGCAACCTGATTTAGTGGGAGAAATCCCTGCATATGACAGGGGTAGGAACTAGATGATCTTTAAGGTCCCTTCAAACCTGAGCCTTTTTATGATTCTACAAATGTAGATTATTCAACCCATGTGACTGGCTGATTTTCTCCAGATCACACAGAGATTTTTATTTTTGTTTCAAGCTGTGTTTGCTTCTTCCCAGATCCTTCCCCTTCAGATCTTGTTCCTGACTGATCTCAACTACAATAAGCTACAACCAAGCACACTGATGAGAAGTACTGCCCGAGCGTACAGGATGCTGAGATATGACTCTCAGAGAGAGATGTCAACCTCACAAATGTCACTAAAGGTCATAGTGTCAAAAATTTAAAAAACTAATTTCTTAGATGCATATTCTCTGAGGGAAAGTTTTAAAGACAGTAGTAAACATATGGTGACAAGGAAACAGTTGCTGTGGTTGAGGAAGGAAACCCACGTGGTTTCAAGAACAAAAGAAAATGTGGGAGCACAGGGAGGCAAATGTGTATGAGGAAAACCACAGTTGGCTGAATACATTCTAGCAGAAAATGAATAGACCACAGAATTTGTAAGAATGATGTTAGAAAGATAATAGCATTAACTGAATATACTGGTCAGAAATTTCATGAGATAAGCAAAAAGCAGGGTTCAGCTTTTACATTTCCTATTTGGCCCCAAGATGACACTTTTAAAATAGCTACACATATAAAGAGCCATGTTTTCTTTCCTGAAGTGCAGAACAATTTTCTCGCCATGTATGAATATACTAGTGCGTGAGGTCCATATTCCTCCTGTGATTTCTATGTTTATAAATAATTATAGATTGAGCATATGTTGTATGGAACATAGACTTCAACTTTGGTATCCTGTATTTGTATCTTATTGATTTGAACAAGTTGCCTTCAATGTCAATTAGCAGCCCACCTGTGATGGGAGCATGCAGTTCCCATCTTAGTCTTTCACAAAACCCCCCCTTATATGTATGTTCACTTACAGAAATAGTTGTGAACTTCCAACAGGGAAGTTCTCCCTAATCATTATTAAAGAATAGAAAGATTAATCTGGTTCTCCTTTTCTCTTTCTGTCTCTTTCTCTGCAGAAATGTTATTAACAGTGGATCATTTCTGGAGAAAAAAAAAACAAACCTGCAACCCAGCAATAAAAATTTCATTCCCAAATTTCTAGTTGTCTCTGCTTCCAGTCCCATACAGAATCTATCACCTTGATATCTAGAGATCTCTGTATTATCAGTTTTGTAAAGATAGGTTGGATTCACCTTTGGACTAACTCTTTTCTTTGCAGCGCAGATTAGAATGTATTGATTAAGAAAAAAGAAACCAACCAGAAAACATAACTTGTCTCTATTTGAAAGTTTACACCAGAATAGAAATTGAGTCTTTGCGACCTCATCCTGTGTTTAAGTGACAGGAGATTCAGTTACTCTCAATCATTCTGAATTACTCTGATCATTCTGAAATGATCAAAAACTGTTGAAGTGAATTGCACCATTAAAGTCGATCTGTGCCCAGGAATTAGACTATATTTAAAGGCTTTGTGGTTGTTTGTTTTTTTTTTTTTTTTGGTTTTGTTTGTTTGTTTGTTTGTTTGTTTTTTGTTTTGTTTTGTTTTGTTTTGTTTTTTGGTTTTTTTTTTTCCCCGGCTGAAGAATGGATTATTTGACAGCAGACGATAGAAGATAATTTATTGAATATTAAGAGTAAGAATGGCAAGAGAGTATCCAATTTTATTTCGTCCAGTCTTAGCTTTGTTTTAAACAGAGAAAAGTAATTTAATAATGAATTCCCCATATAATATAAATAATAACTGTTTCCAATGCTTATCTCATGTTCTCTATGAAAATAAAAGAATACAAAATTACTATCATTATCTCCTGATGTTTTTGGCTCTTTATCAAAGATAGACCTAATCTGATCTGCCTGTGCCCTATACTGAGATTTTCTATTGGAAGTTGCACTGCAACATTCATCATTTGTGAAGTTTCAGGTTGCTCTTTTTGTTCTACACAGACATAATGCTTCGTCAGACTTCTAAGATATTTCTACGTAACATAATTGAAAATAAAATATTTGTTCAGCTTCCCTGTTTGGAATAAACATTCCTTTGGCATAAAATAGGTGATTCAAATCTGAAACCTAGATAGGAACTGAAAAAGATTTTTTTCAGTTACTTGAGGCAGCATTACATTTTAGTTAGAATATGAGCACGATACTTGTACCTGACTACTGACAGAAGAAAAAACCACTCAGTTCCATCTCAAGACTTGGCAATGATTGTGGGTGAGACAAACACAATGCTTTCTGTTCTTGCTTCAAACTAAGAGTACAGTCACAAAAACTGTGGGAGTAGATATGGTTTTGAAGTGCTTCAAGAGGAGAGAGCACAATAGAAGTAATGAAAGGACATTTGTGGTGTTCTGCAGTGTCACATTGCTTCCATTTCACACAGTGGTTTTCTTTCAAGTTCCAACAAAGCTTTTCTATCATGCTGCCTGAGTTCTGCTAGCACCTTAATTCAAAAGTTTAGATAAAGAATCCAGCTTAAAAAGTTCAGAAAAAAGTCAAGAGATCATGGCTATAGCTGTCATAATGTTCAAAGTAATTTTCAGTCTCCAAAATTCTCCAAGAGTAATGTTAACTCAATGACTGAAAGAGTTGACTGTTCAGGTACAATACGGTAAGCAGTACAAAAGCTGGATGATCTCTGTGACCTCTACTGCAACCTTTGATGGTGACTTACAGGAATAAATAACATAACTGTCAGTAACAGCCTGCATCTCTGATTTTCAGATTGTTTATACATTTGGGACATGTTACACTGCTACTTGATGCAATTATGACTTAAAAGACACAATAATGCTACCTGTAATGCTTTGACTGTGCTTTGTAAGTTTACAACCAGAGTAGAAAAAACCCAGGGTGGTCTTAGTTATTTTTTGCTAAACATAACCCAGAGTATTTACAGAAAGATTTAATTTGGTGATTCTGGATTAAATTTTTTAGGTTAAGAAAAAAATTTTGAAAGTCTCTCATTGAATGTCATATCTATATTTCCTGAGTTGTTCTGCATATTTCAGAGTGGTAAATACATTTCACACCTAAAGATACCTTAAAGACTGAAGTATGTACTGAGTTGAGCTAGATGTCTCCTGCTATACTCTGAGGCCCAAAACAGAACAGAAAGTGCGTTACTTTAAGCAAATTAACTTCAGATTTGACCTACAGAGGCAGGTTTCTATGGGATAATGTTAAGTAATTCACTATAGGCTCACTTAATCCTGAGGTCTCTTACAAACAAAGCTGCCAAATTGCAAAGGTGCTTTGTGAAATCGCCTATTGTACATCAGACACTGAACTGAGGCTCCAGTGTTCATCCTCTGCCAAGTCCCCAGACAGGAACAGCTCATGTTTAACCTCACTAAAAATCCTTTTTTTTCCTTTTTTTTTTACAGCAGAACGAGAGCTGCAACAGACTGCAGGTTGCCATTGAAAGTAAGAGGCTTATAAAACTTGTTTTAGACATTAATGTTAGCCTGGGGGTCTTTAGCTCTTGGGTGATGTGAAAAAAATATAGAAAATACACAAAACCATTTTACATAACGACAGTCCCATATCTTGTAAGCAGTCATTCTGCTAAGGGGCAAGTTCCTGCTCCCATTTAAATGAACAGCACAATTTCCACAAACAAGATTGAGGCTTTTACACAGCTTTGATTTACCTTTTCTTTTCTTACATATTTTCTATGACAATTTTTATTCTTTCCTCTCCCTCTATCTTTTATATTTTTTTACAAATTAACAGAGTAAAATACAAGTCCTGAAATACTTTTAAATTAAAACAAGGCCTTTCACCAATTAATTTATACATCATCAAAATAAGCAGCCCTTTACTTCAGTCAAATAGCAAGTTATAATGAACAGAGAGATCAACTACAAGACCATGAATGCTGATGTTCTCCACATAAGAATTCAAAAAATAACTAACAGGCATACCAAACATCTGCCTCAGAAACATCTTAAAACATTAGAACCAAGAATTTCTGAAACATGGTAATTACCATCTTTTCACATGAGGTTTGAAAGCAAAAAATGCATTAGGATGCTCAAAAGAAATGCAGTTATATAATTTAAAAATCAAAGTAGTTGAATAGGTTTATTTTAAGTCAGAAGGAAAGAATATTGTCTCAGAAGGATAAGAAAAATTCTTCAAGAGACACTGATTTTTGTACTTTAAAGTAGATACTAAATTATTTTGTGTGTCTTACAGTTCAGTGACCAGATATAATAAGTCATTCCAGAAATTCAAATTCCTATTGCAACAGTGTTGCATGAATTGAAAACACTAGCAGAAAGATAGACTATATTTTCTGACTATTTTCACTATAACTTTGTAGGCTACTAGTTTTTTAACAGAATAAAAATAAGAATGATATAGAGAAACAAAGAATGAAATAAAGATTAAATGCACAATATCCTACTGCCACAATTCGTTGCACCACACACCAATATGCATGCAGGGCATTTATACAAACTTTAAATATTCACTAGAGCTATTTCTTCAACAGGGCCAGTTTTTCTAGTGACGCAACAACACACAGTATTAAGTGTGTCAGCAAAAATAAAATGGACCATTTTCACTACGCAGAAAATCTCTTTGTAGTAACAAGGCTAGTGATGGTTTTGTTTCCATCTATGTCTACCATAATGTGGATGACCCAGGGGAGACAGGAGCTTGGGTCAAATAGAAGAGTGCTCTGTTTTTCTCAGGCAAGATTTCCTGATGGAAAAGTTGTGATTACTGGCTGTACATTCAATAAATCTGAGATAATGAGGGCATATAAAATTGCTGGGGCTGCAACAGCCATCTGTGCATTGTGTGACCCTTGCCAGGGACTTCCTGAAGGCTTATGATGCAGTTGAATGTTGAAAAGTGAGTGTTCAGGAAAGCTGGGACATCTTGACAGCATCAGAATTCCTGTGCACAGGTAAAGAGCTGCATGCATATACCTGGGTAGTGACCGCTGGAAATCCCAAAGATGTAGGATTCTGGATAAAGAGCAGACAAATTGGAATCATGTGACCCATTAGAGTTACCATCTGGGCACTCTTTTACTACCTTTAAAATTTGCACAATCCAGGAGAAGACTCACCTCAGAAAACCTGGGGGTATGGAAGTTCTTTATTACAAACTTATCAGGGTTAACTATGAATGTGAAAAAGGTATCATAATCATGAATGCTGATGAACTGCAGTAAGCCAGAATCAGGGAGTGACAGTAGGTTTTCTGAGCCCATCTCCCCCATGAAAGCCACTGAAGCAGAATGGATCTGTGTTATTAGTATACAAGCTAAATTCAGATGAAAAGATGGGTAAAAACTTGTACTATAGCTTGCTCGTGAGAAAGAAATTCTACTTAAACTAGTAAGACTTCCAGAAACGGATAAATGCTACCCACTGCCTACTAGAGTATCAGTATCTTTGGAAAACTGTTAACGTAAAACTGAAGATCCCTCACTGGGAGTGGACCCTTGGCTCATATGAAGTATTTTTATTAATAAAAATAAAAAATTGCCCATTCTAACTTTACTTTGTGATTGAAACTTTGCCACTGTAAATTTCTACCTAAATAAGAGCTAAGCAATAGCAACTAACATTTTGGATGGGAGTCTTTTTAGAAACTAAACTCCATTGCTTCTCAGAAGGAGAGGTTCATTATGAAAGCAGTTAGTTTAAATGAAATCAACCAAAAATTTGAGCAAATCAGAAACACAACTATTTTCATATTGCTTATTATTTGGATAATTTTAATCCCCAGGACTTCTCTCCACAGGTTGCTATTCAAACCTCTAGGTTTCTGAATCTTAGCTACAACCAATGTGAAAGTAAAGAAGAAAGAAGCACTCTTCTGGCATTTGGCATTTTGGCATTTGGCCTGTTCTAAAGCCATCAAAAATCCATGGTTGTAAATCAGCTCTTTCCCAAGGCATCACAGTACTTGCTGCATTTCTTGATTGTCTGAAAACCTCAGCATCCAAAAATCTTCCTGCCCTTCTCTACCATGTTGGGAAACTTGGTATTGTGTTCCACAGGACTTGGCAGCATCTCTCCTGGTCCCTTCTGCTGTTTAGCTGCATGCTGCCCGTGGTTTCTGAGTCAGACACACATCAGGCTTCATGGTGTGCCTCCAGTGGAGAAGCCTATGAGCAATTCAAATCTTCTAAAGTGTGTGGTTCACAAGCCACAGAAGCCCCTCAGCGCTCTGAGGCTGAAATAATGCTTGCAGGGATGAGTTGCTAACAGAGTTTCCTAATGCCTGTAGGACAAACCAGGCAACAGCAGCCATGTGCTTCAATAAAGAAAACCTCTCTTACATGAACTAATCATTGCTGATGAACAATGAAATATTTCCTTCTTCCTTCTCCAGTTATTATTAATCTGTAGTGCAACAATGCAGAATTCAATAAGCAGACTGATAACTCATGCAAACATGGAAAAAGCTTATAGCACAGCACAAAGTTATTTTCTGCAAACTGTGGGAAGCTTCTCAGCCTGTGATTTAACCTTGGGATTTGCAAAATTACACAAAAATTATTCCTGTTTGGGGAAGTTGGCTCACCAGTGCTGCAACTAAATTACAGCTGGTCTGTTGATTACAGGCAAAGGTTACACAAAAATGACTGGATTTGAGGACCACAAAAATCCAGCCACCACAGCTGAGCCAGAATAGGGCAAACTTCGACCACTGCTCTTTAGTAATAAGTGTCCTGGTTAATGATCTGTGAATGTCAACAGCTGGGACCAGGTGGAACATAAGAAAAGTCAAGCTGTGGACATGAGGAAGCAAAGATGGAATGCTGGAAAAATATTCCACTGATCAAAATTGGACTGACTGCAAACCCCAAACCAGGCTGCAAGAACAAAAGAGCATTTTAATGGGTGGAAATTATCTGCAATATATTATTCTCCTCACATAATAAAGAGGAAATCTCTTTTTTCCCTTTTGCTGTTGTCTTATATATTGGATTGAAACACTTCCTTCTGGTCATCCCTGCCAAACCTCAGTATCAGAGGAAATATTAGCTCACTATTGTTAGTATATAAATTAGCTGAACTTCATCTAAGACCAATATGCAGAACTACTGTGCCAAAAAAATTCCCAGTATTCTCTTAACATACTACATCTCTATTTTAAATAAACCTGCACAGAAAAATAGGATTCTTTTGGAGAACATAAAGGACTATAAAGAGCTAAGTAAGGCAGAATATGGAAAGCAGCCTCTGCAGGCATCTTAGCTCCACATAGGTGGACATGCCCACTGTCATCCTGAATACTAACTTACTCTACACTACATAGGGCTGTGATTATAATTCATTTTCTGGGTCAGAAGCCAAACTAAAATATTGGAAGCAAAAACTGCCTGTTTCTTTTGTCCCTGCCCTGGACTGGGAGATGTACAAACTTCACTTGGGGTTCCCACTTTTCTGGCAGAGAATGAACCTCCAGGCTCTAGGACAACCAAGCAGGAGAGCAAACAGGACCAATGATGCCTCTCCTGTTACAGCTGTTTCAGCAGCAGTGTGAGTGTCAAGGCCATGTGCTGCACAGGACTCTGTTGGACAAAGCAGCCATGCCAGCAGGCTGCAAACCGCAGGGATTGTAGAGGCCATCGCCTCTAGTTGGCTGGGCCCAAGAGATGCCATGAGTGGTACGAGGTCCTAATTATGCTACTGAGTGGTTTACTGAGGAAAGGGTGAGAGGAAGAATCACTTTCTACCCTCACAAAGTGCAGAGAAGGGTGAAAAAGAAGAGCCCACTCCAAATTTCCTCAGAGACACTGTCCTTTTGAAGAGGGAAGTGTGGTTTCCACAACTCTCATGATGAGATAAAATCAAATTCCATAATCCCTGAGAGAGTGGATAAAAGAGATTAGACTTTATCTCCAGGCTTTTTCCTCACCTCAAACAAATATTGCTGTTCTACTAAAAGGTGGAAATATTTTTAAGATAAAAACTCCTTTTGTGATAAATTTGCAGTCACTAAAAATCTTACCCAAGTCTATTGCTTAAATTGCAGGATAAGGCTAGTCCAATCTTTCCATTAAGCTCAAAATTATGCCAGCATCTTCTCAGTGACTTTACAGAGCTTTACAGCAGCCAATTAACCTAACTAGACAGGCCAAAGCCAAAGTCATGAATGAGTAATGCTAAAAGAATCACAGTGAAGTTGTTGAACAACTGCTACAACATTTCTTTGGGTATGGCACAGAATGGAGGTACTTGATTGCCTTCAGAAATGATGAAGGTATTGCAAATGAAATCCAGGATAGCTGTTAAGCTTATTGTGAGCTGAAACAACATGGCAAGAAATCATTCCAACCTCTCACTAAGATTGCCAGCATTCTGTCATTTGACAAACCTCCGAGAAAG
>JAWWES010000001.1:96489254-96564914 GCA_035583135.1 Lophotriccus pileatus
AACAACATGGCAAGAAATCATTCCAACCTCTCACTAAGATTGCCAGCATTCTGTCATTTGACAAACCTCCGAGAAAGATCTGAGGCAGCTTTGGGTTTGCAAAGCTACATAAACAAATAGAACACATGAAATCCATGATGAACCTACAAATCCCACCCTGCCTGTTTCTCTTTCTGGCAGTTCAAATTCAGGAGACATCAGTCGGTTGCTAGAGTAGATTTATGTTGTTATAACACTTACCTGAGGCCAAATTCTAGCTCTAATAACTACTTTTTATTCCCATACAAAAGAATGTTTACTGATCAATACTGATCAACAGAAGGATACAGTAGGCTTATTTTGTCTTCAAACCTCAAAATACAGTTTTTCTTGAAGTATATACATATAATAGGGATTCCCACCTAACTTTGAACTCTCTCCTCTTAGTATTTTTTAAAGTTCTTTCCACATCAAAGTTAAGTTGTTCTGTGAACTTTACTGTTGAACATTTTAGTCTTTAATCTCAACATTTGATGTCTACATTTAATGTTTCTTTAGCAAATGGTTTATTTTGGTTTTCATCAAAACCCTGAAATTTCCCTGTTTGCCCCTCCTCCCCCACCCATCTTTTTCAATTACTTCTGCTGGAACTGTAGGCAGCTGCTGCTTCTGCAAATTTCCCAGTAACTGCTATCCACCATGGAATAAAAAAAAAAACAAGCCAAACAAACCACCAACAAAAAACCCCCCAGAAGATAATGTGAAGGACTTTGTTTGAAGATAAATGTGAAGGACTTTGCTGGCTTCATCTGATCAGTTGTCCCTGAACTGGACTGTTAGGTAACTCCTTTGGGAACATGTAATATTAAATATTCAAGGATATCCAATTCTGAAGACATAATACTGAATATTCATAATGGAAACATGATCCCAGGAGCTCTGCTTAGCATATAAAGGAACACCAACATAGTTGTTACACTAAAGTATGCTCTAAGCTGCAATATTTCATATATGCTTAACTAGAATGGGCATATTTGGGCATATTAAACATAAGCTTTTAAAGGCTCAGATTTGCCCCAAATGCAAATTCCTCTTTCCTGAAATTAGAATTCAATTTGAGGTCACTTTTAACAAAATTAGAAATAAAACCTGCTTTCTGATGAGACAGGATGACCCTGGGTTTAGTTTTACAGTTTTGTAACCAAGAAAATTATTGTATTAGTCGCTTCCTCATAACTCTGGCCACTTTAAAGAGTTTGTTTGATCTTGAACAGCGCAAGCAAAGACAATGTTGGTGTATTCAGCACATGCCCATCACAGACGTTTTTACAGATGTTTGAGCTGTAAGTAAGCTCTATCTGCCAGCCTGGGTCCTGACAGCTCTGGGCAATTCACCATGCAAGAGGCCAAGCTGCACAACATCAGTGCTTTCCCCCAGATTAAGGTCGCTGCAGTTACAGCCAAGCATCCACACACTCCCTGACAGAAGGGTGGGGGTAATGTTTTTGTAAGGGAGCTGGCAGGGAGGACGAGTCAGCTCCAGGCCCCAGGCCCCAGAGCTACCCTTGCCTGATCAGGGGTTGTGACTCTTCTGACCCTGATGGTGACAAAGCTGTGACTTCTGCAGGCTCCCTCTTTCCTTGCTGACCTTGACAGTGCAGAGCTTGGTGCCAAATTCTTCTGATGTAACGGACTCAAAGTTTCTCATCCTGTCCTTCCCTTGCCATCCCAACAGGCTTTCCAGCATGGCTTGGATTAGCCTAAAAGTTCTTGTGGTTTCTTGTTTCACATTTTGGTCTGACCATTTGTCATCCTGGTTCTGTTTCTCCTCTCTCTGTTCTTAGAACAACAGAACACAGGATCACCTCTCTGAATAAGATTATAAATGCTTCACTGTTGAATTGCCAGTAATGAGTCGCTGCCAAATTTAGACTCTAAAATTCCCCAAGCAGCAATTTAATCACATTATTTTGGATACAGAACCATAGCAGCTGCATTCATTCGATGAGGATTCATTATGGTTTATGCTGAAAACAATGGCAAATTAGCTCTGATGTGTTCTGGAATTTGCTCTTTATTTAGTTTAGAATAGCCCTGTTTTAGTGAGCATGACTCCCAAGCCTATTTGGTCCTGCAGTCTGTGAGAAAGTGGGAAGGCTTTGACAAGAGTTTTTAAAAATCAGATATATCTACACCTGTTGCAGCTCAGCTATTGAAATCCTGCTGGTTTGTGGTTAAAAGGGAATTGCCAGACAGATTCATTCTACTATATTTCAAGAAATATTGCAGGACTATTTCCAGTCATGCATATAAATCAAAATAAATACACAAATAAACCCTCAGTTTTGCCCATATTTTTCATGGATGAACTTTTCCCAAAGCAGGAAAGATTATAGCCCTACCAGAAATCTAGTATGGGTTCTCAAGGAAATCTGAAACAAATGACTTCTGCAACTACCTCCAACCTTAAACTTTAAGCCAGATTCATGAAATACATGTTCAATTTTGTTTTTTGAACTCTCTGGACGATTTACAGTAAGTTAGGGTGTGACATGAAGCCTAATCATAGGGCAAAATTCAGAGCTGGGATGTAAAAACCTCCAAAGATCAAATTTATTCTCCTACCGTTATTCCCAGCAAAAGCCATGGCTTCACATTAGAAGCTACATTAGAAGATTTGCCAAAATGCTAACACCCTATGAAGAGCATAACTCCTGCAGGGAATTTTTGAACTGGAAAAAGTCTTTGTATAGACAGTTATAGCACCACTTTTGTATCTCTGTAATTTATTTTGCTTTGTTTATCAATATGTGTAATTATACTGGCAAAAATACTTTTTGGGTACTTATCAACACAAGAAACAAGAAAGCTTTCTGTTTTCAGCTTTCCTCAAATTCTCAAAGGTGGACTCAATGTCATGAGTCACATTTGTACATATTAACTAGCCTGCGGTGATAAATAAAACAACCTTTAGCAGAGCTGGAAATGAAGCTGCTGTATCCCCTTTCAATACACAGCTAAGGGCTACAGTTGGAAGTGGAATTGCTTCTCCTTCCTTAGGATAATATTTAAAGTCCATTCAATCACTTTCCTTCCTGTCCTAATCTGCCACACTTACCTTCACGTTGTGCCAGAACCAGACTAAGTTTGACCCATCACATAATTTCAACTTGCTAGACATCCAGAAAATTACTCACCATGGAGAGTTGGTTTTTTTTACTACACAGTGTTGAGGGTTTTATTGCTCTTGAGAGATAGCATGGCTCAGGGTGGGATTGAATAGGCATGGCACAAATGTTGAGAAGAAGGTAGGAATGCACTGATACAGGAAGGGGAAAAAGGTGGATGCACAGAAACCAACCAGTAAGTTGTTTTAGCTGCTTGGTGTTGTATTTTAGGCACCTGATTTGTGCTTGTATTATCAGCATCTAGGGCAGCAGACCTACTAGAGTACACTTTTGTAATCAATGGAGACAGCTGGGTACCTAAAGAGGGAGGAAATGAAATAAATTCAGTGGTCCCACCTCAGGCGTGCCTGTGCCACTGCATTGCTGGGGCTGCTTGCAGCCAGCAGATAATGCAAGGAGTCAGTCCAGCTCACCAAACAGTTGCTCAACTACCGAAGCTGCTTCAGTGGGATGACAGTAACATGCAGAAAGGGAGAGTAACAGGAAGAAGCATTTTTGATGGCAGCAGGCTTGTTAAATGTTCAGTTATCCCATAATGTACTCTCTCAGGGCCAAGAGTATAAGTAAGAAAAATTCCAAATAGTCAGTGATACGTAACAAACAAATAAATAAATACGAATAATAAAAAAATTCAGTAACATTCGCTGAAGCAATGTGGGATTTTGCTGGTCTGCCTGAGGCCAGAGTTTGGTATATACTGTATATATAATATAAAGCAAAAACAGTAATAAAGCAAAAATTTTAAGACTGAACAGGAGACCTTTCACTCACACTACCAAGCTGATACTTCCTCACAACACTAGAAAACAATTACATGAATTTTGAATCTTAAACAAGAATACTGAAATTATGTGTATATTTTATTAGAGAACAAGCCCCAAATCTTCCAAACAGTTCTCTTCTACCTGGCATGCCCAGTTTAAAACAGCTTCCCATTACTGAAGCACTTAGCTTCTTCAGGGTTTCTGACAGACTTTGCCTATGAATTTTTTTGTAGAAATAATGACTCAGAGAGAGCAGCCTTGAGACAGGCAGCTTCCAAGATCGGATATTTGTCTGACCTTGCAGACCTCCTCAGGAAGGAAACAAGTTCCTCCAAGGAAAACATGTGACAGCACATTCAGAGCCTGCTCTGCAAGCAGGAGTCATTCAATGAGGCACTTTGGTCTTGAACTTCAGGGTGAACTGGGGTTCCTACAATGCTTACAATATGTCAGAAAAAACTCAAACCAAACTGTGCAAAGAAACCAGGCACTGTCCCTGTCACTTTCTGTTGTTTTCTTTCTTGGACAGACAGTTTTATTAAAAACTATAATCAGAGTCATTGCAAAATAGGCTCTCCCACTTCTGAATTTGTAACTTGTGACAATCATTTACTTGTAACACAACAATTTACTTGTACTCCTATACTGCAAACACTCAACTCTGCACACAATAGATGTAGGAATTAGACTAAAATAGCTCCCTAATTTACTAAAAATTATTTTTGATATCGTACACATTAAAATCTAAAGCCTTCACTGTTGAAATTAAGCATTATGAGATTTAGGAGCAGAACTCCAACAAAATTGCTTTTATTTGCTGTTTTGGTTCATTTTCCCCAAAGAGTTGTAGTGACTTTTGACAGAAATTTGACAGAAAAATTGCATTGCTTTCAAGGGAGAGTATGCAAAATGATTTAGGCAGAGCAAAAACCCATTTAAAACTGCTCAAAATTCAGACTTCATTTGAATTTTTCTCAGATTTTCAGAAAAATGTTTTATTAGCTTATCACTCTCTGTATCCAGCCTCTTCTAACAAAAGACATTACAAGAAAATTATTAACCTACGGTTATTCACTGAGTATGTTCAGTAGAGTAATTCACTGTATGTTCAGACAAAGCTTTTCAACTTGTATAAATTTGAACAAAGCTGGAAGTAATCAAGTAAATTAAGGGGGTAAAAAAAATAGTTTCTTGGATAATATACTTACCCCAAAAGAATTACAGTAATTAATAGCATCCTGCCTGCATAAGAATTTCAGTGCCTTGAAATTTCAGGAGCATGTGTCTACTAAGTCTGAAAAGAAACCTTATTCAGCAGAAGCAGAGAAAATGTAAAAACCACAAAAAGGCTTCATGGTGCAGCTCTATTTTGTGGATTTGACTGGAAAGGTCACCTTTTCCTCAAGAGTGACCATAAGAAATTCTCAAAAATGGGTGAAAACATTATTCTATGGCTAATATAATGCCTTTTCTACCACAAGCTTCAGCACAGTTTTAAAACTGAAGGTTGTAATCACAGGGGAGAGAACAATGCTTGCCCATACATAACGAACATGCAAGAAAACACTGCATCATCATATAAATTCACCCAAACTTTGCATAACACCAACAGGCATCTCGTGGGTCCTTTTGACAAGTGGGCACCTTATCACCCTATACACTGAAAAGGGGGCTCAAAGCAGGAGCTCCCTCACATGTCAGATCTGATAGAATACAAGAAGCATTTGGACAATACTCTCAGGCACCTGGTGTGACTCTTGGGGCTGTCCTGTGCAGGGTTAAGAGCTGGACTCAATGATCCTTGTGGGTCCCCTCCAACTCGGCATAGCCTGTGATTTTGTGAAAACATTTTAAATACCTATTCAGGTGAACCTTCATGTCTACACTGATCAGAATGTGTCCTTCTCTTTAATAACTTATTATTAAGATAGATATTGCTCAAATTCAGTTTGAATGAGTTATAATCTCCATATGCTGCTGGCTACATTGGGAAATAAAGTTTGCATGCGCTGTCATTATCTATACCTTGACTAGCTTGCTTAATGTTTCTACCATGAGACACATGCTGTGAACAGTTGCCCATCTTTACAGTTTACCTGTATCATAACAAAACTCAAAACTCAGGTGTATAGCCTCACATTTCAAAATAACCAGTACATCCCCAGAAGCGCAGAGATGAGTTTTGACAGGGAGGCTACTGTAGCATAGGAACCTGTGACCAGCGTAGGAGCTGGTCTTAGAGTAAAGCCCTGAGTGCCTACCGAGAGGAATTAATCTATATAACTAAGACAGCAACGTAGGTTCTTTGCTTTTACCTTGTCACAAGACCTTTTCACTTCTCTAGTAGCTAATGAAAGATGATACCTTCCATTTTTTACCTTTAAGAATTTTAACTATCAGCTACCTTTAGATGGAGAAAATTTCTATGACATTCAAATGCATTACAAGCTTGAACTGACATTGCTATTCATAGGTATCATTACATGACAATATAAACTGCACAGGGTAAACATGAGAGTTTGATGAGCCTTAAATTTTGTTGCATATGTGCAACAACTTTTGAAGAAAAAAGAGAGAAGCTGACTTATTTTGACTAGGGAAGCACTTTTTTTTCTTCTTCATTTCCACTTCAAATTAGCCATTGGCTTCTCCAGCTCAGATACTCAGAGAGTAATAAGAAATTTTCCAGTACTGTCTGCCATCAGAGATTTTCCAGCTTATTTGTAGTCAAACAGACTAGTGTTTGTCTTCTGAGGAAACAATAGAAGTTTAGTATCCCTAAGGTATGCATATCTTTAAAATATGTATGTGAATTACTGGTAGAATTAAACAATACAGTAAAAAATGCAGAAAAAAATGCTGCAGTGAGTTATGATTTTAGACATATGTTAGGGTGATTCTAATAATGGACATATTTTGCAAAAATATGAATATGAACAACCCATCTCGTCAGCTGAGAGAGAGGCCTCGGACTCTCACTGGGTAGAAGACTTGTTTTGTAAGACACCTGTGGACTTCAGATAGTTTCTCATGGGAATGAGATTGGTCTGTAGTCAACAGGACATGTTTTTCCTAAGAACAGAACAAGCTTCTGCTTCATGTTTTGAGAAGCTGTTGTGGGAGTTGAACTTCAGGTGGAAAATCTTCACTAGGACATCCTAGCCAATGAGCACAGATTAGCAGCTCATGGAGAGCCTGGACTTTCCAATCACTGGACCCTAGTCCTGGACCCACGAGGGTTAGAGGGATATAAATATACACTGTATGTCTTAATAAATGGTGACATTGTTCAATTATATTAATTGATTCCAGTGTGTCTCTAATCCCTGCCGCCTTGTGCTGCAACAGACATACCCCAGAACAAGAGTTATATTAACAATCTCATCCTGATATTAGTCCTGGGATCCAAGAGCTCTATCCTGCTCTCACTCCCATCTCTTTACTCAGCCTAACAGCAGATTGCTGCTCCCATCTTCATCTGTCCTGGTATTAACATTGATTTATCGCCCACAATTGATGAGCCTACAGTGAGTAATGGTGTAAGAAATGATTAATGCAGTATGGCACCAGGAAATAATTGCATTGAAAAGGCCTGCCTCTACTCTTTAGCTTTTTAAGAAAACGCTATACGTTTCATTGATACTTATCATAATCAGCTGATGTGTATGTTACATAAAAGATCTCTTCTCATTATGCCATGTTTTTATTTCATATAGAATATCCTTTGGAAAAAGAATATGAAATCAAAACAATAATTTCATTAAGAAATTAAAGCTTAAACACGAAATAGAAGAGAATATCTCATAAGATATGAGAAATTCCCTCATATTTTGGATTTTTTTTTCCTCAAATGTAGGGTATGTAAATTTTCAGTCAATAAAGAACACTGTTATAACAGTATATTAACATCAATTTAGACATTAGAATTAATTTGTTATTAGATTGGCACATAAGGCACATACAGAACCAGGAATTGCACTGTGGCCTCTTCTCTTAGATGAAGAGCACAAGAATACGGGCTTTTCAACATAATGTTAAGGGGGAGTGAGACTATTGTCTTTCAAACCAAAATAATTAAAAGAAATCAAATAGTAGTGCTTCCATTGACTAGTGAAACTAGCCAATATTAATTTAAGCCTTCTTTGTTATTTATTCTTGGCCATTACATGATGCCAACAGCTCACTGGAATATTACCATGACCATATAAAATGTCTATATATCTGTCACGCTTCCTTTTGCATTTTCTGCTAAGCATAGCTGAATGAATTCCTTGAAGCTGGGATTACATCTCACGTACTTGTACAAGATCTTACATTACAGGACCTTTTTTGAATTGATCTTTTGGGGATTATCATGGTAAAATTAAGTAAATTAATTTCTGTACTTTAAAGGTTGGCAGAGAGGATAGTACAGGGGAGTGCTGTCTATTCCAAAGCCAAAATGCTCACAGAGATTTTATTTTCCTTTTTTCTTAAAAAACCCCCTCAACTTCCATATAGATACAAAATAGTAAATTACTCCACCAAAATATCTTTGACTTTTCAAGTTTTTAGTATTTGATTTCTGCAGCCACTGTTCTGTGGACCACTAAAAGACTATGGACAGGGAGTCTGAGGTAGTTTAGAAGATCATTCTCAATATCACAACTAATTAAACAGATAAATAACAAAAGAAAAAACTAACCATAGGTCCTCCAGTTACATTTCTCATCGGTGCTGAATTTGATCTCTCTCATGCTGTAAAATATAATTATAGAATCATACTGCTACTTTATATTATTATGGCAAACATACTGTAAGGAAGCTAAAATTGTGAAGTTTCAAAGCATAAGACTGAGGTTACATTCTGACAGGAAATTTTCACTTCTCAAAAAATGCAAATTTTGTGAGCATGGGGAAAAAACACAAACCACCATACACTGTTGCTTTCAAAGTCAAACCAATGCAACTTTGTGCATGTAATAAATAAAAAAAATTAAATAGCCTAAAAATTGTAATTGAGATAAACAAGAAAAAATATTTATGCAGAACCATATTCCTGACTGTGGACTCGTTGCTTGTCTCTTTTTCTTCCCTTTCCAGTTTTCAGTGCTCAGGGTCTCAGTGAGCTCTTTCAGGGGAGACAAGGTGTATGTGCAAACACACAGGTGCTGGCAGACAGCACAGAATTTTCTAAATTTTGCAATGCCATTCTACCTATGACAAAGACTCACATCTTGGCACCTGGGAGCAGCTGAAAATAGGTAGGAAAGCTTTAACAAAGGTGACTGTAAGGTACAGAAGCAACCCAAAGATCCAGTCCCTCAAGCAAATTTGTCTTAAGCATTAAAATAACCCTGTAGATGCTCCCCTTCCACAGTCATAAACTGAGATATTGCGTAGGACCCACATGTCACATAAAGCTGAAATCTGTAAAAAAAGTAACACTTCCACTTCAGCGTATAAAAATTAAAAAAGAAAAAGCTATCTTAAAAAGCAATCCTGCTGGCACCAACAAGGCACATCACAAAGAAAGTCAGTTATATATTACATATTTATTAGCTACCCAAAATGTCGTAAGTATTTAACTGGTGAAGACAATGCATTTTTAATTAAGCATTTCTACTGAACTCAGCATAGTCACACTTTGATAAAATCACCTAATTTTCAATTTTCTTTGCTCCTCCTTTATTTTTCACTGACCTTAGATAAGGGGCAAATAGATTTGCAGGAGCACATCATAAACAAGATATGAAAGCTGTGAAGGGCAGGAACACCCTCGCCCCAAGTCCTTGATGTGGGTGCTTGCTCTCGAGGGCAACACGTCCTTCCCATCATAAGAAAAAACTTCTTGCATAGTGGGTCAAGGGATGCCAACAGAGACAGGGGTCTGGATGACTGGTTTTGGGGAGAGGTAAACATAAACACAGATGGGAGAAAAAGGGAACACATAGGCTTATCACTCATATCGGGCTTTGAATCCAAAGTGTGCTTTAGCAACCCAGCATGACTTTCCAGGCCATGACTTTCCCTTGCCACAGACTATTCAGACTTTCCAATTAGGCACTGTTTCTGTTTGGTATAAAAGCCGATATATAGGTTGACAGTGTTAATGACACATACAAGTATTGACGTTTGGCTAGGAAGTGAACATTTTGCTGAAGAAAGAGGGCTAAAGAAAAACATAATAATAGATGTACACTTGTGAGGCCAAAAATTGCAAGTACTGGGATCACTGCTAAATTTGTGTTTTAAGATCAGACAATATAAAAAAAAAAAAGTAAGAGGTTATGAAAATTATTCAAAAATTATTCAACATAAGGTGAAGAATTAAAATGCTTTAATCATGCTCCTATGATTGTGTGTCATTACTGAGAACAGTTAAAATAATCAGTGTTCTGCAGTGCTTATTTGGGAGATATTTACATCCAGGATTTGGGGTGGGGTTTTTTTCCTATTTAAAGCCTATTATTAACCACCTTCATATTTGTCTGAAAAATATATTTGCTGTCACATTATTTTTTAATATATTTGCATTCAAATGAGGTTATGCTTTAAAACAAGTCCAGAATATACACACCTAACATATGGACATACATATCTACACCATTCCACACACCTCTGAATGCCATTGAAGACTGTGGGGTTGGGCCTACTGTCCAAGTTAAGTAGTTTTAGCCTTACACATCCAGCTAGCTTTAACATTCCCTGGTAAAGCACTAAAACAATTGGCTGACTCATTCTACTTATCAGCTATAAGAAAATGTTCTGTTATGCTAAAAGCCGCAAATATTCTGCCTTTGAAAGATCACTTGTTTGTTACTTCTCCTATTACCAACCCTATCTTTGTTACTCTGGTAGGGAGACACTACATTCCTACACAAAGGGTCAGCTTGTGCCCAGTGTTCTAAAGCAGTTTGTTGTTTGCCTTTAAACTCACCTATTTGCTTAATTTCCATGTTTATCACTTAATTATTTGTGTTTAAACACAAATTCTCATTACAAGAAAGTATCCAATGTGCATTACATTTCCACCAACGACTTTCAAGCACTATATTATCTAAAAACACATAAGCAATGAAGGGTCAGTCAACAGGTCATTACAATACGCCAATTTGGAGCTTGAACATGGACTTAAAACCTGTTATCTGAACAGTTTGGACCAGAACCATGGAAATGTACGACAGTACCTTTTACTTAATTCCTAGTCTGACTTCCCTGGAAAACAGAGTCACAAGAACAAAGATAATAATGCTGTACTATTCAAAATTTTGTTTAATTCTTTTGTTCTTCCGGAATAGATTAGGCCTTCAACACCACCATTTCCACTAAAATTGAAGGAAATAAATAGTATGTGAAAGACTTGCCAACTGTTAAATTTGTGAAAGTAAGTTTTGAAAAACTATGGCATATATTACCTAAAGGAACTTAGGCAGATAAAATAAAACCAACCTCAATAACCTAGAACTATTGTAAAATCATAGTTTATTATCCACAGTCATATCAATAAGTGACTCCAAAATGTTTCTAAAATAAAAAAACCCACCCAATTCTCTCCATAAAAACTAATATTGGTATTTGGTATTAACACTTTCTATTTTCCTTCTAAACTTTGACAAAGAAATACCAAATGGAGGAAACACAGACATTTGAGACAACACTAAACTAAAGAGACAACGTTCTAAAGTTTGCCTTCATAATTATATGACAATATAATTAAATAAGTGTAGCTGGAAAACCATTGTAGTCAAATAGTTTATTCCTATGTCAGTCTTCTTCCACAGAACGACTTAAAACTTTTGAATCTTTGCAAATACAGAAGCAGAGACAGTTAGTTATACTTTTGGATCTCTTTCTGGGTTAAATAATTAAGTAATATCAAATAATATGTCAAGCTGCATATAATCTAATAATAATGAAAGTCCATGAGTTCTACATTTTGGCAGGTTAGATATAGTGTTTTATAGGTTAAACTTGCATAACTGGTACTATAAAAAGTAAGACTCTCAATCTGTTAAGTACAATGTAAGGGATAGTGTCTCTTATCTAAATGTTTAGTAACACATATCACTATAACACTGACATACTATGTCTTTACATATCAGTTGTACTTCTTTAAAACAGCTCCTTTAAATATAAAGTTAGTAAAGCTAAGGGTATGCAGAGAAACTGTAAATTTAGATGTGAATATATTCAAATACTAAAATAGATACATGCATAGAATACTAAAAATAGACAAGGAATAAAGTAATTATTGTGTAGTTTATATATATATGTATATATATATATAAAACAGAATATACTTTTACTGACCTACACATATACGTAACACTGTACATATTTACATAAAATATAGGCATATGTGTATTTCTTCAAATTCAGGATTCTAGATATTCATGAACTTAGATGTTACTAAAACTTACCTTTATTTCTAGGCTAGACAAACACCTGTACATACACATAAATACCAACATATTGTATTATGTAATTTAGTATTTATATAAATATAAACAAATAATACTAAATATAAAGAAATAAATACTAATAAATTAGTATTTCCTTTATATACTGACACAATGCAAATATGGACATAAAGTGAATTAAATTTATATAGACATATATTTACATGTATGACTATAATATATTTACATGTAAGTCCAAAAACCAATGTTCCTGGATTGTCAACCCCACTCTTTGTTGGAGTAGAGATTTGTAAGTGGTGGATTCTTAGAGTAACACTGTATATCAATTAATGATCAAGTTGCCATTTCAAAATAATGCCAAATAAAAATAGTTGTAAAGCTTCAACACATATTTTGCCAGTATATCTGCAAAGGCATTTAAATATGAAAAGTTTTTAATTCATGAGCTCTGTAGCAGGGAAGAAGACATATTTTTACGTTCTATTGTAGTAGCTGTGGACTTGACAAAGTCTCACACCTTTACACAGTCAAAGTAGATTTATAAGAGTTGAATGCAACCCTCCCTACATGGAAACAATTTATGACTGCTTTCTAACAAAAAAATTATTTGCGAGTAGTTGAATTGACACATCATAGAAAATTGAATCCTTGCATCCTGAATGTAGGAAAAATAGATGTGTATGGGTTCTGCCACTAAAACTGAGTGAAAACCACACAAACAAGAAGCTGCCTTTTGTTTCTGGAATTGCTGAGTGCTATTCGGAGGGTCTGCCTTGCCTTCAAAACAAATGAGTGCTAATAAATTTCAAAAAAAATATGGAGAGCCAAAGCTAACCTGAAGCAGTTCGAGTCAACAGAAGAGCTTCTTTGATCTAAGAAAGTACAAAAATTGTGCCAAAATTATATTTTGGCAAGAAGATATTTGTCAGAGACCAAATTTTCAGTAAATATGAAGGCAAGTAAAAAAATCAGTTTCAACAGTGTTGTTCTGGCTTTATACCACGTAAAAATATGGTTTCCCATTTATCTTTCTCTTTTGTTACACCTCTTCATGGCTCTTTGCTAATATTAAATGAGCAATATCTTTCCATTCACACCTTATAAGCTTGTTCTCCCTCAAATATTCTCTCTTCTTCAAAATAAATCTTATCTTTTGGGATTTTTTCTACTTTAATGAGTCTAAATGTATCTATAGAACAATGGTAATTTTATGATTTTTCTCTGAAAAAAAAGAAGACTGTGCTTTTAAATTGTCATTTCTTTTCACTGCAAAAAGACAAAAGTGAAAGAATCGTTATCAAAAGTAATTAGTTAAAAGTATTTTCTTATAGGTAATATGGTGTAGTAAGCACAGGCATTTGTTATTTTGATGTTTAAAGCTCTCATTGCTTTTGCAGCTAAAAATTATTTTTAATGTGTATCATAATTTTGACTATCACCTCATAAATCTAGTGTATCACCAGGATATTTCCTGTTCTCTTTTTTTGGTCATGGCTTATTGTTTTCTCCATTATTAATATGCACGTGTGTACGATCCACTTAAAAAAAAAAAACACTACAAAAACCCAAAGCACATCTATAATCACTGAACAAAGATAAGCATGAAGGTATATCC
Organism: Lophotriccus pileatus; assembly: GCA_035583135.1. Taxonomy (NCBI): domain Eukaryota; kingdom Metazoa; phylum Chordata; class Aves; order Passeriformes; family Tyrannidae; genus Lophotriccus; species Lophotriccus pileatus. The sequence goes on from JAWWES010000001.1 coordinate 96,503,203, forward strand.
TGTGATCATGTAACTAAGAAAGAAAGGATTGTTCCTGGAAGAACACAAGTGCCCTCAATCCCCTCAACCCCAATGTAAGCTGAGAAATAAAAGCACCTCTCAGGGCTAGGGATGTCGCTGCTACAGAAAACACTTCCTCATTTTGAGATGTCCACAATTGCTGTTACACTGACTGTTAAACACACTTCAGCATAGACGCCTCCGTTGGACAAGCGTACAGAACTCCTAATTAAGGAGTTTCGTTTTTGCCACAAAAGGAGCTAGATTGTAATGGCATCTTTTGTCCTATGCTTAATGAAGGGTGAGATATTGTTTAAACAATTAGCAACACCGCTGCAAGAGAATGTAAGTAATTAGCATAGCTTAACACCCAGAGGAAAACCAGTCACTGTTGTTAGTATCAACAGTGTGTCAATTTAAAAAGAAAAATCACAAGAGCCACTTGAAGTGGTTTAACTTTTCTTTTTGAAAGATAAAGTTAACCACACATTTTTTAATTGATGCACTATACTACTGTCTACCTCATTCTCATTCTTTCAGATTTTTTTTAAAAGATTTTAAAGATTTTAAAGATATATCAAACCCCATGTATATTAAAAAGCCACCACAGTAATACAGCAATCAACAACCCATTTTCTCTAGTGGAGATTTTCTAATCTATTTGAATATTTAGTTTGCCCATAGTGTGTGCACATTACCTGTAAATTAACAAAGACCATCTGCAAGTGCATACTTAATATTACGTTAGCAGAAAGATCAGTGACTCAAGAGGTCATATAACCATTTATGAAGTAAGAGGAGGCCTGAAAGTGGAAAGGGGCCTGAAATTCTTGCCCATCAGCTACCAAACACTGGTGTGACCAAGTATCGTTCTTTTACTTCTTGCGGGGTAAATGCCAATCTACAGAACTGAAAACCTCATTTTCGGAGAGTGACTTATAAACCAGAACAAACTGTTGAGACAGAAAAGCTAATGGGGAAAGGGAAGACATAGGTTTCAGATTACCTTCTGATGAGCAGAGAATGGATGCTGGATCTGGATGGGAAACACCTAGCCTACTGTTCCTGGAGTCAGAGCATAAATGTGTCGTAATCACTGGCAGAATTGCCATGACTGATTTCATCACTGGCATTAGCAACGTGAAATAGGCTGCTTCATGACAAAGACAATAGGAACAGGACTAGTAATTGTCTATGTAAACTTGTTTTATACAGTGTGGGTACAACGACAGTCCATATCTCAAAAGAAATCATACAGATAATAATAAATAATGCTGGGAGTTGTTGGTATGAGGCAAGAGTTATTTGACCTACGTCTATATTAACCATTAAATTAGTATCTTAATTAATCTTCAAGATGGCTGGTGAAAAGTACTTTTTTAGGCTTCTGCCAGGTTAGTTAAATTGGATAATATTCAAAGCAAAGGTTATTTGTGTTTCTGAGATGCACCTTCTTAAAGCCTAATGCTTAAAGACCTTTTTTTGAACAGGCATCTTTGCACAGAAAAGCCACAGATTGTGCAAAAATACCCTCATCATCTTCACAACTATCTGCAATATTGAGTCAACGACATCAAGAAAGAAGGCATGCCTTTTAAAACCTGCTTTGAAGACTCACATTATCTATGTACATCAGCACTAAGAAACATTTATTACTTTTTTAAATCCACAAAAATATACTTATCCACTGTTTAATGTTGAAGATATTTCATATTAAGTAATCTATTCCTACTGATATAACCTTGATAAACCATACACTGTTATCTTACGAAATAGCAGCACCTGTTAAGGATGTAAATCCACTGGATTATTAAAAACCACTGTAAATCCATGCATCTTCTATTCATGTTTATATCTCACACTCAACATTATCAATGGATAAACTATTAAAATAACAGATCAGTTTAGAAAAAGAAGAAAGCAAAAATAACAATTCCTCCTTAGTAAACTATATCTTTAAGAGATGAAAGGAAGCTACCGGGTCCAGGCAGAGAATGTCTTTCATTATGTTAATATAATCATAGAATATGATCTGCATGTTTGCATATTCATAGAGGCAAAAACCCCACACAGAATGTGTACGTAGATTTCACCTGCAATCACCTAAAGTTGTCATCGACATATGTGCAGCCATACATTTTTATTTAAAAGGATATAAGTTAGTTAAATCTAACAATTCAGTTTCTTTTCCACCTTCAGAATTCTGTGTGAGAAGCCTGGCTGATAAGCCTTGCTCTCCATGCTTGTGATTTCTTGATTGCAGTCCATTTTTGAAAAATCCGCCTGCACACAGGCACACAGAAACTGTCTGGAGGGAGCGAGTGGAGGTAAGTGCGGGATGCCTAATTCCTGTCTTGGCTCTGCAGCAGCACAGGAATTGGCATGAGAAAAATGAACATCCAGGTGGATGGGAAGCCACTCACGTTGGCCTCAACATTCAGCAGGAGCTTTGCCTCTGCCAGCAGCCCTGAGAGCCTCAAGAGAATCCTGAGACCTGGTTGCCCACTGCTACCTCACCCAGGGCATCCTGTGCAGGACGAGGCTGTCAGAGACTTCCAGCTACCTGGCAGGAGATGTGCCGGAAGTTTGCCAAACTGTGGGAATGCAACAAGCTCAGAAACAATTCTGGTTTTGTTTTCAGGACTGCACTGCCTGCGAGGATGGTGGGAGGCAGCGCGGGAAGAGCGGAGCCAGCGTTTGGTTTCCCTGGCTGGATGGGCAGCAGGCATCCCCGAAGCCGGCACAGATAAATGCATCTCCTGCTAGTGGTGATGTGAAGGGCTTTTCACAATGAAAGCAACTTAATGAAAAATAATCAACAGCAAAGTATAAGCAAATAATGCCTGACATTTCAGTCAATGCCTGTGTATGTGCCGTCAGCACTATACCTTGCCAGCTGCCAGGAATAAAGCTGCAGGTACATAAGGAAATTCACCTAAACAGTAGTATATACTACATACTCCTTATGATAGCTTTAGAGAAATCAAAGCACAACTGAGGAATTTTTCTTAAAGTGAAATCTGACACATTTAAATGGTGATGAGTAAACACACATACAGATGTGTATTTGCATCTCACCTGATTAGAGATTGCACATCCACCTTTCCCAACCCCTGCTCGAACAAGGAATTTAGCATGCAACTGAAGGGCACTTTCCTTCCCAACCACACACTGCTTGGCTAGGAAAGCTGATAGGTAACACTGACCTTTAGCTTGTCATAACGGTCACTTAAAGCTGCCACCTGATGGTCACGGTGTCGCCCGACCAGTTTACACAAGGCACAAATTAACTGGTCGTCAGTCACGCAGTACATGTTAACTTTCTCATCCTCGTGCTCCAAGCACATTAATCCCCTGATGTGGGAGTCCGGGATGGGCTCGATGAGACGGTGGCCAGTGAACGGCTTCTTATTGGGGTGAGTGGCTTTCAGGCACTCCTCACAGTAGGACACCTCGCAGGTAACGCAGGTTTTCACTGCCTCCTGGGCAGGGTCTTGGTCGCAGAACTGGCAGAGGACCTTCTCGCAGGACGACATGCTGTTGTTATCAAATGCCCGCTCCCGGCGGGTCTCGCTGGGGGAATTGGGCCCGCTGACCGAGGCTTTCTGAAACCTGTCGATGATGTTCTGCAGGGTGACGTTGCGCTTGAGCCCGTCTAGACCGCGCTGGCTGAGGGTGATGACATAGCGGCAGGTCGGGCACTGGAAGGCGGTGATAGACTCCACTGGCTCGTTGGTGGCGCAGTGGGAGACCAGGATGCGGTGTGCGCAGTTGAAGCAGAGGCTGTGAGCACAAGGCAGCAGCAGCGGGTCTTCAAACAGCTCCAGACAGATAGGGCAGGTCAGTTCTGACTCCAGTGTTTCCATCTTCAGGCAAAGCTTTCCTGTGGCGTCAGCGAAATCCAGGGAAGCTGATCAGCTATCTGGAAACACACGTAAAATTCGATTAGGCAAGAGAAAACATGAGGGGTCAGCCACGGGGGGTTGTCAACTTTCGCCACTGCTCCCTGGTCTGTCAACCCACCACGCCAGGCGGGAGAGCAATCAAAAGTTTTGAACCTGCACATGAACACATCAAGGTATTTAAAACTGGACTATTTTATTTCCCACCCTCCCTTTTCACTTAAGAATGAAAAAACACTAAGCTGCCTTCATTTTTTTTTTCCTTTTCCCTTTCTCTCTCATGCAATCAAGGAAAACAGCAGATGTTTCTGTGCATTATTAAAACTCAAAATGATGATCTTCATGCAGCCTATTACAGCAAAATTAGATTTCTTCTGCAGATGCTGCTTTTGGCTTCACTCATCTATTACCAAAACTTTTAAAAAAAAAAACACTTCACCTTTGCGCAAAGATTAGTCCAGAGTACTATAACTGATAAATTTGTAATCTATATTACCATTAACAAAGTTATTTTATCAGGTTGAAATTTTCATTTGCTACTACACAAATAGTATGGAATTTAGAGTACATGTCTGTGTTTACTTGTGTAAATATATATATGAATATATACACAAGGAACAATGTTTCTAGGGAAGCATATGATAGTTTACATATAATATGTCTGTATGATATATATCATATACTAATTTACTTCTATGTATTTCAAGAACATATACAGCTATATTAATAGGTACCTGTATTTTTGTGCATATATACCTGCATATATATATATATATATAATACATATGCCAAAAAATATAACACATACATGTTTGCAGTAAGATAAACATAGCCAGGGGAGTGCACAGTGTCATAACTGAAATACCTAAAGGAAGGTGAATTAAGTAGATGGCAAAAGGTAGTTTAGCCCAAACTTCTGATGATTCTAACCTCTAGTATATGAAGAGTTAAGACAGTAAAGTGCAGTGAGATAGTGTAACGTGTGATTTACTAGGAGGAGTTTGTGTGTGAGTGTATAAGCATCAGTTTAGCATGAATACTTTCTACTGCTAAAACATATGAACTACCATCTGCTTTAGTGAACTTACTAAACACCTGAAGTGGAGTTGGATTAAAATCAATGATTTTTAAATGGAGGGCATTGGATTTTCTGGAGAAGGTAGCAGTACACCCCCATCAGAGATCAACTAAAACTTCATTTTGCTTCCCTTCCTGCGCTCAGTGTTACAGAGAGTGGTTTTGAAAGAGTCGCCCTACGCAGCTCTCCCTGCCTAAGCTCCTGTCAAGGGCCCGTCGCTGTCGCAAGCAGACAGGTCAGTGAAGCAGAAGCAAAAGCTATGCTTCACACTCACAGAGCTGTACCTCTTCACAGTACAATGTATTTAAGCTTTGTTGCTCATAACTGAGGACGGCTTCAGATGGCACAGCTGCATCGTCTTTACACTGTAAAGTCATTGTTCAGTTGTGTGAACTCTTGACTCCTCCCCTGACCAGGGAAAAAGACAGAAGGACGAGAATCCCCCACAAACAAACCTTGATTCATTAAGGGTGAGAAGAGCTCAGGGCTCATTAGCAGCCTTGGGAACCAAGCATGCTTGAACCTTCTGTACTCCATGACAATTAGTGTGGAGAGCGTGGTGGCAGTGACAGGAATGCTACCTATAACCCCAATACAAACCATAGCAAAAAGGAAGGTTCAGCAAACAGAGGCAAGGTTCAGACTGCCCATCAGTATTTAGTCCTCCTTGCTGTGTGGGAAGAGCAGCAAGGCATCTGTTCCAGAGGTATGCTTAGAAATTAGGATACTTTGCCTCTTTGCGCTAATGTGTCCTTTTATTCTGGCAAGAAATCCGAGCATTTAAAAAACCCACTGACCCTCTCATAAAATTTGCTTTTCTGTATCTTCTGTGATGCTGATCTTACTTGAAATAAAGTTGTTTGCCAAAAACTAATTCATTTATAACTGTCCATCAGCTGCCATAATTGCATGGTGCATCTGGTCAAAATTAAACGTCTGGCAATTTAACACAAGCAGGAAGACAACTCCCCTCTCAGCCATAGCCACATAGCACAGAAGAGATGAAAGCCTTTTCTGCAAATGAAGACCAGTTTGTCTTTCCTCCTCTTCACTCTCTGTCTCACAGGAGTCTCAGAAGATCAAAATCTCATTCACATTGTTTGAATCTCTTCCACACCACAACTGTCTGCCTCATCATCCACTTATCCTGAAGGCTGAATGCTGCACTGGAGAAGGGGATTTAGGGTTGGCAAGAGACAATGTTCAAAAAGGCAAACTAATAATTGCTCATCTATTAGCATCCCTGTGAAAACCTGTGAGCCTTTCAGGCTGGTTTCTCAGGACCATGTTCCATGTATAAGCACTTTTTTTAACTAAAGGCATTTTGATGGTACTCATATAAAAGAGAGGTACAGATAAACAGCTAGAAGCAGCAAAGAACATTTGCATCATTGCCTCGTGGAAAGATGTTTAAATCACCATCGGGGCTCTACACAAATACCACCATCTCAACTGATGACTAATTCTGATCTATCTGACCTGAATGAGCAGCAGCTCAGCCCTAACTAATGCTATTCAGCATGAGAAAGGGTGCCAAAATCTGATCTCAGACTGTAAATGTCTTGGAATAAGAGCCTATCTTCCAAGGTAATCAAAGCTGAGCACACTGAGAGAAACCAAAAAATTACATTTCCCTGTTTTCTTTTGCAGTTGCAAAAAAGTCAAAACACACTACATCTGGGACTGAATAATGAATCCTTTGAGAGTCACTGAGGAGGGGCTGCATTTTCCAGGCAAACCAATCAGTACTTTTTAAAGCCACTGCAGTTCTGCTTTTACTTTTAAATTGGTGTCTAAAGTATAGATCAGTGTGCTGATGATCCAGCTATAAAATCTTTCAAACTCACTGGCCCTTGCCTTAAGGTTTCATATTGAGGTTAGTTAATTTTTTTCCTTGAGAATGGTAGAGAATCCATAGCTATAGAAAACTGAAAGACTAGGCAGAAGCACAATAGGCACAGTTTATATATTCATATGGTTGTATTCCATATTCAACATAATTCAAAAATTGAAAGCCACATAGACAGCCTCCAGACACAGAAAGGAAAGAAGGAATTTCAAATACATAATTTTCTGTTTGCAAAAATGTGGCATTACTGGCAGAAAATTATACTATTACCAAAATGTCACTGAAATGACAAATACCATTTTTCTACTCACTATAGGTATTTTTAAGAACAGATATCAAAATAAAAGTGATTGTCAAAACAAGTGTTATTTAAAAATAAAAAATATACTTAAGTAACTTAGAATTTGTGACATCTCCCCAGGCACATAATGATTAGTTATGTACTGTGTTGCAAACATGCAGTAATTGAAATCCCATTATCAGTGTGGTTCATGGCAAGACTTACTAACACTAGTGGAATTAACATCTCCGTGCTTCTGGTTATAAGCACGACATATTTTGCAGGTGACATTAATGCCTTCATTTGCACAGAAGCACACACAAAAGTTTTCAGAAGTAAAGAAATGGGCGAGAAATTAAAACAAAAGCTGAATTACAGAAATTTCAGGATGCTAAATACCACTAAAGCTGAATAGATAAAAAAACCTAGAAGCAATGCTATGCTGCGAAAATGCTGCACTACACCTTCCATTTATTTTATACTCAAAAAATTGCGGATCAGACATACTACCAGACATCCTGCTAACCTCCTAAGGAAAAAAACAAAACATCCACTAGTAATAAAATATGACCTGGTAATGTCATAGCAATAAAATACTTCAAGAAGATTAACACCATTCTTTGAAGTTGGATCTGACACTTCAACAAAACTGGTGATGCTCACCAGAGAGGTGACTGGTGACCTGACAAGGTCTTTACATTTATTTGTTTTTCACTGGCACTAACTAGATGATCAACATTGATAATTCTTTACATTTCTTGTATTAACAAAGTAATTGCAGTGTGATATTGCCAAAGAACATTCTTCACCTTAATTCAGCAAAGTTAATCTGGAACACGGTATTTCTGAAGTGTTAACGTAATATCTGAGGTAAAATGCCTAAAATATTTTATTGGGTTTGTATGGATGGATTTTGGTAGTTGGGGGCTACAGAGGTGGCTTCTGTTGGAAGCTTCCCTAATATCTGTCAGAGCCAATGTAGCCATCTACAAGAACAACCCACTGCTGGCCAAGGCAAAGCTCAGCAGCAACAGTGGTAGCATTTTTGGGATAACAGATTTAGGAAGGGGGGAAAAAAGTTACTGCACAGAAGCAATTGCAGCCAGAGAAGTGGGGGGTGAGAATATGTGAGAGAAACAGCTCTGCAGACAAGGACAGTGAATAAGGAGAGGAAAGATATGCTCCAGGTGCAGATTTCCCTGCAACCCATGAAGAAGACCCTGGCGAGGCAGGTTGTCTCCCTGCAGTCTGCAGAGATTCATAGCGAAGCAGATATCCATCCACCTGCAGCCCTTGCAGCTATGCCAGAGCATGTGAATGCCCAAAGGAGGCTGTGACCTTGTGGGAAACCCACACTGGAGCAGGTTTGTGGCAGGACTTGTGACCCTGTGGGGGACCCACACTGGAGGAACCTTGTTCTTGAAGGATTTCACTCTGTGGAAGAGAGCCATGCTGGAGCAGTTTCTGAAGAACTGCAGCCATGGGAAGGACTCACTGCAGAAGTTCAGGGACGACTGCTTACCATGGGAAGGACCCCATGCCAGAGCAGGATAAGAGTGTGAGGAGTCTTCCCCCTGAGGAGGAAGGAGTGGCAGAAACAATGCATGATGAACTCACTGGAACCTCCAGTCCCCATCCCCCGGCACTCCTGGGGTGGAGAAGGCAGAAAAATTAGGATTGAAATTAAGCCTGGGAAGAAGGTGGAAGGGGAGGGGAGGGGGGGGGAGGGGGGGAGGAAGGGGGTGAAAAAGTATCATATTTATCATTACCCTATTCTGATTTGATGGGGAAATTAATTTAATTTTTTATCAAAGTCAAGTCTGTTTTGCCATAATGCTAACTGGTGAGTGATCTCTCCTTGTCCTTATCTTGAACAATGAGCCTTTTGTTATATCTTCTCTGTCCAGTTGAGTAGGGAAATGACACAGGTGCTTTGGTGGCACTTGATGTCCATCCAGGATCAACTTACCACAAATATAAAACCACACTTAAAAATATATGTGCCAAAAATTCTTCTATATTAAGATTTTTGTCAGTAAAACAGTACAGAATTTTCCCCATACTGAATAAATCCCTGGTATTACAATAAAATTAGCAGGCAATGTTTTAGCATGCCACACATTGCCCTCTGCTCCTTTTCCATTACAGCTGATCCTGAAACTTTCAAAAGCAATGGAAGAAAATGTCCTACAAAATTTAATTTTCCACTCTTGTAAAGGTGGAGCTCATGGCATGAGTTAAAGCCATTTGAGTTAATTTTTAAATTGTAGTGAACTACCTGTCATTGTAGAAAGAAACAGATCTGTAGGCCATTCTGGAAATAGTAAGCATCTTACTGAACAAATAGCACTGAGCAAAGGAGTTGGATATGTGACGTGTTCTAAAATTCCTTGAAAAATCTCTGGTAAAATCACAGTTTGTCATGGTTTGATGAATTATGACCAAGATATGCCCAAGTGGGTTGGAATAGCTTTTTTTCCTGTTAATGTTTTCTAACAATTTACTGTGTTAAGGCCACTATGGAATGCCTGCTAGAGCAAGACCATTTCAGCCCTGGTCCTCGAAACTCATACAGAGGAACATCAATAAAGGGATACAAGACCACAGGCTGAACTAAACATCAAACATTTGAAGGTTAAGTATATTTGTAGAAAACACTTGGTATCTTTTTTGAATAGAAAATCAAGTTTATTGAACTGTCCTTACACGAATATGAAAAGAAATTTAATACAAAATATAAACATGGACATATGAAATGCAATAAAATTTATTGTGTGTATGTGGATGCCCATGTATGTATCCTAGGTTTAGAGTACAAGGAGAATTACAGTCAACACACATACACTACTCCTCAATAAACTATGGTGTGCTTAGGCAGGTTGCTAACATAATACACAGCAGCAGTTTTTGAAATGGCAACATTTTTCTGTTAAGTGCACCACAAGAGGAAAATTTTAAATTTACATTCTTGTCATAAAGCCTACAATGGGCTATTAAAAAAAAACAAAAAACAAACAAACAAAAAAAACCAAACAAACCAGCTCTCAATTTCTTCTGTTAACTCTGGAAAAAAAAATAAAAGAAGAAAAAATATTCTTCTTCTTGCCATTTTCTATTCTGCTCAAGGACACACACAAAATTGTCTTGGGAACAACTTTTCTTTCCAAGAAGTGAATGTGATTGCTCAATACCTCATTTAATGAGCATTTCAAATGTGATTAATCCAGTGAACTGCCTCATACCCCAGGTTTTCCGAAGTCCATTACAGATTTTACCTTCTGCAGCACAGACATTGAAGTCTGTGAGTACTTATGATGCTAGTAAGCACTAGCAGCACAGACAGTGATATATTTATGTAAATAGTGTAATTTGTGTCAGTAGAGTAAAAGAACTAATAACCAAAGCTCAGATTTTTTTATTTAGAAATGTCTGATGAAAACTTCTATAACACTAAAGAAAGCAAGCTGCACACACCCTGAAGCAAGCAATTACTTGTTTTACCACTAGTTTTTCTCAAAGCAGTGCGAATTAATAAATATTCAAAGGATAGTGTCTGTTCAACAGCTCCTGATATGCACAAACAAATGTTCAGCATGAAAGAAAATTAATAGTTCATCCTATTCATACATTTCCATTGACAGAAGAATGATTAGCTGCCTTGCCCAGAAGTTACATGCAGTGTCTCCATGATGTTGAGATAGTTGTTCACAACGTTTAAACTATATCAATACAGCAAAAGCACATCTGCTATGCTGTTTGCAGTGATACAAAGCCTCAACAATATCCCTTTCTGGTTGAAACGTATGGTAGTAGGAGAATATATTTTCAGAAAGCTGAATCCTATTATATTATTCACTGAGACAAGAATATCTCCCGGAATTAAGGTCTTTGACACAACATCACATATCCCTTCTCATGGGAGCTAAAACAATAATTGAGGCTCAAAACAGAAAACAGAAAAAGCTCAAAAGCTAGGAAAAAAAATCATGTCCTGTAAATCCCAAAGCAATCAAGAAATTGCAATTTAATATTATTTACAGTAATATATTAAGTACAATATGTGCACACATGTGCACTACTATACACCTGGAATGCATTTTGACCTTCAATTTTTTATATTCTTGCAACTCCTGTAGCTTTACATTCTTAAGATACAAGATTTAATATTTCCTCAAAATTCTTTAGGGGAAGAAAAGCAATGGATTGTTTAATCTTTAGCACATGTGAATCAGCATAGGTCTACTGGCATCAGCAGTGACCCTCTATTAAATTTATGGCTAAAAGTCTATTCTAAAAACCTCTTCAACTAAATTCTCACTCTTCATTTGAGAAACTGATATCTATTCTGGGGTATATCATAGCTATGTAAGAAAAAACGTGGAGGAATAGGGTTCACATCTTGGTCTGAATGGGAAACAACAATTGGAGCATCCTCAAAATGTTACCAAAGGGGACAAATTGCTATATACCACACCATTGTTTTTCCTCACTCATTTCAAGCTAAGAGATTCCTAGATGATAGATGCCACTCTGCAATAAAAGGAAGGCAAAATAATTTTACTCACGCAAACCCACCAGCTTTCATAGGCTTTGGTTGCACAGTAGAGGTGGAAATCTCTCACGCTTCCCCAGCTGAGAATTTTACTTGTGTAATGCCTGAGGTGACATGGTACACCCTGACCTTTAGCATAGATGATACAGTAAGAGAAATACCCTCTGTGTTCCAGCACATTCCTTCCAGTCACATGTGTTCACACACACAGATATGTAATGTAGTGCAGGTTGGAAACTCTGGGGCCATTAAGCTACAGAAAGTTTTCAGGAGATCTTAGGGTGGCTGAAAGAAATTACTGCATTCTCTTTCCACCCAGTTGTTCTACAAATTCCTTCCCCACAGTTAAGTAAGAGGAACTGTGAATGCTACTTAAGTTCATAAGCATTCCCACCACCTAGATAATGACATTATAAGTTCACAAGAAAGTACACCAGGGTCTGCTTTCTTATCAAAAAGAATATCTGAAATCACAGCAAGAAATGTCCCAGGAACTGCTACAGGTATGAGGGTGTGACTTCACCCACCACACAGGACTTAGCTTAAACTACCTGCAAGATGTATTTTTTACGAACTAAAGCTCCTTGTATTTATAATCACATTAATCAGTGTTTACAGAGCCATAGTGCTGTCTACTCTTCTATATGGATCCGAATCATGGGTCATTTACCGCCACCATCTGCGTCTCTTAGAACGCTTCCATCAACGCTGCCTCCATACAATCCTAAACATCCACTGGTCAGACTATGTGACCAATACATCTGTTCTTGAACAGGCAGCAATCACAAGTATTGAGGCCATGCTACTGAGAACGCAGCTGCGATGGGCAGGGCACGTCTCCAGGATGAAGGACCACCGCCTCCCTAAGATCCTGCTTTATGGTGAACTTGCCACTGGCTGCCGCAAGAGAGGAGCCCCGAAGAAAAGATACAAGGACTCCCTGAAGCAACAACTCAGCCTCGGGCATATTGATCACCATAACTGGTCTACTCTGGCCTCCAATCGGGAGGCCTGGAGACAGACCATCTACAACGCTGCTGATGCTTTTGAGAAAGCACGCAGGATCACCCTTGAGGAGAAAAGACAACGCAGAAAGAATCGTGCCTTGCAGAATATACCATCTAAGGAGTCTTTCTGCTGTGCCTTTTGCAACCGGACATGCCTTTCTCGTATTGGCCTTTTTAGCCACCAATGCGCTTGCAAGAAACGTGGGTAGAGCCCTTCCCAAATCTTCGTTCACGAAGCCTGGCCATGATGATGATGATGAGAGGTTCTTACAGCAATATCTAAAAACTGCCCTTCAAATCTATTTCTGCTTTGGTCTCACCAACAAATTATGTCACGTAAATGAAACAGACAAACAACAGAATAGAAAAGAATGCAAATTGAATCCATCCCTTTATGCCTCCTTATAAATACTTCCTTTTCCCATGGATCTGCATTTGAAGAAGTTTTCAGTTTTAATACAAGCATCATAAGGAGTCACTATCATTATTCATTTAAACAAATTCTCTTCTTGGTCTAAGCTATGTGATAGTACCCCATTGGATAAGAGTGAGAGAAATCCTTCAGGTATCATCACCGTAAAGAGAGTCAGAGCAAGCAATTAAGAGTGGGCAGATAAATAATTCCAAGTATGCTCAGTGTCACTTCCCCCCTCCTCCTCTCAGTGGGGGAGAAGCCAGCACTGCATAGAATAATACTGTATATTTGTGCAGCAACTTCTCTCCAATGGTTTTTCACTTTTTCCATAGACTTTAGGATTCTGTAAGAACAGAGGAATGTGGAATTTCACAAACTAGCCCAAGATTGTGGATTCAGTAATAAATCCTTTCTGGAGCTCATTTTAATTCCGTGTCAGTGAAAACTTCCATGATATGAAAAATTCCTTGGGAGGGGAATCCTGGGCCCTGACTCCTGGAGCAGGTTCTGTTCCAATCCACCTTCAACCTACTCACTGTTATACACCAAGCTTAAAGAATGTGATGACCCCAAATTTAGTAGACAGAGCCACTGCAGGAGTGATAAGACTGAATCCTCTTTGTCTAGTCCATCTCAGTAGAGCAATAAATGTGGAAATGCAGGACACAAACCAAGGCTGTTTCCAGCAGCAGGAGACACTTTGAATTCAGGATGGATATCAGTTTGTGGCTGATTACTGATTCATGGGAGATGAAAAAGTAATGGTATGTGATTTAAAAAAATCACTTTCTACTAAGATCACAGAATAGTTTGGTTTGGAAGGGACCTTTATAGGTTACCTAGTCCAACCCCCCTTCAATAAGCAGGGAAATCTTCAATTAGATCATGTTGCTCAGAGCCCTGTTCCACCTGACCTTAAATGTTTCCAGGAATGGGGCATCCACCACCTCTCTGGAACCTCTTTTACAGTGTTTCACCACTCTCATCACAAAACTCCTCCTCATGTCTAGTCTGAATTTACATTCTTTTAGTTTAAAACCATTACCTCTTGTCCAGTCAATCACTTTTGAAATGCCCATCCCATCTTTCTTACAGGCCCCCTTTAGGTACTGGCAGGATCCTGCATATATATTGCTTCACATTAGAGCAACCTGGAAGTTTGAAGAATCTCTGTCTAAAATGAAGGGAAATGACAAAGCAATAGCAAAATCCTCACCCAAAAGCAGTGTGTGCTCCTTTAGGATCCGCTCTATAAAGTCTTCATGAAATGACAGCTGTCCCCAAAGCCAGGACATTCCTAGAAATATCAAGACACAGTGCTCTGGAAAAAAAAACAAACAAACAAACAAAAAAAAAAACACCCAAAGACTCCCTAATATCCAGTCTGTTGACATCCATTCCTATTTTCAGCCAATAAGTCAGTACTGTGAGTGTTCTGACCTAAAAACCGCACATGAAATTCAAAATTACTCAAAAGTCATACAGCACTGTGAGTGACAGATGAAGCTAGAGAATACTACTTGGCAACTCTGAGGACTCAGAAATACATTAAAATATAACTCACACACTTAAACCTTTCAAAATCTCCAAGTCAGGCCAGAAAAACCTGAATAATTAGCAGCTTTGGATGCTTCAGAGCATGCATAGATATGAGCAATTAAAATCCAATATCCATGAGAGTCTCTCCAACAGAGTTCAAGGGCTTTTCAGACTATTACATATAGTGTGGCAATGCTCCTGTTTCAAACTATATTTTACCAAACTGACAAAAAATGCCTTCATAAAAATGAGCAAACTATCTGCTACAAACCAGATCCTGGACCAGTCTTTTAGACCGATGTGAAATCAGTGGATTCTTGGAAATTGAAAATATGTTCTCACTGAATTCAAAAGGTGTCTGTTCAGAAACAATCGAGATTTTCAAAAGCAACACAGTTTCACCCAAGTGAGCTCAAGTCAGTGTGAGAGGTGCTATCAAGTTTTATGTAGGCAGTTAAATCCGTGGTAAGAGCTGTTTGAAAGTTCCATGTTGTATAAGCTCTTCGATCACCCACTTAGCTTAAAAAATAAAACAAACCAAAACAGGCAGCAAATTGACATATTTAACCCTCAAAAATATAGTCCACATAAAATGCTTACTCTTCTTCATTTGAACCAACCATTAAAATGAAGACAACTGAGAGAAGAATATTTCTTTTCCTTTGAAGTGTGTTCACTTTGCACTTTTAAAACCCTTACTGCATAAGGAATCTGTTTTCTTGTTTTATACAGATTTTTCTCATAGTAAAAGGACAGAAAATTCTGTTATTTAAAGTAAGAAAATGTAATAGGAAACTACAGAAAAGAGCAAGAATAAAACCAGTAGAATATTATACTATTTTTTAATCAGTGTTTTAAATGGACTGGGTTCCAAACTGCACAACTCCAAAATCCTAATCTTTCTGCAGAGAAATCCACCAAAAAACCTACAATTAGTGACAGCTAGAGATTTAAAAAATGCTACAGCAGTAATGTGTTGCCCATTTGTAGAAGGTTTAACAAATGAATTTAAAAGTCCTTATAGAGGAAATATACCTTTTTTGGTTGCATTCAAACTTTGTAATGCTGTTTGAGTTTGATTTGGGGAAGTAGGGTGACACTTTGCTTTTAAACTGCTACAGTGAGGTCTTGGATTATGTAAGTCACTGTAAATGTGCTTTTTCTAAGACCAATTCCAAACCCAATAAGCTCAGTAAGGTTATTGGCACTGGCAGCCGTTCCTTCAGAATGCCTCAATTAAATTCAACTCAACATTAGTCTGAGCAAAAAAATCAAGGAATTAATTAGGGAAATAATTAGGGAAAGTCTTGCATGAAGTCCTCTGTAAATTATATTTATTCTTTACCTAGAACAGGAAAACCAGCATCATTATTTCGTTGTTTATTGCAAATTCATTGTCCGCCTGTTTTTTGTCTGTCTAAGAACTTAAACTGATTAAGTGAAAACATAAAAGATTCACAGCAAGCTACCCACTTAAATGGCCAGGGCAAATGCTAATCTGTAATTCAAATAGGCCCCAACTGATGATAGGCCTACACTTTTTTTTTTCCCCTAATATTTAATTAGTTTACCTTAGGACCCTAAGATAGTTTATACCTTTCCACTGACTGAAAGCCCATGCAAAAGCAGAGTTGAAGTCCTGTCCAACAAGCACATTCATATCTAGATTTTTCTGACCCAGGGAATCAGTGAAGTCAATGGGACTGTAAACAGGGGATTTGACTGAAAGTTCATTTTGAACCTTCTTTTCTTTTAGGAATAGGCTTGTTATAAGCTGTGTTGAGGTTCAGGGTTACTTGATCAACACAACAAAACTTTATCCACGGTTTTAAAAGAATATTATACTCATTTCATTGTCATTCCTCTATTTAAAAATTTGGGTCTAAGAATATGTAGAACTATTTCATCTTATTGTCATCGATTCCAGATCACTGAACTGTGCTTTAATATGCTCAGGGCAGCCCCAACCACCAAATGAGCCCTTTTATAACTTGCCATAATGTCCCAGTGTACCATATCATGTTTTTAAGAAACAAACTACCGTGTCTGTCATTTAGAGTTTAAATTGTTTTAACTACGGATATGATTAAAACCTTATTTATTGATTTTTCCATGGTTTCTGAAATTTTGTATCTCTTGCTGTTCTTTAAATTGAGGTAATTACTGCAGGTTTTGAACATTCAGAAATATTACAAAACTGATGCTCACAAAATGTAAGGAGCATTAATGACCCCATTGAAAAATCAGGAAGATGATGTGGACACAATTAAACCCTTGTTGCCCACACTCTTAACAAAAGCCCCACGGAGAAGAAACCCTCTAGTCACCAGTGCTTATTTGCAAGCCAAGGAAAGTAGCCACAGTGTCACAGCGTGCTGCCTGGACCTGTGTTCAGCTCTCCTGATGTGCAGTTTTTTCAGTTTGGGTAAGAAAAGAGCACGTGGTTTCTGCGTCTGGTCTCACAGGCTTACATCCCATCACCTGCAAATCAGAGTGCATAACATCTGACCAAAGCACAGTAAATACCCCAGCTAATTGCTTTTGCTATTGCTACACTTTCACTTTTAAACCAGTGAGTTAATTCTGTGGAATACCCGAAGCTGACAGAGTCATTACCTTGAGACAGGCCTGGGGAATAAAGCATTTAAGTTTGGAGCAAAATTCTTACCAACCACAGCAAGAGTAAGAAGTTCAGAGTGCAGCCTTACCTACCACACGGCTCCCAAGTGACATCTGATTTCCTAGGAAAATAAAAATGCTGAGGAAACCCGTACACACTACATGCCAATTAACAGAGTTTGCCAACAGAAACGTTGAGGCAAAGGACCAGTAAACTAATGCATACTTTTTTCCCCCCCTACAAAACCGTATTTATTACTACATCCATGTGAAACAAAGTGCCTGTGACTTGACATACGCTATAAAGTAGGACCAAAGGGCTCCGTTTACACAGGATACTGTTTCTCATGTAAAAAAAAAAAAAAAAGCTTAGCAGATGTTCAGTGAATGTTTGATATAATACCATACATTAAATTTACATTTGTCAGAAAATCCCCATATTTAATCATATTGTTTTTGTCCTGGATAGTTGAAGTGCCTTTGATTGTACTTCTTTATCCTTTAAAATTGGGAAAGGCTTTGGCTCCATTGACAGAAGGAATTTACTGGAATTACTCAGCTTTTTCTAAGGTAATCTTCTTAAAATAAATTATTTAATTCATTTAATTAATAAAAAGAAATGGATTTAATCGTTTTCAGGCAGGTATCCTTGACACCAAATCAAAGCAGTAGACCCTGTCGTGAAAGCATGGCCCTGTTGAAGTTAGCAGCAATATTCATCTACTGAATTAATGTGTGCTCTTGGGATGGATACTCCCACCCCTTTCTAACCATCTTTTCATCACATTGTTTGTTAACACATAAACAAACATCCCTGCTTGGAGGGATCCTCCTGTCAGGTGCTGGTGCCAGCAATAGTAGAAATCCCATCATAGAATCACAGAATCAGCCGGGTTGGAAAGGATCTCTGAGATCACCAAGTCCAACCCTTGATCCAACCCCGCCATGATTCCCAGACCATGGCACTGACACCACATCCAATCTCCTCTTAAACACCTCTAGGGACAGGGAATCCACCACTTCCCTGGACAGCCCATTCCAATGGCTGATTACCCTCTCTGTAAAGGATTTCTTCCTAATATCCAACCTAAACCTCAGGTGGCAGAGCTTAAGACCGAGCCCTCTTGTCTTACTGAGAGCTGTCTGGGAGAAGAGGCCAACCCCCACCTGG
Source organism: Lophotriccus pileatus (assembly GCA_035583135.1). NCBI lineage: Eukaryota > Metazoa > Chordata > Aves > Passeriformes > Tyrannidae > Lophotriccus > Lophotriccus pileatus. The sequence goes on from JAWWES010000001.1 coordinate 96,521,615, forward strand.
CTACAACCTCCTGTTAGGGAGTTGTAGAGAGTGATGAGGTTTCTCCTGAGCCTCCTCTTCTCCAGGCTAAACATCCACACTGTTGTCTCTAAAATAAACAGGCTGTGGTTCAAACTCTCAGCACAAGCACACACTCGAACTGCTTTGGTGTCCCTGCTCATCTTACACTGTGCCACACTGTCCCTCTTGAGCACTTGGAAGAACAAGAATGTAATCACACCTACCCCTCATGAGTGTGCCAGCAGCCCCAGCAAGACAAGTCATGGTTACTCCAGCTACTTGTGGGACTTTCTGTTCCAGGTGCATTTCTTTGGTGTGAAGGATGGCCTTTCTCTGCACACACACACAATCTGGAGCACTCCCCTTGGCACACCAAACTGGCTGTACAGTGCCAGAGCAGCAAAAGGTGATTGGCAGCTTACACTTAAGAGGTCTATGAGAAAAAGTTAGATAAACACCTGCCAGGAATAATATGGATAGAGTTTATCCTTCTATAATGCATTGTAATACCCTGGATGATCCTTTTAGATTCTCTACAGCACTATTTTTCTCCTAGCAGGAAAATGGGATTTAGGTACTGATTCTATTCTCTCTTTAAAGTGAGTCTTCTTCTGGAAAATAGGACCCACCTCTATCAGACGATAAAATCTGACAAATGAAAAACCACGGAATCATTAGAACTCAAAAACATTTTTTAAAAATCATGAAAAATGACACCTTCTCATATTTTTAGTATTTTCCACGTTGATATGGACATTCCATTTTTCTTTCTTTAAAGCAGCAAGGAAAAAGCTGTGTCAACACCAACAAAATCATGGATGATTAATAAAAGAAAGGGGAAGAACAACAACAGCAGAAGGAAATAATAGAGCAAAAGAAGCAAGAAAGGAATCAGCATTTGTGTAAGTCAAGAATATAAGACTTGAATTTATGCACCGCATTTGCACAAAGCTAAAACAAGAAGAATTTTCTCTAACAGTTATAATATACATAAAATATGTATATATCCCTCACTAGAGGTGTTGGTGTCACTACTAGAACTGAAAGCCCAGGGCAATATCAAATAAGTGTCAATACAGTTGCCTGGTCAGTTATGCTAGATTCAAATACAGAATGCAAAACAGGTCGATTCTCTCTGCTTTGCTTTTCCATTTCCTTTCCCTGCTGTCTTCTTTCCAATATTTTATAGCTTTTGTGAGCTTTATTGCAGTAAGATTCTATGAATTCATGTGTGGAGCACATTTTGTGCTGCCTTTAAAGATCAAGTGATAATTTAAAACATAGTTTACTCAGAAACAATCCCTCAAGTTTATGTTTAATTTTTGCTGTGGAAAAATGTATTAACTGAGTACTTTAAAAAACTTTGTAATTCCTTTATTTTTTTTTCCCAGAACTCTTTATTATTGTTACTTATAAAATTTACAATAGAAAATGTGTCAATTCCTATACAATTTTAATGAAGGTGGAAGAATTTTCCAGATTTTTTTTTTTTGTCTGCTTCTTGCAATTATTTTTAGAATTACACCTAAGAATAAGAGACTGCCATGAAATCCTAGCTCTACTCTGCTGAGAATACAGGAAACTTTCAATATAAAATCTTGACCTCATTCATTTGCACACAAGAAGCCTGTGACAATGTCCCTGTGTAAAGAAAGCAAACACTTATGTGTTACAGGGAAAGTCCTGTCAGGAATCTGACATTGATCCCTGCCTTATCTTGTAACACTCCCTTAGAATTAGTTGTCAAAACTGTCACAAGCCCCACTGAAGTCAGAGGGCTCCATGCAGATGTTAACTCAAGGATGTGGCAAACTCTTAAAAAGTCACCAGCATTTAGTCAAATATTCTTAGGGTTTGGACATGCTCCAGGATTTCCTTAGTTTATTTAACATACCTTCTTTTTTTTTTTCTTTTTTTTTTCTTTTTTAAGCCTTTCTGAAATCTCTAATTCAGGCTTGTACACTGGCTTTTCTGAATAATCTTTTAAGACTGCTCTCATATATAGAAAATAGAACAAAGGAGAGGAGAGTTGAAATAAGTTACACCTAACCTCTCCTCACTGCCACAGACACTTAAGATCGTGATTTGTATGCTTGTCAGAGAATATTAGGCCCCTGAAAAGTCACTTAAACTGCAAAATGAAGCCATTTCCAATCAGGGAATTGGGGACCTACAGATCACTGAGAGCTCGTGGCGCTGCAGTGCTGGAAGTAACTCAGCCCAGTGACCTGTTAAAGCACGTCCTGGAACAGGACTTCCACCATGGCAAAGGCAAACTATCTGTGTGCCAACAGCAAAATACCAAAATGCAGATTCTGTGGACAAGAAATAAGGCAGACAGAGCCTTTTGCATTCTCCATAGCCCCAGAGTGGGGATCTGAGACCACTTATGCCGTTGTTATAACAGTCTTGCAGCGGCTGTTTGAATGTTTGCTGCTAAACCTATAACAAAGGATTTTAAAAGCCCACTATGTTATATATAAGCTACAACAGACCACCAGAAGGCCAAGCTGAACTTAAAACACACACACAGACCAGAGGAAGCACTTAGTTAGGGTGGCACACAGACAAGTATTTTCTTTGGCAGAGAACGAGTCTGTATAAACACAACCGAATCGTGCACTTTTTGCAATATCTAAAGTATCTGAACTCCAAAAAAAAGACACTACCCAAAGTTATAGAGGAAAGAAAAGAACAGCTAAATCATCATGGGATGATTCCTTCATTTGCACGAAGCTGGATCATTTTCAACAGTGTACTCCTTCGGTGCTGCTTATTGAAACGTTTTTTAAACTCTAGATATCATGTTTTGTACCCAAAGGACTGTTAGTTTCTACAACAGTGGATGTTTCAGTAAATCCCTCAATCCATCTAGAGATTGTTTGCAGTTGTTTATTTTCAAGCTTTGTTTAGTGTCACATCTGAACACAGAGGTCAGTGAGCGTTGGAAAAGCCAAAGACAAGTTCTGCTTTGCTAATGATGATGAGAGATGGCTGGAGAAAACTGCAGAAACAACTGCTTTAAGTGATACTGAAACTTAAGTGTCTGGTGCTTACCAGCCTTCATGCAAGTCATTCTCCACTGTCAATAAGAAGGATATACCTAAATGACTTCTGGGTTTTTTTCATTCAAATTTGCACAGGGGCTACTGGAAGGCTTTAAACCTATAGCTTGGCTTGTCTAGAGTATTCCTCCCTAAACTAAAAGTTTAGTCATCTTTGCTTCTTTAGCAAACATTCGTGATCCATCCTTACTTAGTCCTTCTGCAGGTTATGTCTGTTGGTCTTGGAGTTCTACAAATTAACTTATTTCCTCCACCTCTGAAAGAAAATTTACGCCTAAGGCACGTCAGGAATTTGTCATTTAGCAATTTAACTGAACTGTGTTATTTCTACAACTAATGCTGTACAGATAACTTGTATTCTCTGGCAGGTAGGGATGCATGCTAAAGGAAGAGGGAAATAGCAGGACACAGGTTAATGTCCTGTCTAAGGAGGGGGCTGGATCTGAGAATAAGGCAGGTACAAGTGAACACATGAGTTAGATTCCACTTTGGAGGCATGTAGGAGCACGGCTAAGGGAAAGGAAGAATGGAGGTGTGTGTACCTGGGCCAGCACAGAGCCAAAGCTTACTGACCCAAACACAGATCTGTGAAGGCTTCATGTTAGTACCCAGCTTAGGACATTCAAAGGTCTGCAAGTTCCAAGAAAAACAATTCTGGCCAAGTTAGGGGAGATGAGAAACATGAAATTAATCATCCCACTTTAACATCCCGTCTTCTTTAACCAACAGTCATGCATGAAGTTTTCCCTTTTCATCACATGGCCAAGCATTCTCCCTTCCTTTGCCCTTCAGGCCATCCCTCACAGCCTGCTGCCTCCTTTACACAGTCCTACTTCATCCCAGTCCCTACCCAAGTGCATGACTCACTCACAGTGCTGTCCCAAAAGCTATTTTTATTTCCCAGCTTTGTAATTCTCTGTCAGATGTTAGTCTGTTTGCTCCTCCCTTCTCCTCCTCCTCCCCTTTTCCCATAAGAACTTAAAAGTCTGGTTTCCCAGCCAGGCTAATAAAATAATAAAGCAAGAGAAGAGATTGTGAGCTAAGGCATTTAGGAACCAAAGAATTCGTAATTTATCAAAAATTAACTTCCTGTGTGCTTCTTAAACAATGCAGTGTTAACTTTTTTTTTTTTTGGTTCCCCACAAAATACAGAGGGAGATTGGAAATTCAACATTATGCTAAGCAATACCTCACTTTCCCCTGAATAGTGAGGATACTACAGTTGCACAGTCATCTACCAGGAATCCCTCTTGCTGGAGCATAAAAGCTGCTATTTTATTCCAAAAATTCCCTGCTGGATGTTTATGTTCTAATAAGACATGCAGGAGCACAGGATTGATTTGGGGAGTGCTCAAACTTACTTAGCAGTAGGAGGACTGAAAGAAAGTAATTCCTACAGAAACCTTTTTTAAAAGGATTGGAGATTTAATTTAGTTCACCAGAAACATAGCATGTCAGACTAGTTATAACTATTCCCAGGTTTTGGCTATAGAAAGAGAAATTACATCTGCAAACCAATCCCTGACGAGTAGGATGAGTCACATTTTAGTCTGTTTTCACTTAATTAGAATGGGTTTTTTAGGTTTATAGGGTTTAGAAAAAACAACACAGACAACCATTGCAACTGGAAAATTATTAAAAGGTGAAATGTGAAGAGGTTCTGACTCACTGGCTACGTATTTCTGACTCCAAGAATGGTCTGAGGAAATAATGGTAACTTTTGTAACTGGTAGAAATACTGGCACAAGCCTTGTGAAAGGATGTCTCAATATATTTCTCCAATGTAACATATGGTCTGCTATTTGCCCAGAAAAGGAATCCTTGTTTTTATTTAACCTGGTAGACACACATTACATTAAAAAAAAAAAAAAAGTGAGGAGGGTGAAAATCAGAGGAAAAGCAAACAGGAGAGACAGAATCATACAACCTGCTTTCCATTTTTGCAATTTCTTTTTATTAACATCCAGTGAAGAGTTTAGTTTAAAAAGTAATCTCACTTAAAAATTGTTCAACTGCATCCAGATGTCACTCTGAGATGCATCACATTACCTCAAAGCCTATGACACAGTGGCTTTGCTGAACTGAGAGCTTCCCCTGGGTATTCCAAGCAGTCAACCAAAGCAACTTGGCATAAAGACAGTGTTGCTTAAGTACAAGGTTCTGTACAACTGCTGAAGTTGAAAGAAAACACAATTTACGTGGACACTCCCAGTGCTTGGTCACACTCCTTTAAATATATCTTTTAAAAGAGGTCTTATTTCCCACCAAGTTCAGAAGCGCTGAGCAGGTTTGGATGGGAAAAATAATACTGTGGTACATGGCACATTTTTACCTACTCAAAATTAGTTTTGAAGATATTTGCATACTTGGGCCAATTCTGTGTCTTGCTTTATAACAGAGTGCAATGTTAATTTTTCCATGCAATGGTATTTTTTTCCTAATTTTCATGCTTTGGTGGCTGTGCCTTGGGTCCAGGGTAAAAGTCTTTCAACTTCTCCCAGCACATATACACAAATCAGCAGAGCAGCCTAGTAAATGGGCATGGAATTTTGCTTTTTTGCCCCCAGGTGACGCATACTAAAAACTCCAGCTTTCCAAGCTCAAAACTTTTCCCTTGATTTTTCCATCTGCCCTAAAAGCCTCAGCCCCATGCAGTGAACGAGTATTCACACAGCAGTTTGTGACATACCCACACACCAAAACACAAACCAGCTTGTTAGGAATCTCACCTTGGTTTGGACAAGAAGGGAAGATACTGAAGAGGAAAAATCCTGACCAAAACTCAGATCAATAGCAATGGCTTTCTTATGCCAATGGTTTCATCTAACGTTACAGCATATATACAGAAAAAGCATACAAACATTTAGCCTCCTAAGCAGGATTCTGATCTATATGCTTTTTGTTTCTACCCTGTATTGTTTTAATCTACTCTTTCCTCTTCCTCTTCTTCTCCTTCCTTCCCTACTGAATTTTCTTTCTCCAAAGAGAACTCTCCAAAATTACTTTGGTGACAATTTACAGAGAAAAGTGAGACTGTGGCCACACTTCACTGAAGACAGTACAGTAAATGTGTGCAAGGTTCAAACTTCACTACAAATGCGGGGGGGGGGGGGGGGGGGGGGTGTTTCAGAAAAGGAAGGGAGATGGGGGAAGAGGTAAAAAGGGAGACAGCTCAGAAATGCCTGGCTTGCATTCCCTTTCTCAGTACTGCTCTCCTGGAAGGAAAGTATTGCATCAGTACAGAAAACCACTGAACTCATGTACTGATCTAAGCAACACTTAATTCCTCACATTTTTATGAGGCCCAGTCACTTTACTCATTTATGGGACATTTTCCACACCAAAGCTTTGTCCCAGCAATTTCATGACCTTGAATCCATCCCTGTCTGGAAAATCCTGAGAACAGTAGCGTGTTGTCATCAATCCCTGTGGGCTTGTCAGCCATCTACTTTGCAGTAGAGAAACTTGGATACGCATTAGCCAAGATGTTTCTGTCTCCCCTTGATCCTCGTTCAGTTCTGTTAATATGGTTCAGGATTACAAGAAGCCTAATTGAACCCATAAATCGGTACTTGATGCTCAGTGACAGCTCACTTTCAGTGTTCTCTTTGTATCTAAGTTCTTAATTATCATACAAAATAATCCATTAGCATACAAATTGAGTCAGCTATTATTATAAACGCAATTAGTTCTAGTAAAACCAAGACACAAAACACGTAAAAAATGAAGCTTTCTTTTCAGAAGCCGAAGTTTCATTGGGATGGAGAGTTTCTCAAGAAAGAAACAGATTTATAACCCACAATATCAATATCCATAATAAAGTTTGGCTTGGGTGGAGTCAATGTCCATACCAATCCTCAGGTTTTTAAAACTATTTTAAATACAATATGCAAAACTACTCCTGTCCTCAATACTCTTCAGAGGTTCTATTACATTTACTTTTATAATATAGAAGCAGGTCACTTTTATTTGAGCTAGTGGTGAAAGAAGATGACTTGGAGCCAGAAGATTCAGCAAAAATTTAACTTAACCTTTAGTAATACAAAGTAGAAACACACAGATCATGTTGGAATATTTGTCTGCTTTTTCAAATTTTATTTTAATTCTAGAACCTCCATTTGATCAGTTTTACTGCTTCTCTCTGATCACAAATAACCTTTAACTTCCAGTAGTGAATTTACTGACCTTGCAGTAATGATTTATGCATCATTTCCTGCATTGCTGATCTTCTGTGGATGCTCTCTGGTGAGCAGGGTACCCACTAAGGTTGAGGAACTGCATAAATCAAGCAACCGTCTCTTTACTTTGGAATCCTTTCCAAGTTCAATTGGCTGCTATTTTAATGATTTTCAGCCACTGAAGTCTAAGTGGTAGTAAACGAAACTCTTTCAGGCAGCTGTGAGTTTCACCTCATGATACCTTAACGTGGGAAGATAAATGCAATTTAATGATATTCTTGCTCTTTAAAACCTGTGATGAAACTCAGCCCTGCCACCCTGATATGAAGAGGATGTGATGTGGGCTGCTCTTCCATCACCTCCTTTCTGTGTCTGTGTGTTTGCTGGATGTGTCACCTGAATGGTACACACAGAGGAGGCCATTACACGAGAGGCACTTCCAAGCAGAGAAATCTGCCTGTCCACCACATAAACACAAAATGTAGCAGTTGGGCAATTCTGTTTTCTACACTGACATTTCCTTGAATTTGTGTCCTGCTGTGTGTTTGTTACGTGAAACGATTCTGCAAAAACAGATGAAATTTCTCTTTCTTGACAAGTCATGTAATGGATTTTTAATATATTGTACTTAAATTTGCTTTCAGATTATTGGTATTTTTACAAAGAAACTGCTCATTGCACTCACTGCTAGATGGGTTGCCAAAAAATATGACGGTGCAGATAGTGAGATGTGAAACACCACAGGAGTGGTGTTTTCAAGGAGAAGCAGATAATGAAGTGAATCACCACTGACTCATCTTTCTTGCTCCTTGTGAGTATATTAAAAATTCTCTAACCTTCAGCAGTGCAAACATTAGTATTTAACTTCAATAAGCATACAGAGGCAGGAAGAGGGAACGTTTTAAAAATCATAAAGTAGATCTTTTGAGGAATTTTTAAAAATCATTTACAAGGAATAGAACTCCCCAAGAAGAGTGAGAATTAAGTGCTGATACCTCTCTTAAATAAAATGAACTGCGAGCGTCTTGTTCTGTTCTAACTCTGAATTTCTGAGCCACATCTTTCATGCTAACACTCTCCAGATAAGAGTTTTCCAGTTAATTTTCACCCTTCTTCATAAATTCAGTTGCTTCCAAGCCAAAACCTGAATTGATCAATCTCAGCCTGTTGTACTTTAAAGGCTTCTTTCAACCTGGAGTTGTCTGTTTGACCCCAATAAACATTTAAAGCTCAAGCACAAGCTAGTTTAAAAGATCATATCATTCCAGCACAGGCTGCAACAGTAAATCTAACAGAAAATATCCTCCAGTGTTGCAAATTTCTATTTGGACAGAAAGTTGAATTCCTCCTACTTTAGAAAAGTAAAAATTAGAATTTCCAGATTTTCTTTAAAAAAAAAACAAACCAAACAAAGAAACAAACAAAAAAAACAAACCCAAGAAAACACACACAAAAACCCCAAAACCAACCAACCCAAAAACTCCAAAAACCAAAACAAAACAAAGACAAAACAAACAAACAAACAAAAAACACAGACCCCCAGGCTTTTTAACTTTCATTTTGCAAAACAAGCAAAGACACAAATTAAATCTTTGTACATGTCTCATTTCAGTCACTGATGGCCTACCAAGGAGACTCAGGTAGGCAAGAAGTTCAGAGTCTTCAACAGCAGCAGCATAAATTTCTAGTACTTATATGCCAGAATAGTTCAAAGACATCCTGATCCTTACAGACAGAACAAGGAAATGCATATGATAAAATATATTTTAATTGCATCCAAATTGAAGGCACTGAACCATTTTTAATGTTGTTAACAAACATTTATAATCCAGCTGCAAGGGTTTGAAACTAATGGAGCAGGTATGTGGGACTGCCACCAAACAGGAATTAAATAGATGGGAACACACTGCAGAGGAGCTGGGAGGGTCTGAGGATGGAAAACTCACAGAGCTGCCTGCAAACCCCCTTCTGATGTTCCCCAAGGCTATTAGTTGTGTTTAAAGACATGCAAAAAGTATCCAAGGAAAACACAAAAATGATGAATTTAACCATCAGGCTTTCTACAGGAAATAGGCTGTTTTGAAGGGCATGGGGTTTTAGAGGTTTGTGTTGGTTTTAAGTATAAATAACTAGTCTAATTCCAGCTGAATGACGTTTCTCTCCTACTGCTTAAAATGTTTTCCAAATCCAAGCGGCCACTGCCATGCATCTGCTTTGCAAAAGGAAGAGGAAGATTAGATATTCAGACACTGGTAAATAAATTTTAAAAAAATAAATATAAAAGCCTGAAAGCTTAAAATACCATCCACACTGTAAATGGAACTGTGTAAAAGCAGATTTGCAAGACAATACTCCTATTTATGCGTTAGACCTAACACCCTTAGAGCCCCTTCCTTTCTTAAATCTCCAAGTTCAGCAAAGCAAATAGATGAAGGAAATGAAACTGGTTTTCTCTTTATTTAATTTTCAAACAAATTAAATGTCAGTTTTACAAGTGTGTCTTTTAACTTATTTAACAAAACAAAATTCAAAAAGGGCATTTTGAAAATTTCACTGTACACTCAGAGTCTAACAATAAACAAACATGCTCCATTTTGACCAGTCTTGAGGTATTGTCAAAGGGGGGTTGGAAGCTGGGAGAGGAAAAAAAAAAAAAAGGCAGCTAGAAATTACCTTGTGCCAAGTGCAGAATCTGAGGAAAGTCTTATGGAAATTCACAGTAATTCACCAACATCTCAATATTCCTTTTTAAACAAAACATAGCAACTGGGGAAGGGTAACCAGCACAGCCACTTTATAATGCCCAGGTTTTCCATTCAACCAAGATACTTCCTCTGGTGTACAATCAAACATTACTGAATAGCCATAAATCATGTAATGATGCTGCTTTTTGGAAATGTTTGCATTTCCAAAAAATAGACCAAACTGGTTCATTTGGGTCATACAGATTTTTTTTCTCCACCTGGGCAAACTTTTTTTTCCTAATTCCAACCCTACTTGAGAAAGACATGCCAAAATTAACTTCACAGTTCAGATTTAAGTGCTCTGTTGCTGAGGCACCACAGTTTCTCGGGTAGTCTGATTGCCTGAGTTCTTAAGACTAAGCTCAAAGACAAGTGCAAGTGAACAATTAGACATTCATTTCAGTGCACAAAAAAGCCATTATTGAGCTTCATGTGTTTTTACAATTACATGGATTAGCAGTTTTCATTCCCCAAAATAGTTGCATCTGTCAGCATTTATGTTCCTACAAAAATATTCTGGTATTTCATAGTGGTTTTGCTTCTCCACAACTATGTTCAAGTGAAGGAGATGAAGAAGAAAGAGGAAAGAATAGATGTATTTTGAATATGTGCAGCACCAAACTTCCTGGTTATGAAAAGCTCACTCATTTTGTCTTATCTTTTAATGTCTTCAAGAATCAGTGCAACTTCTGCTTTTTTGAAATCTGCTTTCTGTTTTATAAATGTGAATTTCTAGGATTTATAAATCTGGTTTACACCTTAATATAACCAAAAACAAGGGCATGTAGTGATAGGAGAAGGGTGAATGGAGTGGGAGAAGACCTCCACTGAAGCTGCTGCGATTAGCTGGTGGGCTGAGTCCACCTTTTCCCACACCAGAGGGACACCATGGGTGGGTGATAAATACGCTCTATGCACGTTAAATGCTGCTCTTAGGACTAGAGCTTTGGCTTGTGCTTACCCCATAGCGTATTAATTAGATCGTTTCATATCAGAGCTTGTGCTTGCTTAATATCTGTATCAGTAGGTTGCTTTAAAACATATTTTTTGCAACAGACACTCTCACCGACAACCTCCAAATCTTATTAACATGTCACAATTTGTACTAATAAGAAGTGTTATTCCATAAACTGTCCAAAGTGAGCCCTTGCAGTTGCTGCAAACTGCAGAAAACACCTTGGCAGGACCTGAGGGCTCCTGGCTCTGTTGAGTTCCCCCTGACAAGGAAGGTGGAGGTGCCCTCTGACCTTGTGGATCTGTTGGTGAAGGGCCTCCTTTCGAGGCGCTGGCACACTGTGGGACACCAGGGCCTCAACTTCCCTGGGGGACCAACGACCACAAACCTGAACTCCCACCTTTCACGTGACACTAATTAATAAGATGCATTTGCTAAGCAAGTGTGGGCCAGAGGTCAATCTCATATATGGCTTTCAAAAGCAAGCTGGTGTAAACTCTAAATTACGTGTCCAAAGTCTCAGTGCTGTTGATAAAATTCACTTTTAAGTGTTTGAAACCTGAACCCAAAGGGAAATACTACGCTGTGACGAGAAGGAAAAATTTGGAACAAACTTCTGCGGACAGCCCCTTTCTCTGGAGGAGCTGGAGAGCGTTCTCCTGCTGCAAGAAGGAAGCAAAGCAGAGTCACCTCCTGCCTGTCAGCTGCCACAAGCTGGGCATGCTGACATGCTCTGCTGACTGTTTCTCCTCTGTTGCTTCTGGAGCAAACCTTTCTAAGGGATTAAAACAATTTTGCTAAAATAAGGGAGCATGTGTCCACCTTAAAGACATCTCTCATCAATTCTCTAAGACTGCAGCTCTCACACCCATCTTTTTAATTTGGAGGACTACTTTTCAACCATAAAAACCTCTGTTCACAGACCACTTCAACATTAACATTTCCCATTTTCAATTCTCTGTTTCAGCAAGACATTTCTTTTACAATGGTATCTCATAATTCTCTTGGCTATTAATAACATTGTACTCCATGAAATAAAAAGTTAATTGAAATCTCAAGGCAGTCATGAAAACATTCAGGAGTGTAACTAAAAGTCATATTGCAATTTGTTAGCTGTGTTTCATTAAAAAAAAAAAAAGTTCTCTGCAGAATAATTTGCACAGACACAGAAAATATATATTTTAATTGTATTTGTCCCTAAAACTCCTACAGAACCTCACAGCAGCTGTTTTACCTAATTAAAAATGCCAATAAAATAAAATTACATTACCATCACTTCTTTCAGGCTCTCTTTTGGTAGCAACCTCCTACATTCAGGCATTAACGAATTCATACTACCTTTCCCAGCTACCATAAAGAGCTTAGTGCAGAAATTATGGATATCTTCACATAGAGTAGGCAACGAAAAACTTCTAGCTTTTCCCAAACACATTGTTAATGCCTTTGGAAGACTGCATTTTACCTTCTGTGAACACAGCTTTGCTCTCCAGGATGAAATACCACTAGTTCCACTGAAATAAGTGAATTTAGCATTCTGCAAAATCAGCATGAGCAAGAAAATCAGGTCTGTTAGGGCCAAATGTTTCACAGTAAATGTACAATTGCTGGCATAAAATCTAACGTCTCTCACATTCAATTTCTTTAAGAAAGGGGCAGGATGTGTCTCAACAGAATGCATAAATCATTTCAAAGTGCTTTGAAGCACCTTGTGTTCCTAGTTTGAGTGTAAAAAACATTTTAGGAGAAACTAAGGATAGATCTTAATTTAGGTATTAATAGTACCTCCCTGACAGTAAAATGTTTACAAGTGGTCCCTTGCAAATGCTCTCCATTGTTTAAAAAAACACAGTTGTGACTCTTCAGTACTCATGGACCTGTTGCCATTTTATGTCCACTCAGCAAACGCTGAATTCTGCACCAACCTGTTTCAAGCCCTGCCTTTTGACAGAGAGTAATATGCCAAAAAAAAAATCTGAGCAATATTCCAAAGACCATTGCACTTGCTAAATATAGATCACTCTGAACTTAACACAGTGAACATGTCTAAAACTGCCACTTAGAAGTCAATTATGCAGTAATATAGCACATGATATTAAAATTATGGGGCAAATATGACACATCACGTCTGTAGTTCCTCAGATACAAGAACCTACATATGAACAACCCTGTCTGCTTCAAACAGCAAAGAACCCATAACTCTGTGATAATTTTCAAAGAACTTAAGAGCCTGAAATCTAGAGACCCCATGTTTTGTTCTGTCACAGTTCTGGTAAGAGAGATTTATCTATAGTGGCACAGAACAGATTTATGTGTCTGAGAGGGCACACCCTCTGTTTTCTGTCCTATGATCAGGATGGGCTGAAGATGCAGGAAAGGGTGCCAAGGGATACCAGACTGGATGCAGAGCAGCTTTAGGAATCCACTGAGGCTTTCCCTGCTGCCATCTTCTTTGCCCAAAGTCTAAGTAAGGGAAAGGCTTAATCAACAAAGCAATCTACACATCAGACATAGCCACACAAATATTAAATTTCCTCAGGATTCCCAGCATTAAAAGATCTACAAAAGATGGCTTTCTGATGATGCACAGAATCTCAAATCATGCAGTGGTCACTATGAGAGCAACAGGACAATCCTTGTCCTGAGGTTTGCATGGTACCTACCTAGAAAGCTCAGCTGCATGGCAAAAGCTGCAGTGTAGTTACAGGAATGCAGAATAGTTATTGCCATCACCAAAAATTAAATCAGAGGATACTTGATAAAAAAAAAATTATCCTTTTCACTATGCAACCTATTTACTGTGACATTTGATTTTTGTTTTTTGTTGTTTTTTTTTTGTTTAGAATACTGTAATTTTAGCATTGCTTCAGTTAGTGACTGACTTTGACAAGCGTCTGACTACCCATTGCATAATTCCAGACGAGGCCAGTAGTTGCTGCTCTGATGATTCACCATCAGCCATCATTTTTCACTGCAAAAAATAAGCACTGTAGCCAGTCAAGAGGGAAGACGCAGTTATGTTAGTGTTAAGAGTAGCAGAAGTACGTAAGAATTGCCAATTTTATTAAATCTTTCTACAGTAAACATGAGGCCTGTATGCTATCATGATGTCTGTGTAATTCAACTGATAACAAAATCAGCCTAGTTACCTACATTGCAAATGCAACACCAGGAATCTGACTGAATTTTTAGGATCACATGAATTTTTCAAGACGTGCTATTAAATGCACCTTCTCTACCCTATAAAACCACCCACCTTGTGCACATCAACTTCACTTTTCAGTTCTCATAACCTGCACAAGATTACTTTACTTAGGTTTCCCAAGTTACAGGTATTTTTTACCTCAATTTTGTTTAAATAAAAGTCAGTTTATTTAGGTACTTAAAGTAATTCTGGGGAGACAAGGGGATCCAGAGGTTTGGTAAAGAAATGCAAGTATTTTGACTGGTAGGCTCCTGATTCAAATGTAATTGAGTCCCAGAATTTAACTTTCAGTCATTGTTGGATGACTACATAGGTGATCTATGGTTTCAAAATTATTTTCTACTGAACAAGTGTTATTAGTACATAAACTGTCATAACTATCCATCAAAAGATGCCCTGGAGGCTGAAACATGCTTTAAAGTTGCCTCTCTGAATTAGGGTAAGTAAATTAACAGCTTGATCTATACCTGTTCAAACTGAGTCTGTCCTCAGAAAAGATAAATTTTATTTTTTGGCATTATCAACATGACACATCTCACAGGTCTTATGTCTGATTAAATAAAATAACAAGAAAAAAAAACTTAGGCCTCACTGTCCCGACGGAATTCTCTTCATTCCCAATCATTTTGCTAATATATTGCCAAATTAGAATTTTTCATTCCCAAAATTCACTCACTCTGCATGAATACATACCCTCCACACACACACATTTATACACAGGTATATAAATACATCTGTATTGAATGGAGTATCAGGGAAGTACCTAACAAGTAAACAGTTACAACCTCCTGATCCCTTCAATGTGCCTATGGCTACTACAGCTTTAGCAGTCACAAAAATTCCATCTTGTACCAAAGACCATCACTGTGCTGCCAGTCCCTTACAGAACTGCTCACCCCATGATTTCCACAAGAATAATTGCTCAAACGAAGGTCCTGAGGACATGAGGAATCACCCAAATGAGAGAAGAAGACCCACTGAGACACTTGGTGCCATCATTTGCCAAAACAGCACAGTACACAACTCCCTAGACATTTGCTGCATGTGTAGAGTCCTCCCACATTTTCACATGAAGTTCCAATTGCATTCATTTTCTGCTCAGACCCTAATCCACAGCCTGCTAAATCTCACAAAACCTGAAGATGCGACTGATACATTTTAAAATTATTTCTTTTCGTACTTTTACCCTGTGAATGTTCTTAGAGGACAGCTCTTGTATGTTCTTTCCCTCCCTTCACCACAACATAATGTTTCAGAATGTAGATTCAATCTTTGTGTTCTTCACACTTATTTTGCTGAATATTCAAAATATAAACCATTGGCTCAGTATTTCACCAAATCTTCTGCATCATAATACTGGTGTATCCTGTACAGCAGTATTGTGAACTGAGTTTCTCCAGGTTTGTCTTTGAAATGTCACAGTATTTTTTTTTTATCAGCAACATGATAAAACACAGAAAAGGGCATGGATTCACATCCTCACTTTCCAAATAAATTGAAGAGTCCTTGGTTCTTAGAAAAGAAGTTTGCAAATCCAAATCTCAGGAAAATTCCTTTCACTCACCTTCCTCCAAGAGTAGCTAAAGGTGTACAAATATAGGAGTGGCAAATTCCAGAGGAACTTCAAATAGATTATTCTATTTAATCATATTTATCATAAGATGGTACTAATCCTTCCTTGCGGCCACGTAATTTCAAGCTATATTTGGATACTGAGAAATCTTTGCTTGCAGGGAACGCAAACGATCATTGGCCTGCTTTTTAATTTAAAGTGATTTTGGAACTTGCCTCCTTCCATACCCACTCAGATGGATTCTGACATAAGCCTGAAACAACTTCTTATTTCCCAGTTAGGAAAAAAAAGAAAGAAAGAAATTGCTTAAGGTTTCAGGCATCTCTTGACTGAGAACTCTCAGCATAATCCAAGGGTGAAATCCTATCACTGTGAAAATCCCACTTGCATCTGATATGCCCAGATTTCAAACCAATCTCCATTTCTCTGACAATAACAAGGGTTTATAAGACTTTGCATTCTGCAGGAATCTAGCAACAATTTCAAACATAAATCTGGAATTAGGGTACAAAAATACATATCCTTTTATTATCAAGGAAATATTAAAATCACCATCAGCTATTTCTTATTGTCATTCTGTTGTAAAATTGATTATCAACATACAGCTACATCAGAAGCACATGTCTGCAAACGTAACTTCCAAAGAAAAATTCCTCTCTTAAACCTTGGGGAAACGGGAAAACAAAGTCTATTGAAAATTAGAGATTAAGAACTTAATTTTCCCTCACTTATATTCAGTTCTGAACAAAGACTGTAGAAGCAGCAGCATGGCACTGGTTCTATAATTGTTAGGTTTTTGTTACAGCAAAAACAGTGTATATACTTTCTGCATCAAATAAAGATATTTGTTACTTATTTGGGAATCAGGAAATGCCTCCACATACCATATACATCACACTAATGGCCAGGAAAAACTGGCTTAAATTCTATAGTTTACAGACAGCAAAAAATGAAAGGGTAATGCAGCTGTTGATCCAGGATATTCATCATGTCAGACTAACATTGCCTCACACAACCATCTGCAAATGTCTTTCTAGTGAGGTGCCTCTGTTGAAGTACAGCTCTTTTTCCTCTTTGCACTAAAAAAAAAAACAAAAAAACAAAAAAACAACATTGTCCTTCCTGGGAGGCCTCTTTCTCACTGGCTGTTGTTCAAAGGCGCCAGTTTAGGATAAGCAACACAAAGATGCAGGGCTGGAAAAGATGGCCAGATACCTCCTGCTAAAGACACTCCTCTTGGTTTCTGCATGAGAAGCAATATAGAGATTTCCTGTAGGTAAAGTTACAAAGACTGCTTCTTTAAAGTGTGTCTTCAAAAGTCAAAACCTGCTGCAAAACCTAAATCCTACTCTTGGATGGAGACAGAAGTTTCCCTCCTTCCAGTGTCCTCAGGCTCAGAGATGCCAGGCCTTCTCTCCTTTCCCTCACAGAGATTGCCAGCTCCTGTATTGTAGCACTTCAACTTCGCACTTGATACTTCTAGACGTTGTGGCAAAAGAAATTTCCACCAACTTCCTCCTCAGTATTGAACTTGACAGAGAGTAAAAAGCTTCTCCAAAGCCAAAATACGGGCATACGTTATGCCTCAGTTACACATGCAATCAATTCCCTGGCAAATTCCATTAAAAAAAAAAAAAAAAAAAAAGCTCAAAGATGAGTTAAAAAAATAAAGGGGCAAAATCCCAACAGTTCAGCATTTCATAATGTAACACACAACGAGAAGCTGCTGTGTTATCACAATAAAGAGATGACTTGGGCACCAAGCCACTGCAGCAGTGCACGCTGCGTGTGCTCGTGCACCCAGGAGAGGCGGCAGTGGGTGGATGCTTTATTTAGGCAAGAGTTACCCATCTGTAACCGCGGGAGGGAGTTGGCAGATGGAGCTCTGGAGTTCCCTGCTGGAACCCGGCCAGGGCACTGCTGTTACCAACTCCTCTCCTCTGAAAAACAGACGGAGAACTCGCATATCCATATGCTGAAGCTATTAAAGAGCACTGAGCAACCAGAAATTGATTTCCTCTGCTTTGTTCTTTGCAGACCTATTTGTACCTGAAGGGTGTATGTGTAGAACTCCCACCTTTCTGACACAACAGATTTATATACTGATTCTGTAAAAGTATTAAGAACTGTAAGGACAAAATGCACTTTCAATTCCAGTTTTTAGATTGAAATAACCTAAAAGTCTTTTCATAACCTTATGGTAAGTCTCATTTCTACCTTTAGACTTAGAAGCTAACTTAAAATAAACAAAGGCCAAAAGATGAAGGTGCAATATCGACAAAATTTATTTTCCAGGTAATTACTATCTACTACATAAATAGAGAAGAGGAATAGGTAGTACATACAATAGGAAACATTTCATGTAAAGAAATCACTTTGAAGTTTGCTTTAGGCTTTGCTTCTGTAGGGTTGTGCTCCTGTGTGTCCCTAAGCAGGGAGCACAAACAGCAGACATGGATTCCTTCTGTTATCCTGCCTTTTCATGGCATGTTACTCAAGTGAAGGAATATTAGCCTGGTTTCCAGGCAGAGAGAACTTCTCTGCAAAGTCCAGTCGTAGCCAAAGCATAACATACATTGCTGCCACCTCTACTGCTCAGACACATCCTTTGCTTCACACAAAAATTATTTGGAAAAGATGAGAGAGTTTGCAGTAGGAGTAGGGAACTTATTTTTCAGTTGCTGGAGACTAAACACAGACCTTTTTGGAACTCAGCTTTGACACTGGATGAAAGTAATAGCTATAATCATAAAGCTGAGCTATTCTTTCAGTCCACATGGAAAGCTTGTACAGAATAAATGGTTATTTCATGAGCTACTCAGGCTGGAGCAAAAGGCATGTCATGAGTGGGTGTTAGCCTGGAGAAACACAAGCGTTCTCCTTTAGCCACTAAGCAAAGGTTATGCAGTAAGTTAGGTTCCTCCAGAAATACGTTTTCCTGTTCATATAATCTGAAATCCTCTTTCTCTGTTAAACCCGCTGACTTGCTCTTTTAAACTATGCTGTACTTTTCTGCCTTCTGCTTCTCTGCCCGAGAAGACAATCTACCTGATCACACAGGACAGCCAACATCCCAGTGGAAAAAGTTTTCTCCTCAAAGTAGGTTATTCAGAGGTGCAGTAAACTTATCCGTGGCCATCCCCACTCCGTGGCACAGTTCACACAACAGCATTTTAAGGCAATGTAAACCAACAGTTCACTTTTCTTTAAAGGCTATGAGGGAAATTACAGTGGACTTCAACTCAGTTTAGGAGCGGCTAAGAATAATATTATCAGCTACTTGCAAGCAAGACACATTTTTTGCTTATATTAAAAATGCAAATGAGAAACTAAAGCTTTAAAGAAAGCATCTGGTCCTTTCAGTTTTGTTACAAGAGGTGACATCCCTTGGACACAGATGGAAGTTTGCAGCTAGAGCTGGCCACAAACTGCTTGCAAATGCTTTTTTACACATCTCTGTTGTACAGCCTTTCCTGTGCTCTAAAAGTTCAGTAAAATCCTCTTAGCTGACTAACTATATCACTATGAGACCTCTCACTTCTTTCCCAATGGAAAGGAAGGAGAAACAAAGCAAAATATTTTGCATCTACAAGACAGAAAATTGTCACAAACTGGCAATTTTTTCCAGGTCACATCTCTTTTTCCAAAGCAACTGACCTGTAATGCCACTTTTGTGTATGCAGTTATGTATAAATGGTAAAGCATTTTCAACTTACATAAAAGCTTTCTGTAAAGAAACAGTGTTTGTTAACAGTCTGAATACAAATATTTTCTGGACTGAAATACAGTCCATATTAATGAAAATTGTGCCTAAAGCAGGAAACACACAAATTCTATCCATCTATATAAATATGCTCTATATTTCTATAATATTTAGTAAAAAACACAAACATTTAGGGCATTTAATCTGAAGTATGCTACTTAGATCCCTAACTTATCCTCACATCCTAGGAATACCAATATCTCTGACTTTATAATTTCTTAACCTGATTCCCACCTAGCTTGTCTACTGCAAGATCAGATCCCTGTATGTAACTTGTCAACTTCTACATGTCTACAGTTAGCAAAGTGTTATGTCTCACGGAGTAGAAAATACTTTCCAAATCAGAAAGCCTTTATAGTGTGCTGTTCATGTTGCAGGGACTCTTCAAATTGCTTCCAGGCAGTGCTATTTTTATAATGCCATCCCAGAAGTAAATCCTATCCTACCCATTCATGATTTCAGCATTAGATGAGAAGTGCACGTGCCATAAATCAGTCATTGCCCAAACTGCTGAACACAAACTCAGATAGAAGTTCAGATACAGCATTAAGGGTGCTGAGACAGGAACAATGAAAGCCCTCTCCGGTCCTCACTTTGAAGCTCCGCCCTTGCTGTATGTGGGAACTGCACATCTTAATTTCTGGAGGATTTTTTTTTCATTTCTTTCTCGGTGAGCTAATCAGAACATGAGGAGCCAGTGGCACAAACTGAACAAAGCCAGCAAGTACCAACTTCTACAGGTGCTCATAAGCAAAAATGGAGAGTAGCAAGGAAGGACCAGGCAGGCAGGCAGGCACTGCAAATGTTTTTGGTGTTCTTGCTCTGGTTCCCTCATTACTGTTTCGCTTGGTCTGACGAGACTGAGTTTTCCTGCTGCTTTCTCAAAGCAATATTCCAGATCTGCATGGAAGCCCTGAAGTTTCCCTTCCACCAGTGACTTACGCAGGGCAATAACCTGGAACCACTGCTGAGACCCAGCAGAAGGGGAGCCATACCTACAACATTAATTTCCTTCCATACAACTTCCAGTCCACAACACACAGACAGGTCTTTGTCTCGCACCCCAAGGCGATGCTCCACGCGGCTTTCCCTAGGCTGAGGGAAAGGTGTCCTTTTACTCATCTGCAGAGTACATTTGGAAACATGAGCCAGGGCAAAGCGCCAGCATCAGGAAAACCCGAGCCCAACACCCACGTGGGTTTGCAATTTCAAAGGCACTTAATTTACAGTTTAACTTTGAGCTACACTGCTGATACATAATATATACGCAGGGATATAAAATAACGCACAAGTGCCCTTTCAAGCTTTTTTTTTTCCTTCTGCTGGCCATTAAGTCAGTTGTCAGCAAGTTTCACAAGTGTGAGTAAGCCCTGCAAGGCTACAGTAGTTCTCACACCCCTGTCAAGGGGAAGGGGGAAAGCACTGCTTCTTTGGGATTTGGCTCAGTGTTCACCACTGCATTCCGCTCTGTGTCCCCCCCCTCTCTAATTTTGCTGTACGAAGTTTTCTCACCCTACAGAGATGGACTATTTCTTAAACTTTTTCACCCCAAAAGTATACTTTAAATTTCACCTTTATTAAATTTCACCTTGCCAGGGATGTTCAGAGAAATAGTTTTTTTATGGTTCAAAGCCACCACGAAATATGGAAATATACAGGTGTAATAATATATAGGTGTAATAATACAAGTAAAGTTGTTAACTTAATCTAAAAAAAGAGATTGTACCTCAGACAGTTAGGATTATAAATTTACTAAACTGGGAAACATATTATTTGGCTACTGTGAACTTTCATGTCCACATTAAGAAGAGCAGAATGTGGGTTTGCAACATTACAGAACTTCAGTTTTGAGTTGTTGCTTTGGCTTTTGTCTGCTTGGGTTTGTTTGTTTGCTTTTTTTAGGGGGTGTGCTTATTTATTTCTTTATTAAAACAAGAACTATGACAGCAGCATTTCAGGTGGTTTGTGGGAGATTTTTTTGTTGTTGTTGTTGGAGGTTTTTATGGCTGTACCTCTCCTTACAAGTTCGTTCATACTTTTTCATCAGTGTAATTCTCAAAATACTTTTAGATCCTTCACCACTTTTTATTACTTATTTTCACATCTAATGCTTTTAGAAGCCACAAATGAAGCTGCATTCCAAATGCTCCAGTCATTGCATAAGCTTGTGTGGAGCCATGCAGCCCTTTCCCAATACTCAGAGGTACTCTGGGAAGTTTTCAAAGCATAGAAGTTCACTGTTTAGCTACAGTTGAATTTGAATGGGGATACCTCACTACACAGCTGTGGAAATCTTAGTCATAAAATCCAGTGGAATTCAGAAGGGCTTTAGAAAGAAGTCATCTACTTCCAAAAAAAAACCAAAAACCAAACCAAAACAAAAAAAAAATTTGAATAAAATTTCCTGAAACCAAAAAATCATATTTCATAGGACTGTTTGGCAAAACATTTTGTTAGAGAGGGCAGATGCTTATAGCTTAACAAATATGAAAGAAAGGTTAAGTGGATAACTTTTTTCTTTGAAAAAGATAACAAAATTACTCTTCTCTCCCATTTATTACTAGGCCTTACACTCAGATTTCTTCCTTTTCACAAGCCTCTTCCGCTTTTTCCTCTGCTACATAAACTTAATGGAGAGTCCAAACTACCTGATGAGAATCACAGCTAAGAAAAAAAACTCACACATCTGTGCAGCATGGAAAATCATCAATCCCACAGCGACTTACTGCAGTGCTTTAAGGACCTCTTCCCATGGTGGCAAGAGGGGGAACGAAAGAACATGAATTCAAACTTTATGAGCATAAAAGTCAGAATTTTCTGCTCTACTTTATAGAAATACAGAGCAAAATCACACAATTCTAACCCCACACATTTTCTAGCAGCAGAAGTTGTAAGCACTACAATACTATGAGTGATGTTATAAACAAGACTCTTTCATTCTGACCAGTTTTGAATTATGTTTTTGGTGGAAGCCATAAGGACCATATACCAAAACTAGGACTCGCTAAAGCAGCTGGGCTCAAGTGTGGTTGCCACCATTCTTAAATCATGCAAGAGACCATCTCTGCCACAAAGCCAGTGAGACAGAATTCAAGACATTAAGAAAACAGAATTCAAAGGCTGATGCAGACGATTTGTGCAAGTTTTACTGCTTTCAGAATTAATAAAACACCACCATTCTTAGACACTGCTGATATAAAATGTCCAACTCTGCCTTTATAACTTACAGTACTCTGTCATTTTGTTTCAGAATAATCCACCTGTAAAATTACTTATGTTGGGTAAATGCAGTTCAGCAACACCACATGGGCCTACATGTAGAAGCTCAAAATCATGGTCAGTGCTGGCATATCCAAAAAAACTGTTACTAGTTACTGATTTTGTAGTTTTTACCCCTGATACTGCAGTGTTCTTTCTAAATACTGACTGACCGACCAGTCCCAGAGGTACAGTGCCTGTTTTCAAAATCTCCAATAGAAAACCAAAGAAAAATGAAACCCCCAAAGATTTATCAAGCCCTTAGGGATGAAAAGAGAAAGTCTGTCTAATCAAATCCTTGTTGGGCATGTCCATGCTGTAAAACCACTGTGTTAAACAGCAGTAACTGACATCTCCAAGGAGTTTTAATGCAAGGTAAGGAAGCAAACTCACATTTTGTCTTTATGGCTATTATCTGTTATGCTATATAATCCCTCAGTACCAGAGCAGCTGGATTAGTATCTCTGGGTCAGAGCTGACTACCATGGGGAAGACGGGGGGAAATATTTGGAGATATCTTTGGGATTAAATAAATCACAATGGGATATTTTATTACCACAAGAAAGCTTATTCTTTTATGACTTCATCCGAGCAAAACCTTGAAAATTAAAGTCTCAGTGCTATTATGATCACTACCTTTCCAAAAACAGCCCCACCACTCACACATCCACTCACACAGAGAAGGAAGAAAGTCAGTTTCACAATTCAAGTTTCCATTCTTCCCTGTTCCTTTCTCACAATTAAACTCTTAAAGCTTTAGTCCTCCTTGCTTAGAAAGATAAATCACTGTATGAAAAAGATATCCAATGCCAGAGATGACATTTCCCTTGGACTTTCACTGCTACTCTACAAAAATAAGCTTCAAAGTTCAACAAACAGGAGATCTCAAGAACTGCCCATTTCTAACCTTCTGTTAGTTTAAAACAAAAATATATAAGACCAGAACTAAAATTTTCAGTTATAACGTCTTGACTTGTTGCTGGCAACACCACCAACACTCCTCTAGATTTCTGATATCCTCTAGAGGATTTGGTAATTTTCTACCACATGGTCCAGTCCTAAAGTATAAGTAGAAATCCCACAAAAGCTGTAGAATCTCGCAGAAAAACTCTTAATGGTTATTTCAAAAAAGATAAAATGAAAGATTTTAGCAATTTCTGTTACCACTCTAGTTAATATCCATCAACATATTTCTTCTTTCTGGAAAATCTATGCAGATATGATTCGAAAGGGCAGATTCCAATTCTGCTCCAAATAAACTCTGTGAAGGTCACAAAACTTTGGTTAATGTTCAGGTGTTGGGTTTTGATTTCTTGGGGTTTTTTTTTTTGTTGTTTTGTTTTGTTTTTAAGGCAAACAAAGAAGCTAGTTTAATTCCTTCTCAGTAACACAAGAGACCAACACCTCTCCTTGGCAGTTAGTTTATTTTGTTCTTTTCTTTATCACTTTGTACATTTATAAATCCAGGTCAGAGACAGCATATTCAAGGATTAACCCCTCAATCTTTTTGTAAAGGCAACAATTCACCTACCGTGAACCTCCAGCTCCTGCAGAAAGTTCCTCCTTCTAACCGCTTGGGGAAGAGCTCCTGCAGAGCCTGGCCCGCATTTTCAACTCTACTTAGTCCCACCTGGTTTGTGAACTAACCTCTTAACAACCTGGATGATTCACAGCAGCCATTAAGATTTGGTTTTGCTAACAAGTAAGCACCCATTTCTTGGCTACTGCACAACACGATCACAGAAGTGTAATCAGCTCCAGCTTTTTAATTAACATTGTGCTATAATGGGTTGCTGTGTCTTTGTAAAGCTTTCTTTTCTTAGCATTGTTAGTTATTTTTAAGAAGACACACCATTCAATCATAGATTTGCTAAGAAATTACCCTATCAGAAAAAAAACTCTCAAGTAAGCTCTAGTGTTTCAAAAAAAGGACAAATTTCGAAAGGGGGAATTTAGCACAGAAAGCCTCATTTAATACAGGAACACATGAAACTCAGTGCTGGCTGTGATAACGAAATGCAGCTTTTTAGTTTTAATAGAATGTTGAGATCTTTATTTTTAAGCACCTTTGAGAGCTGTTTTTGTTTAACAGTGCTCCAGATCAGTGACTCTTCTCTTTCATCCACCATCTGGAAGTGAAAGGCAGATGAATGGAGTAGGTGCCATAAATACAGAAAGGCATCAGTGCCCTTGGATTCAGCTCAGTGAAGTTATAGAGCAAGAATTTGTTAAATGTGTTAAAGTATTTAATTTTAACTGGAAAAAGGAAAAAAAGAAAAGCCAAATTAATTTTAACCATGTAAGGTGGGTAACCCTTTACAGAAATTCAGTTCTAGCCATTCCAAAAGTTGGCAATATCAAGCATTAGTAACTCAGCCTCTATAAAAGCATTTCTATTGCGCACTCTGATGGAGTCTTAAATATTGTAAGAATGAAATAAGAATCACATGATATTTCTGCTACTTACTGCATTCAATTTCTCCTTCAGAATAAAAACTCCCTCAGATCTGGTCCTTTGTCAAAACAGTTCTTTCTTGCCAAGCTGATCAAATCTGCTGATAAAAATAAAATTTACAGTTACAACATTACATTTTAAAAATTACACATTTTGTTTTCAAACAAATGAGGTTCCCCTTCTGCAATGAGTGTTGCATTGATGTTTATGCACAGGGGAAGGCTTTCACAGTCTGGATCGAGAGACCTGCTCCATTTATACCCCTCAATAAACCCACCATCGTGACAGCTAAACCCTCATCATAGCAGATGGGATATCGTGTTTGACGTGGAATGCGGCACTATCTTAAATCTGGTTTTATTTGACAGGGGTTTGTCTGCAATATGGGCTGCAGAGCCCAGCAACCGAGGGGTCTAAACCCCAAAGCTGCTGGGCAATGGGACTCTCAGACACAGCCTGACTGCCCACATGGAGCCAGGCAGGTTCCATGGGAGAGCGGGTGGCACAGCAGCACTCACACTGTGTTCAAAACCAGAGCAAAACTAACGTTAACATCTCTCATATTAAAAGGTCTTTCAGAAGTGGGGAAAAAAGAAGCATTCAAACAACAGGATTTCATTTCTGTCTAAATGTCTTTAAAATCTCCCCTTAGGCATCATACAGGAATCTTAAGATAAATACATTTAATAACCGGGATTTCACCATCCTATGATTCTAAATCTCCACTAATTACCTTGTTTATTTTCCTGCCAAAGTATGGAAGCTATGATAAATTACAAAAAGTAGAAAAATACAAATAAAATTATAAATTTTCATAAGTTATGAAATACAAAAATACTCAGGTTTACTTTTTACAAGAAATCATGTTCTTTGTTAGAGTAATTTACAAGGTGTTGTACGTTGAGATACATGTTGTAGAATCTCTGAACAGAACCCTGATACCAGGTGGGCTGGACAAAGTTGACTTCTAAAAGTATGTAACTGAAATCCATTACCTCCCCAAAATGCAAGGAGCCAATCCTGACAGCCACGGCTTCCTAGCTGCAGAAATCTGGCAGGGATGGACCCACAGACCCCAAGGTAAGAGCATTCCCTGTGGGGAGAAAACTCTTGGTTCCAGTTCTCAGTGCCACAGCTTTGGCAATTCTCACCATCTGTGCTGCTGTAATTCACATAGTGAAACATTATTTTATATAACTGATCTTCAGTTAAGGGTTATTATTGGTAACACTGTATGAAAACTAACTGTTAATCATACATCTACTGTATTCCTGGTAGTCTTCTGTACCTTTAAAAATCTGATGTCCTGTCTGCAAACAAACCACTGTCTTCCCACAGTGTAACACAGAGGTTTTGTCATCGCATAGTTCCACGTATCAGCGTGGCCAGACTTCTTTTCCAAAATAAAATCTCTGCAAACTGGCAAATTAAATCAGGCTGAGCATGGCAGCGAGCATGGAGTGCCAGACAAAGGTCACACTGCACAGAGCCAGGGGACATGAGGAGATGCCCACTTGGTTTGCTCCTGCTCAGAGCCGGACCTTGTCCAATACAAACCATACCAGGGAAAAAGAAATTAACTGGCACACGAAGAACCCAGCAAGGGGCACAGATTTAGTCAACTAACTTAATTTATGCTAAATAGAATTCCCTCATGTTCTTAGAGCCGAAGCACAGGAAAAAAGCACTGTTCTGCAACTGAAGTGAATGGAAAAATGGTAGGAAAGCCAGGATTGGACAAGACTAGTGAGTCACTACAGAGCTATCCAAAGGGATACAGAGGTCATCCACTCGCTAGAACGTGGGCTGAAACAGCCACTGATTTATATTCCAAGAATCCTAATAAGAGGCACTCTCAGGGGAGCACAAGACAAGAGACTTTGCCGTGATTGCAACTAGAAAGATGAGTACAGAAATCCCAGCAAACAGGAGTGGCTGCAGTAGTAAGTCAGTGCTGCACTCAGGGAGCTCTGAGAGTTCAAGACTTTCCAATGGCATAACTGCCAGGAGAGTTTGGGAGCACTAAATGTGTTTCTTGATCAGCTTACTCATATGCATTCTTATCAAAGAAAAGATCGAGGTCTAGCATTTGGGACTCGAATTTTACGACTGAGTGTTTGAAGACAGCTCTGGACATCCCTCTCTGGGTTACAGGACAGTGGCTATTCTTTGCTAGGAAGGAACGTAGGTAGGGTTACATTTAGTGCTGCACACAGAATTTACTTCCCCCCTCACTCCATAGAAGCGGTGAATTCCAATTACTGTTTCCAGACTAGTGAAAAAGAGAGACATGTAGCCCTCCCTGAAGAAATGAAAAATGTAGAAGACAAAATATGATGATATAATAAACCAGCCTTTCTGCTTTGAGTTACGGATCAGCCTTAACTAGGTTAAGTGCAACAATTCTATTTTATATATTTTTAATTTTTAATCAATTTTTCAAGTCTACCTCTAAGGCTCTACATTATTTAACTTAATTACAAAATGTATTAAATGCAATTAAACTAAACCACAAAACCTTAGCTACTTAGTGTGCCTGCCAGAGGAATGTTTTCTTTACCAGTATACCTAGAAGTCACCAGGTTCAAACTGTTTCTGAGCAAGTCCTGCAGAATCCCTCATCTTTTAGTCCTTGCAAGATGACTTTGTGTGCAGCCCAGACACTTTAATAATGGGGAAATAGAGCTCTGGCAGCTCTACTATTTATATGTGTAGCACATGGAACTGCACACTAAAGAAACTCTGACATAAACTGGGTAGAACCAGTAGAAATTACCGTACGTGACATTATAAAACACAGGCCCCATATAAAATTAAATGTATAAAAAAAACAGTTTTATATGAGGAATTGAGAAAGGCAGTGGAAATACAAGACCCCAAACATTTTTGGTTTCTGAGCAATCTAAACCCTGCAATGTTTGATCTGTAAAGAAGTACAGTTCAAAAGTGATTAGTCTGTAGAAATCACCTCCTGTCAGCTGATTTTGTCACACTCCTGTCTGCCCCAAATTTGTCATGGACATGATTTTCGTGCTGAAAACTCAATTTTGTGCAATACATGGGTCATTTACCTGTTTTACCATCCTTAAGTAGAATGAGTAAGAATCATTTTTCACTTTCACTTACTTGATTGAAAACTTCTGCTCTCGGTAGCATTTTTCTGGCATTGCTAAAGGGAGGGCTGGGCCACAGTAGCCACGCTAAAGGTCACCCAGATTTGCTTGAGAAGCTTCTTAGTGCCTGCATTGCTTCACATACTGCTCCCTCTGTTTGCTTCAGGTGCCTGTCTTATCACTGATCATTGTTTGATGAAGGTTCTTATTCAGATACAAGAAACATAAAATTAAATCAAAGTTATGACCAGGGTCTCTAACCAATCAGAAATAAAATCTCGTGTTTAACCACGAAAGCAAAGGTGGTGTTTTGCAGCCACAACCATCTTTCCTTTGCATGATAACACGTCACCACCCAGTAACATTTTCATGGTGTATGTGTTTTAAATGGGGAAAGTAACCACAAAACTGTATAAAATCACTGTGCCAGATGTTGATGTAGTTGAAGAGGAATCCCAGAGATATTAGACTTGAAGCCAGAGCTCATCTAGGAAGCCAACCTGGAAAACATGACTAGTGCTGTGGGTAACGCTGGAGTTCAAACATCTGTATTTTCTTCCAGAGAAGAAAAAACCCACACCCTGGAACATTTTAGAGCTACATATATCAATGCATGCTCTGAAAACGCTATGAGCTTTTACATGATATTTTCTGTCTGCCTTTTAAAGTCTGCCTCACTTTGAGTGCAGACATGACCCTTCATTTTTGTCTAGAAAAGATGACTAATAGGATTTTAGTTAGAAATGTGCAGTTTTGAAAATATTAGCCTGTGTTTTGCATCAACTGTCCACACCAAGATGGGAAATATTAATCACTGTAGCAGTCTGCCACACACAGATTAATTTAACAGATGTAAGATTTAAGTAAAACTCTGAGCTCATGATGAAACATTTGGAGTAAATCCAGTAAAAGGAAAATGAACCACAGAACTTATTAAAGGAGGCAATGTGAGAAAGAAGTGTCCTAAACATCCTTCTTATTCTTGCCTTCTTAGGAGGACACCATGCTGCACAACCTTAGGGAAGGAGAAGAATTGTCTGCTCCCTGAGGAAAAAATGGAGAAGGAGAAAGTCATCAGCCCTTACCTTTGGAAAGCTCAGTCATTACTTGCACACAAGAAGAAAGAGTGCAGCTCAATGCCTAAAAAAGGGACATTCTTCTGTCTGACTTCCACCGGTGATTAGATTTATGATCTGAGACACAAGTAGTTCACTTGCATGAAAGCCAAAAGGATATTTTTTTCTACCCTGATGCAAAAACTCACAGAAACAACTAGAAAGTTCTTAAACTTCAATAGGATTTGGATCAGTATCATTGAACTAGAGGAAGATAAAATAAATTGTGCACTCTAGATTTTTTTTTTCCTGGATAAAACCCATAAAACTCACACAAAATGTTCTGTAAATCAGAACAAAAATCCTTAAAAAAAAGAACCCCTTTGAGTGATCAAAGTATTACCTCATCTCTCAAAGCAACATTAAAATACCACTTCCATAATGTCAGTTGGTCTTGCTACCACCAAGCAGGAAAATCTGAGTAGATGGAGTATTTAATTTGCAGTCTTACTACACAGCTAGAAATCCACTAGCAGGTTGTAATTCTTCAAGAATAATATGCTATACTATATGCTGTGGCTACTTTTTGGCTTCTACATATTTCTCCATTTTTTAACCAACTTATTACAGCTTTAACATATTTTAGATCACTGCTGTCAGAATACACTTGAACAACTGATGACCTAATTTTATCTTATGGAAGGCCTTAGAAGTACCAGGCAAAGATTATGTCATAACAGCATTATGGTGAGAACAGAAGATAGTAAGAGAGTGCAGGTGACAGGTGGGACTGCAAATCACAGACAGAATTACAAAGTAATAAGCAGACAGGATGATTAAGCAATATAAAGTCAGAATTAATCTCCTGGCTAAATACTGTTGGGTATTTGAAGGTACCTCTGGCTTGACAAGAGTTATAAAGATGGCCAGCAGGTAGAGTTTTGGCTTTGGGGTGGGGGTGGAGAGTTTTTTGATATTTTTAATATTCATTATCATGTTTTTTCAGGGTAATATGAGGAAAGAGTCAGAGATAAAAGTGAAATACATTTCTTGCTAAAATCACTTTCTTATTTCTATTACCAATCCAACTTAGGAGAATAACAGGAAGTTTCCTGTCTGCTTCTATGTTCCCTTAAGATTTAATCTATTTGGACTCTGTGGTCTAGATATGTTTTCATACTTACATATTTTCTCTTAGTTTTTCCCAGTAATTTATTCTAATACAAACATTAGTTCAGCATTCTTTTCAATTACAGCAGTGTTCCAATTCTCACACTCTTGGTATTCTCTCTTACCAGAGGTATTTCAGTACTATCAAGCTAAAGTTACTGTTTTGCTTTTCTTCACCTTCTTCCTCATCTGAGGACCTAATGCAACTTTAGTTTATGGATATACTTTCACACCAGGGATTCATGAATACAACAGCAGTTTAAGGGAAGATAGATAATGTGGGGGAGAGGGCAAGAGAGGAAAAATACTGACAGTATGTTAAATAGTATTTTAAATATCTAAGTATCTTCTAAGTTACTGCATACACATAATACTCGTACCAAGATTTCAGAAATTCAGGAAACAGATCATATCCAGACCTCCCTATCTCAGAAGTAAGGCTTGGGACTAGAAAGCATCATTCACTGCCACTTCAAGTGGGAGCTGGGTTAAGGAATACATCTTTTTGTTTTGACAGAACTAGAAACAAAGAAGAGGTTTTCCAAGCATTTAGTTTTCTGTCCCTTGACAAGCCTTGATATTTTCAGATTTTAGACTGTCATGTTTGGAATTACATTCTCTCTAATGTGTTGTCAGTGCTGAAAGCCTTCCCCACTGGAAGCAGAATCAGAGTAAGGACTTCCAAAGTCCAAATCTTTCCCAGAAATCAAAACTAATGAACAGAATAAAGAAAGCCTTTTTTAAAAGTGTATATATATATAACAATAGATCTAAAGCAATTACTTCTATTCAGAAGGAAGATCTTAGGTTTATAATACACAATCCTATAAAAAACACCAGTTGTTTCATGAGGCTAAAAAAAAAAAAAAAGTGCTAGGGAAAATTAGAAAACGAACCATTTTTCTGCAAAGTGATAGAATCTGAACAGCATTATTGGAGGTGTAATACCCATCTGGGAAACAATTAGAGACATTTGTCTCTAGACAAAACAAGATATCAAAGGAAGGACCATGAAAAAATCAGAAAAATAAAAAAGAACGATACTAAAGTATAGGGAGATGGGAATTAGTTGTCTGTCCTTAGTACAGAAGGTAAATTCTTGAGGGCATAAGAGGGGCAAAAGAGATATCTTTACTCCTAAAAGACTGTCATGCTGTGGAAGTCATTGCCTCAGGATGCCAGAGGTCAAAACTTCAATGATTTCAAAATGCAATTTTCTGAGCTGTAGTAAGAAGTATCAATTTTATAGCAGCAAGAGTAGAAAAATTCATCAATCTATTGATCTATTAAACAATGAGATATCACCTTCAATCAC
Organism: Lophotriccus pileatus; assembly: GCA_035583135.1. Classification (NCBI taxonomy): domain Eukaryota; kingdom Metazoa; phylum Chordata; class Aves; order Passeriformes; family Tyrannidae; genus Lophotriccus; species Lophotriccus pileatus. Next base: position 96,553,461 of record JAWWES010000001.1, read on the forward strand.
ATTAATTTTGGGGTATTTAAATTATATATATGACCCTAGGTACCGCCACTGCATTCTCCTCAGTGATCAGAGATTAACAGGAACCTCTAGAAGGCAATTCAAGTCACAGATAGATTTTAATTAGGTTAACTAGAATTACTGCAAAACAGCTTGTGTACTCCCCCCAAAACTGAGGGTCTCAATCAAGAAATAGCATCCCTGACCCCAAACTCTGACTCTCCTGATGTGTGGGAAGGCAACATCCCTTTAGCAGCAGTACTGGCCAAACATGCTGGCACCAGGTTTCACATCACTGTGGCCATCAAGAGTAAAGGCAGCCAGCACTGGCTTCCATTACACAGGGTAACATTTCCCTGGCAAGGTTATGCCAAAAGCTCCTTCAGGCCACAGATCACAACAAGCCAAGAATTCTCTACAATCCTCCCGAAGGTGAAACACAGAATCTGACTCAGATATCAGTCTCACTCACTCACCTCAAAACTAAACTTCATCTATTCTCCTTTTTCCCAAACACACACACACAATTGTTACAATTTATCAAAACACTTTTAAAGCAGGTATTTTATTTTAAAAAAAAAAAAACTTTTAATCAGAAAGCTGTTTTCGTCTGTAATTTCATTGCAGGTGATGTCTCACAAGTAGGTCGTCACCATCTTGGGCTGCTGAGGCAGTTGCTCAGCCTGTGGTGCAGAGGGGGACGCAGAGATGTGCTCTGCCAGGGTTGTTAGTGCAGACCAACACTGACATCTGGTGCCAGCAGTGCCTCTTTACAGCGGGACAAACGACCCACTTCACAACTTGCTCAAGAGTTGCTTCTTTGACACTAAGACAAATCAGCACCTCCCATCCAGCATCAAACCACACCAAGAATCCTACAGGGAAAAGAAAGGAAACAGTAAAAATGCCAAGGATATCCTTGTAGCTGGGAGAAGAAAGTGAAAGTACATTCACAGTATTTTTTTCTGCAATACATTTTTTCCAAAACGGTGCTATTGGCTGTCTTATCTCAAAATAATTTTACCTGCTAATAATACAGGAAGATCCCCATTTTTGAAAGAACAGTATTAGCATTATCTTTGCCAGGATGAGCAGAGCTTGCACACCAGAGAATGCACAAGACCTGTTTGCGTTCTGAATGCAAGGGCTTAAACTGTGGCTGAGCATACCTTACTTGAACCACTACAACCGCTCCATGTCCCATTTTGTGGGCTGGGGGATCCTCTGTGCCAGGACTTTTTGGCTGCTTTCCCAGAGCAAAGTGTCCCTGGGCAATTCAGCCCAGTCCGTATCAGTAAGTCATAGCTGGGGTTTGGGGGACAATCTTCACGTGCACAGGTAATGTCCAGTATCTTGCAAGCTGCAGCCTGTCACTACCAAGGGTATCAAACACAGGCTGACACATAAGACAGAATGATCCCCATGGAAATCTAGTACCTTTTTCCAAGGCTATGAAGAACCAATTACAACAGAGTGCACCGAATAGCATAACTACTAAGGAACTAAACTTTTACACTGCACTTTGTTCTGCTACCACCTGCTTGCTTGAATATGCCTGTGCAAGACACACAGACCTGCCCCAATTACAAGCCAACCTCACTATTCTCTCATGCAAGTAGCCAACAGAGAACTATTTCCAATGTGTTCTGTGCAGCAAAACGCTTTGCAACATATTCTCATCCCCATAAAGCTCTCTGCAGCCAGAAAAGTGTTGTAATAATGTTATTTGCAAGAACAGACTTGGAAAAAATTGGCTTTTTATTATTGTATCATTGTGCCAGTGCAGACAGTATCCTGACTTACCAGATGTTTCTTGTTTCTTTTTTTTTTTTTTTAAACTGCACTATGGTATTTCTAGAATTGAAGGTTTCAAACAAAGAGGTTTTTGTTACCTTAAGAAATCCAATTTAACACTGCCTCAAAAATCTGTGATTATATGAGTAAAGCTTGATTGGGATAAACACACCAAGCCTCCATCCAGGGCAAACACTTTGGATAACCCTTGTAACCCCACCTCCTTGAAAAACATGGAAACAGTAATAAGCTCTGCAAGTTCCATGAATGGAAAAGCATTCATTTTGAGACGGTTTGAGGTTTTGGGAGGGAGAGTTGTGTCCATGGTTTTTGTCGGGTTTTCTTTTTTTTTTTCTTTCTTTTTTTTTTTTTTTTATTTTAAAATTGAGACAGTGAAAAATACTGAAATTCCAGAACCATGTAGGGGACTATGTTTTGTAGGGAAACACACAGAAAACTACTGAGGATTTTGAATGCGTGTGCAGGGAAGGGGGTGCAACAGCATGACAACTAATAAAATGAAGTACCATTTTCCTGGTCAGTGCAAAGTGTTACAAATTATTTTTAACTTCATCTTAACTAAGAAGGCAAGACCTTTTTTAAGTACCACAGCTACTGCAGCACATGCATGACTGAAGTTTATGATTTTCCTGCTTGCAAGAGATGCCAGGACATTTTACTTCTCTAACCCTTAACAAGAAACAGCTTCTGTTGTGAGGAAATATGAGCAAATATAGAAGGTACACAATTTATAGCTCCTTATTTTACTGCCTGCTTTTGCAATTCAGTGTGTGGCCACTACAAGAATGGCACTTGAATTATGGATGGTCTCTAGACCCTACATTAGGAGTGTGCATTACTTTTGAAAAAATAACTAAAAATCAAAGAATGTGGAAAACAAAGTTAAACTCTCTTTCTCTGGATAAGAGATAGGACAGAGAGAATTTCACTGTGGGAGGGGAATTTAATTCAAGCATATTAGCAGACAGTTGGGCAAGAAGCTATGGCTGCTTTACTACAATTTTACTACAGAATTGTTGCAGTTGCATGCCCAACTCCTCTCATCTCAGTAACCATAACACACACTCAACCACCAGGAAAAATACTTGTTCCCTCAACTTATATCTCCTTAAATCTGCCACAATATAAGAGCCTGCTTTCTTACCAGCAGCAGTTTGAAAACAATTTTTGCTTCTGTGTGACCTTTTCTATCCAGTGTAGCTTGGAACATAAAGGGCTCTTCTCAGCGCCAGAGTGAGAGGTTTGCCCTTCCCAGCAGTTAACCAGAACTCTTCACAGGCACCAGGAAAGCAAGACAGGTGTTGCTGCTTACTCTGCAGTCTCTACAGTGGGACAGCTGACTCCTGAAAAAAGAAGTTATCAAAGAAGATACACAAGTAGTATAAAAAAAAATAGGAACCAAAACAAGCATGCTGAGACCAACTTCAGTCTACTGTGCTTATTTTTCAAGCGGTTTTACCAATTTCAGTTAAACGCAGTCTCAATATAAGCAATGACACTGCTTTCATTGGGATGTGATTTTAACCTGAGATCTAACACTTGGGTATCAACTGTTCCACATGTTGAAATGCATGTGAAACCGTTCCATGTATTGTGTGTGAAAACACACATATTAACTTCTCAACATTCTGGGTGGGATTTAGAGCAAGACAGCTCCAGCTGGACATAGAGAAAGTTAGCCAGCTCCCAGACTCCAAGGAGTGCTTGGAGTGTGCTTTTAAACCAACCTTGCATGAGTTTGCAGAAGCCTCTGTCTGGCGTATGACTCTACTTGGAGTTGGTGCTGTGGGTACCCAGAGGTCTTGGCCAAGTGTGGAGACCTGAAATACCCTATGATATCACAGGGATCATAAAGAACAGCCAAACACTGCCTCTGGAGGCTGACTGTCTGCAGACAAATTGTTCTTGCACTTCTACTACCTGTATCACCTGCCTTGCTCTGCATTTTTTATAAGTTCTCAAAATTTGTTTTTAGAGCTCTGCTGCTCCTTACTCAGCCATCAAATAACAGCAACTCTATTTGGCTACTTATTGAAAACAAACCCTAAAACTGCAGACATGTGCCTCCAAAACCTCCTCTCAACAGACCTGTGCATTTCCTGATGCACATGAGTTCCAGTGCTTTTTGTTACAAGTGCACGTTAATCTACCAGATTGCCAGGCAAAACCACGAGTGTGCTGCCATTGCAAGTTTCTCTTTGACCCTGAAGTCAAAGGCACAGCATGCTCAACAATGTAAACTTTTTAATTTTTTTAACAGCACCTTTATATTTGCAATAAAAGGTAGAGGAGGAACATTTTTATTTTTTCTAATTAGGTTCAAATTTAAAAAAAAAAAATCCTTAGAGCTTCTTCAAGTAGTTTGGGAAGTGTAATAGTGTGAAGAGTCTTTAATTTCCATGAAAATCGGTGGGCTGATGGTGGCCTTGCACATATCACCACATCGTTGATAAGCAAGGGAAAAATCAGGAGGTGTACTCAATAGTGAGCTGCACGATGGAGATGAAAGTCTGAAGTGCATCCATGCCTGGAAAGCTTTATTGTATCCACGTGAACAGAGTGACAAGCAGAGAATACCTAGGTTTGACTTCCTAGATGGACAGAGAAAATATTTCTTTCCTTCCTGCTTTACGGCTGCACTTTCTGAAAAAAAACAGATTTCTAACATACTTCAAGAAACAAGACACGTCAGACTAGATTTTCTGCCACTACAATTCATGCATTCCTCTCGCTTTACTCCCTGACAGTTGACACAGAAGCCTGAAAAAAAGTTCCCGAATTTCATGTGGTGTCTGTTGCAGAATAAAAAATTTTAGTAAACAATGGATTTTTTTCCCTTATTTGAACCATGTGTGTTCCCCTCTGTAATCTACCACAGATGGTATTTTTCTCGTTACATAGATGTAGCATCCACTACTTTTAAGGAATTCTATGTGTGTTTTATGAGGGAACAAAATAATACCATGAATTCAAGCAAACATCTTTAAAACCAGCTTGAAGGGTAGTTTATAAATTACAGGGAAGCACAAAGCTACCTGGCATTGATGTATACACAGAAGGGTCATTAAGGACAACAGAAATTTGACATGAATTACCAGGCTGTTGATGGTTTTTAAGAGCTTTCAAAAAACTAAAATAAAAATCAAGCATACCCTTTAGCACCTGTATAAATACTGCAATTAATGGATGCCTGGGAGAGTGGGTCAGAATAGAGTAGCTGAACACAGATAAAAGACATTTTGTTTGGCCACAGTATAATTTTTTATTAGATAATTATTTAAGGTCCTTTATTCAAATCCTGAAAAGAGTCTTTAGACAAAAAAATTCATCAACTGGGTATTATGAGATCTATGTGGTTCCTCTGATGTAGGATAAATGATTTAGGGATGTAGAGATATTTCAGAGGTACCACTTAGAAACATATTGTTGTTAAAAATGGTTTTGATTTACAAATACGAAAGAATTGGATTATATTTCTGTGGCCTTCAGATATTAGAAAGCAACAAGAAGAGAAAACCCTGCTTTATTACAATAGCAATTACCATTAATGTGTCTTTTGAGGGAATTTTCAAGGTATTGTGTCTTTCTGTAAGGGATCTCAAATCCAACATGCAACACAAGCACATGTACATTTTGATAGCTCTTGATATCCAGAGACTTTTTGGTTTTTTTCATACTAGAGAATTTCATCTCCTCTTCAAAGTTGCCATTTAATTAGCTGAGTAGAAAAATCAACAATACATATATTAGTTTCATAAAATATTATTCATTGTGTTATAAGTTACTAAGAGATGTTTGAGATAATCAAATTATAAAAGAATACATTTATTAGCACATAATAAAAAATAGAAAGAATATATTTATTAGTACACAATAGAAAACAAAACAGTATAACATTTCAGACGCTCGTGGGGGACACATAATTCCCACAAACAGACCATCTTCCTAAATTAAAATATCCCTTGTAGTACTTTACCAAATTTCGTGTGTCTAATTTTTCTCCTGCCTTTTTATTCTACAGCCGTTTGTCTCAGGGTCCTCTGAGACGGTTGTTCTGAACAGAAGGTCTGTCTCCAGAACTGCCAAAATCTCCGGGCAGGATGCATCTTCCTGGCACACAGACCCCTTCTAGCTCACAACCACCGGACAGAAATCCTGGACAGCAGTTACCAAATTGTTAGGAGTGAATCCTTCCCTTAGATTTTGGAGATGGCAAAGACCTGCAGAATAAAAAGAATGCAAGAAATATTAGTACAGCGTTGGGTTTCCAACGCTGGGTGCGACCTTGGGTTACATTATATCCCAAAGAGCTCACCGGCTGTTTAAAAACTCCGCTTTTTATACCTTTTTCGGTTACATAAGCTGTTACATATTAATTTAAGTTGTTACATATTAATTTACTCTCGGGTTACCTTAAAAGGTAACCTTTTTCTGTTCCAGACAGAGTGTTGTTGATTGCAACATATTCTCCCCCCAGGCTCTTGCATCACTCCTTTGTGTAAAGGGTGTGTGGGGGTCTTTCTGTGTATCCACGTGTCAAGGAGGGATACACTTTTATTTATAATTTATTCCCTTGTTCCCGGCCGTAATAGGGTCCCTGGCTTAGATCCAGATAAGATCTTTACCTTACAATCTTTATGAAAACGCCTATAAGTTAATATAAAAATAGTTCTTTTGTTAGTTCTTTTCTTCTCAGTTTCTTTTCATCCCTCCTTCCATTATCAGTAGCTGTCTGGTTCCTTGGCCCTTCATCAGCTGCATGTCAAAAGGGTGTTGATTGTGGACAGACGTTTATCTCTTAGAAGGATTAAACTTGTCACAGAGTTGTCTCTTTGAATAAGTTATTAAAGAAATGGTTATTATGCAACTATAACTAGTTACTCATATGTTTACGAACAAAGTTGCAATTAACCTATCATAATTGGGTTTGGGTATTGTCATGAAGTTTTAATTTTCTAAAATCTTATATTAACAACTCAACCAAGAAGATCCACAGGTGCCTGGTACACTAAGGTACAACTATTACAGCATTCATCTCATATCAGAAATTATGATTTCACACACTTAACTTACAGTTCAGAAAATGCTTCTTCATATGATTCATACGTCTTCATACTTCTCTTTGGCTGGGCCACAGAGCTAAGTCCTATCAATTACTGACTTTCTTGGACTAAACTTCTCAAAACTGAACTACTACACTTCAAAGCTTCACATCTTCTCCAGGGATTATTTCTTAGGGCAATTAATACTTCAGTAATATGAATAATTTATCTGTCTGAAATTGCCTACTTGTTAGAAAAAGGTAGTAATTTCCAATAACAGAAACCTAGACTTTGCCAGTATGTTTTATCATGGAAAATTCTATTATGACAGTGCTGTGTTGGTCCACTGTCAAAAAGGAAAGATGTGCTAAAAAACCCTTTTCTTTCTCAAGAAGAATTTGTTGTGGTGGCAGCTTAGCACTCAGTTCCTCAGCAATTCTGGCGGTAAATCTCTTTTCGTGAGGGAATGGTCCGGCGATAACACTTCTGTAAAGTGCCAGCACAAGGCATCGATGCAACTCCGAGCGCAAGTGCATGTTCATCACAAGCAAGGGCAGACCAGCTGTGTTAACATCAAGCATGCAATAAAACTACTCAGCAAATCCTCAAACTCAGAATTAAAGTCATAACACGGCAGAAGGAGACAGCAGAGAAGGTGATACGTGAACAAAAACAAGCACGTCTGCAAAGCATAGGCTGCTGCTGGTGTTCTGAAGATGGTCTTTCAGGACAGACATAAGCCCATGAAAATGCTTTCCACTGATCCAGAAAGGAACTTTTACAAATGCTTGAATTCAGTAGGTAAATAAAGTTCTTGCTGGGTTACAAAGCAGTAATATATACAGTATACAGCTGCTGTGCTATATACTATTTGCTATATATTTGGTCAGTGCAGTTCCAGGGAGTATCAATGAAGTTCAAAGGTTAGTTTCAGGGTATTTTTGTTTGCTGACAAGAGTTTTAGATGGTTCCTGGATTTCTTTTTATGGCCCCAAAGCCAGTTGGATATAATCTCTGGAATATCTACTACTGTTTGTCCAGCTTTATTTTCCTCCTGTAGTTTTATACCCCCTACTAAGGGTGAGGGGGGCGGGAATCCAACTTTCCATTCCCTCACAACAAAGCACTTCCAAATTTTGTCTTGCTGTACTTAAATCTATACAAATGATTTGTGAAGCAACCCTGAAACAAGGAGAGAATGTGCCTCAGCACTAAGTTACTGTTACTTGCAGTAAGGCAAAGCAAGTCTAGTCAGAAAATAAATCCTCCACAGAGCCAGGAGACTGGATGATAGAAGAGAATAGAATAGAAAGAAAAATTACTCTATAAAAGCCCATTAAAGAGGTTCAAAACCTTGTTTCATTTTAGTGTCTTGGAAAGCTGCTGGTATATATCCAACCAAGCTTTGCTTGTATGTATATGAAGTTGAAAAAGTTAAACCTACAATGTATAGAACACTTAAAATTATGAAAGCTTGGAAACTTCGTGTAGAAGGTACATCAGGCTCTAAAAAATCTTTATTACATGAACACAAATAATTGTGTTTGAAAAAAAACCTGAATACTAAGAAAAAAAAATGAAGCCAGAGACTATAGTATATAGCTTTGTTCTTCAACAACAAGTAAAAACCCACTAATATGGATGAAATACAAAATGTGTCAAGGACCCACAAGAATGCAGGCTATGACTTAAAACACACAGTTCTCAACTCTGACTTGAAAGAGATCTTTGAAGTTTGGTTCTGAGGGAACAAATAGCTCCATTACTAAATTAACCTGGTTTTCATATGTTTCATCTTTTACAAACCTCTGACAAAGTTTGGATTCACATTTGTATGGAGAGCTTTGCTGGAACCAGAAGCGGGATTACAAAAGCAGAAGCAAGTTTTAGCTGTAATATCACATCTTTTGCCACTGAATGCACTGTGGATGGAAAGAGCTGTAATAAATAGTACAGAATGTTCCAAGGGCTGGTAGAAATGAAAAATGTTGGGCTTTGTTTTTTCATCCTGTTTGGACTAAGATTTGTAAGCACAGACAAAAATGTGAGCAAGTCGCAGCTGATTCAGACATAAGTAGATTTCAGCTCCAAACTGAGCTGCAATGGGGTTTTGCTGAATGCTTTAGTCACCTTTATTCTCTATTCTGAAGCACAGGCAACTTCCCTTCTACAGCTGCTGCAACGAGAACAGATCACAGCAGGACAGATTGTATACGGAGCTACAATGCAGTTTGATAATTTTCACATTAAATAATTTAAATCTAAAGACTGGAGCAAAAAAATACGCAAAAATTTCTTGAAAAAGAGTTTAGAGAACTTCATGCTGAGGAAGAGGGGGAGACACTGTCAGTTGTCCTATGTCAGCACTTTCAGGTATGCAGGGGGCCAAGTCTTCCATACTTGGAGGCTATTTCCAGCTCTAGGACTCTCACTCCCATTTTCATTACCTGATATCACCATCTGAGATGCCACAGATTTCCCAACTCTGTTCAAAGTGGTTTAAAAAATAAATTCACCAGTGCTTGTCTCAAAGACCTAGTCAGGTTTGACAATAAACATTGCCTCATGATGCATAAACAATGATTTAAAAAAAAATACATATACATATAAATTACACACATATGTAAATAAAAACTCCATTAATTAGGTAAAACTTGGATTATGTATTGGTGCCTCTGCCTCGCAGTAGTGTTTCTAAAGCAGGAACTCTAACTAGAAGATTAGAGGAGTTATGGAAAAACTGAGTTTTCAGCTGAAAAAAGATCCACTGGCTTATTTTAGAAATTATTTAACTGGCAGTTGCTACACTTGGCTGTTTATCTGTTCCACAACATAAACGCTGACAGTCTAACAAACTCCTTCTTTCTTTCACTGCTGGCCAGTTCAAAGTGTGCATTTTCCAGTGACTATGTAATTCAGTTTTGGCCTGATCTCGTAGCTGCCACTCCAGGAGACCCATTAAAAATAAAAACCATACATATCTAGAACTTAAACCCCCAAAGAAGAACCATGTGATTGCAGAAGCAAGCTACACCACCTTATAAGTGGGGTACGGTGAACAGCATCTCTTTTACAGAGAAATGCTGTGGAGTCTTAACAACTAGAAGTACACACAGTTTAAGAGCATTTAAACTCCAGAAAAACAACACTGAGCAGCAGTACAAGAGTATCAGATTCCCCCACACACCATTTTTGATTGCAGCTGAAGCCAGAAAAAATATAATAAATTGATGGAACTGTAATACTCAGCAAAAGCGCTGTTCTGCTGGTGTCATCGCATGCAATTCTACTGGAGTTAACTGTAACAAACATTTTTCTTTTCTTTTCTTTTCTTTTCTTTTCTTTTCTTTTCTTTTCTTTTCTTTTCTTTTTTTCTTTTCTTTTCTCTTTTCTTTTCTTTTCTTTTCTTTTGAAATTTCAAGGTTTGATGTCTGTGGCAGTTTATGGACTTGGACTTCAAATACTTCTAATTCTAACCTATATTTTGGTGTTATTCTATTGGGATCTGGGTTTACCGTCTCAAAGTGGTTTCTGGTATTCTGGTTCCTGGTTTTTTGAGCCTTTTGGGTATTGATGTATTTTACTGTTTACAGACTCAGACGGGCGTAATCATTCTTGTAATCATTGCATTACTTTGTTGCTGTTTGAAGGTAGCTTTCTCTCTGTGCCTCTGTTGCTGTGTGTAAGATGGGTGCTCAACAGAGTACAGCTGTGAAAAACAGCCCATTAGGGTGCATACTGACACAGGAAGGAATTAGCAAGCCCATCAGGTGGTAATTTGAATAAGAAAACCTTGATAAAGTATTGTAATCAGTGGTGGCCTTTGTATAGGTTAGGCAGAAGGGAGAAGTGGCCTGAGAATGGATCTCCGGACTGTGAGATGATGTTACAGTTAATGTTAGTTTTAAGGAGGGAAGGAAAATTTGTATTTTGAGACTCAACCAGATAACAGGAGCGTTTGGGAGATGTTCCTGTCTCATCCTTGGAGATTGGAGGAACATCTCCAAGATGTTACACCTTGGAGAGCATGCAACAAAAGATGGAGTCCTCTTCCCACAGAAGCTCATCAGAAACCTTCCAGTGACTTCCAAATGCACAAGGTTCCCCACCTCAACTCCAGCACAACCTCTAGAGAACACATCTGGGAAGATGAGAACTGTGATAAGGAATTTTGCAGGCTCAATTAGGGAGCTACTGAGAACAAGACTGCCTGAAGCACAGGAAAGAACAGACAAGGAGAAAGAACAATAAACAGATGGCACTACACTGGCATATTTAACCTTAGATTAAAATGTCTTTCTCCTTTTTTCAGTATCTTTTATATGAGTGAGAAGGCAGTCCTGCTTTCCCCTCTACCTCTAAATTTCATGCTGTCTCTAGGCAACCAGCACAGAATTTAGATTCTACTAAATGAGTAAATTTACCTCTTATAGGCAGCAAAATTATTAAGTGGGAGAGCCTGACCTCCAGGAATACTGGCATATCTAGTCTGATCAGTTTAACAGCACACCACAGTGCAGATGTCTCTCCTCAAGAACGGCTGGCAAAAGCAATGTACGTCCTCAACTTTTTAAACAGGCAGGACGAACAGAATGTTACC